>BSBM01000546.1:3350000-4037500 GCA_027924585.1 Larix kaempferi
CATCATCATCATCTTCACCATCATCATCATCATCATCTACATCATCCTCCTCATCTTCATTGTCATCTCCCCCTTCCTCATCAACATCTCCATCATCACCATCATCTTCACCATCATCATCATCATCATCTTCATCATCATCATCATCATCATCTGCATCACCATCGTCATCATCATCAACATATTCATCATCATCACCATCATCACCATCGTCATCATCTTCACCATCATCACCATCATGCTCATCACCATCATCATCATCATCATCATCATCATCATTTCATCATCATCACCATCATCGTCATCATCCTCATCACCATCATCCTCGTCATCATCATCATCGTCCTCGTCTTCATCATCAGTATCATCATCATCATCCTCACCATCCTCACTATCATCCTAATGATGATGATGAGGAGGAGGAGGAGGAGGAGGAGGAGGAGGAGGATGATGATGGTGATAAATATGATGATGATGATGATGATGATGATGATGATCACGATGATCATCATCATCATCATCACCATCATCCTCATCATCATCATCGTCCTCCTCTCCCCCATCATCATCATCATTGTCCTCATCTCCCCCTTCCTCATCAACATCTCCATCATCATCATCATCATCGTCGTCGTCATCATCATCATGGAGATGACAATGATGATGAAGAGGAGGACGACGATGAGGAGGAGGAGGATGGTGATGATGATGAAGATGAGGATGGTGATGGTGATGATGATGAAGATGATGATGATGATGATGATGATGATGGAGATGTTGATGAGGAAGGGGGATATGACAATGATGATGAAGATGATGATGGTGTTGAAGATGAAGACCCTCCTCATCATCATCAAACCCTCCTCGCACCATCATCATCATCATCAACATCTCCATCATCATTGTCATCCCCCCCTTCCTCATCAACATATCCATCATCATCATCTTCTCCATCATCATCATCACCATCACCATCACCATCACCATCACCATCAACATCTTCATCATCATCAACATCTCCATCATCATCATCATCTTATATCCAAAATTAGACAAGCTCCATATGATGATGAAAACTATTTAGATGATGCTGATGAAGATGAAGATGATGATGACATTTAACCCCATAACTTGCCTATAATCCCTATAACCTTTAACTCTTAATCTACAATCCTTATAACCCTAACCCCAAAACCCCTAAACACCTAGAAGCACTTAAATGCACTTAGGGATTATGGGTTAGAATAGGGCCTAAAGACCTTTATGGGGGAGGGGCTCTAGGAATAAACTGACACATTTAGATTTGTTGGGTAATAAATGCAGTGACTGTTACCCACCGATTTATACAACGTTCAGCAGGGACGCGCACGCGCTAGCAGCGCACACGTGCTCCTGGCGCTTGCGCATCCCCGCTGAACATAAAATTTAGAAAATCACCCACGCTCTTCTCCCGCATTTTCTCCCTGCTTCATCGTGTTTTGTTCATTGTTTTCACGCACAGTCCGACAAGCATTTACATTTTCGATTGAATTCATACACCATTTGGTGCTTGCTTGACCATTTGGATAGAATACACAACATTTGGGGCTCTATTTGGCTCTTTGGATTGAATACACACCTCTTGGGATGTATTTGGATCATTTGAGTGAATACACAACAGTTGGACTCTATTTGGCTCCTTGGATTGAATTCTCATGCTACTTGGACACGCATATACTCTTCTTACATATAGTGGACACATCAAAAGATCATTTTACATTTGAATCAAAGAGTAATCATAATCTTTGAGGTATGGTGACAATTTTATCTTGTTAAATGTATTCTTGTCTTCATTCACTTGTTTGAATGGAATCTATTTTGTATTTTCCTCATGAATTGTATGATAGATCTATTTTAGTCTTCTTAATCTTCAACATAGACAATAAAAACATCTTACCAAAAAAAAACTACAACATGCACCAAGCAATGCTTTCAACCTTTCATGAAGATAATAAAAAAAAATTACTTGCATCACCACCAATAACATTTCATAATCACATTCCTCCGTCTAGTAGACAAACATTTATTGAATTTCTCATGGTTTCACTACAACAACTCACACAAACACCTAAAGAATTGAAAACTCTTAGTCTTTTGGGGCTATTTTCCCTCATCCATACCATGAAAATGAAGTGAGTAGGAGCTTCTCCCTTGTAGGGAATTTGCTCCTACTAACACCCCATACCACCATCCAATACCATCCTATTGAGTTCGTAGAGGTGCTGTTGTAGTTATATGTAGGGCATTCCCAATAGCTTTTAAGATTATATGAAAACATTCTCACTAGATGTTGTTGTACATAATCAATTACTACATCGAGCTTTAATAATCATGCACATCGAGTTTTAATATCTTATTTGTTGTTCATTTTTGCAGGGGTGATATTTTTGTTTTTCTAAAAAACACATTGAATATGGGCAACAGACGTAATAATAAAAGAAAGTCTAGAAGGAAGGAGCTTCCCCCTGAAAAGGCCCATGAGATAAGAGAAAATGCTAGGTTGTACATGGAAAACCGTAGAAATCAAAATGTTAGTGCCTTAGATCTATCAACAAGCAATGATGAAGTAGTTGAAGTCAATCAAATATTTCCTGATGTCGAGTATGAAGGAATGGATGTTGAACAAGTTCTTAATTGGCAACCTCCCCAAGAAGAGCACACACATGGCGAACACACTCCCTTGCAAGACCAATTTGTGAATGAAGGGCCACAACAAACCGTTGACGAGACTCGTACTTCCTTGCCGACTCCCTTGCCTCGACTATCAAGCAAACGACAAAGAATTCCCAGACGTATTCATGTGGATGAAAGTTCATTTTCAGGACTTGAAGGTAAGATGCCCAAACGCACTATTGATTTCCATTGTAGCAAGATAATCAAATATTTTTTTGAATCCAAAACCGATGCAACAAAATGTCAATTGTTTCTTGCTTTGTTAAAATCACATTGTCTAGCTCATGTTAGGATAATTTTGGGCATAAAGGTAGTTAGAAGTTTAGATGCCAACAATCATGTTGTTAGAAATCTACAATCTGCATTTAATTTCTTTGGAAAAAATTCTCATACAAAATATTTTAATGCGGCCCGTCGTGTACTGTCAGAATCGATTGTAGACAAATCCACAAGGGAACGTCGCCTACTATCACACACATGTAAATATTTAAAGTAGATATAAAGACTCTTCAAAAGTATTCTACCATTAGAGAAAAACTTGAGACCCCAGGCCAAAAAGATTGTTGGGCCTTTGTTGGTAGGTTACCTCGTTCAGACATGAAGCTCATTGATGCTGTTAAAGAACTAGTGCAAAAGTTTTGGCATGATAACACTAGACCGTCATCGAATCAAAGGGATGTTTTAAAGTTGAGAAAAGGTGTTAGGGGTGGTGAACCCCATGTCAAGCACTTCCTTGACACGACACAAACAAAACTCTATGAGAGGTTCAAGAATGAACACACAATTGAACTTGGGCCAAAGGTTCTTTGAAAAATGCAAACCCTGGTATGTTAGAATTTGCATTGATCGTAATACATGTTGTTGTAGATACCATGTATAATTTGAGTACTATTATGATACATATAGACATATATTTTGTGATTTGCGTACCAACATTGTGAAGGATTTCCCATCGTTACAACCACCGAATGCATCCAGAGAATTTATACATAGCATAATGTGTCCAAGACCTGAAGGACAAAAATATTATAAAAGATCATGTTTATATGGGACATGTTCCAGTTGCAGTGGATTTGCATTATTGAGCCGCTACATCAACGCAACCGAGGTGCACGAATTTGGGAGGATGTCAGTAGAAATGCAGAACTTCAAGTACATAACATATCGAGTAGATAGTTCAAAGGAAAGAAAAAAAATTGCATTGGTGAAGTCACAGGTAATCTAAGTTTGCATACTTTCATAATGTACATGTTGAATTTATACATATATATTTAGAGTGCAAATGTCACATTGTATTAATGCCCTTGGTTTTGTGGCACAAGGTACAAATTTGTGATTTTGTGAAGGAATTCAACCAAAAGACTGAGCAGTATGTACAACATGTCCATGTAGCACGATGGCAAGACGAACAGTACAGACAGTGCAGGGACACCTTTCCCAATGGCACAATATTGTCGGTTGTGGAATTTGCTGAAAACTACACCCTACAGCCACATAATAAGATTCAAAGTCAATACTACCATTCAAACCAAGTTAGCATAATGGTCCATATCAGGTATAGGCAAGTGCCAGAGAGCAGCAACGACATGAGGATAATATTGAAAGAGACCAACTTCTACATCAGTGACGACAGGTGCCACGACTTGCATTATGTGCATCATTGCTTCAAAATTTTCTATGATCAGGTAAAGGAGAGAGGTATATAGATGGATCAGCATTGGATATGGTCAGATGGTTGTGTAGGCCAATTCAAAAATGCACGTGTATTCCAGTGGTTGAGTATTTTGCACAAGACTTATGATTTGTTGCATGTATGGAACTATTTTGAGACCAGGCATGGAAAGGAAGAGCACGACGGGGCTAGAGCATGTCTCAAAACTTCCCTATGAAGGGAGGAGATGAAGTGCATGAGAGACCCTCATATTCAGAATGCAGAATCCATAGTTCAATGGTGCAAAGCAAAAATGTCAGATCGAACCACGGAGCAACACATACCAACAGGTAGAGGACATGTTGTCAGAAATTTCTGGAATGTAGTTGATATAGATCGATCGCATTCTTATAGTTGTAGTACTATGCAAGGCACTCGTGGATTTCATTCGATTTGAAGCTCAAACAACCCCTTATTTGAAATATGGACACGAAAACTTGCTTGCTTTTGTGGGTCTTGCAGTAGTTGTGAGTGGGATGAGTGCGAATCAATGGATTGGGTTTATGAATGGGATCATGTATCACTTGAAGTGGACCCACGTTCAGTTGTTGAAACAATCCAGTTAGAGGAAGGCCAATCCTCTATTTCGAATGAATATGATCATATATCTGATCTTGTACAGCCAGGTAAACATTTCTGCATGCATATCCTGGTTCCCTCCTTGTTTTTGTAATTGTCCAAGTTATCAAACCACTACTTGTTGGAATATGACCTTAAAATGCGTTTTTGCAGGACACATCTATGCAGTTGTCGCCCCGACAGACAGTGCAATTGGGATGAATTATTGGTTGGCACGATGCATCTAGGGAAAGCAAACCCTCCTCGCATCATTAACCGATAGTGAAGGCATTACCTTTCCAACTGGATTGATGGTTGTTCAGGGGGAATATCTTACAGTAGATGGAAACGGACCAAAGAGCAATGGCTACACATACACGGATTATAGACCAGGTTCACGGGTGTATCACTTTACACACCTAATCATTGGTACAAACATACAACTACAAACAATGTCAACGAAGACATCAAACAAGGTACGCTACTTACTACCTCATGCAGAGCATGAGAGATTGTTCGAGACAATAAAAAATCGAGAGAATCCAGAAGGACCAATTGATTGAGGTACATAGTATAGCCATGTGATTGTTTATTCATGCCTGATTAATGTTATTCATGTTAGATAGTTTATTTGATATCGCTATCTTATATCGTTTATTTGATGTTTGAGTTATGATTAAGTTATGATTTATAGTCATGTGATTGTTTATTCATGCATGATTAATGTTATTCATGTTAGATAGGAATTTGATATCGTTATCTTATATCGTTTATTTGATGTATGAGTTATGATTAAGTTATGATTTATAGCCATGTGATTGTTTATTCATGCATGATTAACCCTAGAAGCACTAATATAACCCTACAAACATAATCTAGCCCTAGAAATCCTAGAATGCTAAACTAACCCTAGAAACACTAATTTAACATTAGAAAACTAAGCTAGAATACTATAAACCTAATCTAGTCCTAGAAACCTAAACTAGCCCTAGATACACTAATCTAACCCTCGGAAACTAATCTAGAATCCTAGAAACCTAATCTATCCCTATTAACCTAATCTAGCCCTAGAATCCGTGAACCACACGTACCCTCAATAGGGGGTATTTGGACTCCAAGTGGGATAGGATCACTATTAGAAGGGTTTTTCATGTCACACAAGTACACCACTAGAGAACTCAACTTATAGAATCCAAATCTGCATGTCTATCTTGGTATTTTGATCCTCAAACCCTAGGTCATACCAAGATGCCCGCAACACCCAAATATGGATATTGCCCCTATTTTCTCTACCACTCACTCCATTTGGAGCTTTAGGAATTGTTTCAATATGGGTCTAGTACTTGGATGAATATGAGGATCATTTGGGAGCTATGATTCTTCTTCATTGGCTTCTTGAATTGGTTCTTCATTGCCTTCATCCACATAATAATGGATAATGTCATTGTTGTTCAAATATGTTGGCAACGAGGGCATGTTAAGGATTTTTTCATTAGCATTAGTAACAATATTCATATTCATATTCATGATGGCTTATGATAACCATTCATGCTAGGGTTTTTGGCTTTGCAATGTCATTTGTTCATTGAGGATTCTTGACACTTGACAACCTTCAATCATATTCAATTCAATAGTGTCATTTTGAATCGGTTCTAGAGAATATGTATGTGGTTCATGTGATGCAACAACTTCCATATTGTCTTGAGCTACTTCATCATCTAATTGAGTAGCACTAACATGTTCATCATTGTCACCTAATGGTTGGAAATGTCCTTGAGGGAGGATTTAGACCTACCTCACCCATGTCAATGCTTGATTTTTTGGAGGTCGACCTCCCACCCCACATGTCCTCTTCAAAAAAATTTGTTCTCTTGGTTTTGTGCCCACCCAAACTTTTTTCATGCTTTGGGTAACTTGAGATATATCCCCAACCCAAAAAACTCTTATATTATGTTGATTATGTTGGTTATTGGTTCCTCGTCAACATCTTCATCATCATCATCTTCTTAATCATCATCTTCATCACCATCTTCATCACCATCACCATCATCATCAACATCTTCATCATCATCACCATCATCATCATCATCATCATCAACATCTTCATCATCATTGTCATCTCTAGGTTCCTCGTCCACATCTCCATCATCTTCATCATCATCTTCATCACCATCACCATCACCATCAACATCTTCGTCATCATCACCATCATCATCATCAACAACAACATCTTCAACATCATTGTCATCTCTAGGCTCCTCATCAACATCTCCATCATCATCATCATCATCTTCATCACCATCACCATCATCATCAACGTTTTCATCATCATGACCATCATCATCATCATCATCAACATCTTCATCATCATTGTCATTTCTAGGTTCCTCATCAACATCTCCATCATCATCATCTTCTTCGTCATCATCATCATCATCTTCATCACCATCACCATCATCATCAACGCATTCATCATCATCACCATCTTCATCATCATCACCATCTTTAACATCATTGTCATCTCTAGGCTCCTCATCAACATCTCTATCATCATCATCTTCTTCGTCTTCATCATCATCATCACCATCACCATCACCATCACCATCACCATCACCATCATCATCAACGTCTTCATCATCATCACCATCATCATCATCATCACCATAAGTGCCCGGTGGAGGATTTTGCAAAGTTGACCCCCGTGTGCAAAAATTGCACACTCCCTTACTAAGCAAAACCCTAGTTTCCAAAATGTACCTAGAAGGTGACACCCATGCCAAGGGACCAGAGGAGAGTGGCACCCCTAGCACTACCCCGACGTCCTGAATCCAAGGGAGTCAACGGTTTGTCGATCAAAGCCACTGTCGTCATTCTATGGCTCGTTCTGTCTCGCATCCAAAAGGCCTTCAGGGACACCTACTGGATACCTACCGGGGGCATAGAACTCCAACCTTGCAACAAAACCAGGTTCCGGGGAATCCTGCAAGTGTTTCTAGGGAGGTTCCGGCTGGGAACGCTAGCCATAAGTGCCAGGTGGACGACTTTGCAAATTTGACCCCAATGTGCAAAAATTGCACACTCCCGTACTGAGAAAAACCCTAGTTTCCAAAATGGACGTACAAGATGACACCCGAGCCACGAGACCGAAGGAGAGGGGCACCCCTAGCACTATCCTAATGTCCTGAATCCAAGGGAGTCAAAGTTTTTTTCGATCAAAGCCATGGTCGTCATTCTATGGCTCATTCCGTCTCGCATCCAAAAGGCCTTCAGGGACACCTGTTGGATACCTACCGGGGGCATAGAACTCCAACCGTGTAGCAAAACTGGGTTCTAGGGAGTCCTGCAAGTGTGTCTAGGGAGGTTCCGACTGGGAAGGCTAGCCATAAGTGCCCGGTGGATGATTTTGCAAAGTTGACCCCCGTGTGCAAAAATTGCACACTCCCTTACTGAGCAAAACCGTACTTTCCAAAATGGACCTACAAGGTGACACTCAGGCCATGGGACCGGAGGAGAGGGGCACCCCTAGCACTATCCCGATGTCTTGAATCCAATGGAGTCGACGGTTTGTCGATCGGAGCCACAGTCGTCATTCTATGGCTCGTTCTGTCTCGCATCCAAAAGGCCTTCAGGGACACCTGCTGGATACCTACCGGTGGCATAGAACTCCAACCGTGCAACAAAACCAGGTTTCGAGGAGTCCTACAAGTGTTTCTAGGGAGGTTCTGGCTAGGAATGCTAGCCATAAGTGCCCGGTGGATGATTTTGCAAAGTTGACCCCCATGTGCAAAAGTTGCACACTCTCGTACTGAGCAAAACCCTAGTTTCCAAAATGGACGTACAAGCTGACACCTGGGCCAGGGGACCAGAGGAGATGGGCACCCATAGCACTATCCCAACATCCTGAATCCAACAAATTCGACAGTTTTTCGATCGAAGCCACGGTTGTCATTCTATGGCTCGTTCCGTCTCACATCCAAAAGGCCTTAAGGGACACCTGCTGGATACCTACCGAGGGCATAGAATTCCAACCGTGGAACAAAATCGAGTTTCGAGGGCACCCAAACCGTGGCTTTGATCATGAATCCGTCGATTCTGATGGATCCGAGATGTCGGGTTTCAACTAAGGGACCCCCCCACAGCGTGCCTCGAAGTCCCAGAAATGGTGTCAATGTGCCATCTACGGAGCTAGTGTTTTGCTCAGTGAAGGCCTTTCGAATATTGCTCAAGGGGGCCATTTCTCGTCCGGAGGCCCCTAGGTGTGCGTGGCCATCGTGGACATGTCCACAATGGAAATACGCACATGTGGGAGCCAACAGAATCCAATTCTGCTCGCTGGTTTGGGTTCCGTGCCCCCGGAGCAAATGCTCAAAGTGTCCCCGAATGGCCCCGGGGTGCTGGACCAAGATACCCGCAGCAGCCAAACCGTGGCTCCGGTCATGAATCTGTCGATTCTGGTGGATCCGGGATGCCGGGTTTCAGCTAGGGGACCCCCCACAGCGTACCTCCAACCCCCAGAAATGGTGTTATTGTGCTGTCTCCGAAGCTAGGGTTTTGCTTAGTGAACCCTAGCTCCGGAGATGGCACATTGACACCGTTTCTTGGACTTTGAGGCACGCTATGGGGGGTCCCCTAGCTGAAACCCAGCGTGTCGAATCCATTGGAATTGACAGATTCATGATCGGAGCCATGGTTTGGGTGCTACGGGAATTTTCGTCGGGCACCCCGGGGCCATTCAGGGACACTTTGAGGAATTGCTCCGGGGCCATGGGACCCAAACCGGCGAGCGAACTTGGATTTTTTCAGATCCCACAAGTCCACATGGCCATTGTAGACCTATCCACAGTGGCTACGCACGCTCGGGGCCCTCCGAACGAGAAATGGACCCCTTGAGCAAGATTGGAAAGGCCTTCACTAAGCAAAACCCTAGCTCTAGAGATGGCACATTGAAACCGTTTCTGGGACTTCGAGGCACACTGTGCGGGGTCTCCTAGATGAAAACCGGCATCCCGGATCCATCAAAATCGATGGATTTCCAATCGGAGCCATGGTTTGGGTGCTGAGGGAATTTTCGTTGAGCACCCCGGGGCCATTCAGAGACACTTTGAGGAATTGCTCCGGGGCCACGGGACCCAAATCGACGAGTGGACTTGGATTCTGTCGGCTCCAACAAGTCCATGTGGCCATTGTGGACCTATCCACGGTGGCCACGCACACCCGAGGGCCTCCGGACGAGAAATGGACCCCCTTGAACAAGATTGGAAAGGCCTTCACTGAGCAAAACCCTAGCTCTAGAGATGGCACATTGGAACCATTTCTGGGACTTCAAGGCACGCTGTGGGGGGTCCCCTAGCTGAAAACCGGTGTCCTGGATACATCGATATCGGCGGATTCATGATCGGAGCCATGGTTTGGGTGCTGCAGGAATTTTCATCGGGCACCCCGGGGCCATTCAGGGACACTTTGAGGAATTTCTTTGGGGCCACGAGACCCAAACCAGCGAGCGGACTTGGATTCTATCGGCTCCCACATGTGTGTATTTCCATTGTGGAGTGTCCACGGTGGCCACACACGCCTGTGATCCTTCGGACGAGAAATGCCCCGCTTGAGCAATATTTGAAAGGCCTTCACTTAGCAAAACCCTAGCTCCGTAGATGGCACATTGGCACTATTTCCGAGATTTCGAGGCATGCTATGGGGGGTCCCCTAGCTGAAACATGGCATCCCAGATCCATCGGAATTGACGGATTCACGATCAGAGCCACGGTTTGGGTGCTACGGGCGTTTCTCCATTGCTGAGGTGTTTGAGGCCGAAAATGATCTGGTAAGCATTCGTTTTTCAAAAGTGGTTCAGAGGCTCTTGCATCTTGGAAGTGACCAAGAGTATCTTACAGTGTGATAATTATGGCCTTATCCTTAGGCCTTTCACGAATTTGAGGCCAACCGTAACAACAGAGGAGAAACCTAAGTTGTTTCTCCATTACCGAGGCGTTTGAGGCCGAAAAGGATCTGGTAATCATTTGTTTTTCAAAAGTGGTTCAGAGGCTCTTGCATCTTGGAAGTGACCAAGAGTATCTTGCAATGTGATAAGTATGGCCTTATCCTTAGGCCTTTCATGAATTCGAGACCAAACGTAACAACAGAGGAGAAACCTGAGTTATTTCTCCATTGCTGAGGCGTTTGAGGCCAAAAAGGATCTGGTAAGCATTCGTTTTTCAAAAGTGGTTCAGAGGCTCTTGCATCTTGGAAGTGACCAAGAGTATCTTGCAGTCTGATAAGTATGGCCTTATCCTTAGGCCTTTCACGAATTTGAGGCCAAACGTAACAACAGAGGAGAAACCTGAGTTGTTTCTCCATTGCCGAGGCGTTTGAGGCCGAAAAGGATTTGGTAAGCATTCATTGTTCAAAAGTGGTTCAGAGGCTCTTGCATCTTGGAAGTGACTCTATTCTTTATTTTCATGTCTGCTTATACTGAACTGGGTTTTTATTTTTAATTTTTTAATGACAGGTTTTACCAACAGGATTCTACTGTGAATTGTGTTTGGTGATAAAGGATTTTACTGTGGATTTTGTTTGGTGACATTTATGGCGACCCCCAAGGAACATATTGAAATGATCAAGAAAGACAAGTTCTGTGTTGGGGAAAAAGAAAATCCACTTACAGAAGATTTACATCAAGTAATTAAACAATTATCTGCTGAATTATACACCAGGGATGTGCATTTTTTGATGGAGCTGATTCAGGTAATTACTGAGTTACAATTTTAGTAGTCATTTTATAATCTTATATGTTTTCTCTGTTTCCATGGTAAGATTAGTATTTTGTTTTGGGTGCAGAATGCGGAGGACAATGAGTATGAACCACATGTGGAACCTTCATTGGAATTTGTCATTACAACTGAAGATGTCACTGGCGTAAGCGCTCCTGCGACCTTGATAGCTTTAACAATGAGAAGAGATTTCAGAAACAGATTATTGATTCTATATGCAGGGAAGGTGGTTATATTGGATAAAAAGGTATAAAACGAGCCATAGAATGATGACCATGGCTCGGATCGACAAACCGTCGACTCCATTGGATTCAGGACATCGGGATAGTGCTAGGAGTGCCCCTCTCCTCCGGTCCCATGGCCCAGGTGTCACCTTGTAGGTCCATTTTGGAAACTAGGGTTTTGCTCAGTAAGGGAGTGTGCAATTTTTGCACACAAGGGTCGACTTTGGAAAATCCTCCACTGTGCACTTATGGCTAGCGTTCCCAACTGAAACCTTCCTAAACACACTTGCAGGACTCCCTGGAACCCGATTTTGTTGCACGGTTGGAGTTCTATGGCCCCGACAAGTATCCAGCAGGTGTCCCTAAAGGCCTTTTGGATGCGAGACGGAACGAGCCATAGAGTGAAGACCGTGGCTCCGATCGACAAACCGCCGACTCCCTTGGATTCAAGACATCAGGATAGTGCTAGGGGTGCCCCTCTCCTTTGGTCCCCCTAGCTCAGGTGTCACCTTGTAGGTCAATTTTGGAAACTAGGGTTTTGCTCAGTAAGGGAGTGTGCAATTTTTTCACACGGGGGTCAACTTTGCAAAATCATCCACTGGGAACTTATGGCTAGCATTCCTAGGCGGAACCTTCCTAGACACACTTGCAGGACTACCCAGAACCCATTTTTGTTGTACGGTTGGAGTTCTATGCCCCCGACAGGTATCCAGCAAGTGTCCCTAAAGGCCTTTTGGATGCGAGACGGAACGAGCCATAGAGTGACGACCGTGGCTCCGATCGACAAACCGTCGACTCCATTGGATTTAGGACATCAGGATAGTTCTAGGGGTGTCCCTCTCCTCCGATCCCATGCCCCTGGTGTCATATTGTATGTCCATTTTGGAAACTAGAGTTTTGCTCAGTATGGGAGTGTGCAGTTTTTACACACAGGGGTCAACTTTGCAAAATACTCCACCGGGCACTTATGGCTAGCGTTCCCCGCTGGAACCTTCCTAAACACACTTACAGGACTCCCCGGAACCCTATTTTGTTGCACGGTTGGAGTTCTATGGCCCCGACAGGGTATCCAGCAGGTGTCCCTGAAGGCCTTTTGGATGCGAGACAAAATGAGCCATAGAATGACGACTGTGGCTCCGATCGACAAACCGTCGACTCCGTTGGATTCAGGATGTCGGGATAGTGGTAGGGGTGCCTCTCTCCTCCTATCCCCTAGCCCAGGTGTCACCTTGTAGGTCCATTTTGGAAACTAGGGTTTTGCTCAGTAAGGGAGTGTGCAATTTTTGCACACGGGGGGTCAACTTTGCAAAATCATCCACCGCGAACTTATGGCTAGCGTTCCCATCCGGAACCTTCCTAGACACACTTGCAGGACTCCCTGAAACCCGGTTTTGTTGCACAGTTGGAGTTCTATGCCCCCAGCAAGTATCTAGCAGGTGTCCCTGAAGGCCTTTTGGATGAGAGACGGAACGAGCCATAGAATGACGACCGTGGCTCCGATCGAAAAAACCGTCGACTCCGTTGGATTCAGGACGTCGGGATAGTTCTAGGGGTTCCCCTCTCCTCCGGTCCCCTGGCCCAAGTGTAACCTTGTAGGTCCATTTTGGAAACTAGGGTTTTGCTCAGTAAGGGAGTGTGCAATTTTTGCACACGGGGGTCAACTTTGCAAAATCATCCACCGGGCACTTATGGATAGCATTCCCAGCTGGAACCTCCCTAGAAAAACTTGAAAGACTCCTCGAAATGCGGTTTTGTTGCACGGTTGGAGTTATATGCCCCCGACAGGTATCCAGCAAGTGTCCCTGAAGGCCTTTTGGATGCAAGACGGAACGAACCATAGAATGACGACCGTGGCTCTGATCGACAAACCGTCGACTCCATTGGATTCAAGACATCGGGATAGTGCTGGGGGTGCCCCTCTCCTCTGGTCCCCTAGCCCGGGTGTCACCTTGTAGGTCCATTTTGGAAACTAGGGTTTTGCTCAGTAAGGGAGTGTGCAATTTTTTCACACGGGGGTCAACTTTGGAAAATCATCAACTGGGCACTTATGGCTAGCATTCCTAGCCGGAACCTTCCTAGACACACTTGCAGGACTCCCTAGAACACGGTTTTGTTGTACGGTTGGAGTTCTATGCCCTCGGCAGATATCCAGCAGGTGTCCCTGAAGGCCTTTTGGATGCGAGATGGAACGAGCCATAGAGTGACGACCGTGGCTCCGATCGACAAACCATCGACTCCGTTGGATTCAAGACATCGGGATAGTACTAGGGGTGCCCCGTTCCTCCGATCACGTGGCCCCAGTGTCATATTGTACTTCCATTTTGGAAACTAGAGTTTTGCTCAGTACGGGAGTGTGCAATTTTTACACACGGGGGTCAACTTTGCAAAATCCTCCACCGGGAACTTATGGATAGCATTCCCCTCTGGAACCTTCCTAGACACACTTGCAGGACGTGCTGAAACCTGGTTTTGTTGCACGGTTGGAGTTCTATGTCCCCGGCAGGTATCCAACAGGTGTCCCTGAAGGCCTTTTGGATGCGAGACAAAATGAGCCATAGAATGACGACCGTGGCTCCGATCGACAAACTGTCGACTCCATTGGATTCAGGACGTCAGGATAGTGGTAGGGGTGCCCCTCTCCTCCTGTCCCCTGTCCCAGGTGTCACCTTGTAGGTCCATTTTGGAAACTAGGGTTTTGCTCAGTAAGGGAGTGTGCAATTTTTGCACACGGGGGTCAACTTTGCAAAATCATCCACCGGGCACTTATGGCTAGCATTCCCATCTGGAACCTTCCTAGACACACTTGCAGGACTCCTCGAAACCCGATTTTGTTGCACAATTGGAGTTCTATGCCCCTGGTAGGTATCCAGTAGGTGTCCCTAAAGGCCTTTTGGATGGGAGACGGAACGAGCCATAGAATGACAACAGTGGCTCCGATCGACAAACCATCGACTCCCTTGGATTCAAGACGCCGGGATAGTTCTAGGGGTGCCCCTCTCCTCCGGTCCCGTGGCTTGGGTGTAACCTTGTAGGTGTTGGGTATGTTATATCTCTTCACATGGTCGCTGCGTGTACAACACGATCCCTACGGCACTAGTGATTCGCCTACGCCGGGCGCGTCCGGAGGGGGGGGTTTAGAGGGGGGGGTAGCCCGACAGGGCCCACCCCCTTCGTTTCGGACCGTTAGGTTCCGAAACGACACGGAGGGGGCCGTTAGGCCCCCGGAGTCCGCGCAGAGCGCAAAATTTTTTGGGTTTGCTTTTTGCTTTTTCGCGATTTTCGACCCATTGTACTCTAATCTAATTCCGGTAAAAGGAATTAGGGTTGTAACCTAATTCGGGTAAACGAATTAGGGTTTTAGATGCTGCAGAATACCATTTATTGTATTGTACATGTAAAATAAACATATAATGAAAAAGGAGCTATGCGGCTCTAAGTTTGGCTGGTTTTTTTCCCGGTTAAGGGTTTCCAGGTGAAAATATCTGTGTAATGTGTGTGCCATTGTGTATATTCTGTTAATGCTTAAGAATCATATGAGTTTGTACTTCACTGTTAAGGTTTAAAACTTACAGTAGGTCAATTTTGGAAACTAGGGTTTTGCTCAGTAAGGTAGTGTGCAATTTTTGCACATTGGGATCAAATTTGCGAAATCGTCGATCGGGCACTTATGGCTAGATGTTGATGAGGAACCTAGAGATGGCAATGATGATGAAGATGTTGATGATGATTATGCTGATGGTGATGATGATGAAGACGTTGATGATGATGGTGATGGTGATGAAGATGATGATGATGATGATGATGTAGATGTTGATGAGGAACCTAGAGATGACAATGATGATGAAGATGTTGATGATGATGATGATGGTGATGATGATGAAGATGTTGATGATGATGGTGATGGTGATGAAGATGATGATGATGATGATGGAGAAGATGATGATGATGGAGATGTTGATGAGGAACCTAGATATGACAATGATGATGAAGATGTTGATGATGATGATGATGATGATGATGATGATGATGATGGTGATGATGATGAAGAAGTTGATGATGATGGTGATGGTGATGGTGATGAAGATGAAGATGATGATGAGGGAGAAGATGATGATGATGAAGATGTTGATGAGGAACCTAGAGATGACAATGATGATGAAGATGTTGATGGTGATGATGATGAAGACGTTGATGATGATGGTGATGGTGATGAAGATGATGATGATGATGATGGAGAAGATGATGATAATGGAAATGTTGATGAGGAACCTAGAGATGACAATGATGATGAAGATGTTGATGATGATGATGATGATGGTGATGATGATGAATACGTTGATGATGATGATGATGGTGATGAAGATGATGATGATGATGATGGAGAAGATGATGATGACGGAGATGTTGATGATGAACCTAGAGATGACAATGATGATGAAGATGTTGATGATGATGATGATGATGGTGATGATGATGAAGACATTGATGATGATGATGATAGTGATGAAGATGTTGATGATGATGATGATGGAGAAGATGATGATGATGGAGATGTTGATGAGGAACCTAGAGATGACAATGATGATGAAGATTGAAAACTAACCTGAAGTTTGATTATCATTAGAGCCATATCAAGTAAGAGGATATGTGGAGGGAAACATTTTAAAATGTGCCAACTTAGGATTGTTTGAATGGTGTTGATGTCATCTAATGTTATTGTTGGCTTTGTGACATTTATGATGATAATGAACGAAGTGCTAAGATTGTATTTTGACTTATTTGTGATCATCTATCTAGTTGACATTCTTCTTTTTAGCAAGACATGGGAAGATCGTTTGCATCAATTGGACCTGACACGTATTTGTAGCAATGTGTAGATAAAATTTGGTCAACTTGAAATACTCATGCAAGCCAACATGCACAAACCATTGATCATGTGAAGATTTCAATTATTGGCAATGGCATTTTGCATTGGAATTTCATTTCATCTCCTCCCTTCAAACTAATTTTTTTTACTTTTTGAATTTTTACATTGCCCTTGACATGAAGTTTTAGTGACAACATAACCCTTCAGCAATGAAGTTAGACTTAAAAAAATATCATTTAATAATTATTTTATTTAAAGAATAATTCGTGGAAGTTAATGTTTGGCCACATGTAATGCAACAAAACAAAACTTTCAATTTGAACACATTGCATGAATGGTGTAATTGAAATTGTGACATTCTATTCCAAATGACTTGGCTTTAAAGACCAGATAAATATAGTATGCCCTTTATAGAGGATATACATTAAAAAACACATTGCTATTGAGACTGTACTATGATGTTCTCCCCTTCCTTTGTCAAAAGAATATTAATAAGGTGTTTTTCCAAGGTATAGGATGTTTTGGATTTCTCAACTATTATTGCATGTGAACTTGCACATACCAAGCTAAAACAAATATTTCATGGAAGTGGATTTTTTTATGTGAATAGATAAGTGAAAAGATTTTAGCAACAAGACCTATAAATTTTAACTTGGAAGTATTGGAAATGTACAAAGCGGGATTGAGAGGCTTGATGGGTGATTGTAGTAGTGGGCATGGTATTGGTGAGAATGATGTCGTGATAGTGGAATTAAACATTAGGATGGTGACCCTAGAGCTTGGATCCTAGCCTAGAAGCACGAGAGCCTAGCCTAAAAACCCTAGTTGATAGTGTAAACCCTAGTTGGTAGTGTAAAACCCTAGTTTGTATTCTAATCGCAATGAAACCCTATTATGTAGCTTAAGATCTAGCCCTAAATTATAATACATATAAAAATTAAATCATTTTCATTGTACATATATATCCATGTGCATACATTTGAATCCAAATCACTATACACATATATGCATAGTATCTCATCTATATAGCAAGGGTCCATCATCAACTAGAAAACCGTTGTACCTAGCACCAGATACCTAATTTAGAAACCTAATGGTTTGAAATTGGTTGTACCATGAAGATTTTTATATGGTGGATATGCACACCTATGACAACCTTCTCAATGGATGGCAAACCTAATATTATCATAACATTAGTAAAGCTTAGTCCAACATGTAGTAATGCTTACATGTTCTAGTGTTAATGACACACTAATGGATGCATGCAACTTGATGAGGATGTATGTGTGACTCCATTGATGTAATGCAAGTCCTAAATGTCTTTAACAAGTGTCTGAGTGTCCAATAGATGAATTAGGATGTCCTAATACCCCTCAATCCATTCTAGACATAATTCAAAAGCATTTGGGGTATTGGGGTGACAAGTTGGTGTGTTGAGGTGGATATAGCCTCAAAAATACACCTCATAGTAGTCATTTATTGTAATGTCAACTATATGTGTTTAAGTCAACGTGTCTACATAATATTAGATCGCTATCACATAATGATAAATTAAGGAAGTCCTAATTGTAAATGGTAGTGGATGTGAAGGTCATCAAATCAAAGGTGGCTATATCCGTGAGTCAGAATTAATGAGCTAGCTATACATTGTGCTCAAGGTTGTCCTATTTGTATGGGGGACAATTGATTAAAAAATGATTCCATAACTTGGTTATTAATTTGTTGCATGATCTTAAGTAGACAAAATGGTCAATATAAATACTAGTGACGACATTTCATTATGTAGAGTATGGACATTTTGGATCTCATTATGTAGAGCTATTAAAAATCATGTTGGATCTCATTTTAACCTTTTGACAACAATGGACATTTTCTATTTTTAAGTATTATTTTCCTTGTACTCAAGTTCCCAATATATATCTTATGTGCCATGAGGTGTGATTTGTCCATCCATTTATTCCGTTTGTTTTTAGATTAATTCTCACACATGATTTTGTTTCAGTTAGCCTATGTTTATAATGTTTTCTTAACATAGATACTATTACAAGCTTTTACATGTGGAAAGATAAACCAAGCTGAACTATGATATCCAACTTCTCTTCTAAGATCTAGGTAAGCTTCAGGTTGATTCACATTATCAACTAATGCATGGACACCATTGGTACCAAAACTTAAGACCACATGCCATGGACGGATAGAAGTAAAAACGAAATTTAGACAACATCACATCATGATACACACAACTTGAGACAACAACATTAGACAACAAGATACTAATATAGAACACATCGATATAAATCACATAACTAAAAGTCCATGTACATCAAGGCTACAAAACTCATCCAAACATATACAATTTCTGGCAAATAGTGGAACATGGTTCCCAATGTACATACAATGGCAACTCGTGCCCTATAGAAAATGCGACAACTCATGCCGTAGATCCAAAATACACGGCAACTCGTGTCGTAGATACAAAGTACATGGAAACTGGTGCACATAAGTGCCACATCATGGCTAATGTACATAACATGGTGTGTCAAGCATTGTGACCACCCCCGTCACTCCCAGGTGCATCTACAAAGTCAATCTTCCTACTCTTCGAGCTACTGGTGCCTCGGGTCTTGTTCCATCTAGGAGTAGACTGTCTCTCTAGGATCTGGAACAAATGATATAAGATACCATCATTTTCAAGCATTTGCAACATTTACCACATTTATAAAACAAATGTAGAATTCGAATCTTAAATAAATCACCTCTGATGCAAGTGGGAAATGTGAGGCAAGTGTCCTGGATCTGCGACGCCTCTCAGCAATTCCATCCTACAACATTTACAATAATCATTTCATTGAAAAGTAATAATTGCTTAAATTAATTTTTGTTAATGCATCAAAATATTTTCATAAATTAGCTTGATTCTCACAGCGAACACCTCCGACGATGGACATGGCTGGGCTTCTGGGCTAGTAGGTGGAGCAGATGGCTGGATAACTAGCTCCGATGCAGTCATGGGGGGGGGCGCAGATGTAGTGGCAGCCACTACAACTACAACCACTAGAGATACAGATGAGGATACTGGAAGAGTAGATGCCACAATAGTGGTGGGAAGTGGGGATGATATGGTGGGAGAAGACATGGTGGTATGGGGTGGAGGAGGACGTCGTGGATGATGAACCCCTGTCGGTTGTACGATAGAGGGTATCGAACGAAAAGGACTAGGGGGGATGCTGAGGGATGGTGCATGGGATGACAGTCCTGCATAGAGGGACGAGGATGGACGAAAGGGAGGTTGTGGACGAAGAGGGGAAGCTAGAAGGAAGGGGGGGCGTGGACGAATGGGGGAGGATGGATAGACAGGGGCGTGGATAAATTGGGGAGGATGTATAGACGAGGGGGGCATGGATGAGTGGGGAAGGATGGATGGAGGGGGGGAGTATGGCCGGAGAAGGGAGGCTGGATGGAAGGGAGCGGGTGGACGGAGGGAGGGGTCTAGATGGAAGCGAGGGGGGGGGACTCATGGGAGAGGTTGGAAACATAGGACTAAAATGGGGACCTGCAGTTGTTGGTGACACCTACATATACATTTGTAATATCACAATTTAGTAAACAAACAATAAATTAAACCATAATAAGTCATAACAATTCAAATTAAAAGCGTGCTTTTAACTAATTGTACCTGTGTATATGGTGATCTACAATCCCTAGAGGGGATGGTTGATCACTGTAGTCAGGGAACACCTATGGACACCAAAATGCATACATGTTATGAACATGTTAAACAAGTCATTATTTAGGCAATCAAGATGTTCAAAAACATTGTACGAACTATCAACGTGTATGCCATAAATATAAATACTTAAATAATATAAATGACATAAGTAATAACAATATTGTGAGGTACTAAAAATACCTCCATGTGAGGTGTCGCAATTTCAGTTGCAGCTGCCATTGCTGCATCCAGGTTGGGAGATCCTACGTTCTCCCATGTTGGTGGCTCAGCTCTGAATAACTGTACATTGAAATAATAGTTTAAGTCAAACAAAAATACTTTAAAAATACTTTACAAGTTATCAAGTGATGATTTAAAACACGTTAAAAAATTGCTGACCTAATCCATATAACAGCCCTCAATCGGTCTAGGGAAAGTGTGCCCGCAATGGGGATAAAGATGTGGCATTGTCCCCATTGAACTAGAATTCCCAGCATGGCTACCACCGATCACAGGTCTATCTTGGCCTTGTCGCGAAGGCCCTGCACCTGGATCTCTATCAATGTCACCCGACCTCTCCATTGTAGTCACTGTTACAAAGGAGGTGTGTCTGAGGAGTCCACGTGCAACATTCCTCATTGCCTCCTCGATTTGATCAAGCGTGTGGGGTAACTGAGGTGGCTGGGGAGAGGGGTTGGGGTCACACCTAGGAGCTGGTGGCCCTCTCAGTGGGCTCCTCCTCACAGCAGGTCGATCTTGGGCAAAGCCACGCCCAACACCCTAGAACTCGGTTATGTCAAAATAGTTGACATGTAAACCGAGCATAAACTCAGCCCACATTTGCCGAAGGAAGTACTGTGGAACCTCCCTATTATTACAGGGAGGTTTATCGTACACCATGAACCACCTTTGCATCCAATTGTCCCTCCATGGTTGGTAACAACACCAATCCATGCAGAAACATGGATTTCTAGTGTTGGGTGGTTGTTGTGTTCTTGGATCAGTGAACACACTGTATAATTGGGCCTTTGTAATATTCAAATCTTTTATTGCTTCCTTGGAAATGCCCATGGAGTAATACTCCCGCATCTTAGCTCTATATTCAGTCATGTCGGTTAATTGGCGATGTGCATGGATGAGGGAGTCAATTGAGCTCTCAATTGACATGGAAAGAGACACTCGAGATGGTTCCCCGGTGTTCCTCAGTTCTCGAGTGTTCACTCTCATTTCATTTACATAATGGTTAAGGTCATCTTGTTCAACATTTGGTTGGGGGTTTTGGTTTTCTTTGGCATTTGGATTTTGTTAACGGTTTTCTTTGGCATTGGGTCCAAGCTTTGGGTTTTCTTGTGTTCTATTGGACTTTGGGAAAATATTTTGTTCACTCATTGTCTCGGTTTACAATCTACAATTGAAAACTGGTCCATTGTTTTAAAAATTTGGGAATTATTAACAATTTAATAAACAAAAAAAATAAAAAAATTGACACAAAGAATGAATAAAATGACAAAAAAATTCGAAATTACCTATCCAATTGACGTGTTGATGAGTTCGTGGATCGATTTGGTGGGTTTTGGAGTGGAAATGGCCTCTTATGGTGGCTATAGCGCGGAGGGGAAGTTGTGCTCGGCTCCAATGACAGGAATGGGAGAATTCGGGTCTATTTTTTTATATTATTTTTTAACAGGAGCATGTGCGTGCCCATCATGTGCACGCGCCAGGAACGCGCACACCCACATGCCAGGCATGCGCAAGTGCCTTAGTTCAGTACCGAACCTAGCAGTGCGTGCGCGCTGCCTTAGGTGCATGCGCGTAGTTGTTTTATTCCCGCTAGCATGTCCCCATTGCAATGGTTTTGGGGAGCAACTTTGTGCGCCCGCCCTAAACATAGCTAAATAATATTAGAAAAGAAGAGGCATACTAAATAGAGAATGAGAAAAATTACCCAATAGGAATTAGGTAAAATGATTGATCAACAAGAGGTGAAATATGTCAAATTGATAATTAAAAATTAAATTTGAATATAACAATTAATTAAATTTAAAAAAATAGAGAGAATTAGCTAAAGCGAGTAAAAATAAAAATAATTTAAATAAAAATGAAAGGTGGGTTTGATGTTTGAAAATAAAACAAAAGGTGGGGTATGATGTTTCAAAATGGATAGGGAGAAAGAATAAAACTAAGGAGAATGAAACAATTAATATACTCTCTCAATATATGTATATATGACATTAATTAATAGACAACAAGAAAGTGTTGGTGAGTTTAGAAAGAGGGAATGCAAGATTTAAAAAGGGTGGGATTAGGAGAATAAATGTTGAAATTTGTAACATGAGAAAGGTCCCTTTCCATGTTTTTGTGTTTATCATGGTGGGGACATAAGTTGTCTTTCCTAGGAAATGTACTTTTGAAATATAAAAAAGTGACTTTATGTTTTAAAAGTGAGATGACTTTGTTAAATGTATTTGTGCATTAAATGATTAAAAAAGGACATTTAATGTGCATTAAATATAAACTGTTAGATCAAAAGTGATCTTAGCCATTCAAATATTAGTTTGAGTTAGTTAGGGTTTAAGGAGGATAAAGTCATCTATATAATACACCTTGGAAAGAGAGCCAAAACACACACAGAGACAAAAGAAGAGACAAGAGAGAGAGATCTAGGGTTTCAAAGGAGAGCAAACCCACTTGTGAAAGAGAAAGCACGAATTGCAGCAGAAGGAGACTGAGTTTTTCTAGTGCACAAATACCGAGGATAACGGATCTGCAACCCTGCACATAAACTGAGAAAAGCCATACTGTACGGATTCATACAGCAGGCTGTACAGTCCGTACAACAACATTTATTACTGCATAAATCAAGGAGCAGTCCATTGGCACATATTTCAAGGTGTTCTCTGCAATTTGCTGAAGAATACTAGAATAGAAATCGAGGGCAGTCATTGACACGATTTTCAAGGCATTTTGTTGTGGAAAGAGGCCGTACAAAAGGGTCGTACAAATGCATTTAATTGCTGGTATTTTATTTATGTTTTGTGGCACATTTCCCAATGTATTTCAGATTTCCTAAGCATAAATGTCTCTGTTGTAATTTAGTTGCTGCTCTTTAATAAATAATCTCTCTGGGTTTTCCCTCACGAAGTGTGAGGGTTTTCCCTAGGCTTGGCCCTAAATTTCTGAGTTTTCAATGTGTATGCATTTATCTTCAGCTAGATCATTGGGTGAATGTATAAGTGTTTATGTTTCAGTTATCAGTAGATTTATTGTACAATAGTTGTTAAACATAAATCATAACTCAGATAAATGATAAACCAAGTTATGCATTCAAAGTCTTTGATAAAATTTCATAAAGAGAATTTGTTATTTTATCAAATTTCTACAATAAAAGAAGAGAAGTGAATAAAAAGAAGAAATAAATAGGAAAGGGAATGGTACAAGCCTATATATTAATTAGAGAAGGAGGCAACCAAAGAGAGAAAGACACACGAAAGCAAGAATCAAAATTGAACAATTTGGATAAGAGGAGGATAATGAATGAATTCACTAACCAAGATATGGTGGACTAGAGGCTTCCAAGAGTTACTGAGTTGATACCCATCTTAGCAATTGGAATCGTTTGGTTGTTTTTCTATTTCAAGAGCTTCTCTAATGAGATGACATGAGTAGTGGGGGGTTGATGCTAGTATTTTAGTTTGATTAAAACAAATGTAGTGTTTAGTGTCAAAGGAGTGCTATTCAATAACAAATTTATTAAGACAGTTATGATTAGTATCAACAATATGTTCTTGGATGGAACGACCTATTTGTCCAATGTAATATTTTATGAAGCAACACAGAATCTAGTAGACACCTTGAGAGAGAAAAGGGTCGGATTTGTCTTTTAACACTGCAAAATAAATTCTTAAGGGTTTCATGAGGTTTAAAAACCATCATATATGGAAATCCTTGTTTTTGATATAGTATTTGAGAGAGAGAGAGAGTCTATTCAAAATCCACCCTGACAAAGCATCAATACACAAGTAACGAGGAATCAATGTACACATTATCAACATACATATTTGAAAATGTAGTGATATTACAAAGGCTAGTGAACTTTCAATTTTTCACTACCAGTATCATTCATCACCATTTGTCAAGCTCCTTGCATTCATTCCTTTCAACCACTCATCCATCTCATACATACATCCCATTTACTCCACACACGACCCAACATTCCATACACTCACATTTCACTTGCCTACAATTTGAGGTCATGCATAAACCATATCCCTCATGCATTCACCTGACGCCCTATTCAATATATTGTATCTGTGCATTCAACTTGTAACTCATAAAAACACCTATTGGAGGTTGTATTTGATTCATACTTTTCTAAAGAAATTTCCTACAGGAATCAACACTTATAGGTATCTATATGAGATGATTCCTACATGAATTAACACCTGTAGGCTAAGTCACCTGACACGAGGACACGAGTGTCCCCACTGGACACAGTGACCCCCGGAATCAGGACATGAAGGACACGTTTTATATACATATATATTAAATATATTAAAATTTAAAAATATAGACATATAGATCCAATAAAATTTAGAAACTAGAACATTTACAAATATTCAATCGAAATTAGAATCCCTTCTCCTGCAAGAAAAAAAACTTGAAACTCCTTCACCTGCAAAAAAACCAAGTCTGGGCTCTCTCTAGCTCTCCTTCACTCTCCCTTCCATTCACAAATGGCAAAAAAAAAATAAAAATCGACTTTTATGGGACCGCGGGTTCACTTTTTCCGCGCGGGAAGTGTCTTGGAATTGGGACACGGTGTGTAGAGACAGGACACGAGTGTCCCGAAATCGAGACACGAAAAAAGTCGTGTCCCCCACATGGGAGAGCCGTTGTCTACGCCAACACGTCCCCATGGGACACTTGGCCCTAAAATGACGTGTCCCGGTGACTTAGCCTGTATGTATCTATAGGATATTATTCCTACAAAAAGCAACACCTACAAGCATCTACAAAATATTATTCCCACAATAATTATCACCTACAATCATCTATAGGAGAATATTCCCATAGGAGTATAAATATATAGACATCTACAAAATATAACAACTACAAGAGTGCAAACTACATGCATTTACAAGAAGGACCACTATTATAAGAGATTATCATTACACACACATAAGCTACATGGGGATATTTATTCGACCTCCACAAACAAATCAAGAATAGGGACATCTACAAAGGACAATCCGACTCAATAAAAGGTTGTGCAAATTTTTTTTTCCCTAAAAAAAAGATCACAACTCAAAATTTTATTAATAAAACTTTGAACCATATTGTTTCATTTGGCATATATATTTCCTTACATAATCATCTTCGGATATTGCCTTAAAAATTACAACAACTAATTTCATCATAAAAAACTCTTCTATGATACTACATGTCTATCACTATTACACTTTTCACATATAATCAATAGTTGGTACATCAACACAAAAGATTATCATCCATAATTGTGGATATAGTATGAAAATAAATCTGTCTTGGATGACTAAAAATGGAAACAAATCTACTCCCACAAAATATAAGCACTACAGGGATAGGTCTCTATGGGCTATAGAGAAAGGTCGTGCAAGCTATTTGTTGATGAGGATTTTCGTCACCAATGGCACTTGGTCGAACAAGAGTTGCCAGGCCCTAACATCAATAAAATTTTCACCAAAATTCCTAATGTCTATCGATTTACCTCCTATGTTCATCAAGTCCTACAAAAAAAACTAGCTTATATCTTTACATCATTAACTAGCTTTAGATTGTGTGGGGTTTCCACCATTAGGAACCATATGCTCTCATGTCTTCAAATATGTTTTAAAATTCGACAAACATTAAGTGGAACAAGTCTGAAGAATTGAAGCAAGATGCATTTCGGAAATGGCCCATAACTTAACCCATGAGCAATGATGTTTTCGAAGCGGTCCTGGTTGTATAAAAATTACATTAAGTGAGCATTTTCCATGATGTAATTTTCTTTAAGATGGTAAATATCAAAGATTGTATAATGTGAAGCTCCATTACACAAACAAAAAGTACAAGTCTTAGAGATTTTACACCCTCATAATTCGAGTGTTTTATCACTGCTTTTTATATATAGATTATTGAAGAACAGTTCGGTTGGGTGTAAGAGTTGGAATATTTTTTAATACTTATGGAATATGCAGTTGAAAATTTTGTTGGGATTTGGCTCGACACACCTAGTTGAAGGACCAAATATGTATAGCGCTATAGATGTTCAAATATTCCATCATTTTGGCTGACAATTTGTTTGATTTCATTGTTTGATTAAGGAATCAGAATCAAACTCTATTTATGGTTTTGTTAGGGCAATAAAATATGTGCGAGAGAAATAAATATAAAGACAAGCAAATATTAATAGCAATACAAGATTTATCCTGGAAACCAAGGAAAAACCAACCATCAATAATAGATCTATTATTGGTCCTTGGCCAAACTAGGCCAATGTCATCAATAGCATCTCTCTTGCTCACATTGACACCATATAATGGAGGAATCCAACCTTAACTTTATAAATAGGGTTTTACATGTAAATACAACTAGCAAGAAACTATGACCTACCAAAACCGTGTGCCCGAAACCACTTACCTCCTTACTCATTCCCAATTCAAAATTAACCCTAACAGGTTTTTCTTTAAACTCTTTGCCTAAAACATCGATAATTCATTTTTTGCTCCACAAATGTCACCTCGTCTTCAGTTTGTTTGCAACTCAGAGCACGTGGATAATGTGTCAATTGCAGAGATTTTAAAAAGGACCATCGTTCTTCGCTAAAGAAACGTCTTCTCTCACTGTCAAACCAACTATTGCAGATCCCAGAAGGCTTAAACCCTTGATTGACGCCCATGATCGAAAACTGTTGGCACAGTGATCCAAATTGTCGTTCACCATTCAAGATCTACCAGACCTGTTGAAGGACTTCCAAAGGCATCTTCCTGATCGCGCACCTCCAAAATAACCAACACATTTAGACATACCAGAGGCATATGTGCAAGCAGACGATCACAGTATGTCAGCAGTATTGCCGACCTCGCACAGAGTCTCAATCGTGATCCGTCTCCACTCCAAATCTACAGCGTCGAGATGGATAGGCTATGGCGTTCATAAGTGCCAGTTTGAAGAAAACAATCAGTTGTTTGTTGAAAGCTTGGAAAATATTTGCTAAGTGTTTCAAGTAATAATGTGAATGAACAATCTGCTCGGCTTCTGTCCAATTTTCCAAAGAAGAATATTTCATAAGTGAGAGGTGTTCACCTTTTAGAAATGGCTACACTTAGAGTGGTGTCACCTCTGGCGAATAGATTTTCAGGCAAACTCTTATTAATGTTAACTTTTACCTTTCAAAGCTTAATTTAATTGTCATGAAAAAGTTTATCAAAATACAACAATCTATGTGCAATGGTTGGAGATTAGTTATTGAGATCCACTGTTTAGCATCTTCCCTTCAAGTAATATGGTCTGAGAGTTGAGTTCTCCATAAAACAATAAACCATTTATCATCGATTGGCGGCATTAAACTGAGCTCCTGACTTGAATTTGATAATGAGCGTAGATGGAAAATGATGGAGGTATTTATTGTTTCTCACAATGTGATGCAGGGCATAACATAACGAGACCTGTGCAAAGGATAGGTAAGGGTTATTCTGCATAATCTTTGTATTTATCTCTATCTTCATCCTTCAGTTTGGTATCAGAGCTTGGAAGAAGATCGATCATGAGGAGTTCCGAAGAAGCCAAAGCCGTAGTTTTGCTGAAATTTTTTGGGCGAAAATTGGAGAAGACCTGCAAAAATTTCTCCAAAAAGATTTTTTCATTATTCCATGAGAGTGATTTTTGTTTACTTTCACTAAGTTATTTTTTTTATGAGATGCTTTAAGTAAAAAAGTTTTTACAAAAGTAGAAGAGATTTTTTTTTTATAAAAGTCTTTTTATTCTTAAGGAAGTGAAGAGGAGTCATTTCAAAAAACGCAAAAGGAAGGAGATTGTTTTTAATAAGCTAGTGAAAGACTCTGCAATGTCTATGGCTTCTAGCAGCAGCAATCAGTCTTAGATTTCTCCTCTTACAGGGAAAAAAGGACTATGATGTCTAGGCCACGAGGATGGCGGTTTATCTCAGATCAGAAGATGTGTGGGAATATGTCGTGAATGGCTATTCCGAACCAGCAGATGACGCAGCTTATCAAGCCCTATCAAATGGAGAAAAGGGTATCCTACGAATTCATAGGAAGAAGGATGCAAATGCACTGCAGCACATAATGAATGCTTTGGATAACATCGTATTTCCAAATATATCAGCTTCATTACATGCCAAAGCAGCATGGGAAACCTTGGCGACCATTTACCAGGGTGTTGGTAAGGTACAAACAGCTACACTCCAAAACCTAAGAAGAGATTTTGAAGATCTGAAGATGAAAGAATCAGACTCACTAGATTATTTCATGACCCAAGTCATGGGGATTGTTAATCAGCTGAATACCTACGGTGAAAAGGTCGAATATCAAAGGGTGGTTGAAAGGGTTCCGAGATCCCTACCCCACAAATTTGATTCGAAAGTTGCAGTGATTGAAGAAGCAAAGGATCTGAGTACTTTCTCTATAGACGAGTTGACCGGATCTCTACTATCATACGAATCCAGAATCAACAGGAATGAAGAGTCCTCTCTAGAGAGTGCTTTCAAAGCACAAGTCTCATTCTCAAAAGGTAGAGGAAGAGGCAGAGGCAGAGGCAGAAGAGGACCAAGAGGAAGAGGCAAAGGTGGCCGAAGCAATGGCAAGGAAGATCAAGATCATAACCATGAAGGCGGGAACTATGACAAAAAAAGGTCAGATAAATCTAATGTTAAGTGTTATTATTGCAGTAAATTTGGCCATTATGCTCATGAATGTAGAAATAAAAATTCTGATAAGGAAAAACAGAATGCTAATGTGACTAATACCTCTGAGAATAAAGAAGATATGTTATTTCTCACATGTCATGCTACACACGAAATCCCAAATGGACTTTGGCTTTTAGATAGTGGCTGCAGTAACCATATGACAGGTTATAGAGGTCTAATTGCAGACCTAGATGTATCAGTGAAGACAGAGGTCAAAGTCGACACGGATGAGGTAGTTCCAGTTCTTGGCAAAGGAGTGGTCAACATTCTGACCAAACAAGGCCAACAAAAGACAATCACAGATGTATATTATTCTCTAGGATTGAAGCATAATCTGCTTAGCATTGGGAAACTCACTGAAAAGAAATACAGACTTGTCTTTGGTGGATCAAACTGTGAAATCTATGACAAACCCCCAAATAAACAGTTGATCATTAAAGTACAGGTGACTAGGAACAGGATGTATCCACTAGTTATGACTTGCAGTAGCAAGGTAAGCTCTTTTGCTCAAAAAGCCACATGCATGGATGATTATTGGTTATGGAATTTCAGATATGGACATCTTTACTTTGGTGGTCTCAAGTTGTTGCAGCAGAAAGGGATGGTAAAAGGATTACCCCCTATGAAGGAGCCAACAAAAAGTTATGAGTGTTCCATCATTGCAAAGAAACACAGGGATAGCTTCACTAAAGGTATGTCTCGAAGGGCACATGCACCTCTAGAACTTATTCATACTGATCTATGTGGTCCAATGCAGAAATAGTCAATTGGTGGAAGCTATTATTTTCTTACATTTATTGATGATTTCAGTAAAAAAACATGGGTGTATTTCCTTCGTCAGAAGTCTGAAACTTTTGGCAAGTTCAAGGAATTTAAGGCTCTGGTTGAAAAACAGAGTGGTTATCAACTCAAAGTATTGAGATCAAATGGAGGGGGAGAGTATGAATCAAAGGAATTTCATGATTACTGCAAATATCATGGAATCAAGAGGCAATTCATTACAAGATATACACCTCAGCAGAACGGTGTTGCGGAATGCAAAAACAGAACCATCATGAATATGGCAAGGAGCATGTTGAAAGGAAGAAACTTGTCCCATGAATTTTGGGGAGATGCAGTGGCTTGTGTTGTTCATGTGATAAACAAATATCCCACCAAAATTGTGAAGGACAAAGTACCAGAGGAAGCATGGACATGTATGAGTTGTAATATTTCTCATTTTAGAATATTTGGTTGCGTTGCTTATGCTCATGTTCCTAAACAGCTAAGAAAAAAGCTAGATGACAGGAGTGAAAAATTTATCTTTATTGGATATGGTGAGGAATCTAAATCCTACAAACTGTATAACCCTATTACCAAAAAGGTTATCTTCAGCAGATATGTGTTGTTCAAGGAGGAAGAGTCATGGGATGGAACCATAGACAAGGTTGTGGGAGCTGCAATACCCCAACCAAAAGATGAAGAAGAAGAGGAGCTGATTGGACAACAGGATCCAGTAGCATCTTCACCAATAGAAAATACTCCAGCAAGAACACCTAGAAACTCAATTCGAGGTGAAGCATCAAGTCCGCAATCAAGTGATGAATCTGATCACAGTAATAGAAAGACTAGAAGATTGGAAGATATTTGTGATGAATTGGATGCAAATACCAATTATGCTTTTATTGCTAGTGAACTTGTGTTTTATGAAGAGGTAGTAAAATAAGAGCATTGGGTAAAATCTATGGGTGGAGAGATAGATTACATTGAGAGAAATGGTACATGGGATCTAGTTGACCTGCCAAAATATAAGAAACCCATTGGTGTGAAGTGGGTCTATAAGACCAAACTCAATGAAAAGGTGAGATTGATAGGCACAAGGCAAGGTTAATAGCAAAAGGTTTCTCGCAACAACCAGTAATTGATTTTGGAGAAAAGTTTGCATCAGTGGCAAGACTGGACACAGTAAGAGCAGTCCTAGCAATAGCAACCCAAAACAGATGGAAAGTGTATCAAATGGCTGTCAAGTCAGCATTCTTGAATGAAATTCTTGAAGAAGAAATTTATGTGGAGCAGCCACATGGGTATGAAATCAAGGAACATGAAGAGAAAGTTTACAAGTTGAAGAAATCTCTATATGGGCTCAAGCAAGCTCCAAGAGCTTGGTACAACAGAATTGATTCTTATATGATCGAAAATGGTTTTTTGCAAAATCAACAGCGAACCAACACATTACACAAAGGTAAATCAACAAGGACAGATTTTGATAGTTTGTTTATATGTTGATGATATGATTTTTACAAGTGACCTGTCGATAGATGAGTTCAAGGCAGCTATGAAGAAATAGTTTGAGATGACAAACCTCAGATTAATGAAGTTCTTTCTTGGCTTAGAGGTAGAACAGTAAAAAAAAAGGTATATTTATTTCTCAAAGTAAATATGCTAATGAAGTTCTTAAGCGATTCAGAATGCTTAATTGCAAACCGACACCTACACCAATGGCAATAGGTACAAAGTTGAGCAAAGAAGATGAAAGTCCCAAAGTAGATCCAACATTGTTTAAGAAACTTGTAGGAAGTCTCATGTATCTCACAGCTACGAGAACAGATATTATGTTTGCCGTCAGCTTGATTTCCAAGTTCATGGCGTCTCCCAAAGACTCACATTGGCAAGTTGGCAAAAGGATCTTACGATATGTTGCAGGGATTTCAAGCTATGGAATTTTATACTCAAGCATTGAGTAGGATGTTTTTACAGGTTTCATTGATAGTGATTTTGCAAGAAGTGTGGATGACAGGAAGATCACTTCCGGTCATGGTTTTCATCTTGGATCAGGGGTGACTTCATGGGCATCCAAGAAGCATCATATTGCGACACTTTCATCAGCAGAGGCAGAGTATGTAGCAGCAACATCAGCATCATGTCAAGCAGTCTGGTTACGCAGAGTTTTATAAGGTCTTCAACAAAAACAAGAAGGACCAACCACAATCTATTGTGACAACAATTCAACAATCGCTCTATCCAAGAACCATGTTTTTGACCAGAAAAGCAAGCACATTGATACCATATAGCACTTCATAAGAGAACTCGTGAACAATGGTGAAGTTCATGTTGAGCATTGTAAATTGATTGACCAATTGGCTGACATATTCACAAAGCCATTGGCAAAAGAAATTTTTGAAACCCATAGAGATAATTTAGGCATTGTAAAAGTTGCAGTAGTCAGCAATAGTAATTAAGAGGGAGTGTTAGAAATAGAAATTACTTCTATTAGCTTAGCTTTAGCTTTAGCTTTTACTTTAGTTACTATTTAAAAGTTCAGTTAATAAAACATGCAACAACATGCAAAATCTAGGTTAGAATTTTTAGGGTTTCCATAAGTGTTTTAAATACACATTCAGTTTTGGTTTGTAATGCATCAGTTGATCTTCCGTTTATGAATAAAGATTGAAGAGTTGTATCTCATTCTGCATAATATTTTTTTTTATCTCTGTCTCCATCCTTCATATTCAAATTGGTTAACTTCTATTCTCATGATAATACTTGCAAAGTGGTTTGGTTTGGTGGTTATGTCAATAGAGCCTAAATTGGGTGGTTGGGAACATTGGTTGTGATACTCCCTACCCAAGTTCAAATCTATCTCACTGACATGTTATGATGGAAATTGGGGATACCTTTATATCAAGGATCTGAGAGTCACCTACAGAACCTAAACCAAGCAGCTAGGGTTCCTTACCTCCCACCCTGAGCGGCCATGTTCAAGCTTTCCTATGGGTGGTTCTTCTATGGTTTGGTGGGGTTCCTTGGCAGGGAAAAGTCTCTCCATTGCAGCGGCGATGACGTCGACAGAGTTGAGGAGCATCTCACTTTGGCACGGTCCCTGCTTCGAGGCAGTTTGGGTGAATAGGCGGTGGAGGTCAATGTGCCCAGTTGTTTGGGCTTGCTGTTGGAGACCCTTCCAAGCTTTGGGTGGTGTCTTTTCTGGAAGCGTCCCAAGTGGTTTTCTCTTGGTGTAGTGGCTTTCCAAAGCCACGGTGTATGGCTTGGAAATGTCTTTCTAGAGGTGTGAACTATCTTGTGGCTCGAGATGTGTGCTTTGGGGTACGAGTTTCCCCTGCCCTGCCACCGTTATCTCGGCTTTTGTTTGTTTGGGTCTGCAGTCCTTTGTGTAGGGTTGTCGCTTCCTTCCTGTTTGCTATTGGTGGTCTCTTTCTACTTTTCTGCTCTGTTGAACAGCTTTTGTAATGGTGCTTTAGTGCATAGTCATGGTTACCTTCCAAGGTTGATGGTAACAATCTGGATGAGATTGAATTTTTCGAGACAATCTATGTATACTTTGATTCATAATGAATATCCAGTATAGCTTTCTATTTGTGGAAAAAAAGTGGTTTGATTTGAATCTCTCTATAGTCTTCAATCTGCCAGTTTTTTTATTATTCCAATCTAAGCATGGAGGAAACTAAGCCCGGCCAGCCAGATTCCACGACTCCGGTGTGAACCTTGGAGATAAGTGTCTTCACAAAAATGAAATATTATATCTAACAAAATATCAATTATTTGTGGAGAAGATTGTACATGTTACTGTATACAATTCATTTGATGTAAAGAGTGGATTGTTAAATTTTCAAAATTTACTTCAATCTGATCTAGGATCTTAACTGAGAGAACAACATGTACAGCATATCAATCATGGACACAATAATGCAAGCACACAAGAGACACAAAGTTTACTTGGGGAAAACCATAAAGGTGAAAAACCTCAATAACTTCCTCAGAGATAGATAGAGCAATGATACAGCCAGAATACAAGAGATAGTCTTCTCCTAGGAGCAGAGCCTCCTCCTCATAAGTGCGCCACTTTCCGAATGAGAGAAGTGTGTGAATGAATGATCAAATAGAGATCTCTCGATCTCTATTTATACTTGTTATGTCCTGCCCAATAAACTAATGGGGCCTACATGACTAGCTTAACCCATGATTAACTTAATCCGGGCCGACCCCACACTTGGTGGTCTAATAACCCTTTGACCCACATGGCCGACCCCCAATAGGGTGGTCTAATAACCCTTCAACCCACATGACTTATACAGGGCCGACCCCAACAAGGTGGTCTAATAACCCATCAAGTATAAGTTACGACACTTACAATATAAATGACGACACTTCTGTATAGAGGAATAATAACATCTCTATAGGAGTACAAAATACATATATGAAATACATGGATGAAATACATTCTGAAGTTACATATACATCAACATGGATCATATAATACTTCTATACGAGACATTATGCACCCTTTCGAAAAGTGAAAATAAACTGAATAAAGGGAATACTTTGTGGAAAATAGATTAAAAAAAATGAACAAGACTAGCCAGGAGCTCATGTGGCTCATATTTTATTTAATTATTTCACTAGATTTTCTAATTGGTGGATATCCCGAGATGGTCGAGAGATAGTTAGGGGTAGACATTAAGTTTCTTTTAAATATTTCTTAAACTTTTTTTTAAAATAATCAATAACGTCGCTAAACCCTTTAAAAGAGAGATGCAAATTCATGGATTGGAGGTATGTTGAGTAGTAGATTTATTTATTTTTCCTTATTCATTTCATTCTTTCATATTTTTTCTCCTAAAGGATTTAACATGTTGATAGCAGGTGTTTTTCTTTTATGAGTTAGTGAAGAGTTAAACTCATAAGCAAAATCACTCTAAAACACAAATTTCTTGATTGTAATATCATAAAGATATACATAGAGAGGTGGCCCTAGGAAAAAATACTACATTTAGGATATAAGCCTGATCAACTACCAAGATGGGGATTTTTTTCCAACCTAGAAGCAGTTGAAGTATTCCGAAAGTCTAATCAATTGGAATAATTCAATATTCAATAGGATCCAAGGCTTTGATGATGGTATTTCCCTTAAATTTGAAGAAAATTTCCAACACTTGGAAGAACAATAATATACACCAATAGTTAGGGGTGTGGCATATCCAAATTAATGAACCTATGTTGTTAAGGGTAACAAGAATCCCTATTGGATTATCATGGGACAAGGAGGAGAGACAACCTTCCCTTTATGCAAATAATATTTTGCTCAGATCCTATGAAATAATAGAGGAGACAAAGAATGCGGTTAAAAGGGAAAGCCTATCCTCACCATGGGATGAGGTGGCCTTGTACATAATTATGAAGTACATAAACTGTGAGGGAAGGAAGAGCATGATAAATGCATTTCACTTCAAAATGTTACATCAGCTAAGACATATGTACTATCAAATTCCCGAAAATAACTTAATCATTCCTTATTTTTTGTTTTAGTCTCTTAGAGAAATGAGTTCTAAGGTGCAGACTAGCAAGGTACATGCCTTATCCCATGATGGGATAATCAAGTTGATTATATGTGGTGCATTGGAAGGGAAAGCTTTCCAAATCACCTCAGAAAAATAGTAAACCACCATCAGAGAGCAACTATTATCCCTACAAGTTGGTCCAAGCAAAGAGGTAGCTACAAAAGAATCCAGGAAGAAGAAAAAATATTGGAGGCAAGGTAGGGATGGGAAAAAATAGAAGAACACACATGAAGACAAGCAAAAAAGAAGTAGAAAAGAGGTGATTGGTAGAATGGAGGAAAATGATAAGGACATTGCTACCACTTTGGTCCATATGGGCACACCGCAAAGTAGTCCATTTAATGTTGCTATAGGTGACCCAATAGGAGGGAAACCAAGTAGAGCCACACCGACAAGAACCAGGTCCTAGGTAGGAAGGAAGGTAACTATTATTCAACGCACACTTGCCATATAAACTGACCTTCTAGCAAAAAAATGAAGTGGGAGAATATTATAAAGTAAGTCATACTAAGAAGGATGAGCACAACATTACGGACCTTATATTCCAACTAGAAGAAGCTAGGGAAGATGCCCTAAAGTGGAAGAAAATTGCATAAGAAAAAAAGGAGTTAGTTATTACAAATGTAGAAGGGCCCCAATCACATTATGAGAAACCAATTGTGGTCCTACAAGAAATTTTTCAAATCCTCAATATGTAACATTTGGATGATAGAAAACAATTGGAGTATGATAATGAGAAATTCAAAGAAACAATGGAAAGGAAAAAAAGAGAGGTTAAAGGTAAAGTGCAAAAAAATGAAGAGTTAGAAGCAACTATCCATAAGACCATAAAGGTGATGAAAGACATGATATCTTGTATATTCCATACAATAACCTACAAATTGTTCCTCAAAGAACAATTACTCAAGTTTCAATCAGGTCAAATTGCCAAGAGCCACCCTCATGAGTTGGACACTCAGAAATAGTTCATAGAGGCTTATCAATAATGCAACAAAGAAAAGCATGATCAACTTTGTGAGTTCTACCTCCATAATTTTTTTATTCCTCACCCTTACAGATGGTCCCCCAATTCATATGTGGGGCATGCCCAACTAATGGAAAATTTCTCTTGGGTGCATAATGAAGAGAAAAGGTTGTAGAGGAACATAGATACAAGAATGAAGAGCACATCAACACCATTTGGGTGAGGGTTGAGAATGTTAATATTTGGTTGAGCTTTGATCTTTAATTCCTTTAGATGCCGAAACTTGAAACAATGAGTCAATTCAATAACATGAAATTCATCCATCCATAACACAGGATATACCCTGGGGAAAATCCTCAAAACTATGAGAACAAAAACCCCAACAATTCTTCTCAGTATAATATAATGGATAGCAAAGAATGATTTCTTTTACAACATAGCATATTTATTTCGGAAGATAAGAGATCACCATACACCCTTGGTGAAGAAACATAAGCAATAGAGAACATAGATCAATCAAATGTGTTTTCCAATGTTCCCAGCACATCAATAACAATCATGAACAATAACCTGCACAAAGAGAAGCCCCTTGCCTTCAATGGAGAAGAGAATTCAATTCACATTGAATTTATCAATCCTGTACAACATATTTATACATTATTCTACTTGTTTTATTTCATTTCATTTCTACAAATTGTTTATCTATTTCTGAAACTGTTTGAATGTTTTGTAATTTTTCTATGAGTAACTCATATATATCAAACAGGTTAGAAAAGAATATATTTCTATATTGTTAAACTATTTCTGAGTATCAGAATGAATGATCAGATTAATATTGATGAATGATTGAAAATAAATGTCTTCCTGTATTTTTCCTTTCACCCTAAGGTGATGTACTCTAATACAGGAAGGATTTAATTAACTTAGAGTAGATATGATTTCATATTGAACTTTGAATCAGATTTGATTTCTTTATCATTTACTTTTACTCTTCTTCTATATCAAATAAAGGATTAGTTTTAGAATTTCAATGTATATATTTAACAGAAATCAAAAGCTTCATATTACAAAGTTATCAACATCAATACAAAGTAATTATATATATATATATTGCTTAAAATAAGAACAGACTTTATACTTTTACATATCAATTATCTATATTGAACATCGATACAAACTCTAAACTATAGCAGTATCATTTTAAGATACTTTCATAATCATTTATTCTACAGAACAAATACTAGTTATCAATTCATAGCTCTTACAAAGGCTATAGTCTTCTTTTCAAATTAAATCCCATTAATATAGTAATACCTATATATTATTATTCATTACACAAAATTTAGGCGAATTCAAAGAGTAGATCGATTTCACCAAGAGTTAAACCCCAGACATATAATAGTTAAAGATTATCGTATTACTATACAAATAATACCATAGTTTATCAAACCCTTTCAATGTACAGTCAGGATTATTATTTGCGATGGCAACAAGTTGTATTATGGGTTAAACCCTAAGTTTTACTTCCCACATTATCGTAAGGCTCTCACAAAAACGTAAATAATATAAATACATGTGAAAGGAAAGCCACGGGTTCAAGCCTCGTTGAGAAGCATGACCAGGTTGGATAATATATACATTACAATCCTAATTTAAATACAACCAGGCTCGGGTTCGAGACATCTGAGCTCACCCGAGCTTCTTTTAAAAGTTTTTAAACCAACACAAAATAACCCATAGTCATCAAATAAAATACAGAGAATTACGTTATCCATTATACAGTAATAATAACATTATAAATCACATCCAAGGATTAGATCGATGGAAACCCTTGCATCGCAGCATCGATTCCTTATACATAGGTTAACAACTATCTCCACACAGGTTCCAAACAAAGATTTCGAGGGTTCGAGCTTCCATTGGAAGCACTTACAAATACGTTGAAAGTATTGTTTTAAAAACTTAGCACCATGCTAGGCTCCAGGCCTACAACTTTTATAAACAAATTTATAGAACACTGAACCCATTATTTAAAAGTTTTACTAACATACTTTGTGCAACCCAGGTTAGGGTTCAGTATGGTCAGCATTACATAGAGTTGTAAACAAAGGCCAAAGGGCTCGAGTCTCACTGGGAGAGCTCGCTCGGCTCAAATATAAACATTTAATTTATAAAAACATAGAAACAATAGCTTGAGGGTTCAAACCTTGTAACAAGATAATGATAGTATCCAACCACTGAACTATCAACAAAATATTGCAAATTTATCATTACTGAAGCCGACGAGAAACCAAAATATTACACGGTGCTATACAATATTTCCTTTCTTAAGTCAAAAGCAAAAGAAGCATGAAACTGAAGGCGAGGTCTTTCATTTCTTTTAAAAACTTACAAACACAGTAACACTGCTCAAGGGCTCTCTATCCAGAGACTCGGTTCCATTAAAAATCCAACAATAAAAATGGACGAAGGTCCAAACACGGCTTTAAGCCTGAATCATTCTTACAAACCTCAACTCTGCCCGCGGCTTTTGTTTTAAAAACAATTAATATTACAGAAGAGTAACTTCAAACCAAAACGACCATCCTTCGCTAATAGAGGTGACATATGGGTATTGAAACCAAGGCTTACCATGGCTTCCACACCACTGAAGGCAAGTTCCACACCCTCGCACAAGACCAAACACCATAGGCGTTGACCGGAGTCCCTGCCATGAAAATGCTTCAAGGTTAAAACGCTATTAAATCTAAAAACTGGAAGTTGCAACTATAAACAATGAAGGCTTAACATTTAAACTTACCGTTACAGGAATGGAACCCTGGTCAAGCAGTAAGCCTGAGCAGTTCTTGCATTCACACAACAACACCACAATAAAGAAGCACCACCATGGTTGTAACAAACTGTTTGGAATGCGCAGAAGGGTGTAACCCTGGCAGCAAGAAGACACTGCCTTCCTCCATCCAGGACGAGCATAACAAATGCGAAGAGACCAAACCCTTGAGAGTAGTTGTAGGGTTTTGTTAAACCCAAGACACATTAATTGCTTGACCATGTGAAAATCTTAAATGTCGAGCTACCACTATCCATGAGACCCACTTTGTATAGTTTTCAACTTATAACATGAACACATATTATTATAGCGCAGGTGGTAGACCAAAGACCCACTCCCATATAGTTCATCCAATCTTAAAATCATTTCCAAGTAATAAATGTCTAGGACCATAAGCTTCATGATTATTTGGAAATCAATTCTACACTTATCATCGTTGATTTCCTCTATGGCTTAGTTTAAGTCTTCAAGCCACCTTAAATAATATAGTTAAATCCTTGTAAACTATCCATTATCAAAGCTAATGCATATCAATCATTAATCATAATAGTTATGGTATACTCCTTGCCATAAAAAGACTATCGATGGGTTACTTTATAAGCCCTTGTCATGAAGTCAATGTGTAACCTGTGCAAGTAATAGTATTATGCATTTGCGTAAGCTAAGTAAGCCATAAGTTCATACCAGTGCACATGCCAACTCAAAGTTCTATTACATCCTAACTTATTAGGATTAATATTTCAACTTAAGTATCAAACAACTGCTATAAATAGTATTAATAAGATGTTATCAAACTATAAGTATCATTACCCAGCTACAAGGATCAAGAATCGTAGTAGAATCATAGCTAAGGTGTAAAATAGAGTTATAAGATGGTCGTAACCACTTTCAGGCTCGTAATATTACTATAATACCTTGATGATTAAGTGACAACACTTATATAAATACAACTATAGTATCATCTAGACATAGGACCTTTAGACATGAATGTTTCTGCAGAAAATGACGACATAAAAGTATGTATTACAATTATAAGGGTGCTTATATAAAAACCAATGATCGATAAGACATTTAAGCTTATTCAATCGTCATAAGTGTCGCATGTATTTAAACAATAACTATGGATGCGAAGCTTACACTTATTACTTCCGCATAGCAGATAATGTCAAATAGAATGCTTAGAATTTTTTTAAATTTTTTATGTAAATTTAGGGATGTTACAGATTGTCACACCTAATAACTATAGGCTCAAGCTTTTCACCGAGCAACCCTGCAAGTGGATTTTCTAGCCACACTGCTTCTCAGCAGGAAACACTAGCAACTATGTATTCTGCTTCTGTAGTGCTCTAGGATACAGAGCCCTACTTCCCGTTGGACCAAGATATCATAATTGATCCTAGGATATAACAGTAGCCAGATGTACTCTTACAGTCCACAATGCTTCATCCCCAATCTGAGTATGTATAACCAAGTAACACGACTCCTCCACTTGAGGCATATCTGAGTCCATATGAAATTGTACCTCGAAGTTACCTAATCACATGCTTAGCAACTATCCAATGTCTGTGTCTCGGATCAGACATAAATTGAATCAGAATGCTCACAGCATAACATATATCAGGCCTCGAATGTATCAAGTACATTAGAGAGCCTATAAGATGTCTATAGAAAGTGGGATCTACTATATTTGAACCAGATCCTGACTCATGAAGTTTCCTCAAATTGGAAACCATCAGTGTAGTCATAGATTTTAAATCTATCATGTCAAACCTGTGCAATATATCCACAGTGTACTTTCCTTGAGATAGAAAAATTTCATCTTTTCTTTGCCAGATCTCAAGGCCAAGAAAGTAGTGCATCAGACCTAAGTCTTTCATCTCGAACTCTGAGGTGAGATCCCTCTTGCACCAAGCAATCATATGTTTCTCTCCAGTGAGAAACAAATCATCAACATACAGAACCAATATCAACAGTTGGTTCTTCACTACTTTTAAGTACAAATTTGGATAAGCTTCACTCTTACAGAAACCCAGTTTCTGAAGGTAGCTATCAATTATGGAGTACCAAGCCCTGGGGGTTTGCTTAATCCCATATAGAGATTTCTTTAGCTTCCAAACATGAGACTTTTACCATGCACCACAAATCCTTCGGGCTGCTGAATATAAACCTCTTCCTCAACCTCCACATTGAGGAAGGCTATATTCACATCCATCTGGTGAAGTTTCCATCCTAGAATAGATGCAAGTGCAGTCATTGCTCAGATTGTAGTCTACCTTGTCACAGGGTAAAAGGTCTCATCATAATTGATGCCTTCTTTATGAGAGAAACCTCTAGCAATGAATATGGCTTTATACTTCTCAATTATACCATCCCCATCATGATTTATCTTGTAAATCCATCTGGAAGTCACAATGGAATTTACATCATGTTTGGGAACAACCTCCCAAACATCATTTTTCATTATAGAGTTGTACTCTTCTGTCATTGCATATTTCCAAACTTGCTTCTTTGCATCTTCTTCATATGAGGATGGTTCTAAATCACTGATGTGACTCATCAGTGCAACATGCCCTGAATATCTGTCAGGTTACTTGCGCTCTCTAGATGAGCCTGCTAGTGCTCCATGTTTCTTTGCATTTTGTAAGATATCCCAACACCAACAGATCTTCTTTTAGTGGTAGGTTCATCAGGTGACCTCTCAATCAATTCTGCTAGTTCTTCAGGAGCTAGAAAATCTGAGGCATCTTTCGGTTTCTCCCTCTCAAACTTTGAAGGGGCAGAATCAAACTCAAGATCATCCATCTATGAATAACATTGAATCTCTTTCGATATTTTGAAAGCAACTTCCTCATGGAAGGTAACATCTTGGCTTAATTCAATGTGTCTCTCACCATGTACATATATTCAGTATGCTTTGGATGACTCACTATAACCCACAAAGGTGCCTTTCTTTCCAGAAGGATCCATCTTTGTTCTCTTTTATTTTGGTACATGAATGTATATTGGTATCCCGAAGATCCTCAAGTGTGATATGTCTGGATTCTCACTGGTAAAACTTCTTCTGGTGTCTTCTCATCTAGAAAGGCACGCTGGCTGCTATTCTGGATGTACATAGCTGTACTGGTGGCTTCTGCTCATAATGAGGTAGACATATCTTGATCATGCATCATGGCTTTTGCAGCCTCACATATGGTTCTATTCTTCCTTTCGGAAACCCCATTTTGCCAAGGTTTGTATGGTACTGTTAACTGTCTACATATTCCTACATCACTACATAGCTCATTAAACGCATGTGAATCAAATTTCACCTCCATTATCAGACCTTAATGCACGGATGTGCTTTTCTTTCTGATTTTCGACTAGGGATTTAAACTCTTTAAATTTTCTAAGAGTTTCACTTTTAGCCTTCATGAAATAAATCCATGACTTCCTAGAAAAATCATCTATGAGCAATGCATAATATAAGAAACCACTCAGGGAGGGGGATGACATGGGACCACATACATCAGAATGAATTAAATCTAAAATCCCTTTAGATCTAGTAGTACTGCTGGAAAAACTTTTCTTAACATTCTTCACAAGTGCACAACCCCAACATACACTATCATACTCAAAATCAAATACGGGCATACCTTTTACCATCTTTCGATGTCCTGGTAGTGCTTTGTAGTGTAGGTGTCTAGAATTCGGTGGCATATCTCTCATGAAATGATAGTGTGGTGAATCATAGCTTGAATGTACTTCCCATGTACCTTATAGAGTCCTCCCTCTCGAACTCCAATCACAACAATAGATTCTAGGCTTTTGTTCTTTGGCCATAAAATTGATTTGTTATCCATGAATATAACTCAGAAGCCTTTGCCTTCAAGAACCAAAACTAACAGGAGGTTCTTTTTCAATCCTGGAACATATATAATTTCCTCCACATGTAAAATATCACTGATGCTCAGTTGGAATGAGGTGGATCCAACTCCTTGGATCGAATATGTTGAGTTGTCCCCGAACTCTACCATGCATGTGAAACGTTTCTCCTTTAGGTCAGTGATGGCACTCTTGTAACCATTCATATGTTTGGATGTGCCACTGCCAATCAACCATGTGTCTGCACTTGTGATGATGGATTCCGAAAGGGATGAGACAAGGTAAAACTCTTTTTTTGCATCCTTTTCTTCGGATGCATTCTTTTGAGTGTTTTCATCTTCTATGGTGGTAGAAGCTTGAAAAATTCCTTTTCGCTTTGCTTTGCACTCTCTTGAGAAATGACCTTTCTTGTTGCAATTGTAGCATCTATCTTTTGACTTGTCAAATCCTTTGTTGAACTCCTTCTTCTTTGGATGAGAGAACTTCTTTTGGAAGAAGGTTTTCTTTCCTTTCTTCATTCTTTCCGTGAGGGCAAGATTTTCTTCTTTAGTGCACATAGCTTTGCTCTAGATTTTCCCTTCCTCTTGGATACAGTCATGCCACAATATTTCGAACCCAAGTTGCACTTCTCGGCCATTTATAGCAGCCAATAATGTCTCCCATGAAGATGGGATACCATCAACAATAGTTTGGATGAGATCATATTCATCCACTACAACTCCAATGTTAAAAAGCTAATCTCTTACCTGAGAGATCGTAGTGAAGGAGGCCACTATCTCGTCCTTCTCCATATTGAGGTTTCGTAACTTGTTCTTCAATTCCCTCTTTTGAGTTGGGGCCTTCTTCTCATATAGATTAGTCAATGTATCATAACATTATTTTGCGGTCTTCAATGGTGTGATCACATGAATCAAGTTATCTTTTATCGAATCATAGATGATCTGTTTGGCCTTAACTTGATTCTTCTTGAATTTGATGCACCTTGCATTAGATGTAGGCTCCTCCATCATAGTGGATACATAGCTATCCAAGTCATGTTCCTCTAGGATGTTTAGAATCCTATCCTTCCAAGTGTTGAAGTTTGAGGTTCCCTCAAGATGGTCTTCCGGTCGTACAGAGATTGATGCCATAGTCTTCAAATCTTGTGCTCAACTTCTCAGGATCTACGTAGGCTCTAGCTGGCATGCAAAACTGAGCTCCTTCATTCCTTGAGCTCTGATACCATGTTAATATTTGGTTCATCTGTAATCTTTAATTCTTTTAGATGCTAAAACTTGAAACAATGAGACAATTCAATCACATGAAATTCATACATCCATAACATAAGATATACCCTGGGGAAAATACTCAAAACTATGAGAACAAAACCCCAACAATTATTCTCAATATAATATAATGGTTAGCATAGAATGATTTCTTTTAAAACATAACAGATTTCTTTCGGAAGATAAGAGATCACCAAACACCCTTGGTGAATATACTGAAGCAATAGAGAAGAGAGATCAATCATATGTGTTTTCCATTGTGCCCAACACATCAATAAAAAGCAAGAATACTAACCTGCACAAAGAGAAGCGCCTTTCCTTCAATGGAGAAGAGAATTCACTTCACATTGAATTCATCAATCCCGTATAACATATTTATACATTCTTCTCATGCATTGGATTCTTCTAACTTTAGGATGAACTCACCCTCAGACTGGATGTATCAATATTGCATGAAGAAATGCACCCCACTTCTCATGCAATGCCTCATCTCACTGAACTGTCTCTTAGGATGAACTCGCCTCTTAACTAAAATCATTCCCACTTAGTTAGGTGGCTAACTTAAGTGTCGTCATGCAAGTGTCGCAACTCAAGTGTCGTATTTTAGTTTAACATAAGTGTCATCATGCAATAACACTTAGTTAACTAGATCTTCTTTGTTGTCACTTAGTTAACTCTCTTTAACTAATTATTTCTTGATAACATCACTGTAGTGAACAATTCGAGTTCTCCTTGATTTACTGAAGTGCTGTCTTTTAGTTTAACTAAAGTGAAAACACTTTAGTTAACTTGTCCTTCTTATTTAACACTTAGTTAACTATTATTAACTAAAATCATGCTGATTGATTTACTTGTAGTGAAAACTGTGAGTTCTTTAGTTAACTGAGGCATACATTGTGGCTTTAACTGAAGCTTGACAATTCAAGTTCACTTAGTCATCTCCTAATCAATTCGAATTCTCTTTTTCTATATGCATTTATATTTATCTCTTTATATTTTACTACATGGTCAATATGTACTAACTTTAATTATCCATGACATTACATTATACTAAGAATAATTATCAGATGCTGTGATCATAGTATATTATTCCGGACCAAATGATCATATGCTAAAGTAATTCACTTTAGAGGTGATCAATCTCTAAATGAGACTTAATAGAAATTTGGTGATCATGGTTAATAATACATCACACAACATTAAATGCTTTTAACAAGTAAAGCATGAACCTTATACAGAAGGTCCACCTCTATACGAGAGGTACATCCCATGGATACCTTTATACGAAAGGTTCACATGAGAATCATGAATTGACATACAAGTCCGGAGCCTTTTCCAACAAGACTTTACAACATCATTAATTTGATAAATTACCTCTATACGTGAAGAATAACCTTTACATAGAAGGAAATCAAAGTGTTCACCTCTATACGAGAGGATCAATCTTGGTTGCACAAGATTGGTTTGGAGAATGTCTTTTGATGCTGTACATTTAACAAAGAACACTATGCTTGAAGAAATATTTAAGAATCATACAAGGATGATTTCTAACATAGATTCAGTGCACATACATGAGGTGAAGAAGAAGGGGTTAGTTACCCATTGTGAGATCATGATGAATAAATCAACGCATATAATAGTGCAGTTTTTCCAAAACAGGTGGGAGGAGATCCCACCTACCTTGAGAAATATGGAGCCTCATTATCCATCTAATCTGAAAGATTCTTTCTTTAGGGCCAACCTATATACTAATACTCTCAATAGAAATAAGCTCAACTGGATAAGAATTAGATTGAAATATCCATTAGTCCTCCATCCCATTCCTTCTTGGCAATCTCTAGGAGAGATGAATGAAGAAGAAGAGAAAAGGAGATGGGATGACATTGAGATAAAGTTAGGTTATCATAGTAGGGATTAAATCACTCATATTGTAGCCTATGAATTTAGAAAGATAACATCAAGGGATCACTAATCATATAAGGAGGGTCGAGGAGTGGAAGAATCAATTTTGAGGTATTGTTTTGTTGCACAACCCGACATGCAAAACCTCCAGCTGGGGGGTAATGATGGGTCTCCATATTATCCTTTACTTGACCCATCCTATGAAAACATTTGTTGTATTTTTCCCTAAATCTAGTCCCTCATGTGAAACACTTGTGCTTTTAATGATCATTAGGGTTATTGTGGCACATGTTGATCTATTTATGCATAATTTGTTTCATTACTAAGTATGAGTGGATGGACATTAATTTTTAATGGTTTTCATGATTTATGAATATATTTCATGTGAAGGCTAATGTTATTACTAAAGATGAAAAGTATAAGAAATTGAATCACTTTAAGGCTAGGTTGATCCTATTAAGTCATGTATTAAGTTCAACCTATTAGATGTTAAAAATTTCAAGGGAGCTTGTCCCTTGACCCACTTTAGAAGCTTCCTTAACACTTAGGGGAAGAATTAATGTCTTCTATCATATCGAACCCTAGCTTATCTAGGCAATTTGATTTACACAAGAGAGGCAAAGGTTCCATGGACAACATGTAGATTCTAGAAGAAGATGGGATGGTTCCTAACAATGAAGGGATTTATGGGACACATAGTTAGGTTTCTTGACAAGTATAAGTAGGAGCATCGATTGATAGGATAACTGGGATCTTATTATTGTGTTTATCATTAATCTATTATTGTTGATTATTCAAGTTGTAATTAGAAAGTAGATTTCCACTCTCGTCTTTATAATATTTTTTGAATAAAGAAGATATATTTATGTTGCATTCTTAAGTGTTAATTACCTATAAGGGTTCCAAGATCTTCCTTGGCAAGGTTCTACGCAAGGAGGGGACTGGGAACTTACAGTTACTTTTTTTTGTCTTTTAATTCTATTTTAGATTGTTTTACAGACTTCTATAGTAAGGTAGTAGTTGATTTACAATGTGATTGCTTTACATTTCTAAACAACAAGTACATTACCTTACTTTATGTGTTTCATTGCCATAATTTAACTTATGATAGTCGCTACTTTGAAGCATGTTTGATGGAATCTCTATGATTACTCAAGGTTATAAATGTGATTGAAAAGCATGTACCCAATATATCTCACCACAGGAAAGGGGATCGAGAGCACTATGAGACTTGAAAGCTCCCTCACATGAGTGGAATAAGCCTGCATGTACTTCAAGCTTAGTAAAATGCCACATGGCTTCTAGATTGGTCCTTAAGAGTGAGTATTTGGACCTAAGTCCATTTGCACTATAATTTTTTTCCATGAGAGAATTTTATGGAATCCAACTAATGCCTAGAGTGTCTTGGTTTTTAATGAGAACCTCTTTGTCCAAGTATGTGAATCTGTCAGCCATTTGATCACATTTCTTGTTGTTATGATGACATATATGAAAGATATTTACCTCTTCAAAGGTGTCCAATTTCCAAATGATCCTTTGGATTATTCTACTTAGTATTCCTCCTTTCACATTTTTTTACCAAGTTCACTGTCATGAGCAAGTCCCCAAAGATCAATACTTTATTACCTATTTAACTTGGAAGAATTGAAGGTCCAATAACCCTTGGCATAGTGCATATGCCTAGGCTTCATTGTTTGACGCAATCCCTACTCCCGACGAATACTCAACCTTTGAATTTCCACCAAGGTCATATAGTACTTCCCCACTCCTCACTTGCCACCCCGATAATGCCTAAACATTCTTACAAATGATAAAATTTAATATTGTCTTACTTGTTTGTAACCGTCGTGTAATTTGATCTACAATAACACAACTCAATCAATAAACATCATCCAACATAATCTCTAAGTATTTCATTGTAGAATCAACTAATATGTTTCCCTCTCTATCATCCCTCATTACAATAATTTCAAAATTATGTTTTTTCTACATAGTTATCTCAACCTTATAAATATTATAAGGATCACCTAAATACAGTCAATTACTTAATATTTAGATTATGGATATACAACATAAATAATCAAATTAGCCCCGAGATGTAGCTTAGTTGGTTGGATTATCCGGGACCAAGACGATGCATGGTTGAGGTTGGGGGTTCAATTCTCTAAGTCCTTCGAGGTTAAGCACCAAAGTAATGCCGACAAGGTGAGGCCCCTTCAGATGGACCCCTACGATTCTATACATGGACGTAGCAAGCTCCAAGACCATGAACCATATTGAAAAAAAACATAAATAATCAAATTATTTATTTGACAAAAACTATAATCTTAAAACAAAAACTCTTTCTTTAAAATCACATAATTTTGATTAAAAATATCTAAATTACAACCTCATAAAAAATATTAATACTAATAACAAAATTATTATTTATTATTAATATTTAATACTTTTATTAAAAACAATAATATAATATCACTACCTATTTTTATTAAAATGAAATTATTTTTTTTATCATATTTTATAATTATATACTACGTCATTTCTAAAATACTTTTTCAAATCATCATTATATTATCACCACATTTCATAATCAATGTTCTACCAATTTATTGCGCCAACTCAATCAATGGATATATATGAAAACAAAATCATAATGGGATGCAATATTATTTATTTATTTGCAATTTCAAACTCTAAAATAACTTTATCTTCATTATTAAAAAATTAGCATTCTTATGTTTATACATTATGTATTCATAAACACCCCCTAACAAATTAATTAGAGATGTCAATTATAAGCAATTTATTGTATTAGAGATGTCAATTATAGGCCATTTATTCATGCTAAGTTTGACCTTAGGTGAATTTAACTTTGTGATTATATGAGTTTAACATTCATATATAAGCTTCATAGGGGTTATTTAAGCATACACAAACTAGATTCATGATATATAACACAACATAATATTGAAAGTTTCTATTAACTTAACGCTTAAAATTTATGAAATTAATGTGTTTGAAAAATGATGAGAGGATGGTAACATCAAGAATTACTAAATACTTAACAGTACAAACTAAACTATTCACTAATGCTATTTATTCCATTTTGACACAAGCATACTAAATGGTATCTCCAAGTTGCCATTGCCATGGGCCTATAAGGATTTTTATAATTAACCTTGCTTAAGAAAACTAACTCCAACGCACAATCACTTTATATATTCAATCCACTATGTCCTCTCCAAGACAATGCAATGCATATTATATTAACCTTAACTAATTTGCAAATTGTCATCATAATTATTTTAAATCATCCTAAAGCGTTATTAAGATTAATGTCGATTTGTGTTTAAGAAAATAAGTTATGGTGGCGTCTTATCCCTTTTAATGATGGAAATGCATTATATTATAACTTAAAACAACCAAAGTTGGCAAGGAAGATTGAAATTTGTTTCGCGGAAAAAAAAGGAAGATTGAAATTCACCAACACAAGGTGAGCCTAAAAGAAAGCGTACTTAAAATATGAAAAATGTTGGGCATACAATGACACAAAAGAGCATTTAAATTCACCTAGGGAAACCCTAATGAGTGGGCCCATCCAAGGAATTGCAACCCAAATCCAACTTGCCAATGAGACTATGTAGGGAATAGTGAAATGTAAGTTTATAATGAATGTTTATGGTTAAATGTATCAGAGTCAAGATTCAAACTTGGGCCTATGGGTTGTGGGTCCACTTTGCTTTTGCTAAGCCACTCGGATGTGATTTAAATTATATAACAATTTAAAGGAAACACAAAAAAATGATTTCAATAATGTAATATAAATGAAACACAAAAACGAAAATGCAATCCAACCAAGGAGGGAAATAAATATGAAACACACATATGATTAACATATCAAGCAATGCAATCAAATATTGGATTAACTCATTGCAAAATAAGTTATTGCACAAACCATTAACCTCAAAAGTGACCTACACGTTACTCATATGGCTAATGGGTTGTAGGAATGCAAGTCTCCATAACGCATTCATAGTCGTGATCTTCTACTATCTTCCATCTCCTAGATTCACCTCTCTTCACTCTACTTTCCATGAGTTTCATATGAGTTGCTATGACCAAATGACTATACCATTGGGATACATGACTATACCATTGAGATATACTATTAGGCATAAAACACTTGTAGATAATATAATAATTCTATTTTTTCATTTTTTCAAAAATTTAACAACCCATTACAATCATGTTGTCAATTTGGTATTTGTGCTCTCCATATTGATATGGTATCACCAACTAGATTTTTATTTGTGTGCACCACATCAAATAGTAAGGCATTATTATGTTAATTACTATGTAGTGTAATGATGAAAAATAAATCACTTGCAAGCACAATTCAAAATGTTAATCAATATATATTTATTGTTTGAAAGTTTGAACATTGTGTTGAAGAGGCCAAATAATAACACCATGAATCTAAGACAAACCCACTAATTAGGTCACATACCTTCTCTGACAATATCAAATACCCATCATGATCTATTGAAACCACGACCTCTTTCACGTGCATCTCTTGCCATGCCGGAATTGGATGTGGCCTCTTTGGAAAGTTAAGTGGGATATATTTCCATTGATTCACATATCTCTCATTTCCACATTGTTCCAAGTATTTTCTATGATTAATGGTTGATTGCTTCAGTTATTTCTCCTCTTCCTTTATCCATTTGCTCATATTTTTCTCCATAATCCCTCATATGAGTTTCAAAAACATTACTCTAATCATGATAGTTTTTTGGTTCCTCGAGTTGCTTTTGTCTCCGCCTTTGAATATGTAAAACTAATGTTTGTTGCCCAATTGCTTATGAAACTCTCTTTGACCATCCTATTAAGTATGGGTGTGATATTTTGGCTCAAGGAATCCTTTTCCCATTTGAGATTCTTGCATCTTGCATCTCTATGATGTCTTTTTCTTTTCCCAAATCCATCCTTTTTATGACCTCATGAAATACTCTTCCATTAAGTCTTCTTTCTTTATGTTGATTTTTTGTACTTACCTTCTCTCCATTGGATTTTCATACATATTTCTCACATAAGATAACCATTTTGTTCACGAAACTTGGTTGCAATTTTTTTTGGGGTACTTGTGTTATTATAGTGCATTGTCTCCCTGACCCTCTTTTTGTCGACTTTATCTCTACAAACAGATGGCCATGGTCCAATGCCATCTCCTCATTGTAATTGTGGATTGTGGAAATTATTATCTTGTCTATTATGTTAGTTGAAATCATTATGTAATTTACTACACTTTAACCATTATGTGTGTGACGCATGGCCTCACATGGTCCTTTTGATTGCTCAATGACATTACATATAATGATGTTGTGTGCATGACACAAGTCTAGAATATCTTCATCGAAATGTGTAACTCCCTTACTTGTGATCATTGATTCCATTTTCCAAATCCCCTCATCTTTAATCAACCATTGGAAGTATTCCATTTTCCAAATCCCCTCATCTTTAATCAACCATTGGAAATATGTTTCGAGAGTAACATGAAGGAGCTTGTGTTTTGATAGAGATCCAACCCTAGGTATCACCACTCTTGCGCCAATCCCATATACTAGCACACTACATAACTCACGGTTAGTGAATGTTGATAGGGACCAAACAATTGTGCTAGTAACTAAATGTACTTAGCTTTTCGATGAATGATTCATTTTAGAAGTCTATAGGAGTAATAATTGTCGTGCATAAGTTTTTTCATAATTGATTTTTAGCCACTGTTTGCTTCACTTGTAATAATATTTCGCAACGAGAAAAAGAAAAGTTAATTGTAAATGAGAAAGGTATTGGAGAGAAGACCCTAGAAAGTCTACCTTTCCAAGCATCTTCAAAGGCACTTCGTGCATCGTCCCGTGTAACTTGGTATTTTAAAAACCACGCAACAATGCCAGGAAATAATTGTCCCGTTTTGAGTGCAAATAAACGTTTCTCGGTTGGTTCATCCTCACTCTTCTTTGTTTCCTTCTCTCTCTGGTGAGAATCGAACTGTGACCTTTTTCTTTCCATTTGGTAGCATGTTTTGCTAGAGATGTGAATTTTGAGGAAATTTGCGAAGTTTGAGGAAATTGGGGTTATTCAAATTCAAAGTCACAGGAATTCATAAGCATATAGAGGGCCATAATATTTTCAGGGGTTTATCGTCTCCCTTGCATGCCCAGTGAAAAACCTTGCATGACCGCGATGATATATGGAAGAGGTTGCACCCGCATGCCCAATACAAACCTTGTGTCTGTAATGCTCTACGGAAGTGGTCACCCTTGCACGCTTAATAAAAAATCCTTGAATAAAAACTCACAATAAATAAAACCCCCAGTAAAAATGTGTAGTAAAAAGAAGGACAAAGAATCTCCGCGAATCTAGGACTTTGGAAGATTGACCTCTATTCCACAAATGTGAAGAAAATAACACCAATAGGTGTTATTCTAACACTTATTGGCATAACGAGTGATTTAGATTATGACTTTGAACTCAAACTAATGCTAACTGAAAGGTAATGAAAGTGCCACCTAGAGTAGGTCCGTTAACAATATAGGAAAATGTAAAGGCTACGATGCTTAATGCAACAATATACTCGAGAGCAGTTCTATACCTAAGAATATATGTTTTTATAGAATTTGTTATTTAAAGCTTCCCTCTTTTCTTATGGTTAAGTCCTTATTTCTAATAAAATGTTAATTTTAAAAGATGTAAAATAACATAATTATTGAGAAGATGCTACTACATTTTTATTGCATTTTGATTTAGAACATATTGAATATTTTTATTTTTATTTCAAAACTTCATGTTATTTTCCAATTCTTCCTTCCCGAGATGTGCAATCCTTTATGTTTTCTACAAGGCATACATTCCTCCATGTTTACTTAAAAAAACACATATATTTACATCGAATACGTTTCTTTATTGAGAAAAGGTCTGAGAACACTATTTCAGATTCTTCGTTTATCAAGCTAATTAAAAAACAACAAGTGTTTGTATCTTCAAAATTAATTTGTACGTTGTTCGACTGTTTCGATGTTCAATTGTCCATAAACCGGCTTCGCAACAACCATTATGCTTTCCCACAATTCGGTTTTCCTTAAACCACCAAGGCTTCGCAGCAAGCATTGGCTCTGTATAGTACAATACTGATACGTACTAACTGCATATCTGTATAGTACAGTAGATATGTAATTAATGTATTTGAATTGAATATTTCCTTCGGCACTCCATCCAAATTGCCATATCATCTATGCGTTGTCCTTCACTTTATCTAGGAGAGGGATGCCAATACATGAACACCCTACGTGTCGCGACCCCCCACGCCACTTGGATACCTCGACATGCGTAAGTAAATGGGTGATATGGAAGTGCCACCTGTTGTGGTGGGTGGGCACTTTAATGTGCCCTTTTCTGCACGCTTTTCTACGGTTGTTTGACCCCTCTCCCACGATGTGTTCATTGTCCCATGTTATTTTGCTTGGGGACAGTGTGTGGTCGCTCGGCTTCCCCATAACTTATGCTATGGTCCTTCTGCTCTAGTCCTTGGTTTCTATGGTTGTGAGTCCGTTTTGGTTGGAAGGTGGTTTCACCTGGTTAGTGGGGGGTTTACTAGTTTCCTTGTGGTGGTTTATTGCTTCTCGTTTCATGGAGTGTTTCCCCATGCCCGCAGCGCACCAGGGGTTGGTGATTCCATCTGCATTGCACCCTGTGGGATATTTAAGTCGGTTCAGTGGTGGAGATGGAAGTTTCATGCTCCAGTGAGTTTTCATGAGGCCGCTATTGCTTCACGCGGGTTCTCTCTGTGAATTTATGCAGTTTCATGAGGTAAATTTCTGCGGTTCTCTTTGTGAATTTCTACGGTTTCATGGTTTTCCGCCTGTTTGACCCCCCGATGGGTTTTGCAGGTTAAATTCGGTGAGGTCTTGGGGATGCAGACTCTGTCTCTGATGCAACTGGTTTATGGCGAGGTGCTCGGGTTGCAGTGGCGTTTGGGCATGGCGGTGGCTTCGTGGGTTGCAGTGGCATTTGGGCATGGTGGTGGCTTCGTGGTTGGCTCACTGGTAGGAATTTAACCTACCAGCTATAACTGTGATTGTGTTTTTCGACACTTTCAATTTGTTGGGAATTGTGGGGACCTTTTTTGGTATTATTATGTGGGTTATGGTGCATTTCTAATGTTGTTTTCTATACCGGTCACTGTGTTTCTTAGCACATTCTCTCCGCTGGGAATTGTATTCCATTTCTTGTAATTCTTATGTGGGTTTTGGTGCATTTCTTAGAACTGTCTTATGAGGGTTTTGGTGGGTTTCTCATAACAGTTGAATGAGGTTTTTGGTGCATTTATCTAAACTGTTGCAATAGGGTTTTGCTGCATTTCTCATAACATAATTGTTGAACTGTTGAAGGAGGGTTTTGGTGCATTTCTCAGAACTGTTGAGTGATGGTTTTGGAGCATTTATCAGAACATAACTGTTGAAGGAGGGTTTTGGTGCATTTCTCAGAACTGTTGGATGAGGTTTTTGGTGCATTTCTCAGAGCAAAACTGTTCTTTGAGGGTTTTGGTGCACTTCTCAAAACTGTTCTTTGAGGGCTTTGGTGCATTTCTCAAAACAAAACTGTTCTTTGAGGGTTTTGGTGCATTTCTGAGAACTGTTATTTGAGGGTTTTGGTGCATTTCTCAGAACTATTGCATAATGTAAGTTTGAATTGTGGAAAATAAATTCAGAGGTTTTAGGATTGTGTCCAAATGCTAAGTTTTGTTCTTATTCAATGTTATGCATTCATGGAAAAATTGTTGTTGAAATGTCTATTTATGGCACATTACAAAGTTATGTTGAAATTACATTTTGCATGAAACCTTTATGGGTTGAATAATTGATAATAGTATTCATAGTCTATCTTTATAATTGAACGTTTTACATGTTTTTCATGAGACAAGCAAATGCCAGTAATAACTAATAACCCATAACTAGTATATTAAACCGTATGATAAACCCTTGATTATAATGCCACAAATAGTAGGGAACGCTATGACCTAGGATTGTATCCAAAATGGCCATGTTACAGACAACATAGTCAATCATTACAAAATCTACATCGCAATGTGGTCACAACAAAAATCATGACACCCCTATGCTTGATGTCCTCCAACATCTTCACTGCCCAATCTTATTGAGTTTCCTGCTTGAGCCAAGTTGGTTGGCCTACCTAACAATGGGTGATTAGGTTGTGGATGATTGCCTCCATATGATATCCAATTTTCTTCTTGTATCAATGGAGGAATTGAGTAGCCACAGTTTACACTTGTGCTACTAACCCCTGCATTAAGTGGAGCTCCCCGATAATCATACATACGATTGACACCTGCACTGGTAGGAATATGTAAAGTGGGCATGCGTACTTTTTGATATTGGATGTTTAGGAGGTATTGGAAACATGGTGTATTATTTGCAATATGTTCCAATGTGTTTGGCATCATCCTGATTTCCTCGATTATGTTTGCATCAATGTCAACCCTTTTTGTCATTCGTTGTTCTTTTTGAAGCAATTGTTGAGCCTTTCTCAATTCCTTTTCCTGCCTTGCCAACTGTTTTTGATGGTCCTTTTCTTGTCTTACTTTCTCTCTTTCAAGCCTTTCCTGTGCTCGAAGTTTTGCTGCAACAATCCTTGTTGCCTTCTTTTCTTTGGCTAAATCCTTCTTTTTCTGTTTTAAATCCTGAATTTCAAGTTTCTTTTGTTTAGACTCAACTAATAGTTTTATATAGTCTTCTGAGGTGAGTAACTGTGAACTTCGGCATAGACAAAGATTGTATGTTGTTCCTTTCCTTCCTTTCGCTGACACTCTCTCTACTGGTAGATTTAGGAGCCGACCAAGTAACTGCCCCTTCGTTGACACTTTCCTTTCAATATTTGGGTCAATATTTTGGACATCTAATTGAACCATATTGTCCTCTTCAGCTGGAACCTCATTATGTACAGTATCTTCTTCCAGGTTTCCATTGTCCACAAAATAATGAACAATTTCATCATTGAATTCTGTTGGTTGTGAAGGCATGTTCATGCTTTCTTCATTAGTTCTTGAGACATTATGTTTGTCCATATTCATCATGGCTTCTTCCAGCAATGATGGTGGTGTTACTTGGCTTGGAAAAGTCAATGGTCCATTGTTGCTTCTTGGTGCATGATCACCTACAACTATATTCATATCAACATTGTCATTTCCAATTACATTCTCATTGACATTTGCATGATCAATAGAGTCATTAAGAATATCACATGCAAAAGTTGCAGGTGTTTCAGTTGGTCTAACAACCTCCATGTTACTGCCAATTCGTTCATTTCTATAATGTGTTTCACTTACATGTTCATCATCATCACCATAGAAGGGTCCTCCTTGAGAGAGGGATATCATATTATTAGCAGCAACAACATCTTCCTCTACTTCCACATCTTATTGGCCATCAAAATGTGCTTGGACATCCCCTTCTTCTTGACCATCCACATCAAATGTTTGGCTATAACTAGTATCATGCATAAGAGCATTAGAATTCAGTGTCCATATTCTATTCCTCCTAAACCCAGCCTTGATATTTGAAGGTATGAGAGCCCTTTTAAAGGCTTTACTTGCAAGCTCAGATAGCTCAAAACTTTTTACCTCCACCCCTGGATTATTTTCCATCCATGAAGCTCGCTCACCCTTGAAATAGTTCTTGAAAGGCCCAAACACACTGACATCTAAGGGTTTCAATCTGTGAGTGGTACGAGCAAGCAGTGTCAACGGGTCGATGCCCAAATTGTTTGCACAACAATGTGGCTTCCATGTCCATCTAAAACCAGCAGGTGTCTATTTACAGTTGAGACACCGCCTTATATCGATGCAACAAAGTGAGTAAGCCAATTCAAAAAGAGTTCTTTAGTCATCCATGTATGGGGATGTGCAGCCATGCATGCACCTAGTTCACAATTTTGTATATAGTTTTTGAGTTGAGTTTTACTTTTAAATAGATAAAATCCAGGGATTGAAGCACCAATTGCATTAACACAACATAGAATAGTGATCCACTCCCTCCTCCTAGGAAAAATCTTTGGCACATTTCGGCTCCCTCTCTTGGAAATTACCCTCATGCCACAATTCCTTCTTGCATGTAAACTTGTTTCATCACAGTTCCATATATGGTCTGGAGCATAAGAATTTTTCTCGTATGCACTAGAAAGAGTGGCATAGAACTTAGACGTAATTGAAGGGCGTAGATTTAAAGCCCTGTCTCTATCTAGGCCCTCGACTGTACGTAACACAAGGTATGGATGCCTTTTTTAAAACCCAAACCACCATGACTTACCAGGAAACCCATCTTTGAAGGGGTTTGGCCTCCCCTGACAGATGTGAGCTACTGTGGATTTTAGTTGTATCAACTCTAGCCCATATCCCATTTGGGCCATCTCCTTACACCACTGAACCACCTCGGCCTCCTCTTCACTCATAACTGTAAGAGGCCCTCTGCGCTTTGTATGTGTAAGCCCATTTATCCAATAATGTACTGATTAGGTAGCAACCCCATGTTTTTTTGCAGCTGCGCGAATGGAATATCCATTAAACTCTATATCATCAATTGCAGCTAACATGTCTTGTTTTGTCCAGCCTCTTATTGCACTGATATTCTTGGTTGAACTTGCACCTTGAACTGTGGTTGACGGTGGCGCTGCGGTTGACAGTGGGACAACATCATCATCGACTACCACATGTCTATTCTCAACAACATTGTTGGGAGCATTGTTTGCATTCAAATGATCCACCCTCTCCTCATTTGATGAGGTGCATCATAGTTGGGCACCCCTGCTCAGTCGCCTCCTTGTTCTCCTTGTACGAGCATCAATACCAACTCTTGGCATGGCTGCAACTGCTTTGCATATTTATGAGGCAAGTTTACGAGGCAAGTTTAGTTAACAAAAATGTCTTATTACAGAAAAATTTGGATTCCAATCTTACATGCTGAAGAAAGGTTGATGTTCTTAGTAATTGTATATAGCTAATAATTGATTATATACTGGAAGCTGATTATACTAGAAAACTGGAAGTTGAAACTTGGAAAATATAAATAGAAAAATTGAAGTTGATTATAATAGAAATAGAAATAAAAAGAATATTACGTTGAAACCTGATTATACTGTGCACACACTCTTTGTTGGTATGTCTCCAGAGTAGTTTGAATGTCTGAAATGCAAATTTAGTAAGGGTTTGAGGTTCTTTTATAGTTATTTGTTGTTGAATTCGATTGGTAACAAGGATGGACATGGATTTCAATCTATCAAATTTGAATGTGTGTTCTGGATTGATTTGGATGTGATCCAATGGATGTGAATTTGTTATGGTCGATCCTTGTGCTTTCATCTGTTTAATGGGTAAATTTAATGGGTAGGTGTCATTTATTGAACTCAATAGGTTGAATTGTTGAACTACCATGCAGTTATGGATGACATTCATTACCCTTTTGTTGCACAGGTATGAATGTGCCATGGGATATTTACCTCCCGTAGATTCTGTGATGGCTCAAATAGAGATCCGTGGGGGTTGATTTGATGGGTACCTTGCACTGGCAGATTAGACTATAAAGGAGATTTTGTAGTTTATTTGCTTTTGTATGTTCAAGCAGATCTGTAGGTAGTTGGGACAAGATGTTTTCTACTCTTTTTAACATAAAGACTATTTATGGACTGTTGTTGGCCCAGTCAATATATGGACAGTTTTTGGAAATAATTTAAAGTATTTATACACTTAGTATGAAGTATTTATGTTAAAAATTTGAGTGTGTTTATGTCATGTTTTGGTGGCTATGTGGGACTGGTACTATAATAACTACTGGTCCTTGTTCAACAATAGACACCTCTCCCCTAAGCCTTTATGTTTCGCCTTTTACATATCTTTAACAAATCAGATTGTACACGGGTTGTATGTACACATATGAGGGGATAACTCCATCGTTGAGCGGATTTTACAATGCATACAACTTTATCGGTAGAGGAATCGATTGATGTGAGAATGGTCATAAAAACTTAAACCTAGTTTTGAGATCCCCTTAGACTAATTTGTGTACATTAAAGTTGATAAGCATTATTTTCACCATTTGAAGAAAACAATTGGAACATGTTTAACAAGCAATGGAATATTCCTGGCCTATAATGATTTTGACAAGAAAATTTCCATGATGTTTTCAAGCGCTTTTATGGTGTTTTAACTTCCAGCAGAATTTCTAGTGCAAACGTATGAAACTGAATTGAAAAGAATGTGTGATGTAATTAAACTCATTAAGTATGAAACGAACTAGCTCAAAAAGCTGTTGAGTATTTAACTTATAAGAAAATGTATTCGATTTTTTTTAATTGGTATTGAAATTGAATGGTTAATTTAACATCTTGAAAAATTGTCAATGATTCTCACAAGATTTCAAATTAAAACAAGTAAAATTAGCACTAAAGGTGCTTATACCTGCCATTTAGAAATGTTGTAATGTATTAGTTATTTATAATTCAAAGTTAAAAAGTTGAAATAATGATGAAAATTAAACTAAAAGCAAGAGAGAAGTGACACCTACTACTTTATACCTTTAAAAATGAAATAGAAAAATGAGTCAAATAGTATAAACTCTATTCCTATAGCTTCGCTTGTACAAGTTTTTAAAATTCCTTTATTGCATCATGCCAAATCTAAAAGAACAAAGTTATTGTGGCTACTCACATAAACTTAGATGGACCAAAACCTTTTCTAAGTTCCACGGCATTCTAACGTGTCAAAATCCAAAGGTTTTCAAAAACAAATGTGGAGAAAGACCTTTTCAAATTGAAAGGGACTTTGGAGGCCTTATCAGATATTATTTAAAAGTTTCACTTAGAGCTACTATGGGATACCTACACCATATCATAGACATATAGATGTGAATTATTTACATGTGGAAATGATTTTTTAATATAAATGATAATATTATAAATTTCAAATAGGTGAATAATGTATGGATTAATTAAAAGGAAATATGTTAGGAAGTAGAATTTGAATTTAAATGAAAAAATTGATAATTTTTCTTCACTACGTAAATGCATAAATTAATTTAAAAATATTTGATAAAAATATCAAAATTTATTTAAAAAACCAAATTATATAATAACATTATCTTTGAAAAATTCAAAACTTAAATATATTTAAAATATATATATATTTTAATTAAAAAGTATTTTTGGAATAATTGAATCATTTAAATTTATTTATGATGTTCCATATATGTTCCCATTGAAGTGATATCATATACCTTTAACCTTATACATGACACTCTTTAAATCATAACAAAAATACCTTTAAATCATATCAAATACTTTTTGTGAAAAAAACTTTAACCTACATTGTCGAAAGGTGCACTTTTAAACCAAACATTTTGTGTTTTGTATCGTTTGTATCGTAATAAGAAATGTAAAATTTCCAAAATGTCAATTTTTTTCAATTTCACGAATAAATTAAAAGCAAATTCCAAAACTGAATAGGAAGTATGAAAAGTTTAGATCCTTTTCATTTGCTACAAATTTCGAAGTTTTCTACGTGTATGCTTAACATTTAATGCTTTGTCCATTGATAGGACCCATCATGCAAATGAAAACAAAGGAACAGCTCATATTATGCCGCCGGTTTCAACATTATTTATGTCTTTGAATTTTATGTCGGTTTTGTTTTATGAGAAGGTTTGAGGATTGTCTTTGTAATAGGTACGAGCCTACTCTCAGAAGTAGAGATTGATGGTAGTATTTACCATCGGGATGTGGTTATCAATGTTCTACGGAGTGGACAATTATTACATACACTCAACAACTATACAGCTGTCCCAATTAGTTTTTTTTTATAAATTTTAATTTTTAATTTCAGAAAAGTCACATCCTAGGTCGGACTTATTAGTCAAATCAAAATTACCAACCAACCAAAAATTAAAAAAAATAAGACTAGTGAATAAAAAATAAAAATTATAGAATTTATAAAATTTAAAATATAATTTTTTATTTGTTTTAAAATCGATTTAATAATTAAAATTCATAAAACAATAGACAACTATATAAAAATTTAGACTAAAAATTTGTAAATTAATTAATAGTAAAATGCAAACTGATTACTATATATCTGCCTTAACAAATATAATAATGGATAATTAAACACTTTCAAATTTTGTAAATGATATTTACTTGATTTGAAATTAAAATACAAATTTTCAAAACAGAAATAATAATAACTTCCACTTTAACAATTATAAACTATTACTTTAACTTTTACGTGTTTTTAAATAAAAATACAAATTTCTATCAAAAGATATTAAAAAAACCAACCTGCCACTTCAACATTCAAACTAAAATACACATTTCTTTAAAAAAAACAATTTTCCTCTTTCAAATTAAATACAAATTTCAAAAAAAGCAATTACAACCTTCTGATTAAAATACAAAGTTTTATTAAAAAATTAATAAACTACCACTTTAATGAAAATTCTCCAGCAATGTAAAAAGCTAGGATCTTGCACAAACGAGATTCCACATATTTATATTTTAATTTTAATTTCCAGCGAGGACAATCAAACTTTAGTCGAGTTCTTGGGGTTGCAAAGCCATTGAATGGTGTCAGATTTTAATTATGAGGCTTAGTGCGGCCCAGAACTATTTGGATTTTTTTTTCAAAAATGTTTTGAACAGGCATATGTATTTGCTGATAATTGACATTTGATGTTATGATCAGTTTTGAACAGGCATATGTATTTGCTGATAATTGACATTTGATGTTATGATCAGATTTTTTGGGGAGGGGGGGAGAATTCAAAGTTTGTATTTTGAACATACCTTGTGTATTTGAAGAATGTAATGTTTTTATTTTTCAATAAAAATATTATAATTTGTTTTTTAATTAGTTTTAATTGTTTGTAAAAGTCTTTAGGATACAGGACTCATCAATTTTTATTTGGCTGGTTAGAATTTTTTATTTATCATATATCATAAAAATTATTTTATATGAATTAAAATTTTAATTTATTTGAAATGAATAATTTGAAAATATAATAATAATAATAATAATAATATATTTTAAGATCACTGTAAAGGGAGACACCACTTTGATGTATGAGATCCTCTTGTTTGTAGGACAAGGGACCTGCCTTTGCCTAATGATTTAACTACTAAAGTTTACAGAAGTGTATATATCCTACCCTTCCCTATTTGAACATGCGATCTCCTAGGAGGAAACACATACTCTTTTCTCTAAATATATATTTAGAAAAAATATTTTAATTTTAATACAACTTTACCGAAAAAAATTTAATTTTAATACAACTTTACCAAAAAATGTTTTAAAAATTTTAATCATACATTTTGTAACTATTGATGTAATGAAAATGTAAATCAACTAGAAAAGTATTATTAAATTATGTCATTTCAAATAAAAATACACATGCAATGAATGAATTTTTTTAAATAATAAAAATTTGGGGAGATAAATAATAATAATAAAAGTTATGGATTTGAATTGGTTATATATATATATGAATGATATAAATTTATAACTTTTTAACACAACTTTACGTATGTTGAAAAATAATATTTTTAAAAAGTAGAATATTAAATAAAATAAATGAATAATACTAAGTGAAAAGAGGTTAAAATATTTTAAAAAATAAAAAATAATATTTAATTATACACTTTGAAATGATTGTTATTGGTATGATGAAAAAATGTAAATAAATTTAAATAATATTATTAAATGTTATTTCAAGTAAAGAGATAAAAAACTTATAATGTAAGATTTTGAAAGATAAATGAAAAACAAGTTATAGTATAATTAGTGAATTTATGAGAGAAACATTAAAATAAAGTATAAGTAAAATCAATAATAATATTAATGTGAAACAAGTTTTCCTTGGTGTTGTCTAAATATTCTAAGTTTTCAATCTTTTTCGATCATATTTTCGATTTAATTTTATTAATTATGGAAATTGCATAATTTGAGTGCCATGGGGTATTGAATCTATTTATAAATTAAAAAATACAATTTAAACAAGTTGAAATTATTTGATTCCAACTAAAACCCACGGTAAAGTCTAAAACCTAGAATAAATAGACTACTCCGTTTTACTCTATATCTAGCATTATTTGGCTTACTTAATTGTTGATTTATCTACATGATGTTGATGTTTTAAAGAAATTTTAATGATACTCTGAAATAATATTTGATATAAACAAAAACAAATATATGCTTAATAGGTAGGTGGGATAGAAATATTAACATCACATTAAATGGTGATAGATTTGAGGTAGTTCTTTCTTACATTTCAATTATAATTGAAACACTTGTATGGAAAACCCTAGAAATAGGAGGCATGAAGTCCTTTATTCTATGAAAAAAATTGCATACAAATACACCTTTCTAGTTGAAAATTGATGAAGCTAGTGATTCTAAGAAAGCTACTAGGATCTACTAAAAGTTCTTACAACAATTTGTAGTAAAAATGAAAACCATTTAGTTTATATTGTTAGCATAAACACATATGTAATCATTATGTCAATTTATGACATATGCATTCAAAATAAGGGATCATCTAATTCAAAAGCTTAGTTACATACTAGTTTCCAATTAGAGCTATACTTTGTAGAGATAAGGTAAGGATTCTAAAAAATGTATTCATATAGAGTATCCAAAAAGTTATTTCATAAGAAATGTATTTTACAAATTTTAACAACAAACATATCCAATCTAATCATGGATATCTCGACATATACTACTCTCTACTTAGTGTATATTGCTTGTCAATTGTATTGGCATAATGACATTCTCCAAATACTTCATGATCACCACTCCAAGCAACCAATTATCTTATTTATCTCGATCATGTTTCTAGGCCACTGAATTGCTTGAGAGTTCAAGTATTTGTTGCCTTCTTTGAGTTTGTAATATCTATGGTGCTTCTTGGGTTGAGTCATGAATCTTAGGCTTCCATTTTCTGCTTCATTTCACCTCCTTCATTTAGACATGCTCTGCTCTATGCGAGTTGTGACTCATGACATGCAACATTAGAGTCAAAACCCATTGCTCATAATAAAAGATGTTTTACTTAATCTCTTCTGCCATGGATGATATGTGTTGTCTCAATGATTACACGACCTATGTTTTATCAACTATTGCAGCTTTTAAATTCTTTCTCAGGGATTATGGAGCATTTGCATAGGAATTAAACATGACATTGGTCATTCGAGATTGAAGTAATAAGCAAATCTTCGCGTTAGCATTGGTTGAATATCACTATTGGATGATAAATAACGATAAGCATTAAGGTTCTCTAGGCCAAAAAATTTGACACGCAATTGAAAATATGACCAAAGTTGCATCTGTAGAATGAGTAGGTCCATAGTAAAGGATCTTGGCAATTTCTTATTTCCACAACATCTTTTAGCACCACAAACTGACAATAATGAACTACTTTTCAAGTTCACTCCATTTGTGTGACTCTATGTAGCAATTCTAAGCTCCAGTTTTCAGTTGCAATATGCATTTCACCTCGTAGGCTTGTTCCTCTAAACTCCAAATAAATACTTTAGGACTAAATAAGTTAGCAAAAATGGTTAAATATAATTGCATTCATCTTAACTCCAAACAAATACTTTAGGGTTGGGTATGTTAACAAAATGGTTAAAAAATTAAATATATTTATGATTTGAATTTTTAAAATAGATATATCTTCACCGATCTTCTAATCAACATAGAAACCTTCTTTTGTTGATTTCAAATTCAATTTATCGTGTTGATTTTACCTTCATTGATTTGCTTTGCTGTAGAGTTCTTTCACCGAGTCTATCCTTTGTAAAATTATGCATAAACCCCAATACAATCACTCTCGGTCTGTCTGTATACAGAACTTAAGAAATCCTGCAATTCAATACAATCTGGAAACGAAATAATGAAATACCTTCAATTTCAGACGGTGGGTTTAACCCTGTCGACTGCTAATGCTCAGATTATATATGAATTCAATAATCCTGCTATCAATTTGGTTGATATAAACAATATATGGATTTTCTAATCACCAAGTAAATAAAATCATGGCAATGCGATCTTAATTTACTCATTCAAAGTCAAATTCAGTAGGATATATATACAGAAATTCACTCTTTATTCAACGAAACCTCTCTGAGCTTGAATAAGACCATGGATCGATTACATTCAGAGAAAATATGATCTCTGGTTTTTTTTCTCCTCCAGGAACGCTGGTTCCGAGCTTCCTTCTATCGATCTCCTCAAGCGGTTCGAGCTATCCAAAAGCTCTCAACCATTCAAGCCTTACAAGCTATCCCCCAAGCTCTCAATTATTCAAACTCTGCGAGCTATCAAAAAGCTATTGAGCTACTCTCAGCTCTCCAACCTACTCCAGCCGCCCTTCCCATAAAACCTGATTGTCTTTAAATACAAATAAAGTTCTGTTTCAGATCCATGAAGATAGGATTGAGACTTATGACTCATCTACTGACTCACTAACTGACTGCTAAAATTACTCAACAGACTAACCAACCTTATCCTAACTATTAGACTGGGAAAGGATCGAATCCTTCTCCACTTTATTCAATCTTTTATGATTTAAAAATAAATGTTAAATAAGACTCCAAGTTTCTTCTAAAAGATCACAATTATCTTTGTGAAGTCACAAGTGACTTCACTTAGGTAGTCTATGCCCCTGCATCAGTCTTCCACTACTCTCTAGAAAATATTCTCTTAGCATTAAATAAACATTGTTGTGTCCCTTTACTGGACACTTCTTACCACTCTTAGACTTCATTTTAGCTCGTTCATTTAGCCATGTTGTGTTCTAAGCGAGTTGTGACTCTTGACATGCAACACTAGAGTCAAAACCCATTTCTCATAATGCAATATGTTCTCTTTAATCTCTTATGCCATGGATGATATGTATTGCATCAATGATTGCATGATCTAAGGTGTATCGACTATTGTGACTTAAATCTTTCTCATGGATTATGGAGCATTTGCATCGGAATCAAACATGACACTAGTCATTTGAGGTTAAAGCAACAAGAAAATATTAGCATAATAATTGGTTGAATATCACCATTTGATGATTAAATAATGATAAGTGATAGTTATTTAGGCCACACAAATTGACATCCAATTGAAAATGTGAACAAAGTTGTGTAAGGACCCCAACCTAGGTCTCCATTATCTCTTAATAAAATCGAATATTTTCATTGTTTACATTCTTGTCAAAATTTATGTTTTGTTTATGTTTTCATTTCTAGTTTTGCTTAAATTTCATACCAAATTTCATGCTAGTAAATATATAACATTTACATTTACATTTACAGGATTGAAATAGTTATATTTACTGTTTTATCTAATTCTAACAAATACTATTTGTGCAGGTGTAACAGCAAATACATGTGCACTAATTCATAAAATTACCATTTTTCATAACTTGAAAATAATAATTTACAGGGTAGAAATGGATTTTATACCTGTAGGAAAATACTTCAAATAACTAGTAGATCCTCCTTTGTTGCTGCTCCCTTTTGTTGCATTGCTTGTTGTATGTCCTGCTACAACCCTGCAACCAAATTCTTCCTAAAACCTTATGAAACTCAACCAGCCCGAACAAGTAATCCACCCTACCAACTGGCAAGGTCTCGCCGACCACCCAGCTCCAAAGGTACCCCTTTGGACCCCCGAGCCCAAACCGAGTACAAGCCAACCTATTATATCCCTTCAAAAAATATCCAACAAAAACCCCCTTCTACTCTACTATCTCTGCTCTATAATTTTCTCAAAATCTCCTAAGGTCAAGATGCCCCTCTCCTCCTTCCTCTTCTTGACCTTATTTCCATCCTCATTGCCGACTCTTTCCCCATGCCATTAATACCCCTATATCTAACATAAATGCTTCCCCAATCCCAAGTCCTCCTCAGTCCCTCATTTTGACTTAAAACATTAACTTAAACATTATTTTATTGTGTAAATAAATGTTTGGTGGGTTCACCTACCCACCATAAATGTTTCACTTTACACGTTCAACCACATTAAATTTCTAATTTAAATTCCCGACTTTGTAATTCAAGTTTCTCAATTATAACTAATAAATCATTTTTAATTTAACTAACTCAATATAATTCAACATTTGTTTCTTATTCAAAGTTCTTAATTAATAATAAATGTTATGTTACTTTTATAATAAAGTTTGGGGTTGGGATTGGTTCACCCACCAATCGTAACAGTTTTAAACTTACACGCTTCACCAATTCAATTAATAAACAATAATTGTCAAATGATTAATTACTATTAACTTAATCATTTAATTCATGATTTATAATTTTTATAATATGCTAATTCTCTCTAATTATAAATTCAACTAATTCAATTTATCAATTATGAATAATAATCCTATCAATGTAACTCATATCATTATCAATGTGTAATTATATTAATTAAATAAAATTAACTAAGATTTAATCGACTCATTTATTTGGTTCCATATTAATTACACCTTAGTTTGTAATTAAATTAATTAACAATCATTACTAAAGATAAGCATAGTCTCATTAAAATTAAGTAACATCATTAACACATAATTAATTTAAGGGATCAAGTTACTATTAACTTATTTAACATTAATAACAACGTTGCACTTGTACTCGGTCTGTCATCATATAACCAATATGGGCGGTTGAGTTTCCTGAAACCCTACCCCACCCATGTCATAATAAACATCATAATAATAATCATGCGAAAGTAAATAATGCATCACTCACATACCATTTATCCTTCGGAGTCCATGTCCCCGAGGCTCTCCCACCTTGTAGGATCCAGCGAACACTTAGTCGTTTTAACCTGTAAGTCAGTCCTTGACATACAATATAGAATATCGTGCATAAATCCTCAACATATACACATACATTTCATAATAACATAACAACAATAAACTCATTTATTCGCCATGCACCTGACATAACATTCATTTATTCAACACATAATTGTAACGGTATCCACGTACCCATCATTCCGTAATTTGCATATATGAGACATAATTAACACATAATACATATCTAAACATGACTACCGATCATAATACTAACAACACACACACACACACATATCGGCAATATAATAGAACCATATGTCCATAGTGTCGTCAAATCGACGAAGTCTCACAATCAAACAAATACAACATATAATAGTAGTTCAGGTAGTAATGTCAAAACGGGGCGTTACATACACCCACCCTTCAGGAAACTTCGTCCCGAAGTTATGGTCAAAATAGTGTGGGATAATCGCGACACATAGTCTCTGCGTCCTCCCAGGTAGTAGAACCTGGGCTATACCGGTCCCACTGGACCTTAACCTGGTCCACCAAACGATGCCTCAGCTGTATAACCCGGCAGTCCAATATACGTAACGGTTCGGCCCTGATGGTCCCCTCGTCCAAAACCTGCAGTTCCTTCCAATTTATTTTATGAGACTCATCAGCTACATAATGTCGTAAAACAGATACATGAAAAACATTATGAGTTTTGTGCAAATGGGGTGGCAGCGCAAGACGATACGCGATGGGTCCAACCTTCTCTAAAATTTCAAAGGGTCCTATAAATCATGGCGACAACTTTGTCCCTTTCCCAAACCTGATGGTACTTTTGCTAGGACTGATGCGAACGAACACTGCATCACCAACCTTATAGTTCTGGTCAACCCTATGCGCATCGGCATAGCTCTTATGGTTATCCTGATCTTCCTTTAACCGCTGTCTAATCTGAACAATCTATTCTTCCATCTCCTAAATCAACTCAGGTCCTATAATTACTCTATCTTCTAACCTTTCCCAACTCAATGGTGTTCTGCATGGCCTCCCAAATAATGTTTCATATGGAGGCATCCCAATTGAGCTATGGTAACTGTTGTTGTAAGCAAACTCTACCAAAGGTAAGTGCTTTTCCCAATGAGTTTGCTTATCCATGACATACATCCTAAGCATGTCCTCCATCACCTGATTCACTCATTTTGTTTTCCCATCTGTCTCTGGATGGTATGCGGTGCTTAGGTTGAACTGAGTACCTAATGTCGACCGCAAACTTGTCCAAAACTTGGACGTAAACCTAGAATCTCTATCCGATAATATCTTCTTAGGAAACCCATGGAGACGAACTACCTCATTTATCAACACACGTGTTACATCCGTGATATCATAGGTCTCCTTAACTGGAATGAAGTGAGCAGTTTTGGTCAGTTTGTCAACGATGACCATAATGACATCATGCCTATGAGAGGTAAGAGGCAATCCCACCACGAAGTCCATGGAGATAACCTCCCACATCGACGTAGGCATGTCATGTAGCTATAACAGTCCTACCGGGTGGTGATGATCAGCTTTTACCTGATAACATTCAAGGCACCTAGTGACGAAGTTGACCACGTTGCTTTTCATCCTTTCCCAAAAGAAGAGTTGCTTCATATCTGCATACATCTTCTTTACACCTGGGTGTGTGCAATACACTGCTCTATGGGCTTCCTTAAGGACAGTCTCCCTAATATCCCCCTCGTCGGGAATATACATCCTACATTGGTACCGCAACAAACCGTCGGCTTCCAACTGACAGCCTTCAAACTTAGGTACCACTAGTTTCCCACTCTGGAGTGTTGACGTGACCTTTAGGTACCAACTATCCCCAATTAGTTGTCTTAAAACTATTTCCCTCAAATCAACCTTTAAAGGTATATGAGAGAAAAGTCTTGGTTTTTTGCTTAAGGCATCAGCTACCGCATTTTCCTTCCCTTTGATGCATGAAATCCCAAAATCATACTCGCTCATGAATTCACTCCATCACCTCTGCCTAGCATTTAGGTCTCTCTGAGTGAATGTATACCTTAAGCTTTGGTGATCAGACTTGAGCTCAAAGGTTCGTCCAACAAGGTAATGTCTCCAAAGCTTCAAAGCTAACATCATCGCAGCCAACTCTAGGTCATGGGTAGAGTAATTCTCTTCATGTGTTTTTAAATTTCTCGACGCATAAGCTATTGCCCCACCTTCTTGCATCAACACTGCCCCCAAACCTTTCCTTGAAGCATCTGTGCAAACTGTGAATCCTTTCTCCATATCTGGCACTCATAGAATCGGTGCACTCGTCAACAGTATTTTCAACTCGGCAAATGCGACCTCACATTCATCCGTCCATTCGTACCTAGTGCCTTTATGCTATAGGGTATTTATGGGTTTTGTGATTTTTGAGAAACCCTCAACAAACCTTCTATAATACCCGGCCAACCCCATGAAGCTTCTCACTTCCTGCGCATTCCTTGCTACGGGTCAATCCATTATGGCCTTCACTTTCTCAGGGTCCACTGAAATTCCCTCACCGGAAATTATATGCCCTAGGTAATGGATCTCCTTTTGATAGAACGAGCATTTGGATAACTTACCGTACAACTTGTGCTCTCTTAAGCATGACAACACTATTCGCAAGTGTTCCTCGTGCTCCCGTTCATTCTTGGAGTAGATGAGGATGTCATTCAAAAATACTTGCACAAACTGATCTAAGTATTTTCGAAACACGCTATTCATGAGATTCATGAACACAGTTGGGGCATTGGTCAAACCAAAGGGTACCACTACAAACTCATAGTGCCCAAACCTTGTTCGAAAAAGTAGTCTTAGGTATATCACCTTCCTTAATCCGTAGCTGGTGGTAACCTGATCGTAAGTCGATCTTTGAGAAGATTGTCGCCCCTTTCATTTGATCAAAGAGGTCATCAATTCGAGGTATCGGGTACCTATTCTTCACTGTGGCTCTGTTCAAATCTCGTTAATCAATGCAAAGACGCAAGGAACCATCCTTCTTCTTCACAAAGATTACTGGTGCACCCCATGGTGAAATACTTGGTTTGATGAACCCTAGGTCTAGCAGTTCCTTCAACTGCATTTGCAACTCACAAAGTTCTGGGGCCGTCATCCTGTATGGTTTCTTTGATGTAGGCTCTTAACCGGATTTTACCTCAATGGTAAAATCAAGTTCCCTCTTAGGAGGTAACCCAGGTAATTCCTTTGGAAAAATGTCACTGAATTCAGCTAACACTGGGTACTCGTGAAAGGTGGGTCCCTTCTCATTGTTTAACACTTCAACAATATACAACTGACATCCCTTTTGTATACATCGCTTTATGTTCATCATGGATATGAAACGTAGGGACACCTTCCGTTTGAAACCCTGGATCTCGATGGCCTCTCCTTGGTCATCGAAGCAAAGAACTTTCTTCCCGTAAAAATCCATGAAAGCTCGATGTTCCTTTAGCCAGTTCATGCCTATGATGAGATCATAAGTTTCGAGGGTGGTGATGTACACTTTGAATTGTGTAACACGCACCCCAAGATCCACTACACACTTGTCGACACTAGGTCCTACCGCTTGCTTTACCCCTAAATCTATTTCAACTAAGTTGAAATCGTCATGCTTGTAGGCTTCCAACCCACATTTGTCTAATGCATATGAAGAAATGAAACTATCTGTAGCACCAGGATCAAACAATATTCTAAGCTTGACATTATTGATCGTACCTGATGATTCCACCACAGTGGATTGGTGCTTTTCCTAATGTTTGTGTACTGTTGCCGAGATCTGATGTCTACTACCCCCACTCCCCATTGGAGCCTTTCCTTCTCGATGCACTATTCTAGATCGTAATTCGGGATAGTCATGCTGGTAATGTGGAACTCCACATACCCAACAAGCAACCTGTAATGGAGTGGGCGAGATAACCTGTTCAGACCTCTGAGAGGGGTTCCTCCCCCTGGGACCCCTTCCCTTGCCGGCTGGTCCTCTGAAATTCCTCACACCTTGGTGAGTTCCTGTGGCTGACTGGGGCATCGCCCTAGTTTCCACTGATCTGTCTGCCGCAGCAACCCTTGGTGTGTACCTGTTTCCGTTGGGAAGTGGCCTCGCATATCCTCCCCGAGGGTAGCTTCGAGGGGCCTTCCCTACAAACCCTGACTGCTGAGTGTTGAATGAACTGATCGGATTTGCACCCAACATATCCTCAATGTAACGAGCACAATCTACTGCTTCGGCGACCGAAGTTGGTTTCCACATCCGCACTTGGGCCCTGAACTTGGTATTGAGCCCATACACGAAACACTCAACCTGGCGTTCATCGTTGTCCAAGTAGGGGACATACTTGACTAATTCCATGAACCTTTCTTCATACTCCTCCACGGATAGATGCCTTTGTACCAAGGCATGAAGAGCCCCTGCTTGTTCTTCATGGTAGGATGTGGGTAGGTACTTCCCTTTGAAATTTTCCATAAATAGTTCCCATGGAACCGTGTCTGGTGTAAGGTGTAGCTGCCTTTCTTGGTTCCCCCACCAGTTCAAAGCGGCCCCCTTTAGTTGAAATATGACCATCTTGGACTTAGATGTGGAAGTGTGCTTTTGCAAGGCCAAGCACCTGGTCATCTCTTCCAACCAAGACTCTGCTCGTATCCCTGCTCGACCCCCTGAAAACTCTAGAAGCCTTATCTTTTGAAGCTCCCATGTGATATCCTGATGCGAAGGTCTTGGTACCATATTCACTTCTACCACAGGAACTTCCTCCCTTAGTGGAGGGGCCTGCACTTCTACCTCCGAGGTAACACTTCCTCTCTGTAGTCCCCTGAGTGTTTCGTTTATTGCTTCCAGCGAGCACAATATAAGGATGGTCTCTGGCGATGGTGCCGGCACATTCGGCTCAGGTAATGTCGTCGCCTGACCTCGCCCTTGACCTGCTTGCGTTCTTACCATGTTTATCCTTGTAACATGGCATAAGATGATAATTAGCATAAGACGACATCATGACTATGTTACTATTAAACTCAACATTCAATTCAAGAGGTGCGTCAGACGATTGTTTTTACGAGCGTTTTTACTCTAAGAGCTATAGTTTTGGGCGTTTATCAAGCCATCTTGAGGCCACTTGGTACTAGATATACTGCAGTAGTTCTACGTATGTTTAGGTATTGGATTCCACACAATCCTCATTTGGTCTCAAACTCAACCCTATATGAAATTCAATTAAGGTTTATTGCCTCGTTTCTCACTAATAATTAATAATTTAATACTAGCATAACCTATGTTTTAAGTCTAGAGTCGTGTTTATCAAACATTTTTTGTCATGGAGTAGAATCAATATCCTAGCGATTAGCTCATCATGCTGGTCTCCGTGGTGTCTCGTTTTCGATATTCCGGGTCCGTCTTGCCCCTTCGACTATACGTCGAAGTTTCGGCAAGGAACTTTTCAAGAACAAGATAAACTATTTAGTGTTAATTTAGCCCCCCCTTCGATTTTTTTGTTTTTTATAATTACGAAAAGAAACTAATTAGGTTAACACTAATTAATTGATATGCTAACCCTAATTAATTATTACTAACATTAGTTAATACTAATTAATTAACATTTTTTTTAAATACAAATTTAATTTATCACTTAGTATATGTTTATCATTAATGTATTAATAAAAAAAAATTATAGTGATCAAATAAAATTAATTATAAAATAAACTATTTAAGTAAATCAAATAATTTAAAACTTGAAGTTAAAAATAATGTTTTTTTTTTAATAAAAAAAATACAATTTATTAAATAAAAATAATAATAAATTAAAAAAAAATTGAACCCTAACCTATAAGGCTCCGTGTGCTGCATGTGGCCACGCGGCTAGCATGCTATAATTTTTTATTAAAATAAACTCTTCCAACCCTAAAAGAAATATAATCCCCCTCCGACATCATTCCTTCATCTCCTCATGCAATTTTTTTTTACAACGGGCTCTGCAACTTCACCACCAGCGAGTTCTGGACTTCGCCATGGCGAGCGAGCTCCGCAACTGCATCTACTGGTTAAGGTATATCTAATTTGTTTGTTTTATTTTAGTTTTACGGGGTATATTTGTTTTTGTTTTAGGATTTATCCCCATTTTGTTTTCAAGGTTTGTAGAGGGTGGCCTGCTCCTCTTCTCTGCACAGTCCTGTGGCTCGGGGAATCTTCCTCTTCGCAAGCCACGGCTCTCTCCTCGGCCTCTCCCTTTTCGCGGATAGGCCCATGAGCCTTTGGGCTGCGCATGGCCACAGCCTCTGCTGCTGGCCGACCGCCATGTTCGTGAGCCATATAAATTTTTTGTTTGTTTGATATATGTTGTTATTTGTTTTTATTTTTTTTATATAAAAAAAATTATGTTTTTGCCTCTCACAGACCTGTTGCCCATGGCCACAGCAGCTCAGCTGCTAGCCGGCACACCCAGGCAGCGAGCTCTCAGGCTGTAGGCCGGGCTTTCCCAGGCCGCGCCATGCGGGCTGTAGGCCGGGCTGCCATGGTCGGGCCGTGCCAGGCCGCAAGCCATATGGCTGCTGGCCGCCCGCCCATAAATCTGTTATTGTAAAGTAAAAATAAATTCTTTCTGTTATATACATATATAGCTATTATATGTATAACATGTCTCTATTTTGTATAAAATGTTTTCGAGTGTGAATTTCAATCTCTCTTTTTTTTAGCCTAAAAAAACAATATATGTTTTATATATGTACACATTATTTATATACATATATTTACATGTATATATAAATATATTTTGTTTTGTAAAAAAAAAATTCATGGACTTCTAATGATTTTTTTTATTTATTTTTTTGGCTTTGTCCTTAATGCAGGTCAGGAGAATGAAGTTCAAGCACACAAGGGATACAATAAAATGGTCATTGGTACCTCTACCCTCGAGGTTAACGGCACCCAAATTCTGCCCTCCCTGGCATAGAATTGAGTGTTTTTTTCACCAGACATTTCACTGTAGTGAGCCCTCTGGTTCCAGATTTGGAACCATGGCTCTGATACCATATGTAAGGACCCCAACCTGGTCTCCATTATCTCTTAATAAAATCAGATATTTTCACTGTTTACATTCTTGTCAAAATTTATGTTTTGTTTTTGTTTTCATTTCTAGTTTTGCTTAAATTTCATACCAATAAAAATATAACATTTACATTTACATTTACATTTACATTTACAGGTTTGAAATAGTTATATTTATTGTTTTATCTAATTTTAAAAAATACTATTGGTGCAGGTGTAACAACAAATACATGTGCTAACTAATTCATAAAATTACCATTTTTCATAACTTGAAAATAACAATTTACAGGGTAGAAATGGATTTTATACATATAGGAAAATACCTCAAATAGCTAGTAGCTCCTCCTTTGTTGTTGCTCCCTTTTGTTGCCTTGCTTGCTGTATGTCCTGTTGCAGCCCTGCAACCAAATTCTTCCCAAAACCTTATGAAACTCAACCAGCCCGAACAAGTAATCTACCCTGCCAACTGGCGTTGTCTCATCGACCACCCTACTCCAAAGGTACCCCTTTGGACCCCCGAGCCCAAACCGAGTACAAGCCAACCTGTTATATCCCTTCAAAAAATCTCCAACAAGAACCCCCTTCTACTCTGCTATCTCTGCTCTGTAATTTTCTCAAAATCTCCTAAGGTCAAGATGCCCCTCTCCTCCTTCCTCTTCTCGACCTTATTCCCATCCTCCTTGCCGACTCTTTCCCCATGCCATTAATACCCCTATCTCTAACATAAATGCTTCCCCAATCCCAATTCCTCCTCGAGTCCCTCATTTTGACTTAAAACATTAACTTAAACATTATTTTATTGTGTAAATAAATGTTTGGGTGGTTTCACCTACCCACCACAAATGTTTCACTTTACACGTTCAACCACATTAAATTTCTAATTTACATTCCCGGCTTTGTAATTCAAGTTTCTCAATTATAACTAATAAATCATTTTTAATTTAACTAACTCAATATAATTCAACATTTGTTTCTTATTCAAAGTACAATTTTTAATTAATAATAAATGTTATGTTATTTTTATAATAAAGTTTGGGGTTGGGGTTGGTTCACCCACCAACCGTAAGAGTTTTAAACTTACACGCTTCACCAACTCAATTAATAAACAATAATTGTCAAATGATTAATTACTATTAACCTAATCATTTAATTAATGATTTATAATATTTCTAATATGCTAATTCCCTGTGAATTCCCTCTAATTATAAATTCAACTAATTCAATTTATCAATTACGAATAATAATCCTATCAATGTAACTCACATCATTATCAATGTGTAATTATATTAATTAAATAAAATTAACTAAGATTTAATCGACTCATTTACCTGGTTCCATATTAATTACACCTTAGTTTGTAATTAAACTAATTAAGAATCATTACTAAAGATAAGCATAGTCTCATTAAAATTAATTAACATCATTAACACATAATTAATTTAAGGGATCAAGTTACTATTAACTTATTTAACATTATAATTACATTTTAACATTTCAACCCTTAGTCCAGGCTAATTAAACTCATTAACAATCAATCAAGCATTCTAATCAATTGCATTAGTCACTACCTAGGTTAACCATAGTTCGTTTACTAATCAACATTATTAATCATTAATTGACCATAATAATCATTAATCAACTTTTCTGACATTAATTGACAAAATTAACATTATTATTCAATATTATTATTTCATGCAATTTATAAATATGTAGGCGAATTACGTAAGCGTAGCTACTGCTTACACACCTCGCGTAAGTACACTAATAATAATAATTCACACACATCAATCATAATCACGAAACTTATTGTTTACTGACACATGTTTTAACATAGTTTGGAATGTGTTGTCTTTTACCTAACTGCATTTTATCAAGTTACGACAATTCATACATTACCGAGTTACGACACATAATCAATCAAGGTCTTTTTCCCGCACACACAATTAGATCTTATTTCCATCCCGACTTCGAGATACACCTATCTACCTACATCATCTACCTAATCTCGACTATCTTCCACATCCTATCATGTTCTCTACTGGACTACCCTGAAGTGTCAAGCCATGACCGGCTCCAGCTAGAACCCGTAAGCGGAAGTGTTGACTACATCGACCAAGCTTCCCCAAAAGGAAACCACCAATCATCATCACACACCTTGGGGAGCGCGCCGTAGCACAGCCCTCCCATGACTCTGGGTTTTGGGGATAAACGATGGGTAAAGCCTCCACCCCCCTAATGGAACAAGGGACTATGTCTACCCAACATAATAACAACATTGCACTTGTACTTAGTCTTTCATCGTATAACCAATATGGGCAGTTGAGTTTCCTGAAACCCTACCCCACCCATGTCATAATATACATCATAATAATAATCATGCGAAAGTAAATAATGCATCACTCGCATACCATTTATCTTTCGGATTCCATGTCCTCGAGGCTCTCCCACCTCGTAGGATCCATCTAACACTTAGTCGTTTTAACCTGTAAGTCAGTCCTTGACATACAATATATAATATCGTGCATAAATCCTCAACATATACACATACATTTCATAATAACATAACAACAATAAACTCATTTATTCGCCATGCACCTGGCATAACATTCATTTATTCAACATATAACTGTAACGGTATCCACGTACCCATCATTCGTTAATTTGCATATATGAGACATAATTAACACATGATACATATCTAAACATGACTACCGATCATAACACTCACATCACACACACACACACACACACACACACACATATATCGGCAATATAATAGAACCATATGTCCACAGTGTCGTCAAACCGACGAAGTCTCACAATCAAACAAATACAACATATAATAGTAGTTCAGGTAGTAATGTCAAAATAGGGCATTACAAGTTGCATCGGTAGAAAGAGTAGGTCCATAACAAAGGATCTTGGAAATTTCTTATTGCGTGATACAACATCTTTTAGTGCCGCAAACTAATAATAATGAGTTTTTTTTTAGCTCATTATGTTTTTGTGACTGTATGTAGCAATTCTGAGCTTCAATTTTCAGCCGCATTGTGCATTTTACCTAGTAGGCTCGTTCCTCTAGACTTCAAATAAATATTTTAGGACTAAGTATGTTAACAAAATTGTTAAATATAATTGGATTCATCTAGAGTCCAAACAAATACTTTCGGACTGGGTATGTTAACAAAATGGTTAAAAACTTAAATATATTTACAATTTGAAATTTTTAAAATCGATGTATCTTCATCGATCTTTTGTTCAACATAGAAACCTTCTTATGTTGATTTCAAATTCAATTTATCATGTTGATTTTCCCTTCATTGTTATGCTTTGCTACGGAGTTCTTTCACTGAGTCTTCTTCTATCTTTTCCTTTGTCTTCCACTACTCTCTACACAAGATTCTCTTAGCATTAAATGAACATTGTTGTGTCCCTTAAGTGGACACTTTTTACCACTCTTCACTTTCATATGCCAATTCCTTTTCCTTTCTTCTTTGCTGAGCAACTCCAAAGTCTGCAATTGTGCAAGCAACGATTGCACTTTTCTTTTAACTTGATCCTTGACTCTATGAGGCATTCTCTTTGTTCCTCTTGGTGTCATGCTCCAACTCACCATGCAATGTTCTTCACAAATATGCAAGTCTTTATTTATAAGATTTATTTCTTACTCCAATTTCTTTTTACAATTCTCTTTACCTATAACTTCACTACATTTTTTCCTACCCTTCTTTTGACAACTCTACCCAACACTCATTTGGTGGAGATTCCTTTTCAAAATAGGGAGACTTTAGAGACACCTTCAATTTCATGCTTCCCCCTACTTCCCCTTCACCTTCACTTTGTGGATTTTAACCTCTTCATTGTGCTTCCCCTTCACTTTGTTCATTTTAACCTTGTGGTAATCTATGCAACTTCCTATGGGAGCTATTATCCTTCCTTCCCTTTACAATTTTGCCAAACCAATCACACAAGTTATTTCTTAAAAGAAATGTCTACCTATTGCTTCTTCTTATTGGAGTTGTTATTACTACATAAACTCTTCCTGCACTGATACCAAATGGTGCGCAATTAAATTCTAAATAGCTTGAAATTTTCTCAACAAATCACTATGTCTCTATTGTTCAAGCCTTCACACATACAATTTAGAGCGATCCCATAGTATGTGACACAAGTAACAAAAGCCAAAAGTACACAATCGTACACACACAACAAGAAAGAAATAAAACAAACATGCAATGTTGCATTTATAAAACTGAAATGCAATTGCATGAATGCCTTAAGGAACTCTTCTTCTTCTCCAACCTCTTCTCTGTTCTCCATGAGTTATTTGCTCAGTTCCCTTCGCTCATGATTCTACGTAGTCCTCTATGTTGGACCCACTTTCTTCCTTACTCTTTGTCTTCTCCAAGTCTTCTCCCTATCTTTTTGTTTCTTGTTCCTTCGCTTGTTTCCCTATTATGTTCTCTTCTCCTTGTCTCTCCATTTCTTCTTCCCTCACTCATTACCCTATTCTTTTCTCTGGTATGTGTCTTCTCCCTAACTTTCCATTGGTTCTCCCAATGAAAGATCCCACCCCCCTTTTTCTTTATTCATGCTTCCCCCCTTCTCCCCAATCAATAAATTATTCCCCTTGCATGACCCATTGGTTGGAGGGTAAATGTTACCTAAATCCCCCTTTTCTTTATTCATGCTTCCCCTTTCTTCCCAATCAACAAATTATTTCTCTTGTGGGACCCATTCGGTTGGAGGGTAAATGTTATTCGAATCCCCCTTTTTCTTTATTCGTGCTTTTCCCTTTCTCCATCTGCCATTTCAGTGGTATAGATAAGATTTTTGAATAAAATATAGAACTTCTACAAATATTTACAAACATATATTGGAATACAATGTATTTGTTTTAAGATTAGAACTTTGTCTTTTCCAGTCATTATTGATGGAATTTAGCTATTTAATCTTCGGGAACATTGGGTTTTTCATTTTTCAAAATCCATTTTTATTGCAAAAAAAAAATCAATTGCCAAAAATACCCTGTTGCACCCAAATTAGACATTCTACAACTTGATTTTGGGTGCAAGTTTTCGAGTTCATTCAATAGTATATTTTATTATATTTAATTGTTATCATATATTCGATATTATGTACACGGTGTGTTGACATTTACAATATCTAGATGGTCATCACATAGTTTAGTGGCAACTTAAAACAATGGGTGTGTTGTAAACCCAAATTCAGATCATGTTGGACATGTTCCTTCCTTATATAAGGTTATGTTTTTTTTTTCTTTCAAACATTCCTTTGTACCTTTTGAGAAAATTGCTAATAAATAAAAATAGCAAAAATATAATAAAGGATTATGAAATGTATTACATGAATCTAGGCATAATTGATGGCACTCACTACCAATATTTTAATGACCTCAATTATTTATGACTTTACATTTAAAATTTATATAAATCCTCTCAATTAAGGAATCTAACTTTATATAAAGTTGGTCATGCAGTTTTATTTCCACAACTTTATATAAAGTTGCTCATTTTATTTACAACTTTACATATAAAATTTATAGAACGCCTCTCAATTATTGTAAGAATTGACATCTTTCAATTATTCACCTTAACGTATACCTTTATATATAATAATAATATAAGAATCTACCATTTTATATAAAGTTTGTCCCACATTTTCATTTCAATCACTACATCTTTATATAAAGTTTGTTATTCACTTTCACGTTTTTCTACTTGAAATGACATAACATGACATACGGTTATTTAATGACATAACATGTAGGCTTTATATAAAGTTTGTGATTCACTTTGCCATTTTCCTACTTGAAATATTATTTAACAACATAACATTTAGGCTATTATGCCATGTAAAACAAGTGTTGTATAGTAGCTAGTCTTCGCCACTTTGTATAGGAATAGTTAAATTGTATTTCAAGAGAATTGAAAAACTATAATATGGATAACCTAGAGTAAAGTAAATACAATGTAATATTAACCATTGATCCAACTTGATTATTGACAAATGAATATAATGTCACATTAATGTTGTGTTTTCATTGTCGGTAGTTTTCAATAATCTACTCCAAGGATATGGAAGGTATGTAGTGAATACGAAGAAATTACTACATAGTAGCTAGTCCTTGCCGCTTTGTATAGAAATAGTTAAATTTCATTTCAAGAGAGTTGAAACTAAATAATATGGATAACCTAGACTAAAGTAAATACAATCTAATATCAACCATGAATCCAACTTTATTATTGGAAAATGAATATAATGTCACATTAATGTTGTGTTTTCATTGTTGGTAGCTTTCAAAAGTCTACTCCAACGATATGGAGGGTATGTAGTGAATATGAAGAAATCCTATGATAGCTTTCAAGGTTAGAAAAGAAAGGCACTAGAAGAAAGCTCTCTAGTTTTTGTTACTCTTAGTTTTTTGTTTCAAATAGTTCAAGACTTGTAGTAGTATCATTTTAGATCCATAAACAATGCACATGCTCCATAATAAATTATTCTTTTGTGTTATGTTCTCTAGGCATTGAAGCCATTTCTTAAACAATATTGTTCATACATAATAAGATATGCTAAAATGCCTCCATAAATAATCAATGACATGAAAGAAACAAAATGCATCCATGAGCTTTACTCAATAGCATGAAAGAAACAAATTGCGTCCATGAACAATAAATAACATGAAAGAATATTGTATAAACCACATTTATTTGTTCTTATTCAATTTCAATAAATATCTCAGAACAATAATCATATTTAACAAACGATTAACCAAAATAATTTTTAATGGTGAATTGGGTTATTTTATTTGATGTTAAATTAATTATTATATTTATATTTGTCATCTTACAACAATAATCATATCACCATTTAGATATTTGTAATTTTGTATATAAATTTTAATAATATGGTTATCCATTTAAAATAATAATAATTAATTATTTTTAATTTTTTAAACAAATAAATTAAAATTTGGGTGAAAAAAATTACACTCTCTCGTATATCTAAACTAAACTCAATCTAATTAATAAAATTTGAATAATATGTATTATGTATATCTAAACTAAACTCAATCTAATTAATAAAATTTGAATAATATGTATTAAAAAAATACAATAGAGTAAATAAAAAAATGTCTAAACTCAACTCAATCTAATTAATAAAATTTGAATAATATGTATTAAAAAAATACAATAGAGTAAATAAAAAAATGGTAAAAAGAAAATTCACGGATAATAAGATGTATAATAAGTTAAACAACAAAATTTTATAATTTTAATCATTTTAAATTTTGTTAAAAAAATCAAAATAAAAAGATTTGATTACACTTTGTAATTTCGTTGGCCAACATTCCTAGGCATGCAAAGTTTACAATGACAAATCATATCATAATTTAATTTATAATGACATTAATAATAGAGACTAAATTTTAACATATATAAATTGTTATGTGGCGGTATGGCGCGGCGTTACCTGTAAATATTTATTATTTATTATTTATTGGAGTTTGTGACAACAGGGCGAATATTATTCAGCCTATTGCAGGTCATTTAATGCAGTGGTAGTAGGCATGTTGGTAGTAGGTCATTTAGTTATTGCGAAGCAGAGAAGAGTATCAATAGCTAGTGTACGTTCGGTCTATCTCCCTTCCCTCCACTGTTTTCACATGGCGATCAATATTCAGCTTGTTGCAGGCCATTTAATGCGGCGGCAGCAGGCATGTTGGCCGTTGGATTTCAAGCTGCTTAAGATCCAACGGCCAACATGCCTGTTGTCGCCGCATTAAATGGCCTGCAACAAGCTGAATATTGATCGCCATGTGAAAACAATGGAGGGAAGGAAGATGGACCGAACGTACACTAGCTATTGATACTCTTCTCTGCTTCGCAATAACTAATAACGCATAAACAAGAAAACGAAACAGGTGAAATGGATATTTATCAAATTGGGTGCCACCTAGATAATTGACAATACTGCAGTGATGATTATACTTGATTAGTACAATGATTACAAAATAAGAACTAAACAAATAAAAATTTAAATAAATCAATTTTAATATGTATTAAAAAATACAATAAATAAGTTTCAAAATTAAACTTTAGCCAATGTAAAAATTAGTTTAAAAGTCAAACCTTATTAATAGATGGTCAACTAAAAAACGATTACATAATAGCTTGCGAGGGGTCCTGCTAATAGGTGGGGTGGCTGGGGCGGTCGGCTGTGGCCGTCCCCACCCCGGATCGAACCCCAGACCATATGTTGGTCGTCCTCACCCCTGATCAAACCCCAGACCATATGTACAACGGTGCCTTCACCTTGCATGCATGCGCCAGCTATTCTAGTCTGGAAAAAAAAACTTGCCTGCGGTAGGGATAATAACATAAAAGAACATGTATAATTATAATCCACGTGAAATGTTAATTTATACCAAGTGGATCGTCCAGTGAGACTAACTTTGGTCTATCGGACCTTAAGAAGGTTATTACTTGGTTTTCTTTAAAATTTTGTTCCTATGCTCAAAAAGCTTGGTAAGAAGCTTTCCAAGCTCACTATAGTTTTGGCAAGTTATGAGGTTAGCAAGGTTTGTATTGTAGCAAATACTATGAAACTCATATCTAATGTGGGTGTAAGCACGACACTCTAAGAGAAAGTGATTTTCATTCTCAACGCTCATAGACTCACAAAGATGGCAAACCCTTTCCGCCCACGGAGTTTTGGGAATAGACCAACGACCTGTTTCGCTACGAAGCTCATGGGAGTTCGTTCTAATCTTGGCTATATTAATTTTCTTCTTTGAACTAGTTACGATTGAGAGATATTTCTGATCTTCCAAATTAGGGTTAATGACCTCCTTATAGTATCTTAGTTTTCTCTTAACCGCTAAATTTTCCTCGCACCACAATTTCTCTTTAAACTTAGAGGTAATAATATTTTTGACATTATCGATATTTTGTAAAGTGTTATTTTCATCAATGCCCCAATGGTCTAACCAAACCATCGTATATTTACACCAACTCCGCTTGAGGCGTAGTTGGTATTGACTTGAATTTAAAGCAATTTTAGGAAGTCTCTCGTTTCCCATGTTATTTATCTTGTGCTTGTACATCAGGTATCTAGTCATGGCCATGCTCTTAATGGGGGAAAGACCCACTTCTATGAGGAGAATAGGATAAGGCGTATTGATTTTAATTTTGAGGTTATAAGTTATAAACTACTTCTGGATTTGCTCAATCTTTCTCCAAGATTCTCTAGAAATGTTGCACCCCCATACTTCACAACCGTATAAGATAATAGGGATGACAAGAGTTTCAAAGAGGAACTTTTTTTTATCCCACATGACCAGGTTGGCTAATTTACAATTATTTTCAAGACCAAAACAAGCTTTCCATCCTCCATTAATCATTTTCCCAATGCTATGGTTCCAATTGAGCTTGTGATGAATATCAATTCCAAGATATTTGTAAGAAGTCACTTCCTCCAGTTTACTGTTATCATAAATAAAAATTGCGTAGGTGTCTTTCTTAGATTTTATAATCATAACTTTTGTCTTGTCGGTGTTAACAGTCATACCCATGTTAGAGCAAAAATCTTTGAGAATTCTTAATTGTTTATCGAGATCAAAGGGACACCTTACCCTAAGAACAATATCATCAGCATAAAGAAGGAGGATGATAACTATCCTAGCTAAGATCATGCCGACACAACCTGCTTCTTCTAAACATCTTTCTAGTTTATCAATGTAAATGCCAAAAAGGGAAGGGGAAAAGGGGCAGCCTTGCTTAACATTTAAGGCAACCTTCCTAACATTTACGATATAAACCATCATTATCAATCATTTTTATCCTTATTCACAATTTATGATTGTATAGTTAATTAAATTGGAAAAATAGATATATCAATTGTACTTCGAAATATCAACATGCATGTATTAAACAAACATCGAAAATATCATTTTTCCACATGGTATATACATTGTGTTTAGATTGTTTGTCAATCTTCATAGTATTGGAGTATGGTGTTGTCAAATGACCAGTAACCAAAGTTACCAAATTCGCCAAAGACATATTTGTACTCTCATATGATTCATACAAGTTATGGGGATTTGTCGATCTGGATCAGATTCTTCAAAATTCTGTGATTTTATTTGCCGTATCCATTTTTGAATTTAGGATTTGTTTCCATTTAAAATGTATTTAGAATTTAGATTAGGATTCGTTTTGGATTGTATGGGAATCCACTCCTATGGGAGGAATTGATTTGTCATTTTCCCTCTAACATTTCCAATAAGAGATCCGTTGTTTAGAACTTTCACTCGATCCATAAATTCATCTCCTAAATAATATCTTCTTCTTTTCATGGTATGGATCCATCTATGATAAGGATCCTCACATGAGCAAGAAGTATCTGAAATATCTCTATATTTACCAAGCTTTCCCCAAGGACCAATACACTAGGTAGAAACATAAAAGAGATTCTTTGTTTTCCATCACTCGAATATGTGCCAAAAAAATATTGAAAGACTTTGGTCCTCACAGAACCTAGTTGAGTAAATGGGCTATTCCCATATTCATGTTCACATTTATGCCTGTGATTGGATTCATATTTGAATGAATTAATCCATCAATCAAATTATGTATGTAACATGGTGTCGATCGCCGAGGAAATGTGAGCTCAAGGGCCAACCTCAAGGTAAGTAAACTTTTGTGCATAAGAGATTGTGAACCTTCCACGTTTTCCTCTTCCAAACCAATTCTTTCATTCTTGTACACTCTTTCCACAAGAATCCCTTAATCATGAACTCAACTCTTTGTGATGTTGCAACCCAACTTCCATGACATTTCAACAATTTCTTAACAAAAATTATCCTCACCTTTCATCCACCAATCAACTTTATTAATGAAATACTTATTATACCTATTGGCATGCATAGTATATTATAATGAGATTGGTGTTGACCCACTATTACTTGGCGTTGAGCCGCTATTACTTGGTGTTGATGTGTTATTAAACAAGCATGCTATTTACATTTTAACCAAAGTTCACAAAACTCATTATTTCATGTGGTCTTCTTATCCAAAGTTTTTATGAACTATCAACTTCACCTCTTATTCTTGCACCAACGACAGAATGTGGGGTTCCCATGCCAAGCATTGAATTAAAACTTAACATTACCTCGTCTTCTGAGTCATTATTGATGCCTTTGGCGGTGCCTCTACCAATTGTTAATGTTGAATAAAAATATAACATTACCTTTCCCTTTGAGTCATCGAGATTCACTATCGATTCCTTTGGAAATGCCTCTACCAACTATCAATGCCTTGGCGGTGGTGCGTATAGATATTGAAATGTTATGTGGTTGCTAGTGGTTCTATCATTTCTTACTTTGTTATTGATGTTGGTTTCACCTACTATGCTTGCGTATGTCTTCATTGGTTTAACCCAAACCACTAGATATTAATCTTGAATGACAAACTACCGTAGGTGTTGCGTAGAGCCATTACAATGTGTATCAGGGAAGGGATGACTCTATCTTCTAACTTTCCAAACAATAGTAAGAATTAAGAACAAAACATTTTCAAGTAGGGTAGGATATGGTCATTACTATGGTCAATACAACTAGCCAATGAAACATTATATAACACGTTATTTAATTCCATATTTCAAGTTCTTTAATTCATTTTCTAAGAAAAAATAATATGTTATGCATACCTGTGTTATATCTGAGTTCTTATAGCCATAGGCATGGATAGAAATATGGTCATTACTATGGTCAATACAACTAGCCAATATGGTCATTACTATGGTTAACCATACATTTTCAAGTAGGGTAGGATATGGTCATTACTATGGTCAATACAACTAGCCAATGAAACATTATATAACACGTTATTTAATTCCATATTTCAAGTTCTTTAGTTCATTTTCTAAGAAAAAATAATATGTTATGCATACCTGTGTTATATCTGAGGTCTTATAGCCATAGGCATGGATAGATATATGTCTTGTGCTTTTACTAACTTGACTTTAATGTCATTCCACAATGAAACACCCAAATAATGATTGTAGCAACGCTTCGACTCAAGATGAATACCTGAACACTTAGAGTTAGTCCCACTCCACAAACTTAAAATACAATGTAAAAGATCTCAAATTGATAGGGATACCTTTTTATTTTTCTCGAACATGCAAGCGTTTAGGATTTTCAGAAGCCTTTCTTCGTGGGAATCATTTTGACTTATGGGAAATGAGTTCATCTCAATGAGAACCAAAATTGTTGCTCACCGCACCTGCCTCAATAGTCATTGTATCGAGGGGATCTTATCAATTCAAGTTGTGTCAAGAGGGTGTTTTCTGTGAATAATAGATGCCTATCCAAACCAAAACATACTTCAAAATACCTAAATCCCCCCATCTCATCTAGCTCATAAAATTAGGAATGAATAAAAAAAATGCATAATCAAGAAATGCATAAACATAATCATGTTCTATGATGGAAACAAAACATAGTAGAGTCAACTCCACTATGCACGTTGGGAAATAAAATGGAGTATCACTAACCCATGCTCTTATTTTTCCATCATTCCAAACCTCATGCTGCTCATGGGCTGGCTCGACTAGCCTTGAGCATCCATAGAGAAGAACATATTGGCAAAGAATTTGTCTGTGAATAGCTAATAATAGAAAATTTAGTCCCAATCTTAAGTAATCAAATGGAGCATGTAATGCCTCGTGTTGACTTTACCACCTGAACCACCATTTCCCAATGTTGTTTCCTTCTTAGTGTGGAACTTTGTTATTTTGATTACACTGAGTACATATGGATTTATTATTTTCGACATTTACATTTATGAGTGTGATGTTAATATGATGAATTATGTTCGTGTTTTGATTATGTCTATAAAATGCAATTTAATAAATGGTGGTACGTGGATACCAAGTTAAAGTTATATGTTGCATGGATGGATATGATATCGGGTGCATGGTACATAGGAAAATTATTTTTCATTATTGTTCATTAGTAATGAAATGTATATACATGTCAATGATTGCACGATATTCTCGATCTTGTGATTGGATACTAACCCACATGTTAAAAGAGCTAAGTGATAGTTGAGTCCTATGAGGTGGGAGTACCACTGGGACATGGATTCCGAAAAATAAATGGTATGCAAGTGATGCATTATTATTTAGCATGATTATTGTGTTATTATCATGATGTGTGGGAAGGTGTAGGGTTTCAGGAAACTCAACCGCTAAACTTGGTTATTCGATGACAAAACTTGAGTACAACAGTCGCAACGCAGTCACTATGTCGATGTATACATAGTCCCTTGTTCCATTAGGGGGTGGAGGCATTACCCACCATTTATCCCCGAAACCTAGAGTCATGGGAGGGTTGTGCTATGGCACGCTCCCCAAGGTGTGTGATGATGACTGGTGGTTTCCTGCTGGAGAAGCTTAGTCGATGTAGTCGGCACTTCCGCTTACGGGTTCTAACTAGATCCGGTCATGGCACGACACTTTAGGGTAGTCCAGCAAAGGAAGGATAGGATGTGGAAGTTAGAAGTGAATTAGGTAGAAGGAGGTAGGTAGATAGGAACATCTTGGATGTTTTAGAGGTAACTTAACTAACTGTGCGTGTATTGAAACATCTGTTTGATTCTTGTGTTGTAACTCAGTATAATACATTTGTGTCATAGATTATTATGACCTGAGTTAGTGGTGGTAGGTACCCTTCCTTGTAATTGATTGATTAAACTAATGTGAACATAAGGATAATGAAATGAAACCTTAAATGGATAACTCTTACAAAACTAATAATGCTAAAGAAATTAGGTTATATGTATGCTCATTCTACCTGCATGGAAGATTGTTATTATTAGTTAGCAAGTATACTTATGCGAGATAATGTTGCTTATAGTACATATCCGATCTGTGCATACACTGGCCACGCATGCACACTTTGCACATGTACGCTAGTATCGATATATGAATACTAGACATGTTAAATATTTGTATAAGTTGTTATGAGTAGCTAAGTTAATTGTGCGATGATCCAATAAAGATAATGAGCAATTAAAATGTTAAGTATATGTGAACATTGTAGTAAGCAATTGATTAAGTATCTTCAATTAGAATTGTTGTAAGGAAATTATAGTGAATAAAACATGAATATTGTTCCATATGCTTTAGTAGAATTGTACTGTTTAATCATTATCAAGATTGTTTAAAACCCTTAAGGGTGCTTTGTTTACAAATACAAGAATGTTGTGTTGGTACTAGGGTACTTGTCGGTTAAACAAATAAACAATTATTATTATTTATTAAACATTTAATTATTATTATTTATTAAACATTTAATTATTATTATTTATTATATATAATAATTATTGTTATTATTATTATTTAATTAATGTTAATGATAATAGAATTGTCCTTTACCATAAACATAGTGGATCAAATCAATTATTATAAAGATAATTGAGTAAAGTAAATATTCAAAGGGTTAATCGAAGCATGGGTGAAAAGTAAAAAGGAATGTTTAAATATTTAATTAGATCAAACCAATATTGCAATTAATTAATTAATTATTTGTAAGAGAATTAATGGGTATTACATTTAAGATACACACCACTACCCACTTTAAAAGTCAAAACTAATAACTATTATAATATTATTTTTATTCAAACATATTTAATGCTAAAATAGTGAGTGGGACTAGTAATTAACCCAAGTCTCGTGAAAAATCCCAAGTGAAGATATCCAAGACTTATTAATGAATGTGCAGCCAACTCACCCAACTAAATTAATTGACAATAAAATATAATATTTGTTTTGATGGAAATAAATGTTTGGGGGTTTTGGGAATGATTTGAGGAGGGCGGTGGAGTAAGCCAAAAAAAAGGGGTAGGAGGAAAGGGTATTTAGTGGAGATGATATGGGTGAGAAAAGGGGGGCTCGCATGAAGAAAAAGGGAACACTATGAAGGAATGAGAAATTTTAAGAAGGGAGGCTTCGAGGAGGGGGGCAACTCGAGGTTTGGAGGAAAGGAAGGATGGAGAAACAACAGAGGAGGTCTGTTTTTTTTTTAAATATTTTTTGGGGGGAAATAATGAACTAGTTGGACGGGTTGTACTCAAGTTTTGGGCTCGGGGGTCCAAGAAGAAATCTTGGAGCTAGGAAGTCGGCTAGACTTTCCTAGTTGGCAAACCTATTTTGGTGGGTTGAGTTTTTTGGTGCTAACCTACAGGTATTTTACTTGTATGCAAATATTTTGCATTTAGAAAATGATATAAAATATGTAAACTATTGAAAATAAATATACATAGAACTGTTCAGGAATTTACGATTGTTAGGCAAGTTAGTATATGAATTTTACCTGTTAGATATGCAAATCTATTTCAGAACCTAAAGATTTTTGTAAAAACACTGAAGGAAACAAATAGACTTGAACATAATAACTTAGAAAATTTTTATCGAACTGTTTTATTTTCATTTAACAAAACTAGAGACCCTGGGAGGATCCTTACAGAGCAGAAGCACGACTCTAAACACCCATTGGCATACCTCCCTCTCCAAGGTATACTACCAAAGACTCTTTGAATATGCCTCCCCAACCATTAGTCTAGCAATCCCATGGGTAAACCCTTAAACATCTTAACAAAGATCATAGAGTGGCATGATGACATGATCAACAAGCACAAGGTTTGTAATACATGCATGTGCTCATAGGTCATTTGAAAGAGGGCTATCAAATTCGATGTTTGTGTATTTATCATTTTTTTTTTGTGTTAGAGGAACTGAGAACAAGCTTAAGTGTATATCTTACCCATAGGCGCACTATATGTATCATTACATGCTCATCATTGCGATCTCAAGTTATTGCATGCAATACACGTTTCCAAATGATGACTTCTCCAAATCAATGACAACAAGCAAATGGTTTGGCTTTGAGGTGTTTTGTTTCCTATCTAGCATATATCCACACATAGGGCAAAGTAATATATTAAGGGATAAGAGAATGAAGGCCATAGACAAGACAATGAACCACGATATAAGGAAAATAAAGCTTGGGAAGTAAATCTATGTTTAACCAGCCAAATCACCACACCTTGCAAGTGTTATGACAATCTTACCAAATGCCAATCTTATATTTGTCTTCTTCGAAGAATCAACCTACACTAAACCCACCAATTGTCACTTGTGCATTGTTATCTATCCATTTGAAAGTTAGACAATATCCTACAAAATTAAAAGATTCCCCAAATTGGTGTAAACCTCAAAACGACATCTAGGCTAAAGGTACCAAAGAAAAGCACATGAAAGTTGATTGAGTGACGACATTTTAACTTTCGAAAAAAAAAGCTTCAAAAGTATTTTTTTTTAATTTGGAAAAGACAATCAAAATATTTTTTTTTGGAAGTAAAATAAAATTGTTGCTAGCATGCTTATTTTACAACCACATTACAATATTAAATTAATCACTATGCATGTTTGCACTTAATAGCAAATATATAGGATTATCTACTCAACGCCTACGGATCAGTAGTTCTCTCTCTGCAACAACCATTCTGTGCAGTGCGGGAACACATTTGCTAAAATACCATTTTGTTCTGCACATTGAGAGAACTTACGTATTTACAAAAGATGCACGCAATCAAATGGTTTTTGACTGTGTAATTAAATTAATTGTTCGTCTTTTGATTTCTGAAATATTGTTTTCACACAGTTGATTCTAACACTGTTTTCACACAAATCAAGCTTTTCGATTAATTTATTGAAGTGCGGCCGATCACTTCAATTGTGACGGCAGACTGCAATCATAGTGAATTCTGCTTTATGACGTTTGAATATCGAGGTCGTACTGAACTGCGTGCGTCTTGTGATTTGCGATTGAACAGGACGCTCAATACAGTATATCGTCTGTTACAGGTGTTTGCGATATATACCTAGATAGATGGAGGAACTCCACCCAACACGGTTTTCTGACCCTTCGTTATATTTGCAGACTGTTCTCTTGCAGGAGGCGATGGAGATCTCTTGCGTTCCTTCTCCCCTCTTTTGCATTTTAAGAATGCTTCTATTCCTCTTTTTCATGCCTTCTGTCATTTCCGCAGTTAAATTATCTCATCGCTCGCATCCTCGTCTCAGCAATGTATCTGATCAAGAGGCTTTGCTTGGATTCAGGTCAACAATCACTACCTATTATCCATCCCAAACATTACCCCCTAATGTTTCGGTCTGCAAGTGGACAGGTGTTATTTGCAGTCGGCGCAGACAGAGAGTTGTTTCCATATCTCTGGTGAGCATGGGATTTGAAGGTACAATCTCTCCTCTTCTCGGCAATCTCTCGTTTCTCAAAATACTCGACCTTCGCAATAACAGTTTTCATGGTTACATTCCCTATCAACTGGGAAGGCTCTTTCGCTTAAAAATGCTTCTCCTGTCTTATAATCAACTACAAGGTTCCATTCCGCCTACGCTGGGTGGGTGTCGAAGTTTAATCAACTTCTCTATGTCCGTTAACCATGTGGGGGGGAACATCCCTCCAGAACTCTGTGTTCTCCCCCATTTGCAAACCCTTCTCTTGAGATCTAACAATTTGACGGGTGCAATTCCCGCATGCTTAGGAAACATATCCTCTTTAGTGTATATAGGATTGGATAGTAACGCCCTTCACGGGCGTATTCCTTTCGAACTGGGTATGCTAAATCTCCTCATCAACATCGATGTTTGGAATAACAGTCTGACAGGGCAAATTCCTTCTTCCTTGTCCAACTGCACAAATCTCCGTCAACTGGGTTTAAGTCACAACCAATTAACAGGAAACATTCCGTCGGAGTTGTGTACCAAGCGCATGCCGTTGATAGGATTATACCTGTCTAGTAATCAGTTGAGTGGCAACATTCCTGCATCCCTCTTCAATTGTACGAAGCTTGAGCTAATCGCATTAGGGATAAACCAGCTCAGGGGAGTAGTGCCCATGGAGTTGGGTAAGTTGACGAGGCTCCGGCGCCTTTACTTAAACAATAATAAACTGCTTAGCGACAGCACCACGAGCTTGCCCATTCTTACTACTCTTACTAACTGTTCCTCCCTACAAGTACTAGAGTTATCCTCTAATCGTCTCACCGGACGTTTGCCCTTGTCTATTGGCCAACTCTCTAAAAACATGAACTCGATACACTTGGGTGGCAATGAATTAGCAGGAGAAATACCTCCACAGATTGGAAACCTAACTAATTTAACATTCCTCGATTTACAGTATAATCATTTCACAGGAGCAATCCCTTCTTCACTTAATAAGCTTCAAAAATTAGAAAGGCTATATATGTCATGGAACAATTTACACGGAAACATCCCCACAGAAATCGGGGAACTCGAGAGGTTAGGGCTTCTAAATCTCTGGGGAAATAATCTCTCTGGAAAAATCCCTGACTCTCTTTCCCGCCTTCAACAACTAAGATTTCTAAATCTTAATATTAACCAGTTATCAGGTAATATACCTACAAATCTAGGAAAATGTGTGAACCTATTACAGCTAGACCTCTCATATAATAGTCTCAGTGGCCGCATACCTGGAGAAGTTGCAGGTCTTGTAAATTTAGCTTTCTACTTCAGAATTTCAAACAATTTATTACAGGGCCCTGTACCTTTTGAACTAAGTAAGATGGCTCAGGTACAAGTTATAGATATTTCTGCAAATCAGTTAACTGGTGGCATTCCAAGCACACTCAGATTGTGTATAGCACTAGAATACTTGAATCTTTCTCACAATGCACTTGAAGGTCAAATTCCAACTTCACTTGGCGAGCTTCAAAATCTTGAGTACATGGATTTCTCCTCCAACAATTTGTCAGGTGGAATACCCATGTCACTGGAAAAACTCAAAATGCTCAACCACTTGAATTTTTCTTTCAACAAGTTATCAGGAGAAGTACCTAAAGGTGGAATTTTCAAAAGGCTCAGTGCCAGTGCATTTATGGGAAATGTTGGTTTGTGTGGAAGTTGGGTAAGTTTGCCACCATGCTCTTCTAGTGAACATAAAAGTCATTTGCATTTGGAGAGAGTTATCATATCCGTTGTTGCAGCTACAGCTGTTATTGTATGGTGTTTGTTTTTGGGTATCTTGTGGAGACAAAATCACAGGAGACTAGCTGCTGCAGGATCCCTAAAAGTGGGCCATCAAAGAATTTCATATGGAGAGCTAGTCAGTGCAACTGATGAATTTAGCGACTCTAACTTGTTGGGAGTTGGCAGTTTTGGGAAAGTGTACAAAGGTGTTTTGAAAGATGGCACAAATGTAGCTGTCAAACTTCTCAATTTGGAAAATGAAGGGGCAAAAAAGAGTTTTGATAGAGAATGCAATGTTTTGAGCAGAGTGAGACACCGGAATTTGATTAAAATCATAACCTCTTATTCAGACCTGGACTTCAAAGCTTTAATATTTCCATTCATGCCAAACGGAAGCTTAGAAAAGTGGTTATATCCCAATGGAGAAGAAGATTCAAGTGCTTTGAGTTTGATTCAAAGGTTGAATATAGCAATAGACATTGCACATGGTATGGCTTATCTCCATCATCATTGTTTCATGCAAGTGATTCATTGTGATCTAAAACCCAACAATGTGCTTCTTGGGGAAGATCTCACAGCATATTTAATAGACTTTGGTATTGCTACCATATGTTTTGCAAATTCTGAGGAGTCAGCATCCACTTCTACCTATGCACTCAAAGGATCAGCAGGGTACATTCCTCCAGGTATAATCTGAACTATATAGCATATTAAACTTTGTCTTCAGTTTTATATTTTTATTAAAAATTGTCAATAAAAAAACTTATTTGAGGTTGGGAAAATGCAGAATATGGACTAGGAGGGCGCGTCACAACAAAAGGTGATGTTTATAGCTATGGAATAGTGTTATTGGAGATGTTTACTAGAAAGAAACCCACCCATAATCTGTTTGAAGAAGGAATGGACTTGAAAAAATGGGTGAGTAGTGGTTTTACAAATCGACTAGAGGAAGTGGTGGACAAGAGTCTACTAAAGAGTAGTAACACAAGTAATACTCAAGAAGATAAGAGGCTGATGTGCGTCAGTCAACTCATAAGAGTGGGTTTGTTATGCACACACCAATCTCCTCAAAGACGGCCTGATATGATGGACATTGTTGGCACATTGGAAAACATTAGAGACACCTTTCTGGAAACTACTTCAAATTCCAATCAAATATCATATGAAAGATTGCTGGGCAGTACAAGTACTAGTGGCAACAATCCTGGAGGCAGTAGTCAAAGTTCATCATTCTAGTGTATTATAAATAGCTTGTCACTTGATTAGTTTTATTTATGTTTGGAGTTGTTTTTTCTATTTCTTAAAAAGAATATGCGTCTGCGCATTCCTTCTTTAAGCATGATTTCATGTAAATTGTACATATTCAAATTTCTTGAAATTCTGGACATTTTTTTTCACATATTGTTTCTTTTGTTTTATGTAAGAAGATTTTAATAGTTCATCATTGACTCATGGCTAAACTTAGACTTGACCCAGGATTATAAACTTTTTATAATCATGCCCCTTTTCTATTAGATTTGTGCAACAAACTTTTTATAATCATGCTGGAAAAGTATTAGATTTGTGTAACCAGTCTCACCATAACATGAAAGTATGAACAGTTCAAAGCTCACAATGAGCAAGCAATCAGGGCACACATGAATCAACAAAAAAGAGAAAATGTGGGCATCAATGTAGTTTTGTTGGATTCAGTTTTTGAACAGAATACAAAAGTTGGGGTTTAATATCTCGTTAAAGCGTGTTGGAATGCCTCCGTTGAGTTCTTTAGTTAAACCCATTGTGAAAGACGACCTAAGTTCGGTAGCGGTGAAATGAACATTCAAACTTTCAGGTCAAAAAGTTGAATTTGGCAATGCAATGAATGAATTTGCGGTGATGGTAAAATAATTGCAGCTGCAATTTCAAACTAGTTTTCATGAACAACTCGTTAACCCATGGGAGGTGAATATGCTCATCTTTCTTTATCAATTAATTTTTTTAGAGTCGATATTTTTCCGTTGAGTTATTATAATAAAAAATAGATATTGGTTACTAGTGAGATAGGTTGTCACAGCCACCACGTCCTCGAGCGTCTTCCGGGCAGTGCCGCACACGTGGTCTAGCAAAAGTAACTTGGACTTGGGGCGAGGCTGTGACATAGGTATGCTTTGAAAACAATCAACTAGTTTAATATACCAATTTGATGTTTAACGGATGTTGTAGATGAATCTAGAAGATTGGGTCACGTACCTAGCAGTATGAATGTTACATTCATGGCTCTAATACCAAAATGTGACAAGCCAGAGTCTTTCAACGACCATCAGTGTATTTCCCTCTCTAATCTCATTTACAAAATTATCACTAAGATTATAGCCAATAGAATTAAAACCATATTTGGTTAAGAATATATCTGAAGAGGAGTTTGTTTTTTTGTCCAATAGACAGATTTTGGATGCAGTGGCGTATTTCCCTCTGTAATCTCATTTACAAAATTATCACTAAGATTATAGCCAATAGAATTAAAACCATATTTGGTTAAGAATATATCTGAAGAGCAGTTTGTTTTTTTTTGTCGAATAGACAGATCTTAGATGCAGTGGGTGTTACACATAAATGCCTACACTCTGTCAAAAAAAAGAATCTTCAAGCTTTCATCCTCAAAATGGATTTGATCAATGCTTATGATTGGGTTGATTAGACTTTTCTGAGATTTATACTTGTTCAAATTGGCTTCTTGTTGAGGTCTCAAACAAGATAATGGCGTGCATTTCTTTTGCAAAGTCTGCAATATTGGTAAATGGTTCTCCGTCATCTTTTTTCCGCTGCAACAAAGGCCTTAGACAAGACTGCCTCTTAGCTCCTCTATTATTCACGTTGGTCATTGAAGGTCTGAGTAGACTCATTAATGAAGGTAAGCAAGAAAACAAAATTAAAGGTATTAAAATCTTTCATCCTCTTAGCATCTCACATTTATTATTTGTACATGATGTTTTAATATTTGGGCATAGATCGATTGGAGAATGTCAATATTTCCATACTTAATCACCTCTTTTTGTGCAGCTTCTGGGATGGATGTCAATCCTCATAAGTCGTCTTTCTTGTTCAATTGTGTTGACCATGATATCTGTAATCATATTGCAAATTTCTTCCCTTTTCATATAAATGCTTTGGATGATGGCTTTAAGTACCTAGGGTACTTAAAACCAAATCGTTACAAAAAAGAAGACTGGTATTGGCTTATTCAGAAAGTGGATAAAAGAATCAACAAGTGGTCATTCAGGTGGTTATCTGCTGGTGGTGGACTTACCTTTGCTACTTTAGTCCTTCAAAGCATTCATGTGTACTAGTTTTCTCTTGTATAGTGGTTTCTGTTGCAGTCAATGCCATCATAAGAAGGAAAATAATTCATTTCATATGGGCTGGCAGGCTGGATGTTTCAAAATTTCACCGGACTTCATGGGAGAGTATCTCTTTACCCCAAAAACTTGGACATTGGGGGCTCAAAAATATTGTATGGTTTAACTATGCCCTATACATTAAAAGCATGTGGCTCAGTCTCTATTGTGGTGGACTGTGGGGGAAATCATTAAATCAAAATATATTAAGCCCCACTCAACTATTCAATGGATACAGGATCCTAAAATGTCTTGTTCCAATGTTGCTATAATACGGTGAGGCTTTCTGAAAACTTATCCCATTATTAGCAATTCCTTGAGCCAGAAAATTGGCCGTGGAACTCAAGTATTTATTGGAATTGATCCCTTTGTTGGATCCACAGACACTTTCTAGCTGTCTGGCCATTTAATTACTGAACTCCATAAGAAAAATATCATGGTCCTAGCTTAGGTTTTTAGAATTCAATATTTTGATGAGGTTTATTGGTTATTGGCTGATGATATGAAATTACTTGTGGAAGTGTTCGTGGAATTGAACAACTATGTTTTAATGATGTATTGTGTGGGCATTATCCTATCTGATCATGAGGATACTCTAGTCTGGGATAAGAACATAAAGGATGGCATTGTGACGACAAAAATCACATCTGAAGTTATCTCAACTCAGGAGTCTATTTGTACTCCTAAGTGGTGGGTAAAGACTCTTTGGAAATGGAGTATTTTTTAAAAAATAAAATGTTTTATTTGGCTTAGCCTTCAGAATAATATATTGACTTGGGATAACCTCATGAAAAGAGGTTTCCACAGACTTGGTATTTGTATCTTATGTAGCAACAATAGTGAAACGGTTTCACATATCTCCAGTCAGTCTAATTTTTTCAACTCTGTGTGAGTAGAATTATGCAGATCGTTGAATACTCAGGATGCATGGGTAAGGCACAATTATGAGGATTGTATGTCTAAATGGTTTAGGAAGAAAGAAAAATTCAAGGAGATTCCCTTATTTGCAGTTTGAGAAGTGTGGAAAGCTAGGAACAGGTATATTTTTCAGAATATTAAATCCTCTGTCTATCATATTTGTTCTAAAATTATTGCTTCTTTCTTTGAGTTTTATAAATCAAGGAAAGAGAAGATCTCCAAATCTATATCAATCCTACTAAGGAAGAACACATTCCTATTGGATATTTTGATGGACAAGAAAAGGAGGGACTCTGTGGATCTGGTATGTTTATTTTAGTAAAGAGGAATCATTCTGTCAAGTTATGGATGGGAAAACATGGATCAAATACATTGCTTGAATTAATTGCACTTTGGGCACTGTTGTGTTTTGCCCATAGAAGGGGCTTTATTGCTTTCCATATTTTTGGGGATTCAAAGGTCATTATCGATTGGGCTAATGGACTTTCTACACTTCAAGCACTTAGTTTGGAACACTAGATGAAAAAAGTAAGATTTTGAGCCGGACATTTGCTCAGATTTCTTTTTGCCATATTTATCGGGTTTTCAATGAAGTAGCGGCTGGCCTGTCCAAACTTGGCTATTGGTGATATGGATGGCCTTTTATATTTTGAGGAGACCAAGGATGAAGAAGTCATTGACTCTAGCTCGATTAGAGTATTCTGACATGTTTTTTGTATAAATCATTTTGATCTCCAGTTTCAAGACCTTTTTTAGACTATTGGATTTTAGGATCATAGTTATGATTTTGGTTGCTATTGAATTTGTAGAATGATGAAATTTCAGTTTTATGTGGTCCTTTCGGTTATTTTATCAGAACAGTCCTTAAAAGACTAGTTTGGTTAGAAAAGGAAGTCCTTCCTTATAATGTAAAGCTTTTTGTAATTTTGATTTCGTGTGAATAACAAGTTGCACTTTTTACGGTATAAAAAAAAATATTATTTAAAATTACATTATTATTAATATTAAAAAAATAAAAATAAATAACATTTATTTTTATTGTTTTCTTAATTTTAAAAGAAAAAATCAATTTGTAAATAAAAATTACTTTATATCATGATTAATCAAACTTAGATTTCCCTTTAATGTGTATTGGATCAAAACATTATATTTCCCTTTAATGTGTATTCGATCGAAACATAACATTATAGAACAACATGTTAAGGGACAAAAAGCATAATGATTTAAAATTTGCTTATACAACTCAATGTTAAGAAGAATGATTAAATGGCTAACTACACCAATTCTTTAGAAATTGTGTGTCATATTTAATATCTTCCCTGAGTACAAATACTAACTATTTATCATATAAATACTAACTATTTATTATATATTTAGTGGCTTTTGTCCATCGATCTTGATAAAAAAATTAAGAGATCACTTTTAACTTTATATTTATCCATCTATCAACTTTATCATTATCAACTTTATTCTTCCTTATGGTTACAGTGTTGTTGTCTTATTGTCTTAGTACACATCCTTTATGGTCAATATGTTCAGTTTTTAAAATAGGAAGACACTTCATCCATCCTTACTTTGCAACAAAGCAATATATTTAAAATTTAAATGACCATACGTCAAGTGCAAATATTCTCCATGGACACATTAGTGGATGTCATTACTTCATGGTTTATAATAGTGGCTTCAAACTTGTAAAAGCCTCCCATTTCAACTCCTTCTACAATCACCTTGTCGTTATCAAACATGTTGCTCACAAGGAAATATATCTTTACAAATTTAACCTTCATTCATTGATCTACAATTGTTGAAATCTAGATAAAGTTTTTCTTGATTCCAAATACATAAATCACATTTTTTTTTTCTTTACACATCTATTTGAAAATTGCGGGCATACATTACAACATACTTTTATTTCATAAGATCTATCATTTCTTAAGTTTTTTTTTTTCACTATAACTTCTCCCATAAAGATCATAAAACCATTCCTTACTGCACACCATATAAAGTGAACATCATGGATCAATAAAGCAAGCATTCCACTTGCTTGTTTCTACAAACAAAGCTCCGTATGAAATGAGTAGCTTCAAATCATTTTTTTACTTCACCTTTTTTTATCAATGAAATTTGTTCCATGTCTTCTATACTTTGATTCATTAAATATATTTACCCTGTTCACACAATAAATTTAAAAAAAAGGTTTTCCCGTTGAACATGGTTATCTAGTCTTTTTGATGATGCTCTTCCTTTTTGTGACTTTGATTCTAGTATGTCTCTTTTATTTTTAATCCATGGCTTTCCCTTAAATTTGTGCTTGATGCCAAGTCTATAAAATCTTGTTTGTTTTTAACATTTTTCCTTCTATCTTTTTCTTACATCAGATTACATATCAAATCAACAAAATATGGTACATTTTCTATAGTTGCAAGATTATGATAAAAACTTAACATTCTATAACATCCTATTTAAAGTAACAATTACTAGACCATTACTATATTTTTCTCCTATGTCACCAAGTTTATCACTCATCTCTTTTGTTGTAGATAAGTAAGCATTAATATTTTTCTCGTGTTCGAAGCTTAGTTTTACAAAATTCTATTTGAATTAGCCATTTCATACAAATTCTTTAGCACGGTCCTTGTTTCAGTAGATGGCTTGTAACTTCTAATGTGAGGAATGTTGTTATCTTTTACACACATTTGGAACAGAACTTTAACCTTAGTTTCTCTCTTCTCCCATTCAGTAACTACAATTGGAGGATTAGCTGGTTTGAATTCATCATTGGTTACAATTAACTAAATATTATAACCTTCTATTAATGTTTGCATCTTAAATTTCCGATTCACGTAATTTAACCCATCTAATTTACTAACTTTATGTAGATAGAACTTATCAAATTCATCATGGCTAATAAACAAGTAGGCAAATGAAGGACCAACAACACAACACCTTGATAAATAAATACTTGAATTACCTCTTTCCCAAGTAGCAATTTTAGATCTAAATGATTCTTTGCTCATGGTCGGCTCACACTTGCAAGCACAGATGCAACTCCTTAGTTAGAAACAACAACTTTTGAAATCTTGCACTGATAGCTTCTATGACTCACACCCTCCTTCTCCAGTGATTTCATTGGAGAAACGTACCTTGGATCTAATACAAAAATAGAAAAAACAAGAAGAGTGCTTGAGGCACAATTTTGAACACTCAAAACATAATTTCATATATTGTATTAACACACAACTATTTATTGCATGTACTTGAGTAGATTATGTCCATTGATCTTCATAAAAAAATCAAGGGATTATTTCTAACATATATTCATTGAGCTAGCAAGCTTTCACTATCAACCTCATTCTTATCCTTATAGTTATAGCCATGTTTTTCCACATTGCAATTATAACCATGTTGTACAGAGATCTATCTATTTCTCCATTATATCTTAACAATTACATGAACATCATCAAAGAAAAAGTTTAATTCAATGAATGATGAAACCGAAAATGATATGAACAAAATGGCATCCCTGTCATACCCTCAAAATAGACGCACATAAAGTTTTTTAGGTTCATTTGACTGCAAAATTTATTGATTGTGAAGAATTGGAGTACAACACCTTTCCATTGAAGGAATTAGTAGATGAGAAAATCAATGGTGGAGGTAAATTTATAATACAAATTATATTCACACACTATGGATCAAAGATCAATCTCTTCATCTCCATTGGAATAAACAATTTGTTTTCCTTTCCTTGTTTTGAAAAGAAAATTTGGACATTTGATTATTGTCTCAAGGGGAAGGCCGAATGCTGAGCAATGGTGTTAAGTAGAAATTTGCACAAGTACCTATAGCAATGGAAATATCACATCCACAGGTAAAATTATAAATTATTATGGCATTGTGTGTGAAAGGCATCATTCCAACGAATCAACTGGATCAAGAGTGTTGTAATGGTATAGTTGCGTTTCTAATATAATTGAATTATGTTTATGTTGTAAATTTGAGAAGCAAGTAATTAGTGATATTATGATTCTAGACACAAAGTACATTACGTAGCACTATATTTGTACTTGATCTATAATGAAAATTTTCATCTATATCATTTTTGGTAAGAATGAACTCACTCATAATATGGTGTGTGAGATTGAAATGAAAGAAAATAATATTGCTAAGAGATTACAAACTATAATGTTAAAATTAAGTATTATAGTGAAAACAAAATATTCTATTAATGACTAAAATCATAAAAAAGAGTAATGTATAATGTTATACATTGCACATCTAGAATGGTGGCACCTTATATCTAAAAAGAGATGGGATGGCTAAGCCATTCATGACAAATTTATAAGAAGAGGTTGTTGAAACTACATTGTATAATGGGACCAAAAACCCTAAGAGGAAAAAACCTTGGTATGTAAGAACCTTATCCCTAACATGAAGCTAGGACTAAGTAGGAATGTTGAGTTAGACCAGTTTTAATTGTTTTAAAAAAGGGAAGTATTTCCAAGATAACAAATTTTCGCTCAAGGCATAAACATCACAAAAAAAACTCATGGGAAGGCCTCGAAAAATGCACAAACTAAATCATGGCTTGAAAATTGCCAAAATCAACATAATTTTTAAAATTGGTCATCTCAATGGTTATGAAATTTAGTTGGAGATATGCTTGTAATATAGGGTTATATAGAATGAGTATTGTTGGTAATCAATACTTATCAAATAACACCTAATCATTCTTCCTAGTGATCAAATTAATATTATATTATTTGACAAGAACCATCACCCAATTTGACCTACAATAACATAGTTCAATCGATTTGGAAACACGATCCAACATAATCTCAAAGTATTGTAGGAATTCTTATAAGCCAAGATCTAGAAACAAAGTATTCCTCACAAGAATTTACTTAGAGATTTGAAAAAATAAGAAGAAATATTGAAGCAGAACCATAAGAGAGAGAACTCAGTTGATGTAAAATTCATCTGTGTGTAATTCAACAATTAGAATACAATATATAATACATCTCTTAGAGATATTCCGAGTGCCTTGGAGGCAAGTTTAAAAACTCACAAAAGGCAGGCTTACTAAAAGAAAAAAAAACCCTAATAGTGCCAACATCACTTTCCAACTCAGACAAGGACCTCACGAATTAGCTAAATCAGATATGGCAGCTAATGAGTAATGAAAAAGTAGTAAGATGATGGATTTTGGAGAGAAAAATATGGAGGATGTGTTGGCCTAAAACTAGACAACTTTCCAAGTCCATAAAATCACCTAGATTTATCCTTATCCATTGAAAAGCAGAAAAAGCAGGAATGTGCTCTTACCAATTCAGGAGAGTCATAAAAGCAGGAAGAATCGATCCAAAATATTTATGAGGGCGCTCATGTGGATAATGATGACAAATGTGAGCCTAAAAAGGAAATATGTGGCCAACTACTTAGTCAAACACCTGTAAAAGTATCAAAATGAATAATACTTTATATCCTAAGTCTAGATGTTTTTTTTTAAATATTCTAACCCCCCCATAATCCTGACTGTATGTGAGTAAAATATTATGAGGGCCTGGGAAACTATGGCCTTTGGTCACCCTTTACAAAAATTTATTAGTCCATGTAGGTGAGGAAAGAAGGAAAACCACTTGGGAAGAAAACCTCCCCTCAAAATCAACATGGAATACACCATAATAAGTCTCTCCAAATCCAAGCAGGTGAGAAATTGGTCAAATTTATGGAGGAATATTCTTCTTGGGAAGAAGTGTAATGTGCTCACTAGACTTGAACTTCTTGAGATCAGGTCCAAATGAGACTTGATGATGTCCTCCATCTTTTGTCAGTGCAACTCTGGGAGTAGGTGCAAATCATAATCATGCAGTGGATCAAAAGCATGATAGTAAGAGTGAATCCAACCACTCCAAACTGTAATTCTGCCTCTACATCATCCAATGACACACAAAAAAGCGAACCAAAGAGAGGTTCTGAGTGTGTATGATCTGCAACAACTGGGTGATGATCTTTAGAATTCGAATTAGAAGTCTGAACAATGGAAGTGAGAGCGCAAATAACAACTTCACAGTACATGTTGGACTTCCCAATAACCATTAGATCATTATCTTGCACAAAATCCTCAGTATTTGAAGTATGAGAGGAGAATAATGATGAGAGATGGAAAGATCTGAGTTCTTCTTCAACAATAGATTTTTGTCATTTGATCTTCAATACTTGCAAAACAAACTCTTTGAAATATTATACTGTAAGACTGATTTGATCAAGAGCTCCCTAAGATCTGATACCATGTAGGAATTCTAATAATCCAAGATCTAGAAACAAAGTAGTCCTCACAAGAATTTACTCAGAGAATTGCAGAAATAAGAAGAAATACTGAAGCAGAATCATAAGAGAGAGAACTCAATTGATGTAAACTTCATCTCTGTGTTATTCAACAATTAGAATACAATATATAATACATCTCTTAGAGAGATTTCGAGTGCCTTCAAGACAAGTTTGAAAAACTCACAAAAGACAGGCTTACTAAAAGCAAAAAACCCCCAATAGTGGAAACATCACTTTCCAACTCAATCATGGACCTCACAAATTAGCTAAATCAAATCTAGGAGCTAATGAGTGATGAAAGACTAATAAGATGATAGATTTTGGAGAGAAAAATATGGAGGATGTGTTAGCCTAAAACGAGACAGCTTGCCAAGTCCATTAAAGCACCTAGATTTATCCTTATCCACTGAAATGAATCTATCCAGAATATTTCTGAGGTTGTTCATGTGGATAATGATGACAAGTGTGAGCCTAAAAAGGAAATATGTGGCCAACTACCTAGTCAAACACCTAGGAAAGTATCAAAATAAATAATACTTTATATCCTAAGTCTAGATGTTTTTTTTTTTATATTCTAACAAGTATCACCTTATAGAATCAATCAATTTATTTCTCTCTCTATTGTTTCATTACAACCACTTCAAAACGTGATTTTTTCAATTGTATGAAAATTCTAATGATCATATAAATATAATCATATATTTAGTATTTAGATTGTACATAGACATCATAGATAATCACAATTATTTATTCGAATGCCTTATTTCGATAATCCCTAGCTAGGTTTCTGGTTGGCCTAGTACCAACCGAGTAAAAAAAGTGGGAAGGATATGATTGGTCCATTCTGCTGCAGTTTTTCGTTTTCTAACCTAGTTTTTTTGGTTTTGATTTTTGGAATATGTGATTTGGCAGAGTATTTATTATTCTGCAATTTTTTTCTTTTTAAATATGGCCCACAGGGGGGGTCGTGGCATTTTTTCGGGTCATATGTCAAGAAGGATTGGAGGTTGTGGCTCTTCGGTCACATCACCATCAAACTCTCAAGGAAATCCTTATGTGGGTCTTAGATCGAACGATCATGATATCTTCTCGCCTAGATCTGGCTTTTTTGGGCGTGAGATTAAAACAAACCCTAATACTCTTGTGGAGTTTTCTCCTTTGAGGTGTTATCTGGATATTAATCAAAAGGATGAGTTTCAAGAGATAGGTGGTGTGGGTAGGAAGTTATCAGTGAGGGTTGGGTTTCCATATGACATTTATGCAGGATCTGTTGAGCATAGACAAACTCTTGTAGGGTCGACTTCCTGTAAGGTGGTGGACGAAACATTACCTTGGGTTTATCCATCTCAACAAAGAAATATCCTAAATGGGGACCATGCTTACGCTCACAGGAAAAAAAAATTTGAAAAAACTAAGAATGGGAGGTAACTGTGTGTCCTAGGGAAAGATGTGACTTTCTACATGGTGTTATCTCTGTCAAATCGTGCTTTGGTTGGTAAATTTGAATATAATAATCGTGCTTTGGTTTGTTGTTTCTTATTTTTTTTCTTTTTTTTGGATTATGTTTTCAGCTCAGCTCGATAGATTTAAGATCAATTTGAATCTATAGTTGATGAATTATTGTGGAGACTTTATTGTCTAGTGAGTTTGCCACTGGTTTTGGTAACTTGTTGAGATTATAATTTTATTTCTGTATGTAGTGGATCTATACTTTCACTTGTATGGTTTAATGTAACTTCTTTAATTCATTAATATGAATAGCAAGAAGTTTTTTTTACTTCTATACAAAAAAAACCTACATTGAAACCACAAATTGTCACTTGTACATTGTTATTTATCCATTTGAAAGTTAGACAATATCCCACAAAATTAAAAGATTCCCCAAAGTGGTGTAAACCTCAAAACGACATCTAGGCTAAAGGTATCAAAGAAAAGCACATGAGACTTGATTGAGTGAGGACATTTAATCTTTAGAAAAAAAAGCTTCAAAAGTAATTTTTCTTCTTTGGAAAAGACAATCAAAATAATTTTTTTTGAAGTAAAATAAAATTGTTGCTAGCATGCTTTTTTTACAACTATATTACAATATTAAATTAATCACTATGCATGTTTGCACTTAATAGCAAATGTATAGGATTATCTTCTCAACGCCTACGGATCAGTAGTTCTCTCTCTGCTACAACCATTCTGTGCAGTGCGGGAACACATTTGCTAAAATACCGTGCATGGTAATTTGCTAAAATACCATTTTGTTCTGCACAGCGAGAGAACTTAATTATTTACAAAAGATGCACGCAATCAAATGGTTTTTCACTGTCTAATTAAATTAATTGTTCGTCTTTTGAGTTCTGAAATACTGTTTTCACACAGTTGATTCTAACACTGTTTTCACACAAATCACGCTTTTCGATTAATTTATTGAAGTGCGGCCGATCACTTCAATTGTGACGGCAGGCTGCAATCATAGTGAACTCTGCTTTATGACGTTTGAATATCGAGGTCGTACTGAACTGCGTGCGTCTTGTGATTTGCGATTCAACAGGACGCTCAATACAGTATCGCCTGTTACAGGTGTTTGCGATATATACCTAGATAGATGGAGAAATCCCACCCAACATGGTTTTCTGACCCTTCGTTATATTTGCAGACACTGTTCTCTTGCAGGAGGCGATGGAGATCTCTTGCGTTCCTTCTCCCCTCTTTTGCATTTTAAGAATGCTTCTATTCCTCTTTTTCATGCCTTCTGTCATTTCCGCAGTTAAATTATCTCATCGCTCGCATCCTCGTCTCAGCAATGTATCTGATCAAGAGGCTTTGCTTGGATTCAGGTCAACAATCACTACCTATTATCCATCCCAAACATTACCCCCTAATGTTTCGGTCTGCAAGTGGACAGGTGTTATTTGCAGTCGGCGCAGACAGAGAGTTGTTTCCATATCTCTGGTGAGCATGGGATTTGAAGGTACAATCTCTCCTCTTCTCGGCAATCTCTCGTTTCTCAAAATACTCGACCTTCGCAATAACAGTTTTCATGGTTACATTCCCTATCAACTGGGAAGGCTCTTTCGCTTAAAAATGCTTCTCCTGTCTTATAATCAACTACAAGGTTCCATTCCGCCTACGCTGGGTGGGTGTCGAAGTTTAATCAACTTCTCTATGTCCTTTAACCATGTGGGGGGGAACATCCCTCCAGAACTCTGTGTTCTCCCCCATTTGCAAACCATTATCTTCAGATCTAACAATTTGACGGGTGCAATTCCCGCATGCTTGGGAAACATATCCTCTTTAGTGTATATAGGATTGGGTAGTAACGCCCTTCACGGGCGTATTCCTTTCGAACTGGGTATGCTAAATCTCCTCATCAACATCGATGTTTGGAATAACAGTCTGACAGGGCAAATTCCTTCTTCCTTGTCCAACTGCACAAATCTCCGTCAACTGACTTTAAGTCACAACCAATTAACAGGACACATTCCGTCGGAGTTGTGTACCAAGCGCATGCCGTTGATAGGATTATACCTGTCTAGTAATCAGTTGAGTGGCAACATTCCTGCATCCCTCTTCAATTGTACGAAGCTTGAGCTAATCGAATTAGGGATAAACCAGCTCAGGGAAGTAGTGCCGATGGAGTTGGGTAAGTTGACGAGGCTCCAGCGCCTTTACTTAAACAATAATAAACTGGTTAGCGACAGCACCACGAGCTTGCCCATTCTTACTACTCTTACTAACTGTTCCTCCCTACAAGTACTAGACTTATCCTCTAATCGTCTATTGGCCAACTCTCTAAAAACATGAACATCATAAACTTGGTTGGCAATGAATTAGAAGGAGAATTACCTCCACAGATTGGAAACCTAACTAGCTTAGCATTCCTTGACTTACAGGATAATAATTTTACAGAAGCAATCCCTTCTTCACTTAATAAGCTTCAAAAACTAGAAAGGTTAGATCTGTCATTGAACAATTTACAAGGAAACATCCCGACGGAAATCGGGGAACTCGAGAGGTTAGGGCTTCTAAATCTCTGGGGAAATAATCTCTCTGGAAAAATCCCTGACTCTCTTTACCGCCTTCAACAACTAAGATTTCTAAATCTTATGATTAACCAGTTATCAGGTAATATACCTACAAATCTAGGAAAATGTGTGAACCTACTACATCTAGACCTCTCATATAATAGTCTCAGTGGCCGCATACCTGGAGAAGTTGCAGGTCTTGTAAATTTAGCTTTCGAGTTCAGAATTTCAAACAATTTATTACAGGGCCCTGTACCTTTTGAACTAAGTAAGATGACTCAGGTACAAGTTATAGATATTTCTGCAAATCAGTTAACTGGTGGCATTCCAAGTGCACTCAGATGGTGTATAGCACTAGAATACTTGAATCTTTCTTGCAATGCACTTGAAGGTCAAATTCCAACTTCACTTGGTGAGCTTCAAAATCTTAAAGACATGGATTTCTCCTCCAACAATTTGTCAGGTGGAATACCCATGTCACTGGAAAAACTCAAAATGCTCAACCACTTGAATTTTTCTTTCAACAAGTTATCAGGAGAAGTACCTAAAGGTGGAATTTTCAAAAGGCTCAGTGCCAGTGCATTTATGGGAAATGTTGGTTTGTGTGGAAGTTGGGTAAGTTTGCCACCCTGCTCTTCTAGTGAACATAAAAGTCATTTGCATTTGGAAAGAGTTATCATATCTGTTGTTGCAGCTACAGCTGTTATTGTATGGTGTTTGTTTTTGGGTATCTTGTGGAGACAAAATCACAGGAGACTAGCGGCTCCAGGATCCTTAAAAGTGGGCCATCAAAGAATTTCATATGGAGAGCTAGTCAGTGCAACTGATGAATTTAGCGACTCTAACTTGTTGGGAGTTGGCAGTTTTGGGAAAGTGTACAAAGGCCTTCTGAAAGATGGCACAAATGTAGCTGTCAAACTTCTCAATTTGGAAAATGAAGGGGCAAAAAAGAGTTTTGATAGAGAATGCAATGTTTTGAGCAGAGTCAGACACCGGAATTTGATTAAAATCATAACCTCTTATTCAGACCTGGACTTCAAAGCTTTAATATTTCCGTTCATGCCAAACGGAAGCTTAGAAAAGTGGTTATATCCCAATGGAGAAGAAGATTCAAGTGCTTTGAGTTTGATTCAAAGGTTGAATATAGCAATAGACATTGCACATGGTATGGCTTATCTCCATCATCATTGTTTCATGCAAGTGATTCATTGTGATCTAAAACCCAACAATGTGCTCCTTGGGGAAGATCTCACAGCATATTTAATAGACTTTGGTATTGCTACCATATGTTTTACAAATTATGAGGAGTCAGCATCCACTTCTACCTATGCACTCAAAGGATCAGCAGGGTACATTCCTCCAGGTATAATTTGAACTAGATAGCATATTAAACTCTGTCTTGAGATTTATATTTTTATTAAAAATTATAAATAAAAAAACTTATTTGAGGTTGGGAAAATGCAGAATATGGATTAGGAGGGCGCACCACAACAAAAGGTGATGTTTATAGCTATGGAATAGTACTATTGGAGATGCTTACTAGAAAGAAACCCACCCATAATCTGTTTAAAGAAGGAATGGACTTGAAAAAATGGGTGAGTAGTGGTTTTACAAATCGACTAGAGGAAGTGGTGGACAGGAGTCTACTAAAGAGTAGTAACACAAGTAATACTCAAGAAGATAAGAGGCTGATGTGCCTCAGTCAACTCATAAGAGTGGGTTTGTTATGCACACAACAATCTCCTCAAAGACGGCCTGATATGATGGACATTGTGGGCACATTGGAAAACATTAGAGACACCTTTCTGGAAACTACTTCAAATTCCAATTCCAATCAAATATCATATGAAAGATTGCTGGGCAGTACAAGTACTAGTGGCAACAATCCTGGCGGCAGCAGTCAAAGTTCATCATTCTAGTGTATTGTAAATAGCTTGTCACTTGATTAGTTTTATTTATGTTTGGAGTTGTTTTTCTATTTCTTAAAAAGAATATGCGTCTGCGCATTCCTTCTTGATACATGATTTCATGTAAATTGTACATATTCAAATTTCTTGAAATTCTGGACATTCTTTTTCACATATTGTTTCATTTGTTTTATGTAAGAAGATTTTAATAGTTCATCATTGACTTAGACTTGACTCATTGCTTATAGGATGCCTGCCCAGGATTATAAACTTTTTATAATCATGCTGGAAAAGTATTAGATTTGTGTAACCAGTGTCACCATAAGATGAAAGTATGAACAGTTCAAAGCTCACAATGAGCAAGAAATCAGGGCACACATGAATCAACAAAAAGAGAAAATGTGGGCATCAATGTAGTTTTGTTGCATTCAGTTTTTGAACAGAATTCAAAAGTTGGGGTTTAATCTCCTTAAAGCGTGTTGGAATGCCTCCGTTCAGTTCTTTAGTTAAACCCATTGTGAAAGACGGCCTAAGTTCGGTAGCGGTGAAATGAACATTCAAACTTTCAGGTCAAAAAGTTGAATTTGGTAATGCAATGAATGAATTTGAGGTGATGGTAAAATAATTGCAGCTACAATTTCAAACTAGTTTTCATGAACAACCCGTTAACCCATGGGAGGTGAATATGCCCATGTTCCTTTATCAATTAATTTTTTTAGAGTCGATATTTTTCCGTTGAGTTTAGGGTTGAGTTATTATAATAATAAAAAGATACTGGTTACTGGTGGGATAGGTTGTCAAGCCACCACGTCCTTGAAAACAATCAACTAGTTTAATATACCAATTTGATGTTTGGTCACTGTAGTTCTTCTTATATTTCTTTGACTTGGTTGGTTAGGACTTAACGGATGTTGTAGATGAATCTAGAAGATTGGGTCACGTCCCTAACACTATGAATGTTACATTCATGGCTCTGATACCAAAATGTGACAAGCCAGAGTCTTTCAATGACTATGAGCGTATTTCTCTATGTAATCTCATTTACAAAATTATCACTAAGATTATAGCCAATAGAATTAAAACCATATTTGGTTAAGAATATATCTCAAGAGCAATTTGTTTTTTTGTCAAATAGACAGATCTTGGATGCAGTGGGTGTGACACATACACATGAATGCCTACACTCTGTCAAGAAAAAGAATCTTCAAGCTTTCATTCTCAAAATGGATTTGATCAAAGCTTATGATCGGGTTGATTGGACTTTCCAGAGATTTATACTCATTCAAATTGGCCTTCTTGTTGAGATGTCAAACAAGATAATGGCGTGCATTTCTTTTGTAAAGTTTGCAATATTGGTAAATGGTTCTCCGTCATCTTTTTTCCGTTGTAACAGAGGCCTTAGACAAAGCTGCCTCTTAGCTCCTCTATTATTCACGTTGGTCATTGAAGGTCTGAGTAGACTCATTCATGAAGGTAAGCAAGCGAACAAAATTAAAGGTATTAAAATCTTTCATCCTCTTAGCATCTCACATTTATTATTTGTAGATGATGTTTTAATATTTGGGCATGGATCGGTTGGAGAATGTCAATATTTCCATACTATAATCACCTCTTTTTGTGCAGCTTCTGGGATGGATGTCAATCCTTAGAAGTCGTCTTTCTTGTTCAATTGTGTTGACCATGATATCTGTAATCATATTGCAAATTTATTCCCTTTTCATATAAATGCTTTGGATGATGGCTTTAAGTACCTAGGGTACTTAAAACCAAATCGTTACAAAAAAGAAGACTGGTATTGGATTATTCAGAAAGTGGATAAAACAATCAGCAAGTGGTCATTCAGGTGGTTATCTGCTGGTGGTAGACTTACCTTTGCTACTTCAGTCCTTCAGAGCATTCATGTGTACTGGTTTTCTCTTGCAGTGGTTTCTATTACGGTCAATGCCATCATAAGAAGGAAAATAATTCATTTCATATGGGCTGATAGGCTAGATGTTTCAAAATTTCACCGGACTTCATGGGAGAGTATCTCTTTACCCCAAAAACTTGGACATTGGGGGTTCAAAAATCTCATATGGTTTAACTATGCCCTGCACATTAAAAGCATGTGGCTCAGTCTCTTTTGTGGTGGACTGTGGGGGAAATCATTAAAGCAAAATATATTAAGCCCCATTCAACTATTCAATGGATATAGGATCCTAAAATGTCTTGCTCTAATGTTTCTATAATATGGTGAGGCTTTCTGAAAACTTATCCCATTATTAGCAATTCCTTGAGCTGGAAAATTGGCCATGGAGCTCAAGTATTTATTGGAATTGATCCCTTTGTTGGATCCAAAGACACTTTCTAGCTGTCTGGCCATTTAATTACTTAACTCCATAAGAAAAATATCATGGTCCTAGCTCAGGTTTTTAGAATTCAAGATTTTGATGAGGTTTATTGGTTGTTGGCTGATGATATGAAATAACTTGTGGAAGTGTTCGTGAAATTGAACAACTATGTTTTAATGATGTATCGTGTGGGCATTATCCTATCTGATCATGAGGATACTCTAGTCTGGGATAAGAACATAAAGGATGGAATTGTGACGACAAAAATCGCACATGAAGTTATCTCAACTTAGGAGTCTGTTTGTACGCCTAAGTGGTGGGTAAAGACTCTTTGGGGATGGAGTATTCCTTAAAAAATAAAATGTTTTATTTGGCTTAGCCTTTAGAATAATATATTGACTTGGGATAACCTCATGAAAAGAGGTTTCCACAGACCTGGTATTTGTATGGATGGGAAGACATGGATCAAATGCATTGGTTGAATTACTTGCCCTTTGGGGGTTGTTGTGTTTTGCCCATAGAAGGGGCTTTATTGCTTGCCATATTTTTGGGGATTCAAAGGTCATTATCGATTGGGCTAATGGACTTTCTACACTTAAGCACTTAGTTTGGAACACTGGATGAAAAGAGTAAGATTTTGAGCTGGACATTTGCTCAGATTTCTTTTTGCCATATCTACTGGGTTTTCAATGAAGTAGCGGCTGGCCTGTCCAAACTTGGTTATTGGTGATATGGATGGCCTTTAATATTTTGAGGAGACCAGGGATGAAGAAGTCATTGACTCTGGCTCGATCAGAGTATTCTGACATGTTTTTTGTATAAATCCTTTTGATCTCCAGTTTCAAGACCTTTTCTAGACTGTTGGATTTTAGGATCATAGTCCTGATTCTTGTTGACACAACCCAGTCGACAGGGGTTCCACTCGCTGTCGACACCAACCCATTGCGATCTCCCTGAGCACAGGCCCGAACAAGTTCTACCCTGTCCAACAACACCTGTGGAGCAGATGAGGTCTCACCTGAGATGTTCAAGGGAGAGTTGAAGGAACCATGTTTCCGCCGAATGAAGGAGGATGTTGTGCATCAATTACTCAACTTATCGCAACATTCAAAAGGAGAACTAAGCATTCAACTCAGGTATTACACATTATTGCGACATTATTCAACGGATCTTAACATTCACAGAATCATTATTGAAATAGATATAACAGTAAAGCATTAATAGCAGCAAGAAAACATCGCATCATTCACAAAGTGATATCGCATAATGCATTTACCACAGAAAGATGAAAATGACACAAAGGTTCTGCTCAAAAACTCGGTCACATCATATTATCTCCGTAAAAAACCCAGATACAACAAAATACTCAGTCTTCCACTTTGGATCACGATCAAGATTTCACCTTCATATGCTTCACCAAGATGATCTCCAAAAGATAGATATCTTAATACTTACAAACCTACATCTATTTATAGGCTTACGCCTTTACATTTGTGGTCCACTTAGGCAACCGCCTAACTACTTCTTAACAAACTTCTACCAAAACTAACCCAAAATCCCACAAAATGCGGTCAAATGACCCAAAAACCACATAATATGGTCCAAATGACCCAAAAACTACATGACACGGTCCAAATGACCCAAAACTACTAAAAGTACATGTCGCCTTGCGCGTTGCTTTCCTTCTTTCGCGGTATCGCAACACTTGTGATGCTGCAATGTTGGCTTATCAAACCGCCTGCCAACAAGCCCCCAACACAATCTTGTGGATCGCCCTTGAGCCACGTCAGATGGACATGGTGTACTCGGTGGTCTTGACCCTGAAATCCTCATACTGCTGGTCGACTTCCGTGACCTGCTCCTTTGCTGTCGCGGCCACCGCCTGACTTTCTATCACATCCTGCACTAATAGATGTTCTCGTACCCTTGCAGCAACTTGCTGGCGACCCACCTGTACAGTCTCTAGCGCAGAATTTGCTTTAAGCAAAAACTGACCGCCCAGCTCCTAGAATTCTTCTAGATGTGTTGCGCGCTTCTTCTGGCGCTCTTCAGCCTTTGTGATGCACTGCTGCAATTATTTTAATTCCGCTGTCTTAGCAACCTGAGCCACTGGCGGCATTGTTCGCATTGCCGCTTTTAGTGTCGCCAACTGCCCCTCCGCTTCTTGCCTTTGCTTGGCCAATTGTTCAATCTGTTCATCCTGAACAATGCTTCCCCAAAACTACGCGATGTCTGCCATGAGTCATATTGTTGTCTGCTCCAGCTCCCCCATCTGTGCGACCACCTCCTCAATGGGGTGCTTTCGTTTATCTACCTTCGCTTCAGGTGTGCCAACGTGCAATAGAGTTGTTAACTCCTTATTGTCATGCTGTAACTGGGCGATAACATCCCCAAGTCACTGCGCCTGCGCCACCGGATCCAGCTGCGTGGTGGGCTCGAAAACATGTTGACAGGCTTCGGAGACTGCCTCCTCCAGCCGCACTTTGTTGTCCCAGATGGCAGCTCTGTCTACTGTCAACCGGTCCTACTCCTTCTTGAGCTCCGTTACTGCACTATTATTTTAGGGCATGAGCTGATCCAGTCTGTCCTCCAATTCATTGACTACCTTCGTCACCTCTACTGCATTTTCCTTTAACTCTGGGACCTCTTGATAGGTCGTGGCCTCCTTTTCCCGTGATTGCAGAAACTGACCGCTGACTTCCTGTATTCTGTCTGCCATTTCCCGGTTGGCAACCGCCTGCACATCTGTCAACTCCTGCGTAGGCAACTCATTGATGTTGAGGGTCAACTTGTCTAACTGCTGCAGCATAGCCTGCAAAGCCTCGTTGTCAGCAACAATCGCAATCAGGGGAATACTAACATTCCGAACTCGGGGCTTAGTGCGAATTGTGCTAACTGCCTGTCTAGTTGCCATATCCGAAACTCGCTGTGAAACAACATTGCACAAGAAATCAAGGCGACTGTTTACCTCTTTGAATCCTGCAACTGTACTTCTCCTCCTGAAGTTATGCGACCGATGTGATTACATCTGCAATTTCCCTGGGTGCTTCATAAACTTGCTGTCATACAGCAACACTAAGTCACCCTGCTGAAACTGTTTGTTCTTGATATGGCGATCATGCCAGGCCTTTTGTCGATCCTTCTCCACGCTTTGGTGGAATCCTGCGATAAAGCGATCTTCTTCAAGTTGTACTAACTGCGCCAAACGTTCTCCTAATGTCGTTGGATCGTCCATCCCTATGGTTGCCGCAACACGCAGACTCGGAACGATGTACTCCATAGGCATAATCGCTTCTTTCCCATACACCAACTTGAACGGGTTTGTCCCGTCTACCTTTTACATGTGGTGCGATACGCCCACAAAACTGCTGGGATCTTCAGATCCCAGTCATTGCGGTTTGCATTGCACACCTTCGGCGCGTGTTCCAGGACCGTGTTGAATGCTTCTACTGTCCCATTTGCTTGCGGATGATATGGCATGCTCTTCTTATGCTATATCTATAGTTATGTTTTCAATGCGCTAATGGTGCAATTGATGAAATGGCTGCTCTGATTGCTCATCAACGCCTTCGGGCAGCCAAACTGAGTGACAATGTTGTCGAATAAGAAGCGCGCTGTTATAGCAGCGATGCAATCTATGATTGGTGCAACCTCCTCCCATCTTGTCAAATAATATGTCGTCGTAATGATGTATCTTGCACCAGTGTGCTTCCTAGGTGGGTTGATAAGGCCCATGAAATCCACTGCCCATTTATCAAATGGCTACAATGTCACTTGAGGTTTCAGAGGCATCTCATCTCTCCTAGAGGGTTTCCCAGTCCTTTGACAAACATCGTAGGTCTGCGCATAATCTGTTGCATCATTGTGAAGAGTGGGCCACAAAAGCCCTGCGCGAAGCACCTTCTTGGCAGTCGCACGACTGCCATAGTGCCCACCAGCCAACCCTGCGTGTGCCTCCGATAGGATCTGCCCTTTCTCATGAGGTAGGACACAATGCCTCAAGATCTCATCTAATCCGAGTTTGTACAACTGCTCCGCAATTAGATGGAAATCTGCAGCCTTGACCACCAGTTGTTTCTTCTGACTAGTGGTAAACCCCTCCGATGTGGTACCTGTCGCCAGAAATTGAAGGATATCTTCATATTAGTCATCAGCTATTTCAACCTTAAACAGTTGCGCATCAGGCAACTCATCTTCAATGTTGGTTGGCTCCTCTCCTGTCTCAATCCGCGACAGATGATCTGGTCCTGCATTCAAACGTCCTGGCTTCACAATCACTTCAAAATCGAACTCTTGAAAAAGAAGTAGCCAGCGACATATCTTCCCCCCCAACACAGGCTTATTGACCAGATATTTCAATGTAGAGTGGTATGTGAACATCTTAAAGTGACCGCCTAATAGGTAATGCATGAACATCTGCAGCGCATATACCATTGCCAGACCTTCCCTTTCTGTCTTTGTATAGTTTCTCTCGACCGACGAAAAATTTTGACTTGCAAAAGCAATGGGGTGATCCAGATCCCCTTCCCCAAGTTGCGCAAGCACCACTATCAGCGCAATCAATGATGCATCAACGTGGACATGGAATTCCTTACTCTAGTCCAGAAATACCAGTATCGGTGCTGAAGCCATCTTATCTTTCAACGTCTCAAAACTAACTTGACATTCAGCCTCCATTGAAATACTGTGTCTTTCTTCAATAACTTCTCCATAAGGGTCGTGATTGCTGCATAACCCCTGATGAACTTGCGATAATACCCAGTGTGTCCCAACGTCGCTCTCAACTGCTTGACATTCGTCGGCGGTGCTAAGCTCAGAATGAGCGCAATCTTTGTTGGGTCGACTAACAATCCCTGTTTGCGCACAATGTGACCCAGTAATATTCCAAATGGAGCACAGAATATGCACTTCTTCAAGTTCAACGATATTTGATGCTGTCGACAGCACTCCAACATCAACCACAGATTTTCCAGATGATCGCTGACCAAGCCATAGACTGTCCAGTCATCCATGTACACCTGCAAAAGCTTCTGGATGAAATCCCGAAAAGCAGTAACGACAACCCGCGAGAATATCGTAGGCGCATTCTTCAGTCCAAACGGCATCACTATGTACTGAAAACAGCCCCATCTGTCACAAAAGTTGTCTTATGACAGTCTTCTTTCGCGATTCGGATCTGATGATAGCCAAAGAACCCATCTGTGAAAGAATACATCTCTTGGCCACCCACGCCTTCGAGCACCTCATCAGTAAACGGAGTCGGAAAGGGTTTCTGCAAGCAGACGTCATTCAAATTCCGCAAATTGACACAAATGCGCACTTCGCATGTCTTCTTGTCCTGCACCACCATAGGACTGATCCAGTCTGATTCCTCAAACGGTTCAATAATGCCAGCATCCAACATGCGATCAAGTTCTACCTTGACCCTCTCCTTATGGCGCGGATTCAGTCGATATGGTTGCTGCCTGATTGATTTGGCATCTGGTTTCAACGGGATCTTCATCTCCCCTAAATCGCCCAAGATTCCCTTCATCTCAGAAAACTTCGTAGGGAACAAGTCTTGGAATTCATGTAGAAAGTCTGTGACCTTTCCCATCATCTCATCATCCCAATAGTCCCAAACATTCGTGAACTTGGGACTGTCCTCTGTCCTGATGTTGACCTTCCGGAGATTCAGCGACTGACTGATTGGATCAGTTGGTGCATCAGGTGCTACAACATCGCGACTTCTTTTAGATTCTGGAGTATTGACGTTCCACGGATCATCACCATCTTCTGGCCCACCAGTGATATTATAACATTCCATCATGGACTACATCTTGCAGTGTGTATGCGGATCTGCAGGATATGCCACCGGAACAACCTTCAGAACTACGTCGTGGATGAGCTACAAAGCGTTATGGACATCCGGGTTGGAATCCGCAAAGCTGAACATATGAGTGAAACACACTGTCAACTCCAACCAGGTGGAAATTTCCCCTCACAATTCGGCTATAGTATACCACGATCGCGACATCTCGTCCAAAGTATGGACAAAGGCATGGACCCACTCATCTCTTGGTCGCGATGCCCACAACATCTAACATTCCATCAAATGACTTCCAGGGTCATTCTGGCCATCATATTTCCCTGTGTGGTAAACTTCGGTATCACTAAAGCGAACCGCCATCAATCTCCGGCACTGTGGCCACCCTGTGATCGACTTCTTATGTGTCGCCCACCAACGTGCTGGAGCAGCCTTCAGTGCTTCCTCCAATGCCAGCGATCGCTGTGGTTCTGAAACTTTTTCTTCAAACGCCACAAGAAAATTAGACAAGCCGAGCAGCCCTTAATATATTGATAGTGTAACAGTTTCAGTCGTAACGCGACATAATGACTAGTGACTAATCCACACTTGCGAAGCGACACCTCATGCAAGCGATTCTGCCAATTTTCTAAAGCATCGTCAGAGTCGGAAGACATAGAGCTGAAGCTGCGCCACTCAAGCTCACCGTTGGCAGTCGGATGAATATAATCTTCTGAAATATTGTATGCATGGTCTCATCCGCTGGGATCTTCATCATTTACTGGTTCAATATACCTGTGTCCTTCATCCGGATCCAATGGAGCGACGACTCTGAGGTCGTGGTTTTCAAAAGTCATCATCCTCTTTTTAAAGTTGATTACTGCGGCACTGTCATTAGCCCATCCAATCCTGAGCAACGCGGGATAGGAGCTTCCCCGTAAACTACTTTGATCACGTCGAAATCAACGTAGGTCTTCATTCTCTCAATGTCCACAACTAGTCGTGGAACTCTCCCAATTGGTGTCACCTTGGCCTGATTAGCCATCCAAAGATGTATAGGAGACCAGCTTAATGTGGGACTCCCCATTTTCTGCTAGGCCTGCTTGGTTAATATGTTGACATCTGAACCAAGATCCAGAATAACCGAATCAACTTCATAGTCTCCAATTTGAATGTTCATGCGCATCTCCTTACCTGTCTTCCACCTCTGTAAGGAGTTTACCACGGAATCTTGCCATCCCCTGGCTGGTCGCTGCAACAGTCCCTTGATCTCGGCAAGAGCATTAGGATCCCTTGCCAACAATAAACAACTCTCAAAAAAAATTTGCAAGGTTCCAGACTGTCGCGATGGACCTGCCTCTGAAGTGGCATAAAAAATAGGAGGCATGTCACAAATAATAGCCTTACCGCGATATTTTTCCATCGCACATCGCGCCTGAAAGAATGCATCACGCTCGGAATCAATGTCAAACGACACCTTCTTCTGTCCTGCTAATCGGATGAGTGGATGTGGGCTATCCTCTCCTGTTGTTGTACCTCCCCGAGTGATAACTGCGACAGCATCATTTGTAGCCTTGGCTCCGCATAAATTGTTGCGATAGTCGCACCCTGAGTCTGATTCAATGGCGGATTCCCAGGTTGGTTCACATTTTGGTTAGCATTCTGATTCAGACGCTGGTTCTGGTTCTGTGCCAGTTGTTGCACTTGATTCTTCCCTGGTTGTTGTACTTGATTCTGGTTTTGCAGTTGCGAAACATTCCCCGCTTGCCACCGCACAATCAGCTGCAGGCAGTTTTCCACAGTGTGATCTGTAACAAAACAAAATGTACACTTTGTCTGTAATTGTGGGAAATCTCACTGGTAGTGTCCCCATACCCCACAGTGATAGCACTTAACAAGTCCCTGACCTCCTCGTCCTCCTCCGTGACCAAATACTCCACCACGTCCTCCCCGGAATCCTCCTTGCTGCTGGTACTTCGGTTGATTGAACTGTTGCTGCATAGGATTTGGTTGCATGCCTTTCCCTTTCTACACATACTGTGGTTGTTGAATGTATTGTGGCTGTTGTGGAGCCATTTCAATCGGAGCATATTGCATCATAAACTGCTGTGGGTGCTGCTGCGGAAAAAACTGCACCTGCGATTGAGGTAGCAGTTGGGCTACGTGTGGCTGCGGTTGTGGTTGTTGTAAGACACACTAGTCGTCATTCACATAGAATGCATCGTACGTTCTCTCCTGAAGCAACCCATATGTGCGGCAATCTTTGTCTTCATGTCCCACGGATATGCAGAATGTACAGTACAGATTCATCGGTTCTGTGACCATCTTCTGCATGTATTGACATTCCTCATGGCGGTGCCCATATACCTGACAGAAGCGACACCACGGCATACTACCTCCACTCAATGGATTCGGTGCTCCTGAAACCAGATAATTGTGGAAGTCAGGGCAATTGTCCTTAGTATGCCACTCTCCTCGACATCGCATACAACATATTTCTTCACACTGTTCCTTGCCCTTCTTAAGATCTTGCAGCTGTATGGTCAAGTTGGCTAGATGCGTCTGAATCTTCGACATGCCAACTCCATTCTCACCAATCGACGAAGCTTCCAAGTGCATTGCAATCTCCAGAGCTTCACTCGGCGTTGTAATGTTATGTTGCATCAACGATAATCGAATGTGTGGGAGCAATGCCGCGATGAACCATTATTTGTGTTGGACAGTGCTCATGTCGAAGCTGAACCTTGCCATCAATGTTTTGAATCGCTGGTCAAAATCCCACACAGTTTCATGTCACATCCCCATTTTGACCCTATTGCATTAAAATTGTAAATGGTGTAAATATCGTTATTAAATCATGGTGAGGATCTCAAGGCCAAGGCCCCGCCATCGATTTAGTGTTTTATGTATCGGCAATTAAAAATAGATGCCTATGGTTCTTGTGCTAGACAGGCACAATGTAAATTAAGACATCATGTAAATATGAATTTTAATGAAATACCCACAACTAGTTATGTAATGCAACAAAGAGATGGGGGCATGATTTTTACAAGGAATAGGGAGGGAAAGTATTCAAACCCTTGAGCCAATGGTGTTAATCCAAATGTCATTGAGAGAACCCATAAACCATCAACTACCCATTTTAACTTATGCACCCAATCATTTAATTCTGCCAAGAGTTGGTTGGGAATGGAGAGGTGTGGCAGCCAATTTCGTGTATGGGAAAGCCATCAATCTGGGAAATAAATTTTTGCTTCTTGGGCAAGAAAACACACACGAAACTGTTCCCAAAGCCATCCTTCACTCATGGAATTTGCTCTCTCACACAGTCTGAGCTAGCTGGGACTTTCTCCTTCACGTTTTCCATCTTTTTCCTGCATTTTCCATGGCTGGGAACTCGTTTTTGTATTGCATAGTGGCTGGGAGGAAGGGAGTCACGATTTTGGGGTTTATGGAGGCCGTTTTTTTCCCTTGAATGCCCATAAACGTTTTCTGTAAACAATTTTGCTCTCCCAGGGTTGTTTCCCCATCTTTCATTTCATTTTTGGTTGCCCGCGTTTTTATGAATCTAATGAAAACCCATTTTGGGCATCCCACTGTAAAAACACTTTTCTTCATGTCCAACACTTGTGATTTTTCTGTTCTGTGCATCCCTGTTTTGGTTTGAACTTGTGCAAGGAATTAGGAGTGGAAGTGGACCAAAATTGGCTTGATAAACCTAGTGAGGAAAGTAACCTCTCAAGAAAATAAAAAGGGCTGGCTACTCTTCTATGTACACCTTGAATAGTACTGGATTGGAAGGTATGGCCTGAGGTACTATGTAGTAGTGAAGGGAATACTTCCTGTGTCAGGTGTGTAGGCATTGTGGGGAACCAAGCTGGATAGATCTTGTATAGGTATCCTTAGCTCCGTGGTTGAGCTCACTAGCTTAGCAATTCTTCCTTTCCATTGCCTTAGCAACCTGATAAACCCAACTGTGGATTGGTTTGGCTGATTTTGGTGTATTTTGGCTATGTGTGAGTCTGTTGTTCCCTTTTTCCTTGTAGAAATCATGCCCAGCTCGGGGTGTTAAGATTTAATATGCTAAGACAGAAAATAGCAGCATTACATTCCATTTCACAATAATAGCATATACAGGATCACTGAAGAAACAACAAGCACAGCATAAACACAAGAGACAGAGATTTATCCTGGGAAACCCTCATGGGGTAGAAAACCCAGCAAAGCTTCCTCAATATAGATGACCAGCAATATACAAAGATGAAACCCTGAGACATGATCTCCTCCTCCACAATAGCAGACCTCTCCTCCACAAGTGCGCTATCCTCAAGTGAGTGAATGTGTATAATGAGGAACACATCTCCTCTATTTATACACTACTCTGATATGTATTTTACACAAGTACATGTAGGCTCGTATTTAACCATTAGGTTAAATACCCCATTATAACTGACTGGGCCGACCCCTCTAGGGTGGTCTAATAACCCTTTGACCCACATAACACATACAGGGCCGACCCCCACTAGGGAAGTCTAATAACCCAAGTTACCACATTCCGACAGAGGAATAAACATCTCCGGATATACAATAAGATCTTCACGGAGGAATGAATCATCTCCGGAATAATAAAGTACAAATATAATATTCTTTGAAGTTACAATATCTCAACACTCCCCCTTAACGAGAAGGATATTATAACAGCATCTGCACGAGCAAGGAGTCATCAACATCATACATGATACATCTATAAATCATTGGAAGCTTTCTCAACATCATCAGTAACTCAACCAGTTACTGGAATATCTTCAATACTGGAACATCAACATCTTCAGTACTGAGTCTTTATCTTCTGCAGCACTCAAACAGCTACAGCAACATCAATATCTGAATCCTCACGATTGTCAGCATCGCCATCACACGATCATCAGCATCGTCATCACATGATCAACAACATCGTCATCTCACTATCATCAACATCGTCATCACACGATCATCAACATCGTCATCTCACGATCATCAGCATCGTCATCACACGATCATCAGCATCGTCATCTCACGATCATCAGCATCGTCATCATACGATCATCAGCATCGTCATCTCACGATCATCAACATCGTCATCACACGATCATTAGCATCGTCATCTTACGATCATCCGCATCGTTATCTCACGATCATCAGCATTGTCATATCATCTCGATCTACAGCATCTGGATCATCTCGATCTACAGCATCTGGATCATCACGATCTACAACATCTAGATCATCTCGATCTACAGCATCTGGATCATCTCGATCTATAACATCTGGATCATCTCGATCTACAGCATCTGGATCATCTCATCTACAGCATCTGGATCATCTCGATCTACACCATCTGGATCATCTCGATCTACAGCATCTGGATCATCACGATCTACAACATCTGGATCATCACGATCTACAGCATCTGGATCATCTCGATCTACAGCATCTGGATCATCTCGATCTACAGCATCTGGATCATCTCGATCTACAACATAAGTATCCTCAACCATACAAGTACATTAATCAATACATGTATCATCAAAAGTATGTATTCTCACCAATACATCTATCATCAAAACATGTATTCTTACTAATACATATATCATCAAAAGCATGTATTCTCACTAATACATCTATCATCAAAAGCATGTATTCTCACTAATACATCTATCAATACAAGTATCCACACTGATACAAGTATACACAACAGCAGCATACCCTGCAACACACATGATCCAATTACGGGATGGTCAATCCCTCTCACTTTAGGACATAGGTCCAAGGATGATACAATCCTGATCCACTTATGGGATGATCAATCCCTCTCAATTTTAAGACATCTCTCATGTCTATGGATGATGCAATCCAGATCAACTTACAGGATGATCAATCCTTATCCTTTTAAGACACCTCACCATGTCTAAGGATGATGCAATCCCGAATCAACTTACAGGATGATTAGTCCTTATCACTTTAAGACACCTTACCATGTCTAGGGACGATGCAATCCCCATCTACTTACAGGATGATTAGTCCTTATCACTTTAAGACACCTCACCATGTCTAGGGACGATGCAATCCCAATCTACTTACAGGATGATTAGTCCTTATCACTTTAAGACACCTCACCATGTCTAGGGACGATGCAATCCCAATCTACTTACAGGATGATTAGTCCTTATCACTTTAAGACACCTCACCATGTCTAGGGACGATGCAATCCCAATCTACTTACAGGATGATTAGTCCTTATCACTTTAAGACACCTCACCATGTCTAGGGACGATGCAATCCCAATCTACTTACAGGATGATTAGTCCTTATCACTTTAAGACACTTCACCATGTCTAGGGACGATGCAATCCCAATCTACTTACAGGAGGATTAGTCCTTATCACTTTAAGACACCTCACCATGTCTAGGGACGATGCAATCCCAATCTACTTACAGGATGATTAGTCCTTATCACTTTAAGACAAGTCTCATGTCTAGGGACGATGCAATCCCATCACGTACATTTTGAACCCAGTTCATGGACGATGCAGTCCTCACGTACATTTTGAACCCAGTTCATGGACGATGCAGTCCTCACGTACATTTTGAACCCAGTTCATGGACGATGCAGTCCTCACGTACATTTTGAACCCAGTTCATGGACGATGCAGTCCTCACGTACATTTTGAACCCAGTTCATGGACGATGCAGTCCTCACATACATTTTGAACTAGTGGTTCCGGGATGATGCAATCCCCATCACTTTATTCTCGAAGACCATACGTCTACGGATCAATTCAGGGACCAAGGTCCGGGGATGATACAATCCCCACTTCTCGGAGACCTTACGTCTACGGCTCTCTTTAGGACTGAAAGTCCAGGGATGATCCAATCCCCTCAACTGTCCACTAAGGACTTCATTCTCGGAGACCTCACGTCTACGGCTCTCTTTAGGACTGAAAGTCCAGGGATGATCCAATCCCTTCAACTGTCCACTAAGGACTTCATTCTCGGAGACCTCACGTCTACGGCTCTCTTTAGGACTGAAAGTCCAGGGATGATCCAATCCCCTTAACTGTCCACTAAGGACTTCATTCTCGGAGACCTTACGTCTACGGCTCTCTTTAGGACTAAAAGTCCAGGGATGATCCAATCCCCTCAACTGTCCACTAAGGACTTCATTCTCGGAGACCTCACGTCTACGGCTCTCTTTAGGACTGAAAGTTCAGGGATGATCCAATCCCTTTTCTTTCTCGGAGACACCTGTCTACGGCTCACTTTAGAACAAGTGTTCAAGGATGATACAATCCCCACATGTATTCTCATCAATATACTATCGATCCTGGGAACCCATACAGAACCTGATTCACACTTCTTCTTTAATTGCACCATTAAGAGAATGGTCTTATCTAGCCACTTGGAGCAAACATCTCATCATGATTCTCTTCCTCTTTCTAAGAGAATCTTCTAGCCACAAGCCTTCTATATTTTGTTTGATTTGTAAATCTTCTTGTTGAACATCCATCACTTGTTCGGTGTTCATTATTCTTCATGATCTTTCCTACAAAACAAAATTAAGTACATGATTAGTAATCCTTCATAATCATGAAATCATGATAACCTATTATGCATACAGATATCATTTACATAGTTATGCAACTATCTTGACCAATACTTTGGCACAACACTTTCCCATATCCTGTATGCATACAGTGGCTATCTAGATGCCTTCCATCTCTACCAGAACATACTATCGAGAGTGTGCACAGCTCTCAGCATGTCAGCAAAGAGGTTTCATTCTAGACAAGCAACAATGGAATGTTTGTCCAACTTACCAATCATATGCATATTAGTAGTATAATGTTCAATGCTCTATGAATGTTTGCACTCAGCATGATATGTTCTAGGAATACAAATATGCATACAAGAAATATCATTTACTATTTCAAATAACAACTCAAATACTTATCTTTTATGTTTGTGTGGTTGCCTCCCGCTTGATCTTCTATATGTCCTTTGAACTTCTATTCATTCTGTACCACTGTGCATGCTCAAGTGTGCACTAGTGTCATCCTCATGATCTCATACACAAACATTCATTCATTAGTATATTCTCAAAACATTATAATTCTAAATAATCTTGAATATGTATAGTCATGATCATTAGTATTCAGGGTTTCAAGTAAGTCTTCTTTTACTCATGCATATTCTTGTTTGATCATAGTACTCTTCTGGTTAATTAAATCATGCATAAACCCTTGATTACTAACTTTATGAATAAGCATAACCAATCATATCAAGTATACTTATATAAGGGATCCTAACACAAGGTAAGATTCATGGGAAACATACCTGGATTAGTATACCTACTTGGTTATGTACAACATACCTAAACAATCTCTGAGCTAGAACCTGCATGTCTCATAGGTTAAGCATAATATAACAAAGTCATACATACCTCGTAAGTAGAACAAAGATTATGGATGAGTCTTTGTCTTCATGTTTTCATGGTCATGGAGCCTGATTTGTCTTTTGTGATGTACCTGTATCTTGTTAGCAGACAACATCAACCTCACACAACATTATAATGCATTAGTACAATCATAAGTGTCAACACCCTAACCAATGAATATCTTCTATCATGCATTCATAATTTTGTTAAGGTGATACAACAAATCTAAAATCAAGATTGTACTAACCGTAATAACATGAAGACAAACATACCATAAACTTAATCATGAACAAATCTCAAAACATACCTCGATGAGTCATACCTATCAAGATCGCTTGTAATCTCCTTATGTAAAGCCTTAGCCTCATCTCCCTCTGAAATAGGAACTCCTTCACTTATGCAGGTGACCAATCCATCTTCTTCTAGGATTAACCCTATCCACTTGATTTGCAAGAACTGGACCTGGAGCTGGATATGGGTTTGTCAGAGAAACCCCAAAAATTCAAACTTTGAATTTCAAACTTCTGAAAGGATAGAAATATGTGCCTTGATGAGCTGATCAAACTGATATATTCAGAATTTGAAAACTGCAAAGTTTCACTCCTCAATTTTGCCTTTGAAACTTTCGGATTCACTGGACGTGACCCTGAACTGGGGTTTGATGAATCCCACTCTTCTGCCCAATCAAAATGTTTTATCCAAAGTTCTAAGCTTCTATTTTTCTGAGGAGCTTCCAGCCATGGTCACAGATTTCAAAAATTTCCATTTTTACAGAAGCCCTAATTTTCCACTTTTCTGATCAAAGTCCCGAACTAGGGTCTAATCAAACCCGGCCTTCTGCCCAACCAAAAATTCTGATCTTGGTCTCTACATTTCTATTTTGATGAGTAGCATCCAGCCGTGGTCTCCGATTACAAAAATTCCAACTTTCTCCAAAGCCCTAAATTCCGGAAGCCATGAATGAAGGTACCAAAAAATAATTCTGTTTTGACAGAAATATGTACCTGATTGTTTCTGGTGTAACTCCGAAATTTTTGATCCACAGGGTCTGAAAAGGTTTCTTGAGATATTCTGACCTGTTATCTTTCCATCCTGACAGGTCTGACCTCAATTGGATTCTCTAAGAGAGAGTTATGCCAAATGTCGCAACGTGACCTGTTTTGGGATAAAACAGGAGAGTGAACTTGTACGGCGTGCCACGTGTCACTGTTTTAACTTCGGCCTCTGAAAAAGTTTTCTGAGATAGCTCGGCCTGTTACCTTTCCATCCTGACAGGTCTGACCTCAATTGGATTCTCTGAGAGAGAGTTATGCCAAATGTCGCAACGTGACCTGTTTTGGGATAAAACAGGAGATCGAACTTGTACGGCGTGCCACGTGTCACTGTTTTAACTTCGGCCTCTGAAAAAGTTTTCTGAGATAGTACAGACTGTGTACTACCTGTCACTTTTTACGAAATTTCATTTGGAGCTTCCTAGCCCAAGATATGACCTTTTTCCCAAGGTTACCTGATTTTGACTCAAATCTGGAAGAGGCAGAAACCCTATATTGTACAGATCATAAATCACAAAGTACAACGAATTAGAGGTTGTCCTTTGGACACAAGGTACCTGGAGATTTAATATTCGTCCTGTAACAATTTTAGATCCGAAAAGTTCGCCAAAACGGATTTATAGCGAAAGTGCTACGATGACTGGTTTTTTTGCTATGTAAAACCCTAACCTTCAAATTGTCGTAAGTAAAGCAAGTGTCGTTAGTGCCATACCTTGTCTTCCTTCAGGTTAGCTCTGATACCATGTTAAGATTTAATATGCTAAGACAGAAAATAGCAGCATTACATTCCATTTCACAATAATAGCATATACAGGATCACTGAAGAAACAACAAGCACAGCATAAACACAAGAGACAGAGATTTATCCTGGGAAACCCTCATGGGGTAGAAAACCCAGCAAAGCTTCCTCAATATAGATGACCAGCAATATACAAAGATGAAACCCTGAGACATGATCTCCTCCTCCACAATAGCAGACCTCTCCTCCACAAGTGCGCTATCCTCAAGTGAGTGAATGTGTATAATGAGGAACACACCTCCTCTATTTATACACTACTCTGATATGTATTTTACACAAGTACATGTAGGCTCGTATTTAACCATTAGGTTAAATACCCCATTATAACTGACTGGGCCGACCCCTCTAGGGTGGTCTAATAACCCTTTGACCCACATAACACATACAGGGCCGACCCCCACTAGGGAAGTCTAATAACCCAAGTTACCACATTCCGACAGAGGAATAAACATCTCCGGATATACAATAAGATCTTCACGGAGGAATGAATCATCTCCGGAATAATAAAGTACAAATATAATATTCTTTGAAGTTACAATATCTCAACACGGGGGTGGCAGTTGTGTTGAGAGATCAATGAGCACAACTGGCCTATGGTTGGGTGGAACATTGCAACGGCATATCTAGTTGCTCGGGATTACTTTGTTTTAAGATAAGTACTCTCTTGTTTTAATTATGTAATGTATTTATTTAATGATTATCATGAATATCTTGAATGTATGCTAGATGTGTAAAAGAATTTACTTCCGATGTGTTTCTTGTATATATACATATACATCTGCATATGTCTTTTATATTCCATTTGTTTTCTTTAATAATCATGGGGCTAGATGCATGGTTTTATAGTCATGTTCTCTCCCATGCTTGGTCTGATGGGAGGAAATGTGACATTTCATTGGGATACTGCTTAATCTCTTTTAATTATGTAATATACTGCGCTTCATATTTGGGTTTTTTGAACTCCGCGATCAATCCAAATCGAACTTCATCCAATGTCTTGTCTAGAGCGCCAACAGGAACATGCACAAACTTCATGAACAGGTCTAATGCGTGACCCCGAAGGGTTGTCGCCAGTTGTCCTTTCTTAGCATTATCATCAGTAATTTGCTTTACAGTCCATACTGCTTCACATAAAAACCAGTACCGCTGAGGCTTATCTGTTCCATTTCCGTGGAACAACGGTAACTTTGTATCCTCACCCGCCATCCTGGGATTCCTTCCTCCAGTCGTTGAGCTATTAGTAATCAAGTTCTATGGACCTGATGAAAACGGTGGTGTCGAAGTTGTATTTCTTACTGGTTGAGAGATAGTGAGAGGACGTGTGGGCACGTTGCTGTTGGGGTTTGGTCCTGCCTCTATCCTGGGTGTAGCTTGGTTGTCTTTGTCAGGACTATGAGGTCGCTTTGTCTCGTGTGGTCTTCCTTCGCGGCCTTGCGTTTCGATCGCAGCAGGACCTTCTCCTATCATCTGCCTCTTTTCCCGTCGAAACCTTGCTCCTCCCCTTGTAAGACCACTCTCTTCCTCTACTATAGGTAATTACTATCGAATTGTATTATTTATCTTCTCAATTCATGTCAAAACTTGGTGCTTGGATGCTTCACATTTGTTGATTTGCTTGGTGGACTTTATAGGCTATGGTTGTAAGAAATATAAAGAAATTTATTTGATATATAATTTCACAAGGTTTTTCTTTAGTAATTTTCTGTGATAACATGTTGAACCTATATAAAGAAATTTATCTGATATATAATTTCACAAGGTTTTTATTTAGTAATTTTATGCGATAGCATACTAAACCTATAGGTTTGTGATGATGACAGGGAAGTTCAATCCCATTACTTAAAAGGATCTAGTATTGACACATTCAAAATCATGAAAATACCATGCTTTTCTCAATGTGTCAAGTGAAGTAAGTAATACTACCTTTTTAACAATAATTCTGGAAGTTGTCTTCCATGGGTCTCCATTCAACCTTTCAAAAATTTCCAAGTCTCCCAGTGTCTCTCTTTGTGCCCTCTCCTTGGCTGTTGCAATAATGACACCCCCCACAAAATTAAAATTGACAGCAATTTGATTAAAACAATAGTTGGAATCCTTAACATAATAAAACAATAGGCTGTGTTGTTAATATTGCAGAGATAATATTTATATTGACCAGGACACATATCAGGACAAGTGCCTGAGATGCATAGCAAGAGATCATACCCCTCTACAGCAATATTCCTGATTGATACAGAACTTGGGTTTCTCTCTATTTTGCTCTCCCTTGATGCATGGTTGAGTTTTTCATCTCCTCGAGCACTGTGTTCATTTTGCTTGATAACATTGTTTTGGGCAGCAGAAGTTCTCTGAGACCCACCAGGATTGTTATGGTAAGATGAGGATCAAACCAGAATTATGAGGTGACCTATAATATGATGATGCCTTGTTCTCTCTTGCAAACCTTAAATTTATGTCATCCTCGTTGTAATTAGGTTGTTGGGTATTTGGATCTCTAAATCTGGATGATGTTGATCCGACATGACTACCATGTCCTTTGTTTCTCTCATGCCAATAATATATTCCCCTTCCCCCATTCGTCATCTCCATGTGTGAGGAATGAACTGTGCTGCGCTTCCCCCACATAAGTTGACTTTGCGAAAATCACGGTCTAATCAAAACTTGAATGAGTTGTGTTGCTCTTCTCCCACATAATCTAACTTCACTAAAATCACGATGTAATCAAAACTTTCACATACTTTAGGAGGCCTGGTGTTTTACTTTAGAGGCCAAGCGGGTACCCCCCCTTGGCCATGTTTTATTTGAAGAGAAATCACCCAATAGATGGGTGGGATAGGATAGGTTTTGCTAACAAATGTTTGCCTCACTTATTTAAGTGTATAATTGGTTAATATGCTAATAATTGCACCAAGAGGGATCGAATTTATTTTTTAAGGTGTAAACATTTTCTTAGTGGGTAAAAATTAAGATAAATTTATAAAAAAAATTACACTTCAAAAATAGGATCCCTCTCGGTGCTTAATAGATCCAGGTTTAAGATGGATCTATGTTGGTGTTATTACAAATGGATTAGTTTTATAATGCAAAAACTAAGATATCCCAACCCTATATAGACTAACTGAGAGTATACATTTTGAAGGTTGTTTAAACCTCTTAATCAAATTATTATTTTTGAAAATTGATTCTTCCCTCTATGATAAGAATAGAATTATGTTTGGTTAATTATTGGAAAGAATCTATTGTTAAATTCCAAGTAAAATGTGGGTACAAATTGTTCTAAATCTTTGTGAATCTATCTATAAATATAGTTGACTTCTATTTAGTCTCTCTACTGTAATAGAGATATGGATCTCATCAAAGTGATAGTTTCTTGGATATTTAGGTTTTTTTTTCAATCTAATCAAAATTCCATCTCTTTGAAATAAAATAATTATCTAAATATTCCTAGATACCTATGAAAGGTTAACATCAATCCAATATTTTTACCAATTAAACTTTAATTCAAAAAAAAATGTTTGCCCAAGTCGTTTTCATATTGAGACATTTGTTTTGTATATTTACATTCGTTTGTCATCACTCAAATACTCATTTGTCATCACTCACACAACACATATGCACATTCTCATCATTTATCACTCACTCTATGTACATGCATACATAAATATATTCTCCTCACTCACTTTGAGGATGTGTCACTTCTCTTATATCATTCTTGCTCTTGTACCACACTTCTTGTGTATGACATTTAGAGTGTATTAATACTTTTCATGATTTGCTTGATTTTTCATAATCATTCATTCAATCTTATTTTATCAACCTTCTTGTGTATGACATTTAGAGTGTATTAATACTTTTCATGATTTGCTTGATTTTTCATAATCATTCATTCAATCTTATTTTATCAACCTTTTTCATATTGATACATTTTTTTAATGAAATATTTTCATTACCTACTCATTTTTTGTCACTCACATAACATAGCATATGTACATTCCCATCCTTTATCACTCACCCTTTGGACATACACACATATAGTCTTTGGGCTATGGATTTGATGTCCACGGTCATATAAGATTCAATAGCACAATATTTGTTCAAATCCCACTTCATATCTTGTGGGATTACCTTTGTACGTCAAATACCAATGTTGTGGTTTGATATACCCATGGTATTTACATTGGTGACTCTTATGACTACAAGTGCATTTTTCTTGTGCTTGAAGTGCTTACAAAAAGTACAAAACTAACAACCTAACCCTAGATTATAACATTAATATATTGCACTTTCTTGGAATATTGCACCACTATTATAACTTATACTTCTATTATAATTATTTTTACACTGAGTATTAAATTTTTTACACTTGCCTCTAGCTTGTGCTAAGGTTTTAGATATTCTTAGCTAGCCTTTAGCTCCTCTTTCTTATTTTTATATATCTTGTTCCATTTGTAGAAGTATACCATTAATTATAACATTAATATATTGCACTTTCATGGAACATTACACCATTATCATAACTTATACTTCTATTACAATTATCTTTACACTGACTATTACAATTTTTACACGTGCCTTTTGTGCTAATATTTTAGATAATTATTAGCTAGCCTTTAGCTTCTCTTTCTTACTGTTATAGATCTTGTTCCGTTTATAAAGTATACCATCATTGTATTTGAATCTCAACATCCATCAAAGTTGAAAGGCCAATGACATATTGGATATTGCAATTGGACTTTCTTTACATATTGATGTCACAAGGATTTCTTTGGTGCCAGTTTGATTTCTTTTGATCTTTACAACCTCAAGGTTATGAATTCCTTAGGTGTTCCTCAACCTTGGGGTTGTGGGCTTCATGGGTGTTTTGCGAACTTGTGGTTGTGGTCCCCTTGGGTGTTTCATAAGGTTAGGTTTGCAACCTCCTCGGTAAGTTTTAAATTTAGGTTGCAAGTGATGTTATTAGAGGAGAAATATTTAAGAGGTTTAATACATTATCATAAAGATCATATAGTGATGCATTGCATGCCAGAGAGGTTGCACATGTGTGTGTAATATGCTATCAGGAGTAATTGGTTTAAAGTTTTGGAATTCATTTTACTCAACAATTATTTAAAGGCTATCTTCAATAATAATTGGTCACTACAATACAGAAAGTTATACGTCTTATAATTGCAAAAGGTTTCAATTTAGAAAAGCACCCAAAGGAAAAAAAAATCAGAAAGACACGTAACCATATAGTATTGGACTTAGAGATTAAATAACATGTTTGTAATCGATCAATCTTCCTTACTTAGAGTCACAACTTAACCACTTGAGGGAAGGCTTTGCTTAACTTCCTACAATCAACATAATCTAATTATTATAAATCAACTCAACTCACTTGCAAAAGGACATGTTTAAATTTGAAGTATATTGATTGACAATAATAATGCCTAAATATGGCCTTGTAGATTTTTATGTTAAAGGTAGATTTAGTAACATTGTGATATATAACTAAGAAACAATCCTTTACTCAAATATCAAGGAAGGCTATATGCAACGTCTATGCATATACTTTATCTATATGTAAGAAACATATAGATCAGTTTAAGAAACAAGAGACACAAAGCAATGTATAAGAAACATGAAACATAGATCAGTTTAGTATCTTCTTGTAACCTATTGACACATTTGACACATGTATCTATATGTATCCTAGTCTATACCCAACCTGCCATATGTTCATATTTATTGTTGTTAGACCACTTTTTATCCTCCTTATGATATAGATAGGTATTGAGAGAAAGAGATATTTGGGAGCTAAGATTGGAAATATCTACCAAGCTTGAGTATTTACTTTACTTATGATATTTACTTTACTTCATTCTATTAGTTAGTCAAAGATCCATACTTCAATTGTGATTTTGTTTCTTGTTTTGCTGATGCCGGTGTAAACTATTTCCCAGAACTTGGCCAAATTGTTTTTCCTTTTTCTCTCAGCATTCATTTTACCCCTCTTGGGGAAATTGCTAGTTTAATTTTAGTGGTGTTGCAGTGGTGTCGTAGTCAACCAGGGCAATGTGACCACTACTCTGAATTTATGACTTGAATTTGACAGTCGTGGACACCATAATAAAGATACAACACAGAGGGGTTTTAACGTGGCAATGTGAGAATTTTTACTTTAAAAGCTAATTTTTTATCATTTTGAATTTCTTATAATTCAAATTATTTGTAAAGGTATTTATGTTCTATTATAATTTTTAGATTAATTAGAAAATTAATAACAAAAATAAAATATTAATAATAAAAATATATTTCAATATATGCTTTAATAAATATTTCAATATAAACTTTTAAGTAAAAACCCAAATATATACACAAGGTTGGCAGATGCGGGGGGGGTAATTTATGACTCCATGGGGAACAAGCAGAGAGAGTTTGCCTGGGGCATTGGGAGAAAGACCAACAATGGAGTGGAATGGCTCGGCCTCATCAATGGTCTGGAGATAGCTATAAACCTGGGAATTGAGAACTTGATGGTCGTTGGGGACTTCTTGATTGTCATTAGAGAGGCCAGAAACATCGTCACCCATAGGAAAAATCCCTCCTCAAAAATGCATCAACTCTTAATTAGCATCAGTAAGGAATTCAAAGAAGTTACCTTTCTACATATTCTAAGAGGTCTAAACGGGCAAGCTGATGGCATGGCCAACAAAGGAGTTGGGCTCTCTTATGGCTCACTAAATTGTGATAATGTTATCTACGAAAACACATGGGTCCCTTAGCCTATGGTTCCTCCATAGAACTTGGGCTCTCCAACTCCCAATAAGGGGCCTTCATAATCTCGTGGTCTCATACAATAGAACTAATAAAATTTTGTTTTTGGGAAACTCAATCAGGCCTTTCGACGGCCACCCTGATCTGCGAGGGATCCTCATTCATTTTCGCATTTATTTCATCCACCCAGTCTGCTAGTTGGCCAGCATGCGAGTCTTTGGAAATTGTTTAAGACGGGACGGGAGGGCATCCACATGCATTCATTCCTGCGCTAGTTCTTGCTATCCAAATTCGCTCTCTGTTTGGAGTGGAGGTCATTGTGTTGGAAGCCTTTCTGTTGTGAGAATGGAGCATCACATTGTTGGGCACCCGCAGGAAGGGTTCGACATATACTTGAAATGTTTAAGATGTAGCAAGCCTATCAAGAGTTCTAATGGTGGTTGTAGCCGAGCAATACCGATGGTGGATGAAACTATGGGTGATTCAATGGGCAAGGACCGTAACAGCATTCCTGGGCTCGGCCCCTGTCGCAGGCATGCTGGGGATGGAATATTTCAATGGCATGATGTGAAACACAGTGTTTCAAAGCACGAAGGGGAAAATATGAATCGTCTGCAGGAACTGGAGACTCAAGTCCGCTTGATTCGCAATGAAAACATGGAATTCAAATGAGTTTTGACCCATCTCTACTCTATGGCACAAGCAACACATTTTGAGATGAAGGATCAGAACAATAAAGTGGCTGAGAAGATAGAACATCTGGAAGAGACTCTGGGTCTCTGTTACCCCCACAAAACTCGAAAATATAATGCTCCGATCAACGAAATGGCAAACCTTGGCAGGAAGATGGACAAGCTGAAACAGTTCATGGTTCATGCTGGAAATTTTGTGGACCTCAGCTCTGAAAAGAATGGGGTAGCTGATTTTGAAGGTGCAGTCATGGACACCGGTCTCCATTAGCAATTTGACGGTTGACCCTTCTTTTTGGTTCAGTTATGCCTCCAATACTGTTTTTTTGTTTTTTGCACAGTTCTTCTGAAATCCACAGAATGGGAGCTCTCCATCGGCCTGGTAATCTTTTAGAACGCTCCATTTGTCAGTTTTTGTATAAGGCAGCACTTTGGCTATGTTTTATTTATGTATTTTCCTTCTTGGACAGTTTGCAAGGTGCTATAGCTTTCATAAAACGGGAAGATATCATGTCAGCTATAAGCTTGAAAAATATGAACTTGGAGTGATGGATGCCTTCCTGTTATGGGAGCAATCTGTCTACGTAGTTATGTAATTTCCGTATTTTTTATAATCAAAGTTACCCAACCGTTTCTATAAAAAAAAAACCCCAAATATATACACATATATTACCATTAATTAAAAGTCAACAAAGTTTTTAGAATTAATTGAAAGTTTAGTCTAAATATTCTACGTTTTCAACCTTTTCCATCATATTTTTTGTCTTATTTTGTTCGTATTCCTAGTGAAAATATTTAAAAAATATTAGAATTACAAATATTAGCTATGGAAATTGCATAATTTGGGTGCCAAGGGGGTATTCGAGGGTGTTGAATTTATTTATAGATTCAAAAACACAATTTAAACACTTAAAATTTTATATTTTACTAATTTTTTTTACCCAATTCCGACGAAAACCCACCTTAAAGTAAAAAACGTAGAATAAAACACTGCTCCTTAATTGAAAGTCAACAAATTTATCAAATGATAGAACATCTTCCCCCTTCACAAATTACACATTAGCCAAAAAGAATGTTAGTGAAAGTTATAGGGTAGATTTTATAAGTATTCATCCATGGTTTTTTTTTTAACAAAAACTGGAATAGAAATTATATTAAAAAAGGTTGTGCAGAGCCATCAATGTACATATGAAAACTAGTCTGAGATCTGGAAATGCCTGCATTGGAGCTACTAAAGCGGGAGCTACATACATATTACAAAAATTCCAAGCAAGTCTTCTAGATTCAAACATATAGTTTGAGAAATAAACCCTTACATATTGACTACATAAAAGGACACAAAAAAAACATTCAAAACTGAAGCTGGAAGAGGCAAACTACTTATTCCTTCTTGCCTGACATGCCTTGAACTGGTTGCTGGACTAAGGCATCTTCCATAAGGCGGTCTTCTTCACTAAGAGTTTCCTGGCAGTGGATACACTATGTCATCTTTGCCTTTTTTAAAATTCCTTCCTTTATTATGTCTATTGTTCCCATTAACTCACGCATGTTACCTCCAAGTCTTCCAACCTAGAATCGAAGCAGATCAGTTGATTCGTGATGTACCTGGTGTCTTCAAAGACTGCAGCATTTTCCTGGATGCCTCTGTAAACAATCTCATAAACCTTCCTGAGATTTTTTTTTAAATCTTCCATGTTGCCTTTGAAGTAAGTAAACATGGATGCCCAGCCTTCCATATCTCCTGCGGCAAAGAACGACTGCAATCCGACCACCTGGGAGAAATGGGTTGTCGCAACAACACAATGAAAAGGGCGAGCGAAAACCTCATTGTTGTCCCACTGCATGTCTTGAAACAACTCTATAAACTCCCCAATGTGCTCACACACTTGTTTCTTCTCGGACCCGTTCATTCTTCTCTTTGCCCTGGTGTTAATGCGACTTGTGCGAGACCCGGATGACAAAATGGTTGTCAGCATGCAGTAGTTAAGGCTCATGTGAAGGGCCATCCTTTCAGGACAGTCAGCTCCCTCATGCAGGCTTCCACGCATCCCCCTCGAAGACTGTGGAGTCCTCATAATCCTAACCACCGCAATGCCAATGCTATGATCCATCAGGGAGTTATAAGGATGTTTTATGGAATACATTTATACACATTATTTTGGTTTGCTAACACCACCATTTCAACATTATTTTTAACACCTTGGTTAGCAAGCTTATCTGCAGCACTATTGTTGGACTCAAGACATGGTAATAATTGAGAGAGGGAGGCTTTGGGATTTGCTTTATATGCTCATAGATTATTCAACATCTATGAGAGCCAACTTCATATCCTTGTCTCATTTTTTGGATAACCTACCTTGAGTCTCCGAAAACTATCAACCCTGGGATATCCATATTTGAAATTAGTTCGAGTCCGAGAAGAAGAGCTAGCCATTCTACTTCATTATTGGTCTTGCGTCTTATACCCCAAGCATAAGAGTTAATGATTTTTCCTCCTGGATCAAAGATGATCCCTCCCGCACTTGCCTCCCCATTCATCCATGGTTATTATTAATTAATGAAAGAGGCCAAGTACTTTGCCACAAATCAAAGCCATCATTTTGGGAAGAGAAGTAATGTTGGAGCATGTGAATCATTCACTGCAAAAAAGCACGAATATATATTCAGGTGGCAAATTCTAGCAGTTGAGTAAAGAAAGTTTACATATTTATTGGTTACAAAGGTTACTTGACAAGTGTACTATAAGTGCCCACTTCATTTATTGAAGTACAATTGAACTTTTTCCAATAATAATCAATCCACTTTATCCATTTAAGCACAATTGAATCGATTTGAATATAATCACAAAACAATCTCTTCACCAATATTGCATTTGGTTCTCTCATCTTTGATTCTAGATTTCTTATGACATGGATAAACAACCAAAAAAGTTAGTTGTGCATCCCAACATTGAATTTGTTTTCTTCATTTTGTTTTTCGTTTTCTTCTTTTTGTTTTTTGGTTTCTTTTGGTGTGGATAAACAATGAGAAGAGACCCTTCTTTTGGTTTGTAGCTCCTATCAAACATAAACATTTGGTGCAACAATGGATATTTAGTGGTTGAATTTCATTTGTTTAGCCTCCAAAACCAACATAGATCCATCTTAGCTCTAGCTCCATCAAGCACCAACAGAGGTGAAAACATTTTTGAGGGAATAAAACTTGAGGAAGCTTTGCTCCTTGATGAATTTGATCCCTCTCAGCACTTCATAAAGTCAAAGTTATGATAAATATATATATTCGTATAGAAAAATTGTTGTTTATTTGGGCATCCTTTTTTAGGAGGAGGAACAACCTCTCTTTTGGATTTTCCCTAGAGGCAAGATAGGATATCCTCCTAGGAAGGGACATGGAAAGAGATTTTGAGGGCATGTTTTTTTTAACAGAAACAACTACTGAATTTATATTTAAAGAGGTCGAGGAAAAAACCTAATCAACCCAAAAAGAGTCATTACATTCCATACAAAATACCCTGAAAAAGACACAGGGGCTTCAAAATTTTCTTAGCCTAATACAACCATACCTTAAAATGAAAAGAAAATAAAAACATAAAGTCCATGTTCTATAACTTCTAACGAACTAACCTAATAACAGAACATATTGATAATACCTGAAAAACAAATATAAACAAAGACAGAGTCCTTAAGAAGGCATGTTTTCCTCCTGGTCCTCAACATTTTCCAAGGCAGTCTATCGCACAGTATCAGACTCCATAATGTTGAAATTTGAAAATCCCCTTACACTGGAGTTTCGACCAAAAGCCAATTCTTGAAGGAGACATTGTTATTGCTCCTTATCCATCACCAGCTAAGCCAATCATTTTTCTTGTGTCTCCTTTCGATTTTCCATCCAACCATGCTTATGTTCCTCCATTTCCACGTGGCAACTGAGCCTCTCCATCATATTTTCTATCCTCTCCAACTATCCCCCAAACCAGCACATCTCCCTCCGCATACCCGCAACATCCCCTGCAACCTTCTTGATCTCTTTAGCCTCACTTTTTCACCTTCCATCTCAATCTATGAGCCGATAATTGATACCAAAGAATTATTTTCAGTTCGCCCACAATGTATCTCCCTTTCAAGCACTCCAGTCCACCACCAGAAATCAACAAGAATTCTGAACAAACCAATTTCAAACATCATGTTGTGAGGTGGAATTCCCTTTCCAAATCTTACTTCTACCATTAGCAAGCTAGACTTATCCTTCAATCCATGGTCTGAATACCACCAACAAAGGTTTTCTACTTGCACTACTTTGTGGTATGAACACAGACACAAAAGAAATTATAATAGAATACCAAGACCATTCCAATATTTCTTTCTTAGACTACGAAATATGGCAAAGACCTTCCGCTATCGAAGAAATATGCCATCAGCTTCAAATAATTCCTTGCTTCCCTTCATGATTATCATTGCATGGTCCAGATTAGCCATGGAGTGAAGATTTGAACCCACACAAAGACAAGAAAGGAGAAGTGTGCGGAGTAATTTCCCTGAATCCCAAGCACATATGGAGTCGATCAAAGCCACTTGCCCCATCACATGCATGAAAAATTCCAAATTATGTAAATTTTTATTCATAGTTTTATGAATTCCACCAAACCAATATTGCCCCTGCTTAGTGACAATTTGGGGGTTATAACTATTGCTTAATCCCATCAATGTTAAACTAGGGAATTCATTTTCATTGTGGAGGAGAGTCATTGATTACTAATATGCCTTTGTCTAATTTCGTTGCTTTGTTGGCAGAACGAAACAATTATTATGATGACAATGTGCTAGAAGGAATGATCTTTAATGCTGTGCAAATTTCACTCAATCCTGTGAAGAATATGGTTTTGAATTAGTTGAGATTGAGTGAACTTGTTGCGAAATTGTTGAGTGACCAAGAATGAATCCTCGAAAATCATCAAATGAGAGATTGACAAGGTTGAAAGGAGTTCATAGTCTACAAACAACACATAAATCTCAACAGAATTATTAGAGACACATCCAAGACCCCGAGAAAACCTAATCACTTGTTTTTCTCTGGGTTCGAAAAGAATCCCCCCCACCACACCTACCACCCCTGATATTTCCAGGGCATCTTTGAATGAAACTAAATCACACTTACCTATGGACCAAACAAACCTAGGCACATTGCTTCACTCATCTCCATGCTACTCTACTATAGAAAATAATATTTTTCTTCACCTCACTCACTACATAATTATTCAATCATCAATGCATAGAGTATTTTTCTAAATCACTTTGTAAGGTATAAGCTCTTTATAAACCACCTTGCATACTTGCACACTTATTTTTAACCTTTTACATCCATAACGATCTGAAATTGGATCAACTATAAAAATACTAGAGACTAGAGGTAGGATCGACTAAAGAAGTTGATTGAACCAAATCCACTGACTGATAAAGAAGAACCAACTAAAGAAGATCAACAATGGATTTGACTAGTGTATCAACTAGTCTAGGTTGACTAGTAAGCATATGTTAACAACAAGGATGAGAGATTGACTAGATCGGACATACGATGTGGACTAGATAATTAGTAGAATGCACTGTCATCAATATTATGTAAACAAGGAGGATATGTCTACATGAAATTTGATGACCAAGATGAGTTAACTAGACAAATGGCATAAGTTATCAAGGGGGAGTTGAACCCTTTTATTGCTAAAAAGATACAAGAGAATATGACCCATTATAACCAAATTTTGGAAATGGCCAATGATAAGGTGGATTGTAGGTTGAAGAAAAGTTCAAATGGTTGGAGATCGGAAAATTTAACATAAAAAGTTGATTGAGGGATGACACTAAACTTGGAGATTTTTGCAAAGCATAGAAGAAGGAAGTTCTTTGAGAAAAGTGAACCCCCTCATTTTGGATGATGATTGAACTTGTGATTTTCATAACAACACTTGTGGGATTTGTAAGGATGGTAGCTCCATGAGGATGGTATGTCCAATGGGTTATTTGAGTACCTTGCATGGGAAGGGATTCAACTTTCTTTCAAGATGGATTTTCATGGCTTGGTTCCCTCTTGTTGATTGCATATATCTGTTTAATTGATCACCATGCTAGTTGATATTTGATGATGGTGCCTTGACTTATCGTAACGTCATGATTCTTTTCTTTGTATATTGCTTATCAATTCTAAAGAGTGCTACATCGATACACCTATGCATATGTGTGATGGTTGTATCCCCCAAGGAGTTGGACGTTGCTGGTGATCAAATGGCATTATAACTCTTATTAGTGACTAATGATCTAATTCTTTGATGGGAACATATATGGAGGCAATTTTTTTTCAATGGAAAAAATAGTTTCTTGTTATTCATAGAGTGAATCAAAGAAACTATAGATCATGCCTATCCCACAGATAGATTTCATAAATGTCAATATTCCAAGTACAGAGTTAATATATAACTACTGAGTAGGAAATCCCAAATAAAACTGGCCCATGCTATGATTCAATGATGACTTCCATACCCAAAAAATTATTCTAATATATGTTTACAAAATTCTTCAGTATAAATCTGAAGTACGAGACTATGGACAGGACCACAAAAATATAAGAAAAGGAAAAAGAAGTAACTAATATATATGATATTGACCCTCCTCCACCAGTTTCCTATTGACAAACCTTTTGAAATCTAAGATTCCTTCCCCAATATCAAGGCCCTAATTAGAGAGAATATTAGCTCGTTGATTGTAAATTCTTGGGATATGATTGTAGCTGAGTGAGGATAAATTATGATGTAATTTCAGGACTCTTGCTTTTCAATGTTCAAGAATAGAAACCTATCGTTGACGCTTGTCATCGATCCAATCAATCACTATCGAAGAATCACCAAACATCTAAAAAATGGCTATGTATTTTGTTAATTTTTTATTTTTAATTTGGAATTGCAGTAGTACTTGAAATCAATAAACGTTCATAAACATAAGCATTCACATACGACACATAAATTTACCCTGGGGAAACCCTCTATAACTTGAGGGTGAAAATCCCAGCAAAATATTCCTTAGTATATCGATAGATAGCATAGAATTTATTTTACATCAAGCACCCTCGGTGCATCAATCAGAGGAAGAGAGAAGATGGAAGAATAAAACTCGGAATAATATCATGCACAGACAAAAGCACATTGCCTTCAAGAGAGAAGAGAATTTGCTTCACATTAAATTTCATTAATCATGTATAACATATATATATATATTCTTCTTGTGCTTGGGATTCTATTTTTAGCTTCTGAATCCAGGATGAACTCGCCCTCCATCTGGATGCTAGACCACTTAGTTAGATGGCTAATTAAGTGTCAACATGCAAGTGTCGCAACTTCAAGTGTCGTCTTTTAGTTTAACTCAAGTGTCGTCATGCAAGCGTCACAACTCAAGTGGAGTCATGCAATCACTTAGTTAACTAGATCTTATTTGTTATCACTTAGTTAACTCTTTTAACTGAAGTCTTTCTTGTTAACATTACTGGAGTGAACAATTTGAGTTCTCCTTATTTAACTGAAGTCTTTATCATCACCAACATTTAACAAATCGAATTTTTTCTTATATTTACCATCACTGAAGTGTGCAAATCGAATTCTCTCTTATCTTATCACATCTTATCTTTATTTCTTGTCTTATCTGCATGGTCCACATGTGCCAGCTTAATTAATTTATTATATCAAATATACTAAGGATATTTTCCCAATGATGTGATCATCTTGATCTACTATCATTCCAAGTGGTCATATGTTAAATTAATTCACTCTAGAGATGGCCAGTCTCTAGAGGAGACTTAATAGCTCAACCATGGTTAGTAGTACATCACACACCATTTATGCTTTGAAATGCAAAGCATCACCTCAACACATTAGGCACCACCTCAACAAATGAGGATTTGTCTTGACACACAAGACCTTAGCCTTGACTAGCAAGACTACACAACATCATCACTTTGACATACAAAGAACTTGCCTCAACACATGAAGCTTATCCATTCTTGAGTCCAACTCAAGATTCTACTCCAAGTTTCTTGATTCCAAGTTGGCTCCTATAAGGCATTACCTAGACACATGAAGCTCAATCTTGACACACAAGATTGACCTGGAGAATGACTCATGATGTCGTAACTTTAACACTCCCTCTCAGTGAGGGAGGCATTCTCTGCCATGCTAGGCTTGTCTCAGAAGTACCTATACTTCGTCACAGACAAAGGCTTAGTCAACATATCTGCAATTTGCTCACCAGTATCAATGTACTGAAGTTTTATGGCACCTCTCTGGACCATATCTCTGATGTAGTGATACTTCATCTCAATGTGTTTCGATCTGTCACGAAACACATGGTTTTCTAAGAGCTTAATGCATCTCTGGTTGTTAGAGTGAATGACAGTAGTCTCAAGCTTCTCATTGAACAACCCAACAAGTAGCTTCCTAATCCACACATATTCTTGGCAGGCGGTATTAGCTGCAATATACTATGCTTCTATAGTACTCTGGGCTACAGAGCCATGCTTCCTGTTGGACCAAGAGATCATAGTTGATCCCAAGCTAAAACAAAATCCATATGTACTCTTTCAGTCCACAATAATACCACCCCAATCAGAGTCGACATATCCAAGTAGCATCACTCCACCACTGGAAGAATATATGAGTCCATAAACAATAGTACCTCAAAGGTATCTAAGCACATGCTTGGAAGTAACCCAATGTATATGTCTTGGCTCAGACATGAACCGAATCAAGATACTCACTACATAACATATGTCTGGTCTACTATGTATCAAGTACATCAAGGAACCAATGACCTGTCTATACATGGTAGGATCTACTAGATCCGATCTGGAATCTAACTCATGTAGCTTCTTATATTAGACACCATTGGAGTAGACATGGACTTACAGTCCATCATACCAAATATTTACAACACATCAACTATGTACTTTCCTCGTGAAAGAAAAAAATCTCATCTTTCCTTCGCCAAACTTCTAGACCAAGAAAATAGTGCATAAGACCTAAGTCTTTCATTTTGAACTCAAAAGTGAGCTCCCTCTTGCACTGATCTATTTGTTGCTCCTTTCCAATAAGGAACAAGTCATCAACATAGAGAACCAAGATCAATGGTTGGTTCTTCACAACCTTGAAGTACAAGTTGGGGTCATCTTCGCTTTTGGAGAAGCCCAAGATCTGAAGATAGTTGTCAATCCTTGAATACCAAACCCTTAGGGCCTGCTTAAGCCCAGACAAGGCTTTCTTAAGTTTGCATACATGGGACTCCTTCCCATGAACTAAAAACCCCCCAGGTTGTTGTATGTAAACCTCTTCCTCAACTTCACCATTTAGAAAAGAAGTCTTCACATCCATCTGGTGAAGTTTCCAACCCATAACTGAAGCAAGGGAAATTATGGTTTGAATAGTAGTGTACATGGCCACAGGAGCGAATGTATCATCATAGTCTATCCCTTCTTTTTGTGAGAAACCACGGGCCACAAATCTTGCTTTATACTTTCCAATACTTTCATCAGTTGCATACTTGATTTTATAAAGCCACTTGGAAGTTACTACAAACTTCCCTTTAGGTTTAGGAACCGCTTCCCACACATCATTCTTTGTGATGGATTTGCATTCTTCCACCATGCCATCTTTCCATACTTGCTGCTTAACAGCTTCTTCATAGGTGGTGGGATATAAATCACTAATGTGACTCATCTGAACTACATATCCTACATATCTATCAGGTTTCTTTCACTCTCTGGATGTGCCAGATGGTGCTCCATGCTTTTCTACCTCTTGCAGAATGTCTTGACACCATGCAGATCTCCTCTTAGTAGGAGGTTCATCAAGATATCTTTCTATCAGCTCTACTGGCTCTTCAGGATCAAGTAGATTTGTAGGCTCTTCTGACTTCTCCCTCTCGACATCTAAAAGGGGAGAATAAAAAACTGGATCCTCCATCATAAGAGTATCATGCTCCCCCATATCTGAATCACACTAAAGTTCTTTGGAGAACTTTAAGGAAGCGTCTTCATGAAATGTTACATCTATATTGACTTCAATGTTCCTTTGTCTTAGAACATAGATTTTGTAACCTTTGGAGGATTCACTATATCCAACAAATGTTCATTTCTTTCTGGATGGATCCATCTTCGGTCCTCCTCTGTTTTGGTACATTAATGTAGATAGGACAATCGAAAATCTTCAAGTGTCCAACATCTAGTTTTTCACCAGTGAAAACCTCTTCAGGAGTCTTTTCTCCCAGGATAGCATGCGGGCTTCTGTTCTGAATATAAATAGCAGTGTTGGAGGCTTCTGCCCATAAGGAGCTGGGCAGATCTTGATCAAACAAAATGGCTTTTGCAGCCTCACATAATGTTATGTTCTTTCTTTCAGCAACCTTATTCTGTTGGGGGTTGTAGGGTACAATCAACTGTCTTCTTATTCCTGCATCTCGACAGAATTCATTAAATTCATGAGACTCAAACTCTCCTCCATTATCATATCTCAAAGCATGAATGTGCTTTCCAATATAATTCTCAACCAGTGCTTTAAACTCTTTAAACTTGTTGAAAGTTTCACTCTTTTCCTTCAAAAAATAGATACATGACTTGCGAGAGAAGTCATCTATGAAAATCACATAGTAAAAATAACCACTCAAGGAGGGTGTTGACATAGGACCACATAGATCAAAATGAATCAAGTCTAGGATGCCTTTGGATTTTTTGGTACTGCTTGGAAAACTCTTCTTAATGTTCTTTCCAAGAGCGTAGCCTCTACAAACACTATCATATTCAAATTTAAATACAGGCATGCCTTTTACCATCTTCTGCAATCCAGGTAGCGCTTTGAAGTGGAGATGACCAATCCTCCTATGCCACAGCTCACAAGGATTGACTGTGTTATGGGTCATGGCTTGAATGAGGTTTATAGGAACTTTGTAGAGACCTCCCTCTCTAACTCCAATAACATATGCAGAGTTCATGTCTACATGCTTAGGCCACAGGAGCACTTTATTGACCATAAATATTTCTCTTAATCCTTTATCTTCTAGAACTGAAACAAATAGGAGGTTCTTCTTCAATCCGGGGACAAACAAAATTTCATCAACATGCAGTACATGTCATGAATCCAACTGAAAAGAAGTGGATCCAATTCCTTAGATCGAATAGGTGGTATTATCTCCAAGCTCTAATTGACAGGAGAACTTATTTTCCTTCAAATATGTGATAGTGCTCCTATATCCAATCATGTACTTGAATGCACCACTATATACCAGCCATGTCTCGGCACTAGTATTTATGGATCCAGACAGGGCTGAGACAAGATAGTACTCCTTCCTCGTCTCCTGATCATCAGAATAATTCTTTCTTGTAGGTTCATCTTCTGTAGTAGTGGAAGCATGAAACATACCCTTGAACTTTCCTCTTTGCTTTGCACGGCATTCTCTTGCATAGTGACCCTTCTTATTGCAATTAAAACATTTAACTTTATACTTATCAAGGTTCTTGTGGTCATTTTCCTTTTGATGAGAAAACTTCTTATGAGAAAAATATTTCTTACCTCTCTTCATACGTGCCGCGAGAGCAAGGGTCTCTTCCTTGGAGGAAGTATATTTGCTCTAGATTCACCCTTCTTCTTGTAGGAAATCATGCCATAGTCTCTCAAAGTTTGGTTTCACTTCTTGACCATTTACTATATCCAAGAATGTCTCCCATGAAGAAGGAAGGCCATCGGCAGTAGTCTGTATGAGATCATCATCATCGACCGTCACACCAATGCTCATGAGTCGATCTCTTACTTGAGAGATATTTGTGAAGAAGGAAGCAATAGTTTCATCCTTCTCCATCTTTAGATTTCGAAGCTTGTTCTTCAATGCTCTCTTTTGACTGGACACCTTCTTCTCATAAAGATTTTTCAAAGTGTCGAAGCATTCCTTTGGGGTGTTCAATGGAGTAATCACAGGCATCAAATTGTCTTTCACAGAATCATAAATGATCCTCTTTTCCATGGCTTGATTCTTCTTGAAGTTGGTGCACCCTGAATTACTAGTAGGCTCTTCAATAACACTGGATACATAGCCATCCATTGTCATGATCTTCCAGGATATTCAAAATACTGGTCTTCCAAGTATTGAAGTTCGAAGTTCCTTCAAGACGGTCTTCTGGTCTTACTGAGATTGAAGCCATAATTCTTCAAGTATTGTGCTCACTTAGGATCTACTTAGGCTCTAGCTTGGTTGCTGAACTTAGATCTTTCATGCCCTAAGCTTTGACCCATGTTAATTTTTTATCTTTAATTCAGAATTGCAGTAGTAGTTGAAATCAATAAACAATCATAAACATAAGCATTCACACACGACACGTAAATTTACCCTGGGGAAACCCTCTATAACTTGAGGGAGAAAACCCCAACAAAATCTTATTTAGTATATTGATAGATAGCAAAGAATTTATTTTACATCAAGCACCCCTGGTGCATAAATCAGAGCAAGAGAGAATATGGAAGAATAAAACTCAAAACAATATCCTACACAGAGAAAAGTGCATTGCCTTCAAGAGAGAAGAGAATTCGCTTCACATTAAATTTCATCAATCTTGTATAACATATATATAGATATATAGATATATAGATATAGATATAGATATTCTTCCCATGCTTTGGCTTCTATTTTTATCTTATGAATTCAGGATGAAATCGCCCTCCATCTGGATGCTAGACCACTTACTTAGATGGATAAGTGTCTTCATGCAAGTGTCACAACTTCAAGTGTCATCTTTTAGTTTAACTCAAGTGTCGTCATGCAATCACTTGGTTAACTAGATATTCTTTCTTATCACTTAGTCAACTCTTTTAACTGAAGTCTTTCATGTTAACATCATTGAAGTGATCAATTCGAGTTCTCCTTATTTAACTGAAGTATTTATCATCATTGAAGTTTAAAAAAATAATTTTTTTCTTATATTTACCATCACTGAAGTGTGCAAATCGAATTCTCTATTATCTCATCACATCTTATCTTTATCTCTTGTCTTATCTGCATGGTCCACATGTGCCGGCTTAATTAATTTATCATATCAAATATACTAAGGATATTTTCCCAATGATGTGATCATCTTGTTCTACTATCGTTCCAAGTGGTCATATGCTAAAGTAATTCACTCTAAAGGTGGTCAGTCTCTAAAAGAGACTTAATAGCTCAACCATGGTTAGTAGTACATCACACACCATTTATGCTTCAACATGCAAAGCATCACCTCAAGACATGAGGATCTGTCTTGACACACGAGACCTTAGCCTTGACTAGCAAGATTGTACAACATCATCACTTTGACATACAAAGCACTTGCCTCAACACATGAAGTTTACCCATTCTTGAGTCCAACTCAAGATTCTTCTCCAAGTTTCCTATGTCCAACTCAGGCTCCTATAAGGCACTACCTCAACACACGAGGCTCAATCTTGACACACAAGATTGACCTAGAGAATGACTCAAAATACTAGTCTTCCAAGTATTGAAGTTCGAAGTTCCTTCAAGACGGTCTTCTGGTCTTACTGAGATTGAAGCCATAATTCTTCAAGTATTGTGCTCATTTAGGATCTACTTAGGCTCTAGCTTGATTGTTGAACTTAGATCTTTCATGCCCTGAGCTTTGACCCCTGTTAATTTTTTATCTTTAATTCAGAATTTCAGTAGTAGTTGAAATCAATAAACAATCATAAACATAAGCATTCACATACGACACATAAATTTACCGTGGGGAAACCTTCTATAACTTGAGGGAGGAAACCCCAGCAAATTCTTATTTAGTATATTGATAGATAGCAGAGAATTTATTTTACATCAAGCACCCCTGGTGCATAAATCAAAGCAAGAGAGAATATGGAAGAATAAAACTCAAAATAATATCCTACACAAAGAAAAGCGCATTGCCTTCAAGAGAGAAGAGAATTCGCTTCACATTAAATTTCATCAATCTTGTATAACATATATATATATATATTCTTCCCATGCTTTGGCTTCTATTTTTATCTTATGAATTCAGGATGAAATCGCCCTCCATCTGGATGCTAGACCACTTACTTAGATGGATAAGTGTCTTCATGCAAGTGTCACAACTTCAAGTGTCGTCTTTTAGTTTAACTCAAGTGTCGTCATGCAAGTCTCGCAACTCAAGTGTCGTTATGCAATCACTCGGTTAACTAGATATTCTTTGTTATCACTTTGTTAACTCTTTTAACTAAAGTCTTTCACGTTAACATCACTAAAGTGATCAATTCGAGTTCTCCTTATTTAACTAAAGCATTTATCATCATTGAAGTTTAACAAATTGAATTCTTTCTTATCTTTACCATCATTGAAGTGTACAAATCGAATTCTCTATTATCTTATCACATCTTATCTTTATCTCTTGTCTTATCTGCATGGTCCACATGTGCTGGCTTAATTAATTTATCATATCAAATATACTAAGGAGATTTTCCCAATGATGTGATCATCTTGTTCTACTATCGTTCCAAGTGGTCATATGCTAAAGTAATTCACTCTAAAGGTGGTCAGTCTCTAAAGGAGACTTAACAGCTCAACCATGGTTAGTAGTACATCACACACCATTTATGCTTCAACATGCAAAGCATTACCTCAACACTTGAGGCACCACCTCAACACCAGATTGCCTCCTCTACCTGAAGAATCTCTTCTTTTTCCCGTTCCAATGACTTTATAATTACCACCTCATGCCTTGAAATAATGCTCATCACCGAAGAAGTGTAATGGTCTTTGATTAGACCTTCAATGCGAGTAATCTCTTCCTTTTGAGATCTCTTATTGTTCTTAATCCAAGGGGAAACCATTGCCTTAAGAGACCGAAGGAAGCTGGGAAAACTATTCATAATAGAACTAGTGTCTCTTCCATAGAAGGATAACCAATGATTTCTAACCAAGTAAATAAATTCCAGCTCCTCTGACCACACCGGGAAATATTTGAAAGGGTACCTAGTGATTTGAGATACTTTCCCCATACGTAAACCATTGGCAGATGATCATAAATAGAAATCGTTTCGATTAAAGATGTACATCGATCCATCGATCCAAATAAGCATTCGTGAACAAGAATTCTATCGAATCTTTTGGCAATAACATCTTCCCCTTTCCTCCCATTATGCCAAGTAGGAGCAAGTGGTTTGGGCTCAATATCGACCAATCGATGGCTACATATTAAATTATGAAACCAGGAAGTCAGAGAATCCATCCTAACGTTGGTTCCCCAAGATTCTTGAGCAACCACTATAAAATTAAGGTCTCCAACCACTATAAGAGAGGAAATATCAAGAATACCTCTTCGAGCCATCTCTATCCAAAAGTATTGTCTCTCCACGGAAGGCCCATAACAGTTGAGTAAACAATGAGGAGAATCCAGTTCTCTGCTTTTGCCAACCAAAAGGATACCGCCACAAGTCTGAAATGGACTTAAATTGAGACAAGAAGGGTTCCATGCTGATATGAGTCCACCCGAAAGACCCTTGGCATCAATAGTATAGCATTCCCAGGAAGGGAATAAATGCCAAAGGAGCTCTCTAGCCTTTGAACCTTTAACCATAGTTTCCTGAAGAAATACAATATTCGGAGAGACTAATTCCATTAACCATTTGAGGGCTAGAAATTTTGGGGTGCCCCCAAACCCTTTCACATTTAAGAACAACAAGATCATTAAGTAACCATTGGAGAGGCCTGCGTTGCTCTAAGTGGATTGAAGTTATCAATGAGGAGATTTTGAGAATCCAATAGGTCGTTACTGAGTGATAGATCTGCTAAGCTCGTCGATTCTATCTTCTATGCACCGCCAGCCGAAGATCTTGCAAGATCTTTACGTCTCCGACCTCCATTCTTTTTCCTAATGGTGGCACTGGGGTTAGGAAAATCAATAGGAGAAGGCTCTGCAAATTCCACCTTATAAACGATAATGGGTTCTTGTAAAACCCTTCACGAGTTACTTTAACAGGGGTCGATTCCCGTGCAGGCACCTCACCTGGCATGCCATTGACTTGAGATATGCCAAACGAATCTAGAATGGCTAGTTCATCACTTAGGCTTTGGGAATCGAGCACCAAGTGGAGAGCATTCAGTGAAGAGATGGCCTCATGACTAAGGTCCCCCATAGTAGAAACAAAATTCTTGACACCCTCCTAAAGTACCCTTCGTGACTGTTGTGAAGACCCAAAGCCCAAATCATAAGGTGGTTCCCTAGCACCCCCTTCAACTCCAGGATGAGATAAATTTGCCTCTTCTAACAATAAGAGTTCTAACTTTGACAGGGACTCGTAGAAATCAGGGAATAGTTGTTTTAACTTACCCGAGAAAGAGCCAAAACCACTTGAAAGAGAGAGTCGGCTACTATTGAGGTCTGTTGCATCCAAATGGGAACATCCTCGGTTATTAGGTAATGTAGCCATAATAGGAACCAATGCATCGTCTCTACAAACAACCCCCTTGTTACTGGAAGACGAACTGCAATTGAACTTCAGATGACTTGCTACCCCATAGGCATGACAATGAAAAGGGGTTCTCCAGTAATCCAAGGGTTGCTTGATCTTTTTGTCGCCCCAATTAATGGTAATCACCTGTGGAAGTCCTAGTTCCACATCCATCTCTGTTAACACCCACGCCATTCGTTTGTCTTCATGAAATAGAGACTTCTCATCAAAGTAAATAAAATGCCCAGTTATGTTGGCGAGAGCCTCGAATATCTCTCGAAACCAAAGTTTAAGTGGAAACCCTTTAAGCAAAACCAAGAAATGATTCTTCTAAATCTTCTTGGTGAGGGGGTTAAAATCCAAGTTCCAATGCTTAATGCATAGAGAGCCTCGGCCTATAACCCATGGACGAGCCAAAATTCGGGTTACATGTTCCTCATCGATGAAATGGAAAGCAATTAAATTATTCACCAACATATGAACCCTGGGACTGTAGTTGAGTAATGGTTTCCAGTTTTCAGCAAACCAGGTTAGTAGAGCCGACCAACTAATGTTCGAAAAACAAACTTTACCAATGATAGCACGAGCATAGAAGCTTAATACCAGCCCCAACTGGACGTCTTTCCCCAAAGTCATATCGATATCATCGGCTCTAAAATTTAAAACTTTATGGGCTCTGTGTAAGCAAATCGTCTCCCCACGACTACATGAAAGACCTCCACCGCTACGAGGAAGGGTATCCGGTTCGAAGCCTTTGGAAGTCTCAGGACCCTCACTAGCTTAAGTTAAGTGAGCCAAACCACCATGTTCACAGAGTAGAGGGTCTAATGAATTTTGGGTATAACCAAGTGAATGTTCCCGTGACGAAGGCGAAACCCCTGGTTCCTCAGGCCAAGTGCCAATAATTACAACTCCCATCTAACCATTGACTCTTCGTAGGTAAGCTTGTCACTTCAAGATAAACCCCCAAGAAAATCCAATAAAACATGAACATGAAATGCAAGGCCCTTATGCCACCAAAAGCACGTAAACAAGGGTAAAAGTAATTAGCACCAATTTAAACCAAGTTCACTACCATCCTTACTCCCTAAAAACCCTAACCAACGCCACCATCACCGCAATCCTTATATGGATGGGGTCGTCCCATGTGATATGGGTTTCATATTTTATAGTCATTATATGGGGTCGTTCCCTTTTCTTCTCAAATGTATCAAACTTCCTATGGAGCACTACATTAGACTTAACATAAGTGAGAACACATGATATTATTTTGAGTAGGCCATCTCAAATTAAGTGGAGAAAATCCATGTCATATATGGGTGATGTCATAAGGGGTCGTCCACTTTTCTTCACGTATTTGATATTCTTGGTTTAATGGGGATTCAGTGGAGTTTAAAGTCTCATATGGCATGGAATCTACATTACTATAAGAAGAGGGGATGGTCTACGAAGTCGTCTTACCCTTGTGTTGACTAGTTGTGGGATGGTTTGGCCCACTCAACCGTTGCATATAAATTAATAATTTTATCATGGGTCGTCTCCTTATTGAATCACTCGTTTGCACATTTGGGATTGGACGTAGGTTATTGTGGAATGGCATCTTAACTAAGACATTTGGAGCCGCCTATATTGGTCCACCCTCTCATGATGCGGTTGGACCATGGGGTCGTCCCTTTATACATGTATTTATGGAGTCGTTTTTTGAGCCAGCCAACTCAACATATACTTTCTATGTGAGTCGTCCTCTTCGATATCTCGGCTCATGTATTCTTGCATGCCATTGAATGGGTTGTGGTTTGGTTCACAAGGATGTGTGTCACTTTAAGGGAGCCACCGTTTTATTATACAAAAGCAAGCTTACATCTATTTGACTAAACATGTGGATGGGGCCATCTTCTTTGGCACGACTTCGCTATCTTGGGCACGTGATCATTGTTGTAAATAAATCGATTTTGTTAGGGGTTGAGGTTTGGTTCTAGTGGTGGGGACTAATGGCTGATCCAATGGAAATCCAAGTTTTAATACTTGCGAGGTGGAATTTGATGCTCTGACAAGGACTTGTATGACTATGGTGACAGTTTACTCTCGTTGGGGTGCCCTCTCCAACATTAAGGTTAGCCCCGATTTAATCCATCAATTGCATGCTTGATTTTATAATGATTTTATAAAGCCACTTGGAAGTTACTACAAAATTCCCTTCAGGTTTAGGAACCACTTCCCACACATCATTCTTCATGATGGATTTGTATTCTTCCACCATGCCATATTTCCATACTTGCTGCTTAACAGCTTCTTCATAGGTGGTGGGTTCTAAATCACTGATGTGACTCATCTAAGCTACATATCTGTCAGATCTCTTTCACTTTCTGGATGTGCCATAGGTGCTCCATGATTTTCTGCCTCTTGCATAATGTCTTGACACCATGCAAATATCCTCTTAGTAGGAGGTTCATCAATAGCAAGAGGTTCATCAAGAGATATTTCTATCAGTTCTACTGATCAACCGGATATTTAGGCTCTTCTGACTTCTCCCTCTCAACATCTAAAATGGAAGAATCGAAAACTGGATCCTCCATCATAGGAGTATCATGCTCCCCCATACGCGAATCACACTAAAGTTCTTTGGAGCACTTGAAGGCAGCCTCTTCATGAAATGTTACATCTCTGTTGACTTCAATGTTCCTTTGTCTTAGAACATAGATTATGTAACCTTTGGAGGATTCACTATATCCAACAAATGTTCCTTTCTCTCTGGATGGCTCCATCTTTGTCCTCCTCTATTTTGGTACATTAATGTAGACATGACAACCGAAAATCTTCAAGTGTCCAACATCTGTTTTTTCACCAATGAAAACCTCTTCAAGAGTCTTTTCTCCCAGGCTAGCATGTGGGCTTCTGTTCTGAATATAAACAACAGTGTTGGAGGCTTCTTCCCATAAGGAGGTGGGCAGATCTTGATCACACAAAATGGCTTTTGCAACCTCACATATTGTTATGTTCTTTCTTTCAACAACCATATTCTGTTGGGGGTTGTAGGGTACAGTCAACTGTCTTCTTATTCCTGCATCTCGACGGAAGTCATTAAATTCACGAGACTCAAACTCTCCTCCATTATCATATCTCAAAGCATGAATGTGCTTTCCAATCTAATTCTCAACCAGTGCTTTAAACTCTTTAAACTTGTTGAAAGTTTCACTCTTTTCCTTTAAAAAATAGATCCATGAATTGTGAGAGAAGTCATCTATGAAAATCACATAGTACAAATAACCACTCAAGGAGGGTGTTGACATAGGACCACATAGATCGGAATGACTCATGATGGTGTAAATTTAACATATTTCATGTGAGCATAGTTTAACAAGCCTCAAAGTGCAAGAAGTTTTACACGAGTGTTGCTACCTTTGCCATAGCCAATACAAATGTCAATATGTTGGTCTTTAGTGATGAGAAGGAGAATGCCAGACCCTCATATGCCTCCTTGTTCAGCCCCATCAAAGAAACCTATGGGCGCCTGACTGGATACAAGTGGAGGGAATTTGATCATACCTTTCAATGGTGTTGGCTTCTTGATAGCTCTTGATAAGAAGTTCATAATATATCTACATCCACCTTCAAAATTGTATCTTATATCCTCAAATAGGATCAAATTCCTATAGCACCACATACCCCAAATGAAGAAAAGAGGAAATGGCGAAGATTTTGAACTCGTCTGAAACCACTGATAGAGGCTTGCTTCCAAAGTATCAAAATTCTAGTAACCATTAATTCTGCATATTCTTGTCACCTCATCCCAAATCCGAATAGTAGTATGACAAGTGACCAAGAGATGATCCAGAGATTCTGCAGATTGATAACTTAAAGGGTACCCCGTAGGTCCCATTCTGCCTCACCTCAAGTAATTATCACCACTTAAGATCCTATTACATAAATCCAACCATGTAAAACAGAGTATCTCGACAAGAGCTGGTCATTCCCAAAGACGTCGATGTCACCACATCGGCTGACAGTTTGCATAAAGAGAGGCAATATCAATGTATGCCAAACAGGTTGTCACTTCGCATGTTGTAGAGTTCCAAGACCAAATAATACAATCAGTTCCATCCTTAAGACATATACCATAATGTCTAAGAACAACCACATAAACGTCCCATTCCTCAGCTTCATGAGGATCTAGTCCAATATCCAATGAAGTAAGGCAGTAGTTAACAGAAACACTGGATCCCATATTCCTGGCATGGTTAAGATAAAATATACCTTTTGAATGCAATGTCTGTAAAGTGGAATGGGACAACGTTGTATTTGATGTAACACCAACAATAGGATCAACCCCTATCCTTACTTGGAACCCGTTCCCAACTTTCCAAGACAGCCATCCGTTTAATACTGGGAAAGTGTCGACTAATCCGCTCCATATATTAGAGATAGAAGGAGATTTATTTTGAGCCTTTCTAATCCACTCTGTAACCGTAAGGTTCTCTAAATATTTATTTCTAATGATCTCCCCCCAAGGACCATTATTTGTGAGTCCCCGCCAAAGACTTTTCATGTGAAGGGCAGTTTTGATCCAGAAAATGTTCCTGATGCCCCATCCGCCAAAAGTCTTGGGAGTGGCCAATTTATCCCAAGCCGCAAGGTGAACTCCATGCCTGGACTAAGAAGAAATCCAAAGAAAGTTGAAAAATAGTTGGCGGGTCATAGATAATATGCATGAGGGCACCTTTGCCAAAGTTAGCCAATATATTGGAATATTATTAAGAACAAAATTAAGGAGAGTGACTCTGCCTCCCAATGATAATTTCTGATTATACCAGGTATTGATATTCTTCTCAACCTTATTAACAAACCAGAGCCAATCAATCTTATGATAATTATTAGGTTTAAGGAAATATCCAAGATATTTCAATCCATTATCAAGATCCTAAAAATCATATGGGAGACTAGTACGAACCTATGTTTGTATCGCCTCGTCTAAGTTAAGATGGTACAAGTACGATTTAGGTGAGCTTACTTCCATGCCTAAAGCCAAGCAAAAGCTATCCAAAATCTCTTTGAAATGATGCCATTCTGACAAGTTTCCAATTCCAAATAACAAGACGTCGTCCACGAAGAGTAAGTGAGTGATGAATTGATTGGAGGGGACCTTGATACCTGTTATTTTATCCTCAAGTTTTGCCTTGATTAACATTCTGCTCAATCCTTCAATAAACAGAAGAAAGAGTAGTGGTGAGAGTGGACAGCCCTTACAGAGGCCACGTGAGCTCTTGAAGAAAGTTGTAGGACTCCCATTGACCAAAACTGCAAAGTTGGCAGTCGAAACACATCCCATAATCCACTGAGTGACTTCATAATTCAGACCCACATTGAGTAGAAGTAATTGGAGAAAGGACCGATCAACTTTGTGATATGCTTTTACCAAGTCGAGCTTCAAGACTAAGGATTTGCAACGATTGATTTAAGCATAGTGTAATGTCTCTTGTGCAACCTCGATAACGTCAAAAATCTACCTTTGATAAAGGAACCCAAATTGTTCCTTAGATATGCCCCTGGATAAGCCAACCTTCATTTGATTTGCAATTACCTTAGAAACAATTTTATACAAGAGATTAGATAAAGAAATAGGTCGAAAGTCCTGGAAAGATGAAGGATTAGAGACCTTCATAATGACAGCTATAAAAGTGGCATTAACCCCTCCTGACACATTGTCAGCAATACAAGATTCTTCCACCAAACGAATAGTTTCAGGGCCAACCAAATCAAAGAACTGTAAATAAAACTCTACAGACCAGCCATCTGGTCCAAGACTCTTTTCCTTGGCCATCTGTTTCAATATACCTTCTATTTCTGGGGGAATAACAGGTATGCCCACATGGTCACTCTCGTCCTCAAAGAAAATACGGGGTATGCAATGTAAAACTTTAAATTGTGCCTCAACATTACTGACCAGTGGTTTACTAAAGAGATTATTGAAATACCCGGTTGTCGCATTCTCAATACCTTGTTGTGATGTGATTTTTACTCCACCGAACTCTTCTATATCCCAAATGCCATTATTTTTCTTTTTTTCCAATGAGTAGCATATGAATGGGAAAAAAACTGGTAAATTACGATCTCCTTGTGTGATCCACAAAGGTTGACTCTTCAAACACCAGATTGCCTCCTCTACCTGAAGAATCTCTTCTTTTTCCCGTTCCAATGACTTTATAATTACCACCTCATGCCCTGAAATAATGCTGATCATCGAAGAAGTGTAATGGTCTTTCATTAGACCTTCATTGCGAGTAATCTCTTCCCTTTGAGATCTCTTCTTGTTCTTCATCCAAGGGGAAACCATTGCCTTAATAGACCGAAGGAAGATGGGAAGACTATTCATAGCAGAACTAGTGTCTCTCCCATAAAAGGATAACCAGTTATTTCTGACCAAGGAAATAAATTCCAGCTCCTCTGACCACAACGGGCAATATTTGAAAGGGTACCTAGTGATCTGAGATCCTTTCCCAATACATAAACTATTGGCAGATGATCAGAAATAGCAATTGTTTCGATCAAATATATACATCGATCCAAATAATTCTTTGTGAACAAGAATTCTATTAAGTCTTTTGGCAATAGCATCTTCCCCTTTCTTCCCATTACACCAAGTAGGAGCAAGTGGTTTGGGCTCAATATCGACCAATCGATGGCTGCAGATTAAATTATGAAACTAGGAAGTTAGAGAACCATCCTAACGTTGGTTCCCCAAGATTCTTGAGCAACCACTATAAAATTAAGGTCTTCAGCCACTATAAGAGAGGAAATATCAAGAATACCTCTTCGACCCATCTCTATCCAAAAGTATTGTCTCTCCACGAAAGGCCCATAACAATTAAGTAAACGATGAGGAGAATCTAGTTCTCTGCTTTTTCCATCCAAAAGGATACCGTCACAAGTTCGAAATGGACTTAAATTGAGACAAGAAGGGTTCCATGCCGATATGAGTCCACCCAAAAAACCCTTGGCATCAATAGTATAGCATTCCCGGGAAGGGAATAAATGCCAAATGAGCTCTCTAGCCTTTGAACCTTTAACCATAGTTTCCTGAAGAAATACAATATCCTGAGAGACTAATTCCATTAACCATTTGAGGGCTAGAAATTTTGGGGTGCCCCCAACCCCTTTCACATTTAAGAACAACAATATCATTAAGTAACCACTAGAGAGGCCTGCGTTGCTCTAAGTGGCTTGAAGTTATCAATGAGGAGATTCTGGGAGTCCAATAGGTCGCTACTGAGTGACATATCTGCTAAGCTCTTCGATTCTATCTTCTATGCACCGCCCACCAAAGATCTTGCAAGATCTTTACGTTTCCGGCCTCCATTCTTTTTCCTAATGGTGACATTGGGATTTGGAAAATCAATAGGAGAATATGCAGAGTCCACCTTATAAACAGTAAGGGGTTCTTGTAAAAACCCTTCACGAGTTACTTTAACAAGGTTCGATTCCCGTGCAGGCACCTCACCTGGCATGCCATTGACTTGAGATATGCCAAATGAATCTAGAATGGCTAGTTCATCACTTAGGATTCGAGAATCGAGCACCAAGTGGAGAGCATTCAGTGAAGAGAAGGCCTCATGACTAAGGTCCCCCATAGTAGAAACAAAATTCTTGACACTCTCCTAAAGTACCCTTCGCAACTGTTGTGAAGACCCAAATCCCAAATCATAAGGTGGTTCCCTAGCACCCCCTTCAACTCCAGGACGAGATAAATTTTCCTCTTCTAACAATAAGAGTTCTAACTTTGACAGGGAATCGTAAAAATAAGGGAATAGTTGTTTTAACTTACTCGAGAAAGAGCCAAAACCGCTTGAAAGAGAGGGTCGGATGGTATTGAGGTCTGTTGCATCCAACCAAGGATAATTTTAGGGGCGAAATTTAGCCCACGGGCTATTTTTCCATGTTTTTTTCCAAAAAAAGATTCGTCAATTTGCATTTTTTAAAGCCCCATTTCGCCCAATTTTGATGGGCTAAACTTTTTTCACTCTAAAAATCGCCAAATTATTATATAAACTATATAAAATCCTTAGAAATTGAAATAATTTTAGAAAACTATCGCTAAATATTTTATAGTTGACATTTTAAGAATTTGTAAGATTCGCCAAGGTTTATACACTTTTAAATAAGTATGTGTCCTTAAAATTATCCCCGCATGATCCAACTGGGAACATCTTCGGTTATCAGGTAATGTAGCCATAGTAGGAACCAACGGATCGTCTATGCAAACAACACCCTTGTTACTGGAAGATGAACTGCAATTGAACTTCAGATGACATGCTACCCCATAGACATGACAACGAAAAGGGGTTCTCCAGTAATCCAAGGTTTGCTTGATATTTTTATCGCCCCAATTAATGGTAATCACCTGCGGAAGTCCTAGTTCCACATCCGGCTCTTTTAACACCCACGCCATTCGTTTGTCTTCATGAAATAAAGACTTCTCATCAAAGTAAATAAAATGCCCAATTATGTTGGCGAGAGCCTCGAATATTTCTCGAGACCAGAGTTTAAGTGGAAACCCTTTAAGCAGAGCCCATAAATGATTCTTTTGAATCTTCTCGATGAGGGGGTTAAAATCCAAGTGCCAATGCTTAATGCACAGATAGCCTCGGCCTATAACCCATGGACGAGCCAAAATTCGGGTTACATGTTCCTCATCGATGAAATGGAAAGCAATTCAATTATTCACCAGCATATGAACCCTGGGACTGTAGTTGAGTAATGGTTTCCAGTTTTCAACAAACCAGGTTAGTAGAGCCACTAAACATGTGGATGGGGCCATCTTCTTTGGCATGACTTCACTATCTTGGGCACGTGATCATTGTTGTAAATAAATCGGTTTTGTTAGGGGTTGAGGTTTGGTTCCAATGGTGGGAACTAATGGTTAATCTGATGGAAGTCCAAGTTTAAATACTTGCGGGGGCGGAATTTGATGCTCCAACAAGGACTTGTATGGCCACGTTGATAGTTTACTCTCATTGGGGTTCCCTCTCAAACATTAAGGCTGGCCCAGCCCATGGTTTTCCCTCCAGTTGTCAGATAGAGTGGTTGTCCAAGTGAAACAGTCGTGTGGTGGCTGGAGTTTCCACTGATAGTTTAAAAAAAATGTTTTGTTGACTCTTTGTTAATACTTAAAGATATACTCGTGCGCCATCATTCCATCATTTCAAATTCATAGTCTAAAGATAAGACGATTTTTTGGGGGAGTTTGTGTTATGACCATTTTCCCCCAAATTTTGATTGTAATTTTTCGAATCGCAGATATAAGGCGCTAAGATTGCATAATATAGATGCCATGGGGGTTTTTGAGGGCGATGAATCCATTTCTGCAATCAAAAAATAGATTATGAGCAATGAAAAGTTATGATCTTGCCATTTTGCAATAAAAAATTAGATTATGAGCAATGAAAAGCTATGATCTTTCCATTTTTGAATCGTCGAATTCTACCAAAAATCGTCGGATATTCAAAATCATCCAATCATTAACCAACTCCCATTTCAAGTGCGTTGATTTACACAAGCATACAATTGGATTGGTTTACTTGGTCATCCACTAACCTTTGGAGGATATGCTTGACCAATCACCTCACTATGTTATTAATGTTTGACTTGTCATGAGAGTTGGTTAAGAGCTCGCATTATTTTATTTGTTTTCCTTGTACGAAAAGTAGATAAAAGCACTTTATGTTATTATTGGACAAGTTGACGAGTAAATAGTGGATCTAGAAAAGCAAATAAGCCTTCTTTGCTTGAGAAGATAATGTTGAAACCTATATAAGGGTTTTTTATATCCATTTGATGCACAATTGGATTTGGGGACTTTTCTCCTTAGACTTTGTTGAAGATCCTGAAGACAAAATGAGAGTCTAAGCTTCTTCGACTATTGAGGTTTATTTGCTTGAGTTTTATTGCTAAATATTATAGTTGAAATACTTGCATCAAATGTGTTGGAGGGCTGCAATAATATAGGTAACAATTCCTCATAAAAAATATTGTTCCTATATTTAGAAGATCAAATGCGTGATCCATTCCGCTATATGCCTTTGTATTTTGTTGCTAGAATATGTTCACATGTATGATTCTCCTTAACTCGAGCTAATTATATCTCTATTGATCTGGATTTGTCCGAGAATGAAATTAAAGAGCATATATAGAACCACATACACATATGTAATGCAGGAAACACAATGATATAGTAAACTCATTCTATTAACTTATTAAAATAGAACAAACTGTAAAATAAAACAGCTAGAATGGTGGTAGCTTTATCTCTGAGAAAAGATGTGGCAACTATGCTCATTCGTCACAAGTTGATTACAAAAGAAGGTTGAAGGGCCTTTTAATCATAAGCATGAAAGTGAAAACCCTAACATCCAAAAACCTGACCCTAGGAGATGATCCGTAAAAAAGGTTTGTGAGTCCTGAGGTGGTTAGTTAAGGTGTCAACTTATCGGGGGCATAACTTTTGCATACGATCTTCATTTAGGGTGTTTGATAGCTCGTTGGAAAGGTCTAGTCAAGAAGTACACATTTCTTCTATCCAATCGTGTCTTTGGATTTAAATGGACTATGGCATCACCAAAAAAAATCGTTCAGGGCCTCAAAACGACCCCAGAAGTTTTGGACACGAAAATCCATAAAAACCACCAAACTATAAAAATTGTCTTGAGCTAGTGGAATAGGTGGGTGGCTTCTGATATCTATCTGGCACAGTCCTTCGACCCAAAAAACTGCCAAAATAGAAGTTGTTTTGAGCCAGTGGAATAGGTGGGTGGCCACCGATACCCATTTGGGTCATTTACACATCAATCACAAAATACACTCTCTTACATGTTTGTGTTTTCTCTTTAATTGAGATATTCACAAGTTTTTTTCAATAATGATGGACAACAATAAATTATTGGATATAAGTTCTTGATTTCAGTTATAGTCACTCTAAACCTCATACTAATTACCCTCTATAATTGATCCTTAACTCTACTTGCTCAATACACTAATCTTGATTCTATCATCACCTCTTTTATAATATATCTTTTATAATTATGTATTGCTAAAACCACTCTTCAATGTCACCGAGAGCTTGATTGCCCAAGTTTTAGTGATCCTAAGTTAGGGAGTATTAGAAAATGTGATCCTAAAGTTAGGAATAAATTACTGTATCACTTCACTTTATGTGATTACTCCATGTTTTTTATATACTCCAAGTGCATTTAAAAAAGACGTGAAGGCAAACAATAGAACACGCTTCTCAAGTATATGTGTCGTGATTATCTTTGGTTCCACGCAGAGCTTAATTGCAGGACAAATCTATCTATCTATATATATATTTGCATCCCTCCGATGAAATTTATGCAAATTAAGTACTTGGTTCACTGATATCCATTATTGATGTGAACAACAAATACTGCCAACCATTATGAATATTCAAAGTTCTTGAACTTAATGAAGCTACATTGTATTCATTATTCATGAAATTTCGATTATTCATTATCCAGTGTGTGCCAAAGAAGCCTTGAAGACAGAGAGAATTAAAAGCGCTGCGAGAACGGGAATTGAGAAATAACAGTGGCACCTGCAGGCTACGACCACATTGTGTATCTTCTTCTCTGCCCATCGCCTTCGTAAGTTTGTATTATCATTTTTCAACGGGTTTCAATCCCTCCTCTTTTACCTAGCCGCCATTGCATGCTCCCTTTTTTTAACTCAACTTGAAATCGCCATAATTTACATTGGAAGTGATATTTATATGTGACCAAATATGATACAAGGGATTTTGGTTTGGGCTAATTTGCATTTTTAATGTTGACTATTTTATTTGGCTTTATGTAACCAAGGTGATATAAGGAAAGCTTTATTGTTTTTGCACTGAGAGTAGCGAGGTGCTTACAATCTAGTATGGGGGAGATGTGTAATGCTATGTAATGATGTCACGTTTGTACCAAAAATAAAAAGTAATTAAAATTTTGTAATACCGGCTCATAAAATAAAAAATGAAAAAAATAATAATAATTTAAAAAATCCATATCCCCTCATAAAATAAAAATTTAAAACCAAATAAAAAGTCATTAAAAAATAGCACCTCAATAAATTGGATGCCTCTTGGTGCTTGGTAGATCCACATTTAGGATGGATCTATGTTGGTTTAATTATAACCAAGGTTTTATAACTTGAATTGAGTGACAAGATGTTATAGGAAGGATTTTCAATTTTTCATTGTAAAAACTTTTATGATGTATTAAGTGTTGATTAGAGCACAATAAAGCTCAATCAATCACTTTATTAAGGTTATACGTGGGTCAAGGCCATGCCTCTAGAGTTCTTTTGGTGCTATGAGAGTGGTGCATGTCTTGTACATGATCATGCAGTGCTAGTTTTTTGTGTGGCTCAATTTTATGATTGTCGTCACACAACATTTTTTACTATGACACAATATTATAACTACGACACGCCATCACAACATAATCACATCACATATTTATTTTTAAATCATTGTGCATTGAATTCTATTTGGTTGCATTAGCTCTAATGGCTAAAGTTGTAAGTTTGTTCAATAAATCTAATAAATTGGAGGGGTCCAAAAATTATAAAGCTTGGAGTTGTCACATTCAAAGTACCCTCATTTACAGTGATTTATGGAAAGAGGTTTGCAATGCACGACCCACAAATCCCACTGATGTTACACAATTAACCAAATGAGAGGTAAAAGATGACAAAGCTTTAGCTCTTATTCAAAGTATTGTTTATGATGAAGTCTTTGTTCACATTGATAATAGTAATGATGCATGGCAAGCTTGGAAAATTCTTAAAGATATGTTTGATTCCCAAGTTGAGGTCAAGCGTGTTGATCTTCAATTAAAATTGTTGCAACAAAAGTTGTCAGAAGGAGGAGATGTCATGGAATATATTTCAAGACTAAAAAATATTAGACAAGAGATCAGTAAAGCGGGTTTTACTAAAATTGAGGATGGTTTGATGGTTACTATATTGATTTTAGTGTTTCCAGAATCATACAAACATTTTTTGAAAACATTGAAAATTACTAATAAGTTGGAGAATATCACTTTTGACAAGCTCAGTGAGTTGTTGGCAAATCATGATAAAACTTTTGGCAAGAAGAAACAGTGAAGTGAGGATGTTTTGGTTTTGCAAGTACCAATAAGAGTATTTTGGTTGCAAGTACCAATAAGAGCACTACTCATGATTCAACTACAAACTAGAGGTAGTGGTTGAGGAAGAGGAAGAGAAAGTGGCAAGGGAAGAGGCATAAGAAATATGTATAAAAAAGGATCATCTAAGGAAAATGAAACTCAACATTCTTAGTCCAGTGGAAGACAAGGAGGAAAGAAAACAATAACTTGTTTTTGATGCAACAAAATTGGACACTATGCCTTAGATTGTAAAATTCCTTAAGAGAAACTAGCAAAAAACACATCTTCATCTTCGGCACAATATGCAAATGTAGATAAAAATGAGAACTTTGAGTATGTTTTTTACAACACTTGAACAAGTAGAGGAACCAAATTCAATAGCAACAAATTATTCTTTTCGAAGTGACTATGAGGATGTGTGAATTCTAGATACAGGGGCCACTCAACACATGACTTTCCAGAATGATTTCTTTTGGACTTATCAAGATTGTAACTTAAATTCTATCTTTCTTGTAAATGATACCACGCAAAATCCTATTGGAATAGGGTTAGTTAAAGTTTTTTAGACAGGTAGTGGGCTTCAACTGTCTCCTGATGATGATCCCAGAGTAGGGATTGAAACGTTGAGATTGTCAATCTTAGAACGCAATTCCTCTTACCCTTCAATGATTTCTAATGTGTAGTATGTACCCAATTTCAAGAAAAAGTTGTTGTCTTTAGTATTGTTTCACCAATTAGGACATCAAATAATGATGGAGAAAGGGGTTCTTAAAATCAATTTAGAAATAGATGGATTAAAGACAATCATGACATGTTATGAGGATGGTAAACTTCTTCAAATGAAAGGAACAATTCTTCCATGAATGAAAGAATTTGCATATTTAATTGATACACACATTACTCCCCTCAGATTATGGCATGTTCATTTTGGACATCTAAATGTTGATAGTCTCATTCAGCTTCAGTAGTAAGGAATGGTAAAGGGACTTCCTACATTTCAAAAAGAAAATGCAAAGTTTCAAGCTTGCATTTATGAAAAACAAAGAAGTCTATCTTTTTTTAATAGTACTTGGAGGGATACCAGACGGTTATAGCTTATCCACAGTGACATTTGTGGACCTTTGGATGCTTCACTTGGGGGTTGTAAATATTTTCTTCCTTTTATTGATGATTTTAGCAAGATGGTTAGGGTGTATTTTTTAAAAGAAAAATAAGAGGCATTTGAGAAGTTTAAGTGTTTTCAGAGTTTAGTTAAGATAGAAGTGAAAGAAAAAAGGGTTTCCTTATGCACTGATAACTGCAGAGAATTTACTTCAATTGAATTTCAAACTTATTGTCAGGAAATGGAATAAGGAGGCAATTAACAAACTCCTATACTCCTCAACAAAATGTTGTCTATGAAAGAATGAATCAAACTTTGTCGGACATGGATAGAGCAATGTTGAAGTTTGAACGGTTGAACTCTTCTTTCTAGGCTAAGGCTATTCATACAATGATCTATTTGTGGAACATGTCTCCTTCTTCTTCTTTGGATGGTATTACTCCATATGAAGCTTGGTATGGATTCAAATCGAAAATCAAACATCTTCGAGTTTTGGTTCAGTATGCTATGCTCTTAATCCAAAAGAAAAAAGAAGTAAGTTAGATTCAAGGAGTTTGAAATGCATATTGATCGGGTATTCACAACAGAAAAAAGAAAGGGTATAGACTATTGTCATATGGAAAATTCATAATCAATTGAGATGTCATTTTTTATGAAACAAAAAGTCTTAGTGCAGAAGAAATTTATAAGCAACTTAGTCATTTGGAACAAAAGATGACTCAAGAGCAACAAATATATAAGTCAAGAGATAGTCTTTGGTTTGAGATGGGCTTGGATAATCAAATGAAAGATGGAGAGTTAGAAAATTATTTACAATTCGACTTGGTATATTCAATTGAAGTTAACTTAGGTTATACTCTTCCCGTTGATACATCAACTCTGACACAAGTTGCACACAAGGTTCCAAAGTGGGCAACTCAAGTTCTTAAGGAAGTTAAGTTTGATGAAAAACATAAAACATGTACTAGACGTTCGAGGTTGGGTCCAATGATTTTTTCTCTCACAGTTGATGTAACTACTAAGCCCTCCACTTTTGTAGAAGGTGTCAAACATGAAGAATGGCGAAAAGCAATGGAAAATGAGTATGAGGCAGTGATAAAAAATCACACTTGGAATATTGTTGATTGTCCTTCCAATGTTAAACCCACTAGTTGAAAATGGGTTTACAGAATAAAGTAAAAGGAAAATGGTGAAATAGATAAGTTAAAATCTCGATTAGTGGCAGAGGGTTTTGCTAAGAAAGAAGGGATTGACTATAAAGAAACCTTCGCTCCAACAACTAAATGGAATATGATAAGGATGGTGCTTGCCTTGCTTGCTCAAAATGGATGGAAAGTGCACCAGATGGATGTAAAAGGTGCCTTTCTTAATGGTGATTCGTAGGAGGAGGTATAGATAACTCAACCTTCGGGTTTTGAAGTTACAGGACAAGAAAAACAAAGTTTGCAATTTGGTTAAGGCCTTACATGGATTGAAACAATCTCTAATAACATGGCATGCTAAAATGGATTCTTATATTTAGACAATTTTTTTTTTAGGAGTGAGTCAAATGATACTTTGTATGTTTGAATTTAAGGAAATCACTTAGTCATTTTGGTGATTTATGTTGATGATTTGCTTCTTACAAGGAATAATGATAATCATATCTTTTAGGTAAAAAAGGAACTTAAAATAGGTTTTGAGATGATAGATATAGGGTTACTTCATTATTACTTTGAAGTTGAAGTGATATAAAAAGATCAAAGTATATTTATTTCTCAATTTAAGTATGTTTTAGATTTATTGAATAAGTTTGGAATGGATGATTATAAACCTACCCTTACTCCTGTGGATATAACTTGAAATTGTCCAAGTTACTTGATAGTAATACCAAGTTTCAACAATTAATTGGAAGTTTAATCTACTTGACAAATACTTCTCCAAACTTATATTTTTATGTTAGCATTACTTCCAGGTATATGCAAGAACCCAAAGAGAGTCATTGGAATGCAGCTAAACAAGTAGTTCAATATCTTCAAGGAACTAAGGATTTTGGGATTATGTACCAAAAAAAATAGACTTGTTGGATACTCTAATGCAAATTTTGATGGAGATAGAGATGACATGGATTCTACTTTAGGATATTTAATGAATATGGGATCAAGCGCTATATAAGGAGTTGTAAGAAACAAGATACAATTGCCAATTCAACAACATAAGTAGAGTACATTTCGGCTTGGGAAGCTGCCTATGAAATAGTGTGTTTGCGATGAATTTTACAAGATCTTGGTATTGTTCAGAATAAAGCTACTACATTATTGATAGAAGTCAATCAACAATCAAGCTAGCCAAAAATATGGTATTTCATGAAGCCCTTATTCCTTGCATATTTTTTAAGAAATTGTTGGGTGTAGAGGTGAGCACATTCAACAACTTCAAAGGCATCTAGAAGCCTCACCTTAGAAAATCCACATTTTTCCTTGAGGTATATTTCAAATTTGGCTGAAGATCGGTGAAGTAAGGAGCATGACATATCGCAATATATTTGCGACAAAGTGTCTAGTCTTTTAGATTTTTCATGATTTCAAGGTCCCCTTATGAGTGCCATTGTCAAGTATGGAAAATGCATGTTCAAATGTTTTATAGATATCCTCATCTTGATTCACAGCATGTTACGATATATTTCATTGAGTTTATTGCACATTTTAATATTTTCCATGAAGATGTTACAATCAAGGCCTTTGCACCTACTTTCAAAGGAGGGCATGTGGTTGAATGGCTATCGAGTCTTGTCATTAACACACCTGAATGGTTAAAACTTCCTAATATTGTCTAAGTGTCCACTTTTTGTTTGTGTAGCCAATGATCCTCACACTGGAGCCTTCTCAAATTCCTGTAGAGTGTAGCCAAATTTCCTATGCAATAAATTGACCAACAATTTGCCTTGTATATCAGTGACACTCAACAATTTGATCCTTCTCAATTTTGATATATCTTGGTTTAAGATGGATTTATGTTGGTATTAACTTTTTACATTTTTGAAATTTAAAATTTAAAGTCTTTTAATTTTCTATTCTCAATGAAGGGGATGAACAATTGCAAATATTGAGGACATAGTGCTAGATGCATACATTGAGATGGAACAATACATTATGAAGCTTTGTGATACTCACAGGGGTAAATAAGAGTTGCTTAGAATTGGTTTGAATGCCCAAGTTCTTGCAAAAGCAAAATTATATTTGTAAGAGGTGAACGAGACATCATCATTCCTTCTTTTGAACTAATAAATTTTTGGATTCCAAAAATCCCAACATGGAAGGTTTGACCAAAAATGGAACAACTAGAAGAAGACTAGACATTGAAGTTAGGGTTGATTGAACCATGTTGATTGACTAATAGAGAAGAATTGGATAAAAGAAGATCATTGATGAAGCTGACTAGTATATTGACTAATGCACATATGTTGGGGACCATGATGGGAGATTGACTAGATTAGTAGATGCATGGCCTAAACAAAGGAACTAGTAGGAAGCATGTCAATAGTGTTATGCTAGTTAGACACATGTCAACGAGGAGGAGATGTGTATTGTTAGAATGTGTAATATTAATATTATATGTGTAATGATGTTTAGTGTGATATCGTAACATGTTATGAGGTCTTATCTAGCAAAGGAAAGCATAATTGACTCTATCTTGTGTAAAAGGCGTTATCCCACACGCATCATGGAGTAAAATGCTTCTATTACCATTTATTATATAAGGAGGTGGAAAATCATTTATCCAACATGTATTATGGAATGTAATTCTTCCATACCTTTAGCTATATAATAGAGGTGAAGGAGACCCTTTGGGTATGTTGAGTATTATGTTTTAATGCTCTTGCAAAGCTATTGGAAGCATATGTGGGGTGGAGCTCAAGTGTAGGATTGGATATTTCTGAAGAATAAGGAGACAATATCATCCCATGGATGTTTCCCCATTTGGGGTTTTACCGCGTATATCCGGTGTACTATTCTTTTTCTCTTGTCTCTTACTTACTACTTTGATTATATAGTGCTTATATGGATAGAAGGTTGGACTACTAGATTCTTGCCATTGATTTACTTGTTAGTAAATATATTGTTGTATGTTTACGAATATTTCTCAATATTTTAACATAGTATACAAGTTGGTTACTATGCTCTACCTTCTTTGGTATTTTTTTTGAATTTTTTTTTACAAGCACTAAGTTCTTCAAAGACAAATTGAGGCCCTCCATATTTAGTAGATTTGTCATCATATCTATCTATCCCTTGTGTTTTTTCTTTAAATCTGGGCATTTTTCTACATGTTTGAGATTTTTTTTCTCAAAACCCTAATCCACAACACTATTTTTCATAATTTTTTCAAAATAATTTCAAGATTTTCTTGATTTTTTTCTGTAGACCGGAGTTGAAATCCATTATATATTAACTTGTTATCAAGGATCTATCTTTCTTGCACCGAGTATGGTTGTTTGTTTGTCTCTAGTTGTGTTTTGTCGCAGGTTTTCATTCAGGATGGAAACTGCTTTTGACAATTTCAGTTTCAGGCACCCACACACCTTTCCTTCACTAGAAGTGCATACACACATTCGTTGTACACATCAAAAGTGCGTGGGCCCTGTTTTTCGGAAAAAAGTTGCCAAAACCTAATTTTGTCTTGTTTTTGTTGTGGGTTCACAAATATGTCGACAAGTTGTTGTTGGCTTTCGTTATTGGTGATTTTTTTTATTGTGTTTACTATTTCTTCTAGATATTAGCTTCGTGTCTTGTTGCAGTAGGGTTTAGTTTCTTGTTTCATCATTATGAGTTATAAAGTAGCTTCTATTCCCAAATTAGTTGGTACTAACTATCTCTCTTGGAAGAGAAAGATGATCAGCATTCTCGGGAGTAAGAATCTATGGTGCTCAGTTAAAGGAGAACAATCGAAACCAATCGATGCTAAAGACTTAGCTATATGGGAAGATCGATATGATCTAGCAAGAGGACTCATTGGACAAACTATTTCAGATAGTTTACAGGTACATATTAAGACTGAGGATAATCCAATTGAGGTATGGAAAACTTTAGCTTCTTTATTTGATAAAAGTGATGATGTGTCTACTTACTATCTTGAGAATAAAATCCATGAGGTAGACCCTAAATATTTTGATAGAATAGAGTCATTTATTGCTAAAATTAAAACCTATAATGAAAAATTAAATAATTGTTGTGGTGATCACAAGAAAAATGATAATGCCCCTATTATTCTTGTAGAACAAAAGTTACCTTCTACATTTGATTTGTTCATTCAAACTAGGAATAAAGCCGTTGAAATGTCTAAAGGTACTATGAAACCCACTTTTGAATAATTTTGTAAAAGTTTGATACGTGAGCAAGGTAGATTAATTTCATCTGGCCAATTATTTAATACTAAAGCTCCAATGACACATAGTAAACAGAATCCTAATAAAGTTTTTAATAAAAATGATAAATCACATACTGAAGGATCAACCCCTCACTCTTCTAATAACAGTGATACTTCTAACATGGTATCTAATAAAAAGAAAGTGTATAATCCTTGTAAGTATTGTGGAAAAACCGACCACCCTGAAAATATTTGCTTTAAACGGAGACGTGAACTTGCTAAAGTCGATAGCCTTGTGTTCCTATTCTGTTCAACCTAGTAAATCTACTTTTTTAGTGGAATGGATAATGAATTCTGGTGCTTCTAATCATATGATTGGTAAATGTCTTTATTTACATCTTATGACACTAATAAGCACACATCATACAAAGTTCCAATTAGTGATGATAAATATATTTTAGTAGTAGGATCTGGTAATGTTAAAGTTCCTAATGGTACATTGGAAGATGTTTTTCATGTTCAAGGTATGCCCATCAATTTGCTTTCTATATATCGTGCTTGTCAAAAAGGTTACAAGTTTGAAGCATGGCTAGATAAATATGTTTTAAAATATGTATAAAACATAACTTCAAAATTATTTCTTTAGGTCCCGTTGATCATGATGTTGGTTTATATAAGTTTACTGGTTTTAATTTAGGTAAAAATCAACCTTTTTTATTCCTATGTTGCTCATGTTGATGAACAAAGTAACTTATGGCATGAAATATTGGGTCACTTGAATTATGATAACATGCAAAACCTTTAAATATGGTGATGTTTAACACACCAGACAGATGTAATGAAGATCCTACACTTTACAGTTTTGAATGTCCTTAAATGGATATCCGCATGCATACTTGCATATACAGAATGTAATTTTGTTCTCCTCTGCTAAAATAAAATTACGCTTTTTTTCTTGGAAAAAAAAAACATGCAAATGTTGTCTAAAATGTACTTGGCTTACCTTGAATTTATTCCACTAAAGGTGTTTGTGAAGGTTGTATGCTTGGTAAACATCATCAGGAAATGTTTGATAATGATAAATTTGGCGTGTTAAAGAACAATTGTAATTAATTCATAGTGATATATGTGGTCCTCTTAAAACTCCTTATTTGTCTCATGCAATCTTTTTCCTTACTTTTATCGATGAAATAGTAAAAAATCTTGGGTTTATTTTTGAAAGCACAAAAGTGAAACTTTTTGTATATTTCAAGAATTTAAATCAATGGTTGAAAAAGGCTCTAGTAAAAGTATTAAGACTTTGAAAACTAAAATTGTGTGGAATTCACTAAAAATAAATTTAATGCATGTTACTTTAAGCATGGAATACAACTTCAAAAGATCGGTTCTTATACACCTCAACAAAATGGGTAGTTGAAAGAAAGAATAGGACTTTGGTTGAAATGGATAGATGTGTGCTTTATTCTAAAGGATTGCATAAACATTTTTGGGTTGAAGCTATTTGTTGTGCTAACTATATTTTGAATAGAGTTCCTACTAAAGCAGCTTTGTAGGTTACTCTCAAAGAAAAATGGAATGGAAAGAAACCCGATATTAGTGACTTTAATATATTTGGCAGTGAATGTTGTGCGCATATTCCAGATTAAAAATGGAAAAAGTTAGAGCCCAAGTCTCACAAATGTAATTTCATTGGTTATTGTGAGGATTCCAAAGCATATAGGTTGTTTAATCCATCTACCCAAGATGTTATTATACAATGAGATGTTCAATTCAATGAAGTCTCTCCTCCTCTCGAGTCTGTTGAACCTCATGTTACCTTGAACTTGCCTTCATCTTATGTTACTCCTATATCTTTTACCCCTTCCTCTAATTATGTGCTTGATCTTGAGCCTAGTTCACATTCTTCTTTAATTACTCCACTTTAATGTTTTGAAGCTACTAGAGTGGTACCTACCACTACTCCTCGTCATGTTTGGGCCCAATAAACTCTTGAATCCGTAGGCTCTAAGATTGGTATTCCTTTTGATACTTGTCGAACTAGATCTGACTTTGCTCTCATGACTAAAGTATTTGCCATAGATGATCCCACCACCTATGTTCAAGCTAAAAATAAACATGAATGGGAAAAATCCTTGACTATATAGTAGAACTCATAATGAAGAGCAAGACTTGGACTCTTGTTTTGCTTCCTCTTGGAATTAATTTAGTTGGTTGTAAATGGATATATAAAAGAAATTTTACTGCATATGGACAGATTGAAAAACATAAAGCCTAGTTATAAGCAAAAAAAATTTCTCAACAAGAAGGTATAGGTTATACTGAAACTTTTGTTATAGTTGTTAAAATGAACACAATAAGAACTAGACTTTCTCTTGCTACATCTTATCAATGGGAAATACACCAAATGGATGTTAAGCATGCTTTTTTGAATGGTCATCCTCGTGAAGACATTTATATGCAACAACCACCTAGTTTTATCACCGTTGAAACTTCAATTTTGGCATGCAAATTAAACAAGTATTTATATGGTCTTAAGCAAGTACCTAAAGCTTGGTATGAGAAAATTGATATTTATTTTTTAAAGAATGGTTTTAAGCAATGTATATCTGATCCAAATATGTATGTTAATAACTTTGATGATGATGTCCTCATTGTGGTACTTTATGTGGATGATCTTATTATTCTTGGCAGACAATTGACATTTATATGGGAAATGAAGGATAATCTTAAGTATGAATTTGAAATGACTGACTTAGGCCTATTGCATTATTTTTTGGGTTTTCAGATTTGCCATATGGTTAATGGTATATTCCTTTCTCAGCCTAAGTATGTTGTAGATTTACTTGCTCGGCTGCATAAGAATGATTGTAAGCCTTCACCTACGCCATTTCAATCGGGTGTAAAGTTAACTATCGATTGTGATATTGCTCTTGTTGATGGCACATAGTATCGTCAGTTTGTGGGGAGTTTGATATATTTGACACATAATGGGCCCAATCTCTCTTTTACAGTCAACATGGTTTTCAGGTTTATGCAAAATCCTCGTGAAAGTATTTGGAAAGCAACAAAGAGAATTCTTAGATATTTAAAAGGGACATTGCATCATGATGTTTTCTATTATAGCAAGTCTACAGTTTCACTTCTTGGTTATATAGATTCTGATTGGGCAAGAGATAGTTCAGAAAGAAGCTTTGTTGTGAGGTACATATTTCAACTTGGTTCAGGTATGGTTTTATGGTCCAGTGAGAAGTTGAGAACGCTTTCTCTTTCTTCTTGTGAAGTAGAGTACAATGCAACTAAGGAAGTAGCTAAAGAAGCAGTGTGGATCCGCCATGTTCCTATAGAGATTGGACTAGTTCAAAAGTATCCTACTAAATTAATATGTGATAATCAGAGTGAAATTCATCTTGCATACAATCCAGTGTATCACTCCAAGACTAAACACATAGACCTTGATACTTTTTACATTCAAGATCTTGTTGCATATGGTGCTATTTGTTTGGAGTATTGTCCCACGCAACAACAAGCAGTCGATGTCTTCACCAAATCCATGACAAAAATGAATTTTGTGTACCTTCGAAGTTTGTTGGGGATGCCAGAAGTTGTCATCAAGGGGAGTGTTAATGTAATGCCATCTTCCTCCATATATGTGTTCTTCTTTGTAGTCATATGCAATACCCCAATTTTGACCCTTATGGTATATTGGTTTTTATGTAATTATTGTGTACATGCGATGTATGTTTTCCTAGCGTGGAGCTCAAGGCCAAGGCCCCGCTAGTGTATGCTCAGATTTATTTAGAAATGCAAGTATTTGATATTTTCCCATCCATGTGCTATTAAGCCATGGAATATTGTAATTGATGTAAATATTAATATTTCAATAAAATACCAAAACTGGCTAGGGAAGCAACGAATGAGAAGGGGCCATGTGTATTCCACTAGGGAGTGGTGAGGGGGTTGTGGGGATGAACCATATGCTGCCAAATGTCATTGTGAGAACCCATTTGACTTTCCTTGCTGACATTTAATTCTGTTGTAAGGAAGTTGTTGAAGAATTCAGTCCATGGCTTCAATGGAGCATGGGCAGCCCAGAAATTCATATGGCAGGTATGGAATCTATTTTTCTTGTACCACAAGTCACCCTACATCATGGGAATTGGTTCTTCCTCATTCCCATTCCATTTTGGAAGACCCTAACATCAATTTTCATCCAGGACGAATGCCCAGCAGTGAGAAAAACCAGAAATCTCAACTTTGCAAGAACCCACTTTTTGAAGTGACATAAACACCCAAATTTGGTATTGACAGTGAAATCCAAGGGGGGATCCATAGATATGAACCTTGGGGCGAAATTAAGAGTATTAGATACCCCGAAATCCATTGGAAAACCCATTTTTTATAGCCAAGAAATCCAGTGACGAGATTGAGTTAATTGATGACAAAATTGTGAGAAATCCAAGTGTGAATGATTGAGCAGAGGTTGCGTTTGCTTGATAAACCCAGTGAAGGCTAGAATCTCAAGGAATTAGCAGCTAGACCTTTCTATGCCCACCCTGAAGAGCACTGGAGGGAAGGGACGTCTTAGGGACTGTGCAGCAGAGAAGGGGACCTTCCTTGTGTTGGGTGTGGTAGGTATTGTGGGTGCCATGACTGTTGAGTTCATTTGAGATTCCTGTAGCCTTGTGGTTGAGCTCACTATATTAACATCCTCCTCCTTTGTCTTTTGTATGTTTGATAAACCCAACTGTGAGTTGGCTTAGCATAGCTGTTGAGTGAAACCATGGCTGTGAGTGAGCCCATTTAGTTCCTCCTTAGTGGATACACAACCCAGCTCGGGGGTGATCTCTCAGTTGAAAGAATATAGGTTGGACAGATATCTATGGTTGGGTGGAACGTTGCTCTCACATAATCAATTGTTTGGACAGCTTCATCTCAAAGATAAGTGTTATATGTGTTTAAATTATATGCATTCTGTGTTCTGCAATGTGTTAATTCTGAATGATAATTATTCATGTTAATGGAATTGATATGAAGTTTGTGCATAGCATGAGAAGGGGATTGATTTTATGCATATTGAATCATCATCTACTTGTGATAGATATGTTGATGCATTAAAATTGTGTGTGCATATGATTTAATTCCATTGTGTTTATATTGAGTATGAACTTGCACACAGGAGTTTTTATTTATTATGAATTTCTTAGTAATGTATGGGGCTGAGTTTGTCAATTAAACCCAGTATGTTTGGTCATGTTTCCTCCCTTGCACTGGATTGATGGAAGGGGACGTGACATCATCATTAATGGGGAGTGTTGGAATTTGTAATATTAATATTACATATGTAATGATGTCTAGTGTGATGTCGTAAGATATGATGTCTTATCTAGCAAAGGAAGGCATACATGTCTCTATCTTATGAAAAATCAGTTATCCCACATGCATCATGGAGTAAAGTGCTCCTATTACCATTCATTATATAATGAGGTGGAAAATATTTTATCCCACATGTATTATGGGATGCAATTCTTCCATACCTCTAGCGATATAATAGAGGTGAAGGAGACCCTTTGGGTATGTTGAGTATTATGTTGTAATGCTATTGTAAAGTTGTGTGAAGAATTTGTGGGGTGGAGCTCAAGTGTCAGATAGGATATTTCTGAAGAATAAGAAGACAATACTTTCCCGCCAATGTTTCCCAATTTTGGGTTTTACCATGTATATCTAGTGTATTATTCTTTTCATCTTGTCTCTTTGTTACTACTTTGATTATATGGTGCTTGTATGGATAGAAGGCTAGACTAATCTATTCTTTCTATTGATTTACTTGGTTTTTTTAACAAGAATGGTTATAGAGATTGTATTAAAAAGAGTCTTCAAAAAATACAGACATAGAGATTCTGGTTTTCCTCTGTGAGGGACAAGCATTCAAGTTTTCCTTTCCTGTTTTGGTAATTCTTCTCCTATCTTTAATAGGTATGAAGCTAGTGCTATATGTTGATATATTGTAACTTCTAAGAATATTATATTTGTACTTTATTATTCCGGAGATGTTTCATTCCTCCGTAAAGATCTTATTGTATATCCGGAGATGTTTATTTCTCCATCGGAATGTGGTAACTTGGGTTATTAGACTTCCCTAGTGGGGGTCGGCCCTGTATGTGTTATGTGGGTCAAAGGGTTGTTAGACCACCCTAGTGGGGTCGGCCCAGTCAGTTGTAGTGGGGTGTTTAACCCAGTGGTAAATTTGGGGCCGACCTATTTAATATAAATTACAAGTCGGAGATGTGTATAAATAGAGGAGGTGTGTTCCTCATTATACACACACTTCCCTCACTTGAAATGTAGCGCACTTGTGAGAGAGAGGTCTGCTATGGAGGAGGATGAGATCATGTCTTTGGTTTGCATCTTTATATATTGCTGGTCATCTATATTGAGGAAGCTTTGCTGGGTTATGCCTATTCATAAAGTTAGAAATGTAAGTAATTAAGGGTTTATGCATATTATGTCTCTTATCTTGATTGATGATTTAACTAACCAGAAGAGTCCTATGATCAAATAAGAATATGCATGAGTAAAAGAAGACTTCCTTGAAAACTTGAATACTAATGTTTATTATCTATGATCATGACTATACATATTCAAGATTATAATGTTTTGATAATATTGAGATTATACTAATGAATGTATGCTTGTGTATGAGATCATGAGGATGACACTAGTGCACACTTGAGCATGCACAGTGGTACAGAATGAATAGAAGTTCAAAAGACATATAGAAGATCAAGCGGGAGGCAACCACACAAACATAAAAGATAAGTATTTGAGTTGTTGTTTGAATCTCTGAAATAGTAAATGATATTGCTTGTAATAGTTGTATGCATATTTGCATTCCTAGAATATATCATGCTGAGTGTAAACATTCATATAGCAGTATACTACTAATATGCATATGATTGGTAAGTTGGACAAACATTCCATTGTTGCTTGTCTAGAATGAAACCTCTTTGCTGACATGTTGACAGTTGTGCACACTCTCGATAGTATGTTCTGGTAGAGATGGAAGACATCTAGATAGCCACTGTATGCATACAAGATATGGAAAAGTGTTGTGCCAAAGTATTGGTCAAGCTAGTAGCAGAACTATGTAAATCATATCTGTATGCATAATAGGTTATCATGTCAACATGATTTGATGATTATAAAGTGTTACTAATCATGTACTTAATTTTGATTTGTAGGAAAGATCATGAAGAATGATGAACACCGAACAAGTGATGGATGTTCAACAAGAAGATTTACAAAATCAAACATAATATAGAAGGCTCGTGGCTAGAAGATTCTCTTAGAAAGAGGAAGAGAATCATGACGAGATGATTGCTCCATGTGGCTATATAAGACCATTATCTTAATGATGTAATTGAAGAAGTGCGAATCAAAGATTCAATTGAAGAAGCTCTGTTCGAGCACCCAGGATCGATAATCATTTGATGAGCTTAATGATCACCATGGGTGATGTAGATCTCAACCTTTGCTACAAGGTTGAAGATGGTTTCTATGACATGGATGTAAGAAGGAACTCATCACAGAGTTCGAATGATATTGAGGCTCATATCAGTAGATCCATATGACGAGAGATGGCACAAATAGATATGCAGAAGATCACTCAATGCAGAGTGTTAATGATGTTCAGTCACAGAGGGAGAATTGACAGCTTCTTGACAAGCTTGGGCTTTACCAGAAGTAAAGTTGTTCCTAACCTTCACCTTAAGGTTATGGATGATACTATTACTATATGAGGATGATCTCTTTCTGACAGGGAATGAGAAATAGATCATGGAAATCAAGAAGAAGATGGTTACAAAATTTGAGATGAAAGATCTTAGATTGATGAATTACTTCCTAGGACTGGAAGTATGGCAAGGCTCGGAAGGAATCTTTATCAACCAAGGAAAGTATGCCGAGAAATATTAAAAAGACTTGATGTGTTGGAATGGCCACTCTCATGGATTCCAATTTGAAGTTGTTAACTGATGACTCCTCAGAATTAGTTGATGTGACTCTGTATAGACATATTATTGGGTCATTGATGTATCTGACGAATACCAGACCAGATATATGCCTTGCTGTGAACACCTTGAGTAAGTATCTAGTGGAAACTAGATGTGTTCACCTGATAGTTGCAAAGCATGTGATGAGGTACCTAAAGGGTACGATAGACCTTGATCTATGTTATCTTGGAGATCATGACTTCTGATGGCTACACAGATGTTGATTGGGCAGGAAGTGTATCAGACAGGAAGAGCACATCGAGAGGATGTTATTGTTTGGGATCAGCCATGATCTCGTGGTTTAGCAGGAAGCAGTCTAGTGTGGCTCTCAGCACAAGCGAAATGTATGGCTGCTTGCTCTGCTAGTTGTGAAGCGATATGGCTTCATGATTGTTTGACTTAGAAGTGAACCCAACTGTGATCCTATGTGACAAACAGAGTTGTATCAAGATGGCAGAGAATCCAGTGTTCCATGATAAGTCAAAGCACATAGAGATCTGGCATTTCTATATACAAGATATGGTGCAGAAAGGAATTATAAAGTTTGAATTTGTAACAAGTTGCCGATGTACTAACCAAACCTCTACCTCAAGTGAACAAGTTGTCGATGTACTAACCAAACCTCTACCTCAGGTGAACAAGTTACCGATGTACTAAAGTAAAGTTTGAGTATTTCCGAGACAAGCTTGGTAGAACCCTCCTCGAAAGGGGGAGTGATGTGGTCACTTATGATGAGATTGCCTGCATTGACAGTGAGGTCGATGATGTGGATACCTATATTGGTGATGCCGACAGAGTGTAGTGCTCTGGTTTTTACAGCAGAGCACTAAGTAAAATTTCTTAGTTAATTTTCTATGTATTAAACTTTAATCAGGTGTATGGGAGTATATTTCTAAAAATTACTATGCTTCTAAATGATATTTAGTGTACTATCTTGTCTTTATCAACCATACATTCGTATTTTAAAACAAACTAACATATCAATATTTTCTTTTCAACAATTTGTTCCAGCATAAGAATATGTTTCACAGTAGTAAATCAGTAAATAGAAAGTTATATGCATGTTTAGAGTACGTTTTAGCATAATAATCAAATAACGTAAATAACAAGGAAATTACCTGATGCTGATGCTAGTAGACTGTAGGTTGTAGCAGGTTTTATATTCTCTTAGTCAGCCAAGATGAAGTGTCCACCCTACCGACCAGCTATTATCTTGTTGGCCCTTGGAAATCAAAGGATTTCCAAGCCCCCGAGCTCACAAACTGATAATCCCGAGAGCAGTCTTTACTTAGCTTCTCCAAACCTTTTTCTGTTTCCAAACCTTCTTTTCTGTTCTCAAACCTTCTTTTTATTCCCAAACCTTTATGTTCTCAAACCTTTCTCCTCACTTCAAGCTCTCCCCCTACCTTCAACTTTCTCCCCCCTATATATACACTTCCTTCCTCGAGAAGACCTTGGGCTTACTCCACCGCCCCAAACTCCCCCTCTCAAGCCCCTCAAACATTTACTCCTTTCCCTAGTTCATTCATACACGTTTCATTATAAAAATGTATTTTTCACACTTAATGTACCGAATAATTAATTACACTCATGGTAAATTTATTTGACTTTGATTGACGGTCGTAAGTATTTATTATGACGGGAATCATTACCCAAAGGTTATCCATTCGGGACAAGGTTTATTAATTACAAGTCTATTCACCAACTTTGTATTTAATGTTATTAATGTAATTAATAAAATATTATATAAATAGTTGACCCCTTTTCAACTTGGACATGGTGTGTCTTAATGGTCTACCTCATCCGTCGAGATCACTTATCTTGAGATTTAAATTCTACGATTCGTATTGAATAATTAAATAGTAATAAACCATTTTCCATCACATCACGTTCATTCTGAAATTGTTATCCTATTATGTCTAACTTAGAAATGTAAAATAATCACACTCTAATCCTTCATTAATCAATATTTAAATTTTACCTATTTTGCAATTGTTATGACATGGATAGTAATATTATTAAAATAAAAATTAATTAAGTAATAATATTAATTAAATCACCACAAAGTAATAATAAATGGTGAATTTAATAAAAATGTCTTTTAAATCATTTGTTTATCACATGAGTACCCTAACATCTACATAGTATCGTCGTTCTTCTAAACAAAGCACCCTTAAGTGCTTAAACAATCTTACTAATTAATTAGACAATACCATTACCTTATTTACAACAATTCTCAGATGACAATGTGAACTAACGACACTTGTCTCAATTGTTTATCACAATGTTTACCAACAAGTAATACATAGCTTAATTGACTTGTTTTACACATCTTAAATAACTTTATATTCATTATCTGAATTCGATCAATGCATGATTAACATAATTACTTATGACGACTTATACATTTATTCAATATGTTAAGTGTTCGTATATCGATACTAGTGTACATGAGCAAGGTGTGCATGCGTGGCCAGCGTATGCACAGATCATAAATGTACTATAGACAAACCCCATCCCGCCTATGCATAACTGCTAACTAACAATAGTATTTACCCCCATGTAGAAGAACAAGCATAATATATATAGTACAATTACTTCAACATTCTTAGTTATTTAACAGTTAATTCTTTACGATTTCACATCATTATCTTTATCTTTACATTAGTTTAATCAATCATGTACAAGGAAGGGTACCTACTACCACTAACTCAGAATCAAGGAATACCCAACCCTCAACAGTACTAACTAACACATCCTCCCATCATAACCTATGTCCAGCATCCTCCCTATCCTTCCTCTGCTAGTACAAAAGTGGATGTCGGACTCACCGATCTGACCACATAGAACTTGAGAGCGATAGCATCGGCTGAACAGCGGACCTATCCTCCCCTAGCATGCATCCGACCATCGTCATCACAACAACATGGGGAGCGTGTCTCAGCACGGCCCTCCCACGACCTTGGGTCTCATGGAAACATAGGGTGGGAAACACATCCATCCCTCTCAACATACTGGGCCTATGCCCTTATCAACTCATACTTTGCTGCTATCGGGATTATCAGTTTGTGTTATCGTATCATCATTTTTGGCTGCTAAGGTTTACTGTACGAACATGTTTTTTTTTTCCCATATATATCAGATCAAGTAACTGGCTATCCCATAGCCCTTGTGTCCTGTAGGTTAGTATTTTGCAAAATACAAATTTATAGAAAGCATTTCCCATTGATCGCCAATTGATCCGTGTTATCAAAAATCATTTTATCCCATGTAACCTTTTTTTTAGTTCATCATAGATGCGTATGACATATAACACTTCAATAATTCATATAAGAAGATGGTATCCACGTATCGAATCATATATTTCACATTTTATTAATGAAAACATATAAACATATACTAAAATCGTAAAATAAAGAAATCATATGATAATCATGACATCGTAACCGCATAACATAGTAACATCATAATCATGGTGAAATCATAAAACAAAGTAACATCATATAATGAGGTCCATCATATCGTAATATAGTTTACTCAGTCGAGTTGAGTTCAACAGAATATATAAGAAAATAAAGTATGGTGTGTCTAACTGATAAATATGCCTAATCAAAATATGGGCGTTACACAGAGAGGTTGGTAGATGGTCCTTAGACAGGGTCTAAGTTGACAAGGGGATTGCATAATCCTTGAACACATGTTCTAAAAGGATCCGTAGACATATGTCTCCGAGAAAGAAGAGGGATTGCATCATCCTTGAACATATGTTCTAAAAGGATCCGTAGACAGTTGTCTCTGAAAATGAAGTCCTTAGTGGACAAGTGGGGATTGGATCATCCCTGGACTTGAGTCCTAAAGAGAGCCGTAGATGTATGTCTTTGAGAATGAAGTCCTTGGTGGACATGTGGGGATTGGATCATCCCTGGACTTCAGTCCTAAAGAGAGTCGTAGACGTATGTCTTCGAGAATGAAGTCCTTGGAGGACATGTGAGGATTGGATCATCCTTGGACTTTAGTCCTAAAGAGAGCCATATACATATGTCTCCGAGAATGAAGTCCCTAGTGGACGTGATAGGACTACATCGTCCCTGAGCACTTAGTTCAAAATGCATGAGTGTGGATTAAATCATCCTTGGATATAGTCCTAAATGAATTGGGTGGATTAAATCATCCTTAGACATAATCCTAAATGAATTGAGTGGATTAAATCATCCTTGGACAGTAAATCCAGTAATTCTGAAAGGAAGGATAGTCCTAAATGAATTGAGTGGATTAAATCATCCTTGGACAGTAAATCCAGTAATTCCGAAAGGAAGGATAGTCCTAAATGGATTGAGTGGATTAATCATCCTTAGACAATAAATCCAGTAATTCCGGAAGGAAGGATAGTCTTAAACATGACTGTGATTCCGTAAGGAAGGATCATGTGTGTTGCAAGGTATGTTGTGATGACGATGTTGATGATCGTGTCATGACGATGCTGATGATTGTGTGATGACGATGCTGATGTAGCTGTTCGAGTGTTGCAGAAGAGAAAGACTCAGTACTGAAGATGTTGATGTTCCAGTATTGAAGATGTTCCAATAACTGCTTGAGTTACTGATGATGTTGAGAAAGCTTCCAATGATTTATAGATGTATCATGTATGATGTAGTCGATGACTCCTTGCTCGTGTAGATGCTGTTATAATATCCTTCTCGTTAAGGGGTAGTGTTGAGATATTGTAACTTCTAAGAATATTATATTTGTACTTTATTATTTCGGAGATGTTTCATTCCTCCGTAAAGATCTTATTGTATATCCGGAGATGTTTATTCCTCCGTCGGAATGTGGTAACTTGGGTTATTAGACTTCCCTAGTGGGGTTCGACCCTGTATGTGTTATGTGGGTCAAAGGGTTGTTAGACCACCCTAGTGGGGTCGGCCCAGTCAGTTGTAGTGGGGTGTTTAACCCAGTGGTAAAGTTAGGGCCGACCTAGTTAATATAAAGTACAAGTTGGAGATGTGTATAAATAGAGGAGGTGTGTTCCTCATTATACATACACTTCCCTCACTTGAAATGTAGCGCACTTGTGAGAGAGAGGTCTGCTATGGAGGAGGAGGAGATCATGTCTTTGGTTTGCATCTTTGTATATTGTTGGTCATCTATATTGAGGAAGCTTTGCTGGGTTTTCTACCCCATGAGGGTTTCTCAGGATAAATCTGTGTCTCTTGTGTTTATGTTGTGCTTGTTGTTTCTTCAATGATCCTGTATATGCTATTATTATTAAATGGAATGTAATGCCACTATTTTCTGTCTTAGCATATGGAATCTTAACACTATATTGTCCCAAAATGAGCTTACAAAAGTAATACATTACAAAAATTGGATATAGAATCCATTGAAGCTGAGAATACCCATTAAAACTAAACTAGAGTTTCTTCTAGACTATAGCAGAAAGATAAAGTATAACCCACAAAAATGAAGAACCAACAAGCTGAGTCATTTCTGACGTGGTCGAGGAGGTTTTGGGATTTCCATGGAGTCGTCCGGGTTGGAGCTGGAGCCTGTAGTGTCCTGGAACCCTAGAATGCAGCGGGCCAAATCTTCTCTGAGCCTGTCCACCTTTCCTTCAACGTCTGAGATATTCCTGTAGTTATCGTCCACCTTGGAGTCCACATTTGATATACTATTTGTTGTGTAGTCCACCGCTTTCGACATGGAGGAAATTCGGTTGTTCATTAGGTCATTGTTATGCCTAATCTCAGTGCTGAGAGAATGCAGGAGGGTAAAAATTCTCGTCATGTTCTTCTTTGTGTCTACCACCTCAATTCTTATCCCGCTCACCTGTGCTTCCATGGTTTCAACCACTAAAACTTGTAGGGTCGAAGAGGAGGAGGAATCAAAGGCTGTAAGCTCATGTTCGCACAGACTGAGGGACGAGATGTCCACGAGTAGAGTGCGTAAAGGCTCCAGGAAGAGAAATGCCAGGGGAGGAGAGCAGGGGCTTGTCACAGAGCGAGCAAGAGAGCAAAGGAGGAGAAAAGGCAGAGTTGACGCCCAGGGAAGGAACACAGCAAGCAGTGGAGCGAGCGTCCATTCTCAGGGCAGAGGTTAACAAACAATAGTTCTGGAAGTGTCTGAATGAAGAGGTAATTGGAGCATGAAAAGGAGTGGAGGTAGGTGAGGAGAGGCCATGTGAAGGCATTAAATGCCTCCATCGGCCCTCAAACAATGTGACATGTGTTTGCATGTATAAGCAAGGGTGGCCACTATCAAAGGTGGCGAGGAGTGGGAAAGGAGGAGGCCGGGGTGGAAAGGGAGCACCCCAAGGGAGGGAGTGGTTAGGGAATCCAACAAGGAGTAGGGTCATCACCATCGTAGGATAGAAAACCAAAACATTGGAGCACCCCTTTATTAGCCATTTCAACGGCTTGGTGGTTATTTGAGCGTAGAACATGGAGGAATTTAAGAGTATTGAAATCTCTGCTGACAAATTTGAGGATGTGGTGATACTTATTTGATGGGGTGGAGCGTTTCCTGGCAAGATTGCGGGCTTCTCTGATTATAAGAAGAGAATCCCCAAGGGCTATCAGATCTTTTATCCCGACCTTGATGGCGATTTCCAGACCTTTAAGTAAGGCAAGCCATTTAGCGTCGTTATTGGTCTTTATTCCAATTCCCCAGGCATAGCTTTTCATTCTACTTCCCCCGGGGTAAAAAATGACCCCTCCCGCACCTTCCAACCCAAGACTATTGATTTACTTGTTAGTAAATATATTGTTGTATGTTTATGCATATTTTCAATATTCTAACAAGTACCCAACATTCGATTACCTAGACAAGTTGACCATACAAATGGCGTCAATTACCATAGTGGAGTTGAATTGTTTGATAATTGAAGCACAATAAGAGAAGATGAACCATCATAATGAACTCTTGGAGATGACCCGTAAGAAGGTAGACTTAGGTTGGATAGAATGTTAATTGGTTGGAGGTTGGATCATATGATTGAGAAAGTTGAATGAGGGATCACAACCAACTTGGACATGGTCTTAGAGTGGAGAAGAAATAAGTTATTCGAGGAAGGACAACCCTCTACTTTGTTACCATGAATATTAGGTATTATAAACTTATCCTTGTAGATGGAATCCTAGAGGTTGAGAAATATTGCAAATGTAATATTCACTATGTGACATTTCTCTAAGCTTGATAATAAATGGAGTTTCTTCGCATGAGAGTTCTCCTAAAAATTATTCATGCACTGTGTGATGAATGTTTATGAGATTGATTGTTCATTTCTTATTTTGTTAAAAATTTCATATGGAATAAATATAAGTCATGATATTCATTAGACAAATTATTTTTGTATTAACTATATTTGTAGTGTAGATACAATAGGGGATTTTGACTTCCCACTAGAAAATAGATCACATAAGGCCCAAATCTCGTTAGCATAAAATGAACTCAAACTTATAACATTTGCATATGCTAAAAATCACATCATGTCATTAGACCATACTAGTGTATACACCTATTAAAGATGATCAACAAGGATAAAAATATCTTATGGTTTAGAGCCCGAGCAACATGTTTTTTACTTGTCATCCATACATCATATCCATATAATTACCCTTGTTTAATAGTGCTAACACCTAATAACATCGGCATTGCATGTGAGCCATGTTTGTACAACTATGTCAACATTGCACGTGAACCTGGTTTGCAGAATTATGTTAGAATTATTCCTCCACCACGTGAACATTATACCAATCTTGTCCATTGTGATTAATAAAAAATATTAGTTTTCTATATTCCATTCGTGTTTTAGTATGAATTTATCTGAGCAAAGTTAAGATTGTAACAAGTAACCTATGAAAAAAAAAAGGTTCAATTAACCCTTGTCTAAAACCAACAAATGAGTTTAATTTGAGGTGGAAGAAGTCGCCATTGCATGATTTCAAAGCCAGTGTTGCAATGTTCTTTCTATAAGAAATTGATGACTTAACAAGGTCCTTGATTGAGCTATGTAATAAACATTGACATGATGCTAATATATTTGAAAAATGACAACATACTAGTAATATTGGATACACACTAAAGCAATATACTTATGCTTAGGATTTTGTTCTTATCCAGGGAATGCCATTGACACTGAATACAGATTGCAATACTAGTATTGTAAAGACATTTTTACCATGTAAACATAAGTACATACACACATGACAAACAATGGCATTTGACGTTTTGAATCTTGCCAATATTCTACACGTATACGAGGTCATCTTTGTGTAGAATTGTTGGACATCTCTTTATAAACTAGAAGTTAACCAACTCCTAAGCATTTGAAGCTGTTAATTCAAAATTCACACATATGCAAGAAAAGTTGAAGTTGCATTACTTACCTTGAAGATATCAAAACAAAAATTCATTTTTATAGGATAGATTGCTCAAATTCCTGAGAGGATGGTACTCCAAAGAACAACATCCCTTAACTCTGGTAAATGGGAAGCAAGTGTAATGTGGGTCCACTTCCAATAGGCTACCCATACAAAATCAAACCTTCTTGCCTTATTCCACAGTCTCTTCTTAAACAATGGTATACTGCTTCTATATCAACATATGTGTTGAACTTCGTTGCCTACTCACAATAACAAGAGATATTATCCAAATAAACTTCCAATCTATGTGAAGCATCTAAGTTCAATCAAGAGTTTCTATTGCAATGGGAATCGGCTAAAGTTAGAAAAGAAAACAACTGTTATTTGCTAAATTGCATTTGTGACATTGATCCCAAGGAAGAAATTGTAAGTAACTCAAAGAGAAGGCTACCCATGGTATTGTTATCCTTATTCCACATTAAATTCAATACAACCATAGCAGATTAATTTGGGACATATATTTTAGTGAGAAGCTTAAACTTACAAAACTAACTTCAATATCAAGATAGACCACAATAAACCTACATGCATTAGTTTCAATGTTTGTTGCATTGATTTCGATATATTACCTTCGTGCGTTGATTTCAACGTTTTGTGCATTGTTTTCAATGTCTTCCCATTATGAGAGAATGGATGGCGTACAATGGAAGAAATCTATTTCAATGTTTGTTGCATTGATTTCGATATATTACCTTTGTGCATTCATTTCAGTGTTTTGTGCAAAGATTTAAATATCCTCCCATAATGAGAAAATGGATGATGTAAATCGAATAAATCTATTTCAATGTATGTGCATGCATTGATTTTGTTATATTAACTTCATGCATTGATTTTGTTATATTAACTTCATGCATTGATTTCAATATATTAATTTCGTGCATTGATATCAATATATTAATTTTGTGCATTGACTTTATTGTTTTGTCCATTACTTTTTTTTAATAGAAACGAGAAAGAGATTTTATATTAAGAGGAAATGTACATAAAGACCATCAAGCCAAAATATAGCAGTGCAGAGAGAAGACTAAACATAACAGGTCTGATACAAAATTCCCTTCATCCAACTCTTGCCGGTAAACAAAATGAAGGTGCCTTTATATCCCTATTCTACTTCCTTTGACATAGTATACCCTAATAAATTGAAAACATAGACACAGGCAAGAAAACATAATCAACATTTATAAGGAGTCTGAAAACGTCATTCCTGGGGCTGCTCGCTTCCATCTACCACTTGCACAAAGGAGATATATTCCATTGGAGACGCCTCATCTCGATGGAGCGTAGGGTCACTATTCCCTTTGCCAATTTCATCCATCTTTGCCTACAGTTCGTTGAGGATATCCTTCAGCTGGTTGAAATGAGTTTTGTTTCTTTCATTAACTTTCATGCTCTACTCTTGGTGTTTATGAATCATGTCCATGATGGCCTTGTGGATTTCTTCATGCCTTGAGGCTTGAACTTGCCCCATATCCTGAAGACTACGCCATATGTCTTCCACCTCACCAACCTGCACCCGAATGTTCACCTCAAATTCATCCAGGCAGGTGATATCCATGGAAATTCTTTTGTTTTCATCGAGAACCTCCTTCGAGACGTCTAGCATGCATTTCAACATCTTTTTAAAATCCACCATGAAGTTTTTCAAAGCCAAAACCTCTCCCATCATCTTCTCTAAGACGTTATCCTCAGTGGCCATGAGCATGGAATCCAAGCTGCACTCCTTTCGGTCTTCAAACACCTCGCCACCACGACCGGAAATGATCATCTGAATGAGAATGGATTCTAAACTTGTTGTTTTAACAACATCAACACCGCACAATAGATTTTCCATATCCTGGAACCTGCACTTCATATGGGTGCTAGCTCTCAACATGCTAGGAGGGAATGGCCCGGGATAGGGGCATTTCAAGGGAATGTCCTCCACCCACCGCACTGCCAGCCTCGATCCGTGATGGCAACAACCTCTATGTTGATAATAAATAAAGGCCATAATGACCGGGCACAACCCAAGGGGGGTCCGATTCCTATTGTCTAGGATCGCTTCAAAAGAGAAGCAAAGGGGCCAATACATTATGCATGAAAACAAGGGATCCCTTTAGTATGGGGGGGAGTTGTTAATGCTTATATCTCATTCCTTTAGCCTTGAACCTTCATTAGCCAAACAATTTGCGACCTTGTTGTTGTGATGTTTCACTTGGAAGAAGTGCACTCTTGATAAATCCTGGATGAAAGCCAAGATTCTTCTCTAGGCTCTCCCTATCTATTTTTCCCTACCGACCTGAATGTTCTGCATTCTTTGAATAACAATCCCGGAGTCACCGAAGACCTGGTATTCTCTAATGTTTAACTATGTCGTAGCTTCTATTTCCTGCATTAGTGATGCCCATTCAGCTTGATTGTTTGTCCTCTTGCCCAGTCCCCATACAAAGGATAAGATCATTTTTCCTCCTAAGTCAAGTTCCGTCCATTAATTTTAATCTTTTCTGCATGATGTCATTTCTTCGATAAATTGTTTGAATTACAATGTCTTTCCGTAATGAGAAAATTGATGATGTACATGTTGAGGATGGAAGTAGACAAACACGAACAAAAGAAACAAAAAAGTGAGCCTGGATGACTAGGAGATAAGTGATATACAAGGCTCATGTTTAATTACCTCACATGGAGAGATGAAGCATGTAACATATATCTTCATAGATGAAATGAGTTTTTTTAGAAAACAAATTGTTAATAAAAATGATTCAAGATAGATTGATATGGATCACTCTCTAATCTATCTATTTTTTATCCTCCTTTCTTACTATTCACATTTTTCATCATTTAACCTTTTTTTTTTATAACATAAACGGTTGAAGAGATTTTGATTATATATAAAACGAAGTTTACATATAAATTAGGTAGGATTGCTCCCAAAGTAGAACAACATCCACCACACCTTGTTCATCCTTCGCTAGCTTGTAACTATTATGAAATTTTCCTAGTCTATGGAGGCTATAGCTCCTTACATACTGTCCGAGGATAAATATGCAGAAACAAAACATAACAGATAACTTCCTTTCTATCCAAAAAGAAGCTGTTAAAGAGAGCTTTCTACATAACAAAACCTTGTTCTAGACATTCAGAAGATTCAGGCCTCTGTTCATAATACCAACCTATAAAGAAAACCCAAAAAACCAAAGGGGAGAGCATATCTTAATCAAAACAGAGTGCAGCCAGTAACCCAAATTCTAGGGATGGAGACGGGTGTCCAGGAAAGCGCCTTCAGAGGTCTCTGCGTTCCCATCCTTCGTTGAGCTTGTGCTGACTTATAGTCCAGTGTTGACCATCTCATTTTTTAACTTGTCCAACTTCCTTCCAAATTCCGCGATTTTACTTTTCACAGCCTCCAAATGTGCTTCCTTTCGGACCTCGTGGGGATGAAATGCACCCATTGCTTCTTCAAGGTTACTAACCCTCTCAACAATTTTACTGTTTTGATGTTTGATCTCCATGTGTGTCGCTTGAGCAAGAGAGAAAAGACGGGTTAGGGCCCGCTTTAGCTCTAGATTCTCGTTTTTGACCAGTCGAATTTGATTTTCCAGGTCATTTATGTGGTTCATAACTTCCCCAAAGTCATACTTGGTGCCATACCTCTATCCAGAGCCAAGAAACCGCTCCTCATTCCAAACTAAACCATATTGACAGAGACCATGCACAGGGGAGCTAACCCGTTCTTCTTCGTGCGCAACGCCACTACCACCTTCAGAAAACGGTTGAAACCAGCTTTGAGCTGCATAGAAACTTCTTATTGGTTTTTTGCATCGCAGGAAATTCACATGGACCTCTGAACCACTCTGGTTTGAAGACCCAAAAATGAAGTGTTCCATGTCTATGCAATACCCCCAGCACCAAGCAGAGATAGCACAAATGAGGTTGAAAACAGTGCTCCTAGAACCAACTTGCATACACCAAACAAAGCAAATGCAAATGAGGGCAGGATCAATCCCTCCTAGGTTTAAAGGCAAGCCTCAATTCCGACAATCCTCCTCTGTGCTACGCATGCAAGCCATCTGGCTGGGGCATGGGTCAGTCCTGGAGCATTTAAGAGGGGAGCGTGCGAGAATCCATAGGAGATCCGAAGGGCGAGTAGAAAGAGTGTGAATGTTTTCCAAGAGACCCATGTTCATGCAAATAAGAAGATAGGTGTTAGTTCTAGTCGTTAAGCTTCCTTTTTCCACGTTCCAAGGAAATCTCATAGCAAAAGAAAGACCAGTATTTCTAGGGGTGGAAAATCGAAGTTAGGGGATCCAAATGCCTTCGTGTGTGACATGATCACACTCTAAAACTCCATAACTCAACCCAGGTCCTTTGTTAGCCATGATATCCACCTGCTTATTTAGGCCTCTCAAAACATGAAGAAAATTGACAGCTTTGAATTCTTTGGCAATGCAATTTGGAATATAGTGCATCTTTGTGGAGGAATTCTTCCGGTTCTTTACTATATTTCTTGCTTCTCTTGTGACAATTAGCGAGTCACCTATAACCACCATTTCCTCAATTCCAAGATCTCTAGCAAGCTCCAAACCTTTAATTAAGGCGAGCCATTCTGCACCATTATTTGTCTTTCTCCCAATGTCCCAAGCTAACTCTCTCTGCTTGTTCCCCTTGGAGTAAAAAATAACTCCACCTGCACCTGCCAGCCCTGGTTCATCATTTAACGTTCTTACTTACTATTATTCAACTATTCCTCATGTAACTTATGAAGTGGCCTTCTTAAAAGTACTCTATATATTATTAATGATACTCAGTAAATTTCAAATGATAAGATTCGTCTCAAACATATACCTATATAGAATGATAATCATCTACAATTTCAAGTGACTACTCGTGATTGCAATTAGCCTAGATCCATCTTAGTTTTGAATCTGTCAAGTATAGAGAGAGATCAAATCCCTCGAGGTGCAAACCCTTCCTTAAATTTTGCATTTTAAAAAAGGTTTACATCTAGAAGGATTTAATCCCTGTGGAGACTTCATAGATAAAAAAAATTAATTGCCACTAACCTAGATCCATCTTAATTTTGAATCTATTAAGTATAGAGAGATCAAATCCTTTTAGGTACAAACCCTTTTTTAAATTTTGCATTCTAAAAATGATTTATATTTAAAAGGATTTAATCACTCTACCTATTTCATAGATAAATAAAAAAATTAAGATAAATCTAGATTGATATATTTAAAACTATTTTATTGAAGTTTTGTTTTACATTACGACATTAAAAACAAAACTTCAATCTATTTAAGACTGTTTTATTGTATGTAACTCACCATGCATTTTACAACCTCGATGAAGGTGGGTTGTGTTTTTCGTTTCTGTCATGTGGCTTAAACAATACGGTTTATAAAACCCTAAACCCTTGAAATATCAATAAGGCTCCCATACTCGTTTACATCACCATCGCCAAACCAAACTCAGTAGTCGATGATTGTCTCATTTTCATTTCACAAATGGCATCCCGACTGATGTCTAGGTCCCTCATTTCTTCAGCCAGATCTTCATTCCAGTCCGGCGGAAACTCATTCAGAGCCGCAAGGGGTCGCCCCGCACCATCAAGTACTAGACCCCCTTCATCTTCTAACATAAATCCGTTGAGAAATGACAGTACAAACTTGCGAAGGCGATGTGCGGAGACGATGATCCCATTACACGATGCGGTTGCAGGTGCCAAGCTTATATCTCATCTGGCTGTCAACTCCCGTTCTCGCAGCGCTCTTTCTCTCGGTATCTTCTGTCCTTTTCATTACCCTTATTAGACTGGCTATATACACTTGTAGTATTGGATATAGACAAAAATAAGCTGTTCGAGAAGATTGAGAATTGTTCCAGTGATGCACTTTTCAAATGGTAATGTGGTCAAAGTGGTAGACGCATTATTGATCAAAATTTGGAATTTTGATATAAGTACCGACGGATTCTTTTCCCATAGAATGGCCAGAAATGCAGTAATTTCTAAAAACATTTTATTATCCAGTTGATTTTGTAACATGTATGCCTTGAAAATGAACAAAACCCAATATTATGCCGTCAGATGCATCTAGATGGCAGTAGTTGATCAGCCATGAATATATCTCATGTTAATTTAATTAGAAAACACCCCGAGACGTTAAATCTAGTACAGTCTGATATAAATACCCAGAGGTCCAAGTTAAAGAAATCAACATCTATGGTATTTCTCAATGCTGCATGGTATTTCTCAATGCTGCAGGAAATGCATGCAATAACAATTTACCGTCCCTGCATATGTCAGGTGTAGTGTCCCTTTTTAAGAATTTGCACAAATTAGGAAAAATTGCCAATTTTGACCAATTTGACCCTTAGACTAGTATTGTCACTATTGCTTCCAAATGACTCCAAATGCTTCCAAATTGGGTCTGAAGGTATTTGAAAGGTATTAAAACATATAACTGAGGCTGATGGATGCTTAACAACCCTTCAAACACTTCTGCAACATTCATTTACAATCTGGACAAAGTAGGGAATAATTATAGTCTAATCGAGCTTCAAAACCCCCAAGGGTAGTGGACAAAGATAGCTCTCCAAATGCTGTTAAACACTTCCAAATTTCTGAACAGATGTATGGTACTGATAAATGGCCTTAATGAACTCCCCAATGTATCATTAATTAGTTCCTATGGCCTTCTGCAACTCACTTAAATCAGATGTTTATGTGCAATACTTCACATAGGGGGAAAAGCTAGTAATTTTCACCATATGTTATGAAATTCGAATTTTAGGTGCCAAGGACTTGTGCACTGTTAATGAAACTTCTTCAGAACATTAATGACACTCCATACATCAACAAAATCACAGAGAATGATTGATACAATTCGAAATAATGTCTCTTCAAGCTCCAACAACAAGATCTTGGGAAAATGGCATCATTAATGCATTGTTTGGTATTTTTACACAACTTCACTTGGTATTTCGACCTGAGAGTCTTATGAGCAGTAAATACAGAGTATATATATCAGAATACAAAGAAGTGGAGATTCATGGACTCTCACAATGAGATCAGCATCTCACCAAGGGCGCAATTCCTCCAGGGGCCCAAATATGCAATAAAATGTGAAAGAGATGGAAGAATGAGTTGTAGCTGAATGAACCACGAGCTTCCCTATAGCTTCAACTTATAACTAAACACTCCATTGTAGCTCCAAATGAAAGGTCTGAATGGCCTCTCCAATTGCCAATTAGGATGAGAATCTTTCACCCTCGAAATTGGTGCTAAGACAAGTAGACTAGCTCTCTACTAGCTCTTCTCTCCAAATGTAAAATGATCAAAAGCTGATATTTTTCTTTGTTCCTGACTTTTATAAACTTCCTAAGGCTTCCCCAATTCGAATTCCATCCATGAGATTCATGCCAACTCAATTTGGGAAGAGATTCCCAAGTATGCCACTTGTCCTTCCAATTCTAGCCTCCTCCTTCACCAAATTCGAATTGGTGTCTCTTTGGCTGCCCCAACTCACTTGGGCGCCTTCTTGGAGGCTATGTTTAGCCCTAACATGTCATATATGTCAGATGTCAACATTCAGGTCTGATATGTGTCATAGGTGTCATAGCATCTTCATCATTGTTGTCATAGAGCTAGGGAATCTAGTCCAAGTGTCCCACTAGCTCCAAAATGCCTCTTCCTCTTCCATGGGAGTTACTCTTCCACTCCAATTCGACCTTCATTGAGTCATGCCAAGTATATTGACCTTCCAACTCCCCAAGATCATTAGACTCCACCTTGGATTCGAATGGGTGAGAATAGAATGCCATGTGGCATGATGAATCTAGCTTTGTGTGGGTCCCACACCACCAATGTGTCTCCATGACCAAGTGCCACCTTATTTTCCTATCATAAATATTTATTTAACCTCTTTTAATATATTTATGTCAATCTAATGTCCATTTGGGGTTTATTAGCTCCCTTATTCAAAATCCCAATGTTTCCACCCCAACCTAGGAAACTAGTAGATTGGTGGAATTTACTCTTTTGAAATTTATTTGAATGGGGACATTACATCAGGTCATGCATTCTTCCAACGGATAAGCCATAAGGCCATAGCTGCAAGGGTAGCTGTATGAGTATGAGAGTATCCCTCTACAAGCCATACCCATACCCACTGTAATAGTGGCCTCCTTAAAGTTTTCATCCTTTTCAGTGTTGACCTAGTTGTTTCTTTTGCACTCCCATAGTTTATTTCTACTGGTTGTCTTTTAGTCCCATTGGCATACATTTTTTCCAAGGAAAACCTCATGGAAAAACTCTCGAGCACTTCCCTGCATTCGTGGATGGCACCCAGTGCAAACCTGTTGGTGCCTAAGTCACTTGGTTCGAATTCGTGTTCGACGACCTTGAAGTTTGACGAAAATTCGACAATGAAAATTTTTGTGATAAAATTCGGCATTAAATTCGAGAGAGTATAAAATATGAAAATAAGAAAATATATATGAATTTTTTTTATAAAATTCAATATAATCATTAAAAACATGATAAAAATGAAAATAAAACATTGGCAGGGCACTTCAACTATAAAGTAAAAGAAAATGTATAAAATTTTATGTCTATTTAATAATATTGTATATATAAAAAAACACTTTATATTTTAAAAAACTTTATCAAACATTAATCATTAATATTTATAAAAAACCACTTTATATTTAAAAAAATTATACCAAACATTAATCATTAATGATTAAAAATATATTTCAATGTTGATCTTTTAACTTTTGGTTGAGACTTGAAGGCGTAGGGTGAAGGTGAAGAAAATATTCAGACCGATGACACGACAACGAGCGAATTGCGATGGCGGGAAATTTCGCAACAATCTCTGGTAGTGTTAAGATTATATGCTACTAAAGACTAAATTTTAACTTCATGAGCATTTAATACATTTTCACAATAGCAACATAACTAGGATCTCTAAAAGATACACAATCACAAGGTACACAACAATATATCCTGGGAAACCCTCAAGGGGAAGAAAACCCAACAAGAACTTCCTCAATATAGATAACCAAAGTACAATGCCCAAAATAGGTCTCACAAATAAGAGGGACAAACCCAAACTCTAGAGCCAAGCCAATCCTCCTCCTCCTCCTTCGCAGACTTCTCTCTCTCCTCTAATGCGCAATACATGAATGAGTGAATGGTACAAATGAGAGGAAGTCACTCTCTATTTATACTTTACTTTTCACTTGACTTTTAACCCAGCTAGGTCGGCCTCACTTTAACTGACTAGGTCGACCTCTCCTAGAAAGACTCAAATAATATTATATTACATTCTTTAGGGTACTAACAACCCGACTTACAATGGAGGTTTTACCTCATGACTTTTACTTGACCAAATATAATAATGACATCCCCGAACGGAGGTAAACATCCCCGACATAGTTACAATAATAAAGTACAAGTAGAATATTCTTTGAAGTTACTTTAATTTAACAGGTAGACTGCTACAAACTTATAGTTCCGGTCGAGGGTGTAGCAAAGACTCTAGAGTCCAGACTTAGACTGGTGGCATGGCGGCGAGTGAATTCGTGACGGCAGGTTCCAAAGTCAAAGTCTGAACTCGAACCAAAAAAGCAACGTGGGTTAGGTTCAATTATATAACAATTAACATGTATTTTTGGCAAATTTAAACGATTTCCGAGGTGAATTTAAACAATTTCCCCGAATTTAATCACTGTAAAATTTGAATTCGTGCTTGCGTTGAAGTGTGCCATTAAATTCGACGAACTTCAATGAAAAAATTCTTCGGCTGATGAAGTTCGCCGAATTTCGATTTTGAAGGTTAAAAATTGGCGAACGCGGTGACTTAGGTTGGTGCTTATTATGGCGCCTAACCCGACAGGTACATTGAGTGAGGCACACAATAAAGGCAGCGAGCTTGGGGAACTGACCTCAAGGCTATCTTGCATGAAGCTCAGAGCACCCAGCCACTCAAGCTATCCCATTGAACTACCATTTACCTACAATTGTGGTCATTTGTTGGATATTAAGAAAATTATCTTATCTTATCATAGCTGTATACATACCTATGCCCACACCCAGATGTACCCATGTAATATAGCATAACACCAATCGAGTAAATTTGCAAGATTGGGCCTTTGGGCTGATTTATGAATGTCAAAGAGAGATACTAGGCTCGTAAATGGTATGTGAGTTTTCCCAACAATTCAGTATATCTTGGCCCTTGAGCACATTCAAACTTTTTCAACAATCTAGGTAAGCTTAGGTTTGTGCAAATTGAATACTTGCACTAAGAGTAGCGAGGTGCAAATACGGCCCGAGTAGAGGTAATATTAATAAACTAAATTGAAAAAAAATTCAAGTCCATGAAAATGAAAAATTTCAAAATAGCCGACCATATTAATAGAAAAATGTAAAAAAGGGACCATAATAGTTATAAAACTATAATAAAATAAACCAGCCTAGATCCATCTTAACCTCAGATCTTATAAACGTTGATAAAATTACGTGTCTATTTCTTTTCATCCCATTTGGTGCTTATGAGATCCGGGGCTAGGATGGATCTATGTTGGTTAAGTCAACTTTTGTGTTTTGCACCAAGAGTGGCATGCTCTTATATGTCCGCGGGGGGATTTTGGTAGAAGGATATTGGTAGTCGATTCCTAAACTCATGATGTTGACAGACAACATAGGTATGAAAACCACGATCTCTAATATGGATGTCTCTCTTGAGTAATTAGGTGATGTCAACCCAATATTAATAGCATGGATCCCCGGTTCACCATGCAACAACCCAGGGCTAATGAACCCAAAATTCAAATGGGTTTGATTAGTGATTGGTGGGCTCAATCCCCGAATGAATAGAACGAAATGAGGAGCCAGAAAAATCATCATGATTGGAGAAGCTTGGTGGATGGCCTTCAACACCTTTATTTATGTCGCTCCTTAAAATAGAACAACTTGATTAGTAGTTAACCATTATAGATACAATTTTGACCCAAGAAGGGGGATGAAGTTCACTTCCTTGAGTTTGAGTTACAAAGTTCTATGGTTACGGTAAGGTGAGAGGCTCGATCAATCTTTCTTAGAATAGATGCTTGCTTGTTGATTCACTATTCAAGACTAAAATTCGATTGTGATAGATAGAGGTAGGTGGGTTGGGAGGGAATCTTTTTGGGTCATAGAGGTAGGTGAGAGATAGGACTTAAGGAAGACGTAGCCCCTTGTTCTAGTGATTGAGGCGGGGGACGTGGATGTCCCATAGTGAACCAGTGTAGAGTTGTGACATACCACACCTGTTTTGTGGGGCTTAAGGCAATCTTGATTCCATCAGTAAGAAAATAACACATATGGGATGACTAACAATATATCAAAGACCATTCAACTTCTTAATTAGAAATATGGAAATTCTTCATACGGTATTTGAATTTTGATAGTATCAAAATTTGCCACATCGTACAGAATTAATTATATGCTATCCAGTAATGTACTCCCAAATATCCTCACTAAAGACCTCGGTTTGGTTTTTGGTGTGGACTTATAAGGGTTCTATAGATTCTATTCCATTGGGGAGTGGTGTCCCTATGCCAACACAAAAAATATTCAAATGAATGTAAATACCTCATTGAAGACCTTGGGTTTGGTCTTTTGTGTGGAATTATACTTCCTAGTAACAAGTTTTGTGTTTATTCCTTTGGGGAGTGTCATCTCTATGCAAATACATGAAATTATATCCTTTGCAGGTAGTGGCTACAAGTCAAACGAACATGAGTATTGTTAGAATTAATGAAGCACAGATGAACAAGAAAGTAGAATCACCACACCAGGTCATGTGAACACCAAGTTTACAGTGGAGAAAAACCTTGTGGCAAAAACTCCACTCACAAATATAAAGCTTTATTATTGTGCCACACATGATGATTACAAAGAGCATCAAAACTCCTATATATAACAATTAACTCAAGGATAACTACCAAATTAATTATGGTTCACTAAACCACCCTTTAACTCAATATTAATAAGAAAACACTCAACCACCTTCTAACCACCACATCAATGATAGATCATTAGGGCCTTTCATCAAAGATAGTAAATGTCCACTAAGTCAAGATTACAACAAATGCATAGTGTTGCATTATTTACATCAACATCCCTCCTAAATCTTTACTTGGGGGATATGAAGGGACATTACAAGCTATCCATCCTTAATGATAACTTCCTTCATCACAAGTGACAAACTTGGCATTTCTTGTAGGTTTGTTGAAGATGTCAGCAACTTGTTCCTCGAGTGATGCATTGGATGCCAAACAATCGAAATGGCACCCTGGTTATCACACCGAAGTGATATCCTCTGCTCTTGATGAAGTCCAAGCTCCTCCAAAGGTGTTCGAATCTATACGGCTTCTTGCCCAATTGCAACAACACCTTTGGACTTGGCCTTGGTGGAAGAAAAGGAGATTGTAGACTCCTTGCTTGACCATGTAATAGGATCCTCAAGAAAGTAGGCATAACCAAAAGTGGACTTCCGCTTATGTGGATCTCCAAGCCAATTTGAAGCAGTATATCCAACCAACTTTACCCGACACCTGCAAGAGCATTGAATACAAAATTGGTAAGTACCCTTAACATATTGCAAAATCTTGTGTTTTGTAAGCCATTATCTTTATTCTGGTCCCTACATATATCTAGAAACAATATGAAAACAAGGTCAAGAGCATACTTAGGCTACAGAATGACAAGGTCACCATCTTACTACAACACTTTGCATACCATGGAAATATTGCAAGAAATCCAAATTGTTCATTTTGTAAGTGCTCATTAGCTTCTTCTTCATGTCAGCAATCATGTTAGGACTATTCCTTGTTGCACCGAGAATAGCTAGGTGCTCTACAACTTAGTATGGACGAGATGTTACGTAATGTAACATTATGCAACATTAACAAAAATAAAAAGTAATTAAAAAATTCATGTATGCTCATAAAATAAAAAAATCCAAATCAAATGAAAAGTAATTAAAAAAATCCATGTCAGCTTATTAAAAAAAAAACTAAAACCAACATAGATCCATCTTAAACCCGGATATATCAATCAACGAGAGGGATCAAATTTCTTGAGGTGTAAATAATTTAAGATAAAAAATTTACATCTCAAGAAATTGGATCCCTCTCGGTGCTTGATAGATCCGGGTTTAAGATGGATCTATGCTGAATAAAATCATCTACGTAAAACAAAAGAATCAAAATATCTCCATTAACATGTTTGATATAAAGATTAGGATTTAGATGGAAATGATTGAAACCACAAGAGAGAAAGAGTTTGTCAATTTTCTCATACCAAGTTCGAGGGGTTTGCTTCAACCCATACAAAGACTTCTTCATCCTGCAAACAAGTTTAGAAGTGCCATCCTTAACAAAATTAGGAGGTTGTGCCATATAAATCTCCTCACCAAGATCACCATTAAGAAAAGTAGATTTCACATCCATTTGGTGAATCTCTTACCATAAACTAGCATTAATTGAAAAACCAATCCCAATGGTGTCTATCTTGGCAATAGGCACCAATTTCTTAGTGTAATCAAGGCTATCATTATGAGAAAATCCCTTAGCAATTAAGCGAGCTCGACACTTCTTAATGCATCCATTCTAATTGAATTTTGGTCTTATAGGTCTATTTACAACCAATGGTGTTCTTCCTTGGAAGAAGAGGAGCCAAGTCCCAAGTCTCATTCTTGATGAGTTGCATTCATGTGCGGTTGCCTTCTGTATAAAGATCAAGGAAAGGGTCCCCCTTGGACTCCTAATGAAGTGCAAAGTGTGACGAGGTTGGGGGGAAGTAGCAAACAATGATGTAATTGTCCCAAAGCAGGGGGATAGTCTGATGGATCTGGACCCACAAAAACCTAGCATGCTTGTATGATGTCACCATAGTAACCTGATCCTGGAGAGTGTCCCGTCTGAGACAAGCAACCCCTCAGAACCTTTGATGTTTTCAAATTGCCTCCTGTTTGCAAGATCATACCCAGTGGTACCCATTGATATGTGGTGGTGTCTGCATGGGGCTTGCGTGTCTCTATGAGAAAAAGGAAGTCACGGGACCCGACTGCATCGTGGAGTGTGCCCAGTGAAGACCAAAATACATCATTGCAATTCCAACAACCAATGGAGATGGTGGGCGAACCCCCCCAAACCTGTTCCCCATGTGGACGACACCATCATTTGGACCAGGGGTGGGAGTATCTTGGAGGGGCTGAGTCATAGATGAAGGCTTTGAGATCACGGATAATTGCCTACTTCCCTTCTTTCCATGCTGTTGTGGCTACGTCCCTAGACTGCTTAAGTTCCGCTTGTTGGGCTTTGGTGAGGTCAGTATCAAGGAAGATCCTGTGTGTGGGAAAAAGTGAAATTAGTCGTTTTTTGGCTTAGAGGGCTCTGAGTCCGTCCTCTTGTGTCCGAAAATGGAGGAATAGTGTAGAGTTGGGGCCCATCCATGCACGTCCAATAGTGAGGTCCTTCATATCCAAAGTGTCGTGAATGAAGGAAGTGCTTAGATGTAGGGGATCTGATGGGGCCACTAAGGGCGAAGCCCATGTACTTTGAGGTTAAGTTCTTGGGTCCGGCGGAGGCGTTCCTCGTTCAATCTTGCTTGTATCACCCGCTCCAACTCAGTGAGCGGGGGAGGCTGCTCTCTTTTCTAGACCACTTCAACCCAAGGATTAAGGGTTTGCTGTTGCGTTTCTGTTTCCTGTTTAAATAAGGCCTGCTGTGATCTCATCTCTTCTTGCAAATTTTTGATATTTGAAATCTCGGATTGGAGTGGATTCGCAATTGGGTTCTACAAGTGTATGTTTTCTTGGTTTTTCATCTCATAGACTAGCTGTTTGAGATTTGATACCTTTGAATGGACTTGCTTCATTTTGTTTTCGAGAAATTCCACCTTTCACATCAAGTTTTTAAACTGGAATGTCCAATATGCGAAATCCTGCTCCATAGCTATGTTAGTGGGGCCAAGGTTGCGGGGGAGCATCTTCCCCCCCCTCGCCCCCGCTCCGGAAGCTCGCTTCTGGCCAAAGCGCTGTGGGAGCTAAGGGAGAGCGCACTCCCTATTTCGCTCCCGGGCCAGAGCGTTTTGTGAAGCGCGCTTCGGTGGGTGAATAGAACACTCCTTGCCTCTGTTAGGAGCGAATTAGGGAGCTATCGAGAGCGTTATTCGCTCTCGAGCGCTCTACCAAACGCTCTCCCTCTTTAAAAAACGCTCCTGGGATAGCTCCTTGTAGCTCCCAGGTTAGCTCCCGTTGGAGGATGACGCCCGCGCAAAGGAAAGACGAGGAGGGTGGATGGGGTCCACTTGTGGGGTTTTGGAGGGAAGGAGTAGGGCTTTGGGGGATAAAGCCCTCTCTTCCATATTCATTTTCACTTGCATTTGCTTGAGAAGAGAATTGAAGAGAAAAGAAGAGAAGAGGAGAGGAGAGGAGAAGAGAAGAGGAGAGGAGAGGAGAAGAGGAGAGGAGAAGGCTGCCATCCTTGGAGATTGAAGAAGGTTGAACTAGTCACTACCATTGGAGAGCCAAAGAGGTAGGGCCTAAAACCTTTCTTGTTGTTTTTTTTTGTGTTTGAACTTTGATTTAATCATGAATGCTTGTAATGTAGTCACTAGAATGTGCATTGTAGATGTTCCTCTCCTACTCTTTCCCATGCTTCCTCCCTCATTCTATTGCAGGCAACAGGTTGAATCTCTAGTTCCATCAAACATGATGATGGGTATGTGGTTTATTTTCTTGGTTCCATTTGTTATTTTGATGATGGTGCTTGGAAATCGGAGGAGGAATGAGGGAGAGGATGAAGAAGTGGGGAGTGGCACATACCGTGGAGAGGAGGAGGAGGAAGAGGAGGGGGAGGAGGAGGAAAACCGAAAGAAAACCAAAGAGGAACCCACACCCTTATGGAAACATGTCGCAAACAAGGAGGAGGTAGAGGGGGTGGAACCACCAAATTTGTTTGCCCCCATTGTAAAAAGACGTATATAGGTTCATATACCCGTGTGAGAAGACATCTATGTGGGCACATGCCATGTGATGACAAAAAAACTATAGGAGTTTGTGTTTGCCCAAATGTGACATCAACACAAAGAGCCATCTATAAGAAGGAAGAACTTGAAGCACAAAACAAATCAAAAGATTTTAAACGATCAATGGATGACCATGACCACTCTTTCTCACTGAGAACCAAAGGCCCATCCACTCAAGGCAGTGGATTCTCTCCCATGGGGCAGTCACGTGGCAGGACAATATCAGATTTCCTTGACCAAGGTGGTAGGGATGACGTGGATTCAAAAGTATTTCGTTTTCTCTATGCATGTGGCATACCATTCAATGTTCTTCGCTCACCCTATTGGCATGAAATGGTAGAGGCCATCCGCACCGCCCCAGCAGGATACAAGAGCCCCGGGTATGACAAAGCTAGAACTGTGGGGCTTGACAAGGAAAAAGCCAAGATCCAAAATGCTTTGGGGACATTCACAAATGCTTGGAATGAATATGGGGTATCAATTGTATCAGATGGTTGGACAAATGTAAAAGGCAAGCCATTGATAAATGTGCTTGGTGTGTCTGCTACTGGTGCAGTCTTCCTTTCGGCCCATGACTACTCAGATAAATTCAAGACCGGCATAAACATTGTAGAACTCCTACTCAAAAACATTGAAGATATTGGTCCATACAATGTCATCCAAGTCATTACCGATAATGCTGCTAATTGTAAGGCAGCGGGAGCAATCATTGAAGATAAATACCCCAACATATTTTGGTCCGGGTGTTTGGTTCACACACTGAACCTTTTGATGCACGACATTATTAAGTTGAAGGAAAATCAATAAAAATGGATTGGTGAACTGTACAAAAAGGGCAAGCACATGATAAGATTTATTACCAACCATAGCAATGCCCATGGCATTTTCCGCACTCACTCAAAGTTAGAGCTATTGAAGATAGCAAAGACTAGATTTGCTAGCTATTACCTCACCTTCGGGCACCTTTTGAAGGTAAGAGAGGCATTGGCTAGCATGGTATCAAGTGAATCATGGCAAATCTTGAAAGATAGGGCTACATCCACATCTGACAGGCTTGATTTTGAGGAGGTGGAGACCACCGTTCTTGATGGTCAATTTTGGGCAAGTGTCAAGTTTGTTTTGCAGTTCACAAAGCCCATTTATTACATGATTCGGTTTGCAGATACAAATAAGCCGGTGATTGGGGAGGTATATGAGTAGATGGATAGCATGTTGGGCCAAATTAAAGATATTGTTGAATCAAAACATCCCATCCTGTATGACCATAGTCACAAACATGTGGTCAAAAGGTGGGAACATATCAACGTTCCACTGCATGCCTTAGCATATGTATTGACACCAAAACATTATTCTCCATCTTGGTTGGCCAAACCAGCACCGGGGGGTGGGGATAGGAGAAAGCCCCACACAGATCCAGGGGTACAGGTTGGGTACATGGCTGCTATAGACAAGCTGGTCCCTAGTGAAGAAGATTGTGCCTTATTGCGTAGTGAATTAAGCAAATACCTCAGTGAAATTGGTCCGTTTGGTACTTTGCATGCTAGAAAAGATTGAGATAGGGCGCCTCCTATTGAATGGTGGAACATGTATGGCTCATCATGCCCATGCTTGCATAAATTGGCAATCAAAGTTCTTTCACAGGTGGTTAACAACTCCTTTGCAGAAAGGTGTTGGAGCACCTATAGCTTCATCCACTCAGTGAAAAGAAACCGATTAAATGAAAATCGGGCAGAAAGCTTGGTTTTTGTACATTACAACTTGAGGTTGTTGACTCATTACTGTGAGCGGGCCAAAACTGATAGATCATATGTCACTTGGGACAACAATCCGGAGGAACATAACTTGGAGGATGGAGCCTTAGCTTTAGAGCGCTTGGAGGAAGAGATTTTGGGCGATGAGGATGACCATCACCATGGCCATGCAGTAGCAGCAGCAACAGCAACAACGATGCCACCACCATCTCCTACCTTGTTTCCAGATGCACCATCTTTGCCTAGAGGTTCAACTTCAACTTCACGACCCTCATCTACATTAGTGAGGGGGGGTCGTGTAGGACCAAGTCTTGGACGTGGCTCAACATTGGTGGCTACAGGGGATGATAGTCCCACTCCCATTGTTCCTAGACCACGGGAAAAGAAATTAGAAATTTCCCGTGGCAAGAGGAAACATCCATAAATCTACTTTTGCAATCTTTTCTTGTTTACAGTACTTTCATGTTTCAAGTATATGCACTATTGACTCTTTTATATTTATTATGGTATATTTTGTGAACATTACATGGCAATTCAAGTTTGAAGTTTGAAGTTGAACATACCTTTGAAGTTCACTATTTGCAACTTCGCATTATTGAGTCCTTGACTGCATAAAAGCATATTATGATAAGTTATAACTCTTTGGTAATGATTCATGAATATGATGCTTTGTGAATTGTTTCAAGTTCAACTTTCATTTCATGGTATGTTATATATTGAAAATTTGAAGTTGTAAGGTTGATGTTATAGATACTGGTAACTAGAGTCTAGACCTAGGTTGACAAATTCACTACTATATGATTGATGATTGATGAATGATGTTATATGGTATTATGGTTTATTTCATGTTTTTATGCTTTCCAATGAGTTTCCATAACTAATTCAACATTCTACAAGCATTTGTTAACATATATACATCAAAATATATAAAAAATATATATTATATAAAAAACGCTCCCGCAACGCTCCCAAACCGAAAGCTTTTGAAAATTTCGCTTTTCGCTCCCGCTCCCGCTTCCCGCTCCCAAGTAACCTTGAGTGGGGCTATAGATTGGTCCCTGAATGCTGTTACAGTCATTGGGGGTCCTATTCTGTACCCAATTTACCTCCGTTGCTGGTCCTTTTCTATATCTAGGTGCTGTAGGTGGGAATGAGAGTGGGGTAACTGGGGAATCTTCCATAGAAGCCCCAAAACCTCTAATCTATACCTTGCCAAGCCCTTGGAACTTGCAAACTGCGCCTTGTCAAATCCTCAGAAATTTGCCCTCCGCGATGATCTCTGAATTCCCTTTTCATCCAACGAATACCTCTAAATTCCCGTGGGTCTGGCGAAGTCCACGTGAGGAAAAACCTTGTGGAAAGGAACCACCGATTGCTTCCCTTTTTTTGGGCTGAGATCTTCTTCTTCCAACCAATTTGAGAGGCCGTGTGAGAAAGACCCGAATTGGGAGCCCATGTGAGAAAAGACAGTTTACTGGAATCAAAGCCAACACTAATTTTCATGGAATTGGGATTAAATTTTGTTGCACAAATCAAGAAGTTAAAGAATGATAAGAAGTCACTAAAGGGAAAGCTAGAGCAACTTACCAACAAAGAACCAACTATTGATTCCTTTTCCAACATCTTGAATTTTACATCTGATGATTTCTTTATTTCAAAATGATATGCCAGTGTTTCTTAATCGATATCAAAAAATCAAAATCCAATCAAAATCCTTATCAACCAATAAATCGCCAGAAGTATCAAAAAATGAAAAATTCAAAAACAAGACACAATATACAAGGATGCTTTATCATCATCCTAATTGTAAACATCGTCAACAAATTAACTAAGGACAAAATCAATATGAAAAGCTAAGTGAAGACCGTATCATATTGAACAGAAGCTCAAGTGTGGAATCTTATCATTTCCCAAATCACATTGTCGCCACATAGGTTTGCAGAAAATTGGATTAGTTTTCCCAAATCACATTGTCTGACCCTTTCACAATTTGACAATTCTTCTCAACACTTGGAAGATCATATTGCCTTGTATCGTCAACCATCATAGCTTCAAAAACAGAGAATCATGAGAAGGCATTAGAAGCCAAAACAAGGGCATAAAGTTTTTCCATAAACATGCTTTGAAGACAAAGCATTTCTAATGGGGAAGGCTATGTAATAATAATAATATTAAATAATAAATAATAGTTAATGAAGTGAAACATGACCTTTCAACCACATGACCAATCACTGTGTATATATACTGTCGCAGAGGTCATTGTAAATCATCCTATCTCTCTATCATATATCTTATTTAGTTATTTATTATTATTCTATATGGATTTCTGTCTATTGTCTTTTTTATGTTGGATATTTGTCAGTAAATGAACTATTGTTCATTAAACATTTCATATATCTTCCAAAACATGAACATTCTTTTGCTCAGTGGACACATATCTTATTCATAATCAACTTTATTGCATCAATCCTATTATGCATGTGCTATACATCAGGTTTCACTAATAAATTAATAATGAATATCGTGGCAATGGCACATCATATGACAAACTAAAGATTATCATTCTTATTTCCCACACCACATCATGCGGTCGTAACATACTATGCTATCATCTCATAGTAAACATTCTAGTTGTAAAGTAACAATTGATATTCATGCATGTTCATGTATACACATAAAAGCCATGAATGACATAGAAACCATTATCTCATAGTGTACTCATTTATAAAGATCAACAACCCATAAAGATGCCATGAATATAACCAAACCAATCTAGGCATATCATTTGATGTCCCAATTAAAAATCAAGTCCCAAATGTAGTGTCATGTCAAATATAACATTTGAGTTAGCACACTCTATGTTCACAAGCCATGAGTTAGCAAATTAAAACAACAGACACTACAATAAACTACAAAGGCTGAGTTCACTCAATAACACAGAAGGAATCTGAAGGCAGTATAAACACATGCCAGTCACAATCACATTTCACATAACTGCGAGTCATGGGTAACCCTTAAGTCACACATGTCATGTCCTCTGTTAGCTATAGTGAGTGGTTGACTAATCTAGTAAGAAGTCGAAGGTCTTAGTCAGGTTTAATCAAGGGCACAAAATGTGGGGCATTACACCTGTGTGAATGCCTTAGCCTCGTTCTGTGTTGGTATGCTACCATAGTGCTTAGGTAATGCTTCTGCAACCTTTACTGTGTCCTAGATTCCAATCTCTACTGTGACTTTGATACCATGGTAATAAAAATGCATACAATGGTTGCAGAAAATTTACTCACGCAGAATGAGAGAGAGAACCATTTGAATTGCATTTGCATTAGCTCTCAAAAATATTTTGTGAATACATAGAGGATATGACTGGTGGTATTCCACTTAATTACACGATAATTAAATATCTAAGCTGATCTAAAGTCATAACACTGACCTTATTCCAAAGTTTACTTTTTGACTTAAGTATATAAAGCACTAGAAATAACCATTACAAATAAACTCGTAACATGAGCTTTGTCTTGCTTTACTTCATCCTCTTCAAGGGAGGTTGTATGCAACCATCTGAATCATCTTGTGATCTCAGTTTCTCATTTTTCTCAAATGGAGACTCTCCATATCCACTTGCGACAACATTCTGAACGGATTTGAAGGAGCAAGACGAATTGCTCATCCTTTCTTCTCTAAGGTTCTCTCCAAATCTCAGAAGGATTTTAGAGAGAGATTGAGGGAAGATAATCAACTTATCTTCTGATACGACGTCCAAGTACAAGTCACTTCTGTGTGAGTTGTTGGTACTTGTGGATTATTAGAAACTTTATAATCATTACTAGTTTTTTGTTAGTTTATGAATTTTATGTTAAAATAAAGTTTCTATTGGTCCGTTGTACTTTTTTGATGGTTAACAAAGTTTCTTGTAAAGTGTAAGTATCCCACATGCAAAAGACAAAATTTAAAGTGGGAACAGTATCTATAAATAGGCACTTAGGCATTGGAGTAGGGGCCTTTTGGGAAATGTGTTATTGCAGGTAGTAAATAAGAGACTATTCTTGGCCAGGTGCAATGCCCATACTGCCCATGGATTTGGGCCTGAGTTGGTATCCATACCTTTTCATAGTTTTCAAATATTTAGCTGTTATTACTTCTGGACTTTTTTTTCTGCTGTTAGTATTTTAGAATCTGCAATCAGAGGTACTACTGGATATTGTTGAAATTACTGCTGTTACTGTTGAACTTATTGCTGTTAGTTCTGAGTTTATGTTTGTTACTGCTGAATTTTCCTATTGCTTACTACTGTTAACACCCTTTTAGTTTTAGATTACACAATAGTTTCCAAGTTCCTGATTTCTGCTGAGAGTCACTTTCAGCATTAAAAATCAGATTTCAAATTAGGCTCATAACATCTTCCCCTTCCGAATCTGTTCAGAAAGATGTTGCAGGTGGATATGGAGAGTTTTCAGGAGCAATCGAGTGGTTGTATATGAGGGACGAGAGAGGTTGAGGTCAAAGGAGAGTACAAATGAGTGCTCTTTTGCTGCTTTGTTAGAAGAGGCTAAGGTAAAACAAGAAGAAAACCATTTGAAAAGAGTTGGAATATTTCATATAATCTTATCAATATTTCTTCCATTTTTCTGAAGAATGGCTTGTAAATTGCTAGAATAAGAATAATATTCTGTTTAACATTTTTCATTGATTTTTAATTTTTCTAAACAAGAGACTTTGGGCAAAGATTGTCTTCGAAAACAATCTTTGGCTGTGAAGATCATTACTCAACTCAGTGCCTTGGTGCCTTGAAGTAGATGTAAATAAGTTGGGAAAATTCAATGACCCCAGATCGATTGAAGATCAGGGATATCTATCACAGATTCTCAAACATTCCCTCTGCTAGTGGCTTGACCACTTATGAATCTGAAGGGACATAACCCTAGACCAGCAACAACCTGCCAAACTCCCATACCCTTCATATCAACTTCACTGACCAAAATATTCAAACACCATATCATGTGTTGTTTAGGACTTCCTGCAAAGATGATCACATCTCCATACAACACCAAGACAAGTGGATCAAATCTAGCAAAACCACAAAGATAAAATATGCACAAATTTGATTCATCCCAAAACATCAAACTTGTAGTGCAAACAACAACCCACATGGGACCTCCAATAAACTGTAAACTTAGGTATCTTTCCCATGCACCTCAAAACCTCCGACATTTGAAGAAAAACTTGCAACTGGTTTAATTCCCTCTTTTCGAGAGAATCCTCTAGTAACTGGAGCAAGAATCTTATCAAGGTCAACTCCCTATTTCTAAGAGAATCCAACAACACAGTTCTGGTACTATTCAATACTCCCACAACAAAGCTTTGAATTTATCTCCATTACATCCTACCATACATGCTCTGCATATGCCTGCTCAAAATTAGATGGCTCACCGAATTTTCCGCTATTATGTACAGGCACCACAGGATCAACAAATGACATGTAAAGGTCACTGACATGCACACCTGTAGCCAAAGTTCTTGGACTTGTAAGACTACAATGACTGATAGTGCACTAATATCTTTCAAATATAATTCTACTTTTATGATTTCTCATACAAGAAACACAAATAAGATTTTTCTTCAAACTATGGACAAACAAAATATCATTCAACTCAAGAGCATCACCTAATGGCATCCGGAAGTAAATGGAGCCCACTTCTTTCACGGGATATTTTGCATCATCACCGAACTCCACACTCATTCCTCCCTCTTGCTCGTGAAGCTTGCTCAAGAGTTTCCTATCATATGTTTCCAGGCCCTAGGGCACAAATCTCAACACATCAGACACATCAGATCTGAAAATTACTCAATTATAGCCATAAATCTGCCCTCTTATCTTCTAAATATGTTTGTCAAATCACTCAACAAAATCAGTGATCTGTTCATAATAAATCTGGATACTAAACAGCTTTAGAAACTATTCATTCACCATGAGATAATAAGTTGAAAATCAGATCTGCAAGTACACAAAGATTGGACAGCAAAGCACTCTTCATATATACATAAGAATGAAGTTACGAGTACATACTAACAACTTATCATGAACTGGTAAAAGATAGTCCTTCAAGCTTATCACAAGTTAGTACTTTCCATTTCTCTCCAAACCCTAGCCAGGGCATCAACCATCAATAGCAAACCTTAACATGTAATACAAAGTCTTAGCGAGGCATTGCACCAAGCTATCGAGCCACATCAGGTTCCACAACAAGCTAGCATTAATACCAACAAGTCCACCCTTGATTTGTAACCAAGCTTGCCTCACACAAGCTCTCCCAGCAAAGTGCTCTAAGTCTCCTCTAGGTTTTCTTTGCCACAACCCTAGGTCCTTCTCATAAAAGGACTCAAACCCTAGCATTTCAAGTCTTCTCTAGATTTTGCCTCTCACAAGCCCTGCCGCCTTTCTCCCTTGCATAAAGACAAGTACAAAGACTCAAGACAAGTTCATCTTCAAGATACAAATGACCTAATGAACTCTCACATCTGTAAGACAAGTATTTGATCAACATGAATGAATGAAAAGACTCTATCCTCACTTTATTTATATGAAAGATGAGAGAGGCCAACAATAATAGAGTGGGTCATGTCCACAACAAGCAACCTAACTAAACACCAGATACGTTCACATGTGAAGTGCTCCAACTCTAAGTAACACATGCCAAGCTCCAGGGTATGCATGTCCGCCAAGCAAGGGTCCCAAGGTGAGTGCTCCACAAAAAGTGTTCAGCGTTCCTCCTCCAAACATCTCCAATGCTTCGACGTTCCCTCCTAAGCCATGTGAACCTCTTAGGCCACCAGACCTCCATGAACGCTCCTCAACCCAAGCATCCTCAAGTCTAGTACAAGCCTCTTGGCATGCAACCGTGTGTCCCCATGCTACCTAGAGTTCAATGCCCTCTTAGATGCTCAAACACCCTGTAAATGGGTCATCCTTCTAAGCAAGCAACCAACCTCCATGTGCGTGCCTCATGAAGAATGTCAGCAAGCCTCAGCAAGCCACATATGTCTCCAACCTCCCAAGGAAGTGTGCATATAGGCATCAAGTTAAGGCATAACAATCCATCAGTAAGCTATCTCCAATGTTTATGTCCATCATGATCCAACCAAGGATAGTTAACACACCGTGCACCCCACATCACATGACGCACCTCAAGCATAGTGTAAAGACTTTTAGAGTAACCCCTAAAGCTAACAGATGTAGTAGCTTATTTAATTTTATTTCTGCATTAGCAGTCTTTGAGGAAGAGGATATAAAGTCCATTGTATATATCCCTCCACATTTTTTATTTACTGTTTGTAAACACTTTTATGTAAATATATGACATATTTTTAGAAAAACAAGTGCAAGATGAGAGGAAATAGGGTTACAGTATGATTTTGTAGAGTGTTTGAAGAAATAATATAGTGAGGTCAAGCTCTCATTGGTTGTGGGGGTGTCATGTGTCCCCCATCCTCATTCCCTCCAAAAAGTCTCGTGAAGGATTTGTCATGCAGATTTTTTTTTAATTATCGTGATAGACAGGAACTGTTTCCTGCAATGGGTCACGGTTCTTTAAAGTTGAGATTCATTTCCACTGTAGGAAACAATTCTGGAGCAATGAATCTGTGATTACAATTCACACTGGAAATTGGATCTTCATCCTAGGGTGGCAAATATGGTAACTCTCATTAAAAGACATTTGCATCTAACAAAAAATGACTATAAGTTCCTTACCTCAAAGACACTAAATTGTTTTTTCCATTGTACTTACATTAGAAAGACGTTTTAGACCCTTTAACAAGATTTGATCCCTTCCAAAAATTGAGTTATATAAACACTACATATATAGTAGGGGAGGACTAAGAATACAATTAAAAGGCAAGACTATTGTTTATGCCCCTTTGTGACCACAATTTTATAAGTAAGAATGCACATGACCTTGCACTTAAACTCTAGGCCCCTTTCTAAAATTACTTGATCCGCTAAAACACATACGACCCTAAGCTAAAAAATCAGGGCCCTTTTTCCCTCCCGTAGGAGGCATGTACAGGTTTAATGGAATCACAATGCCTAAAAAGTTAAAAACTGCTTCAAGGATGTCGCTTTTGGTCTAAAAATTGCTTATGCAGGCAAAATGGGCTCGAAGACCCTAGAACCAAGCTGTTGGGAGTGGGGAGCGGGAGCGGAGTGAAAAGCGAAATTTTCAAAAGCTCCCATTTCGGGAGCGTTTTTTATATAGTATATATTTTAATATATTTTGATGGATTTATATCTAAAAAACATGTAGGATATTGATTTAGCTATAGAAAACATGTATTAAACCATATAACATGAATCATCTAGTAGTTATAATGTTGTCATCAAATGATCAACCATAACAACTTTTATAGGAGCTTGGCAATGAACGGAGGTACCATAACATTGTCATCAAATTATCAATCTAATATAGGAGCTTTTAGTACAGGAGAGGTAGGGAGCGCCTCGGGAGCATTTTGGGAGCAAGCTTCAGAAGGGAGCAAGCTTCGGGAGCAGGAAGGGGCTCCCACGCATCAGAGCCCTAGAATCTTAACCCCTTTGGCAAAACCGTAAATCACCATATGGCCACCACATAAAGATGAGGGGTGGACTTGTAGCAACAACATAATATGATTGAATTGAAGGAAATTTTAGAAAAATGAAAACCAAGTATTTTCTTTCTTTATTTATATTTGCATGTAAATATGACTTTGTTTAAAAAATGGTTAGATCCCAAATAAAGTGAAAGTTTATTAGATTTGGAATAATCCAGGGAAAAATTAAAACACTTAATTCCTATAGTTCATCAGCTCTGTCACTCATGATGATTGTTGCAGCAGTGACCTTTGGAAGGAAGGATGTTGTGTCCAACACCTTCATGTTGGCTGTATTTCCATTACCAGTCAAAGTATGTCGTTCATGTAAAATGTCAAAATATCATTGCCTGAACTCGTCTTAGTGTTTCCCAACTTGTGACACAAGATGTCATAGCTTCACACTTTTTGGTTCCTCTTCTTCATGTCATTCGACATTTCTTTCTTCACTGGGGATAATCTAGATTATGCTGTTTCCTTTAGTTTCAAGAATTGATAGAGAGTCAACTCATTTGCTTCTGCGATTTTTGACATCTTCACTTACTGATTGCGCCTTCTACATGCATGTATAGACTATGATTTGCAGCAAGTGTTTGTTGCATATTATTATATTACTATTTCTGTTTGATGTCAAATGAAACAACAATTACAAAATTTAGTATGATTGTTTGGAATAACTGGAAAAAACCACCTTTGTCCTATGTCTGTATCGGTTGGTAGGCTCTCTTAGTGTAAGAGCGATTGTTATAAGATGCCCTATGTAGAAATTTCACTTCTCTAACAGGCTTTCAAGTTAACTCAGATTAACAATGTTTAATAAACCATCTCATTCAACCATAGACAGCTGAAAATGAAATTTCACTCATAAACACATCTGAACTGGAAGCACAAAAAAAGTTCTACCAAAATACTGAGAACATAAAGAACATAACAGCCATGCACAAAAAATTTCAGACTCAGATATTTTAGCCAAAATGGCCCAGGAAAAACCCCGAAGGGAAAATCTGTGAGAGAGATGTTTTATTAATTTCTTCTTCAATAAAATATACAGCAGAATTTTAATAAAATCAAGCACAACTTATCTCAACCAGTAGACTAACAGGCTGCCTCAAAATCTGTGCTAGAATCTGCCTCGAATTCTGTGCATATATTTCTGGGAAATCGTGCTCTTCTCAAGCAACACAGAGCTGTATGGACAGCTCCTTGATTTCAGTGCCAAACTCAATCTTCTGTCTGGAAATTCGTGCCCAACAAAACAACAGTGAAGCTTCCTCGAATTTCGTGCCCACAGACATAAATTGTACGGACTGTACGAATGTACAGATGTACGGATTTCTCGAAATTCGTGCTGCTGCGTGGAAATGTGTGCCACTGTTTTCTTCTCGAAAAATGTGCACATAACTGCTGTACGGTCTGCTGTACGTATTCTTGTCTTGGGAAACGAGCTGCTATTGCAGAGCCTTCTCTCTCTCAAATTCCAACTTGACCTTGCTCTCCAACTGTCTTGGAATAATCTCCACTTCTCCAACTCTCTTGGGATGTGTGCAAATGAATGAATGGGGTGCCTTATTTATTGTTTTTCCCTTGTCTTTTCATTTCACCTTCCTGGGGTAGCTGAAAGGACACTAGATCAAGGGCCCCCATTTAATCTAGTGTTTTCTCATCAATGGATGAGAAAAAATCACTTTTCTCTCCATTAAATATTTTTTCTCTCAACCACAACTTAAATAAATTGAAAAGTCACTTTATAACTCTAAAGTGACATTAATTACTTTACTCAAGCAATTAATGCAAGGGTTATGTAACTTGTCCCCTTTTTAGTGACTTAGGCAAAAGTCACTAGGGGAACACTTCCTTGGTACAAATTTCAACACTCCCTCTTACCAAGGAAGGTGTTCTCCCTCTCTCCCAATTTGTCCCTGAAGAAGATAAACTGCTTCCCCACCAAAGATGGTAAAACTGCTCATGTGCTTCTCGCACAATATTGAAGATGCCCATCCTTTCTAAACTCCGTTCTAGAAAGGTCAAATCAAGTGTCCCTTCATGTTAGACATCATCACATGAAGGACATCATCCTGAGCTACAAAGCTCAGTGCTTCCGCTTCACGCGGGAATACCTTATGGCATATCCTCTGCCAGAACCTCTCTCCAGTCTCATACTATCAGCAGTAGAAGCTCCCCCTGTCTTTGGAATCTGTCTTGCATCCTGCACTGATGCATCATGTCGAGACATCTCATCTCGCTCATCCATCAGTGACAAGTCACACCAGCTGACCCTCTTGCCAGCACTGGAGGAAGTAGCCTCTCGCTGACTCCTCTGAATAAAAGATGAACTACTCGGTACCACAATAATCTCTGGAGCATCTCGCTCTCTTCTGAACCGCGGACTGACTACTCAGTGCCACATCAATCCTCGAAGCATCTTGCTCACTGTCTGTCTCAAACTCAGGCTCTGATATCCACCCAGATCCTCCTGTTGTAGGCTGACCATGCACTACATACTCTCCATCTCTCCGATTACCTATAAGCACAGGGTCAACGAGATCCACTCCCAATACATAAATGAAGATGTGTTCACTCTTGAACAAAACTGCATATCTTGCTCCCTCCAAGGATGGAATTGAAAGTCTGCTGTCCTGCAGCCCTGGAATATAGCGTACTCCTGTAATCTCCAGAATCTCTCCAAACTCAAGATGGAACCGTACTCGTCCCAAACCTCTGACTGCATACACTGTCCCATCTCTATCCTGTACAAGTTGCTCTGGAATAGTCTCAAAAGTGAGGAAGGCATCTCGCCTCCCAGTCATGTGACTGCAATAGGAACTATCCACAATCCACTTCCCAGTATCAACTGGTCCGCTACTACCACAACTCGAAACAATAGTGGCAAGAGAGAACTTTGTAGCATACCACTCAATCTCTGCTGTAGCTGCAACCTGCTCCTCTTTCTCCTGCTTGCCCTTCTTCTTTTTAGGACATTGGCCTGCATAATGGCCAAAATCATTGCATGCATAGCACCTGACTCTGCTCAGGTCCCTCTTTTGCTCACCCCTCTGCTGCTTAGCCCCTCCCGGGCCCTTCTTGGACTTCTTGCCTTTAGCTGATAAAGCAACGTTATGATCATCAATATCCTGCTCAGTCTTCCCTTGAGACCCTTCTCGGATCTCCTCTTGAGTAAAATCATCCCACAGTCTTTCCCAAGAGGGAAATTTCTCTCTGCCAACTACACACTTCACGAACACATCCCATTCCTTAGTGAAGCCTTTCAGGGCTATCCGCACTAGCTCGGGATCGGGAATCACCTCACCAACTGCACTCAGTTCATCTTTTACCTGTCTGAGTCTAGTGAGGTAAGAGGCTACATTCTCACCTCTCGCCATCTTTGTGCCATGAAGCTTATCCTTTAAATCCATTTTATGATTCTCATTCTTGTTCTCATACAAACCTTTCAAAGTTTCCCGCATCTCCTTAGCAGTATGTTTCTCTGCCAAATGTGGGATGAGGTGATCTCAAACACCATCCAGAAGTAGTCTCTGTGTTCTGGCCTCCTTCACCTCATGTATGTCAAGGGCTATAGGATCAGCTGTGGGAGAGGAACCACTGTGGTACTGATGAAGGTCCATAACTTGTTCTCCTTGAGAAAAACTGTCATCCAGGCTTTCCACTGCAAGTAGTTGGAAATCCCTTCCAACTGATCTTCATACCGGATGCAAGCCATCATTCAATTCTGCTCTTTTTTCCAACAATGCACACTCTACCCTGATGTCTGAAAATTTCTGATTGTCAATCTGCTTGTAATAGGGCTCTGATACCATGTAGAAATTTCACTTCTCTAACAGGGTTTCAAGTTAACTCAGATTATCAATGTTTAATAAACCATCTCATTCAACCATAGACAACTGAAAATGAAATTTCATTCATAAACACATCTGAACTGGAAGCACAAGAAAAGTTCTACCAAAATACCGAGAACAGAAAGAACATAACAGCCATGCACAAAAAATTTCAGACTCAGATATTTTAGCCAAAATGGCCCAGGAAAAACCCCGAAGGGAAAACTTGTGAGGGAGATATTTTATTAATTTCTTCTTCAATAAAATGTACAGCAGAATTTTAATAATATCAAGCAGAACTTATCTCAACCAGTAGACTAACAGGCTGCCTCGAAATCTGTGCTAGAATTTGCCTTGAATTATGTGCATATATTTTTGGGAAATCGTGCCCTTCTCAAGCAACACAGCTATACGGACAACTCCTCGATTTAGTGCCAAACTCAATCTTCTGTCTGGAAATTCGTGCCCAACAAAACAACAGTGAAGCTTCCTCGAATTTTGTGCCCATAGACAGAAATTGTACGGACTGTACGGATGTACAGACTGCATGGATTTCTCGAAATTCGTGTTGTTGCCTGGAAATGCGTGCCACTGTTTTCTTCTCGAAAAACGTGCCCAAAAATGCGGTCCGGATTCTTGTCTTGGGAAAGGAGCTACTATCTCAAACAACTACCTTCTCTCTCTCAAACTCCAACTTGATCTTGCTCTCCAACTGTCTTTGAATAATCTCCACTTCTCCAACTCTCTTGGGATGTGTGCAAATGAATGAATGGGGTGCCTTATTTATTGTTTTTCCCTTGTCTTTTCATTTCACTTTCCTGGGGTAGCTGAAAGCACACTAGATCAAGGGCCCATGTTTAATGTAGTGTTTTCTCATCAATGGATGAGAAAAAATCACTTTTCTCTCCATTAAATATTTTTTCTCTCAACCACAACTCAAATAAATTGAAAAGTCACTTTATAACTCTAAAGTGACATTAATTACTTTTCTCAAGCAATTAATGCAAGGGTTATGTAACTTGTCCCCTTTTTAGTGACTTAGGCAAAGTCACTAGGGGAACACTTCCTTGGTACAAATTTCAACACCCTAGGTGACTGGCTTGACTTTATTGAGCACCACATTAAGATGTTGTAAGGGAATGCATTTGAGTAATACACCATTGGCTAGGCCCAAAAAAATCAGAAAATTGCTTGCCTAAATCGATGCCTAAATTTTGCTACAAGCCAACAATGCTAGTGGTATCACAATGTGCTTGAACAAGGCTTATTTAGTGTATGTGAACTCTATTTGCTTAAACTTTATATGCCTGAACTTGATATTATGGAAAGGAGGCATAGTTCTCGAGCGTACTAGTGGGTCGATTTATGTCGCTGCATATCTGTTAAAGCTGCTACCAAAGCAATGCTAGATTTTTTTCTAATTTATATTTTTATATATTGATTTTTTTAATAATGAATAAGAGAGTGTGGCAGACACAGTGGAAAACAATGTTGAAGGGGAACTCTGGTTGTAAAAATTATAACTAATGTGTAGAAATAAGGATATTTGGAGGATAAATCTGATTGAAGATCAAACAAGGAATCTCTATGGAAGGAAACCAAAACAACTATGAGAATACCTGAAGTTGAGAAATGCAAAATTTCAAAGGAAGCAAAGTTATTTAGATGCTTTGATACCATATCTAGTGTGGTTGTTGTGTGAATAGGCACGCTACAATTGTGTGCTGATGATAATCCCCAAAACTAACAGAATAGAAGAGAGGTGGAGATATGTGCATAGAGATCACAAGGGTGGGAGGGGGCACTTGCATACCTGAAAATCCTTAGGAAGAACTTCTCCAAAAACCAGACACAATTGTATTGATTGATAGAATGGATTGAATTGAAAAGTATGGAACTATCCCTATTTATAACATATGGTACTATGGTGGTGCTTGTCACATGAGCTTCCTGTTTGACTAGGTACAATGTACCACATTACTTGGTACCCTTGGGGCATAGGTCACCCTAAGTGGTAGTTGGCGGTTATTCAACGTAATAATGTGCTTAAGGCCTTATGGCCTTTTATAAGTATAATATCATAAGACTAGAACTATAACCTTATTATGAATTCAAGGGCTTGGATTCCAAATAGACTGTGGACATAGAATTGATGAAATAATGTTGTGTATAGGGAGATAATAGTGATGGTCTGTCTTTCTAAATATTAACAATTCTCACAATTATATGCTTGGCCATTAAAGCTTTGAAGAAATACTTGGTAGACATGCCCTCAACTTTTGTCCAATATAGTTGGACTTTGATTTGCACTCCCTTTACCTTCCCTCTGTGATTTTGGTAACCTATCTCAATTTCAGAACTTTTGCTTGAAATTTTCATTGTTGTGATTCATGTTGCTTAATTGTTTCCACTAGTTCTTTAAAACAACTTTTTTGAATTCTCTTTTATAGTTGTGACGGACCTACCATGTCCTTTCAAAAAGAAAGTGGTTTCATTGTGGTTGTGTTCTATGAATCATCTCAATCCTTATCACCTAATCCTTATCACCTGTGGATTCAAGATATGTTTAATGCTTTTCAAATAGGCCAATGTTTCCAAGTGAGAACTATTAAGCATAAAAATAGTATTAGGTGGCAATCCCAAACCCCCAACTATAGCAAAATTAATTGGTTGGTGATTATAAAGTTTTGCTTCTCAAATTACTTTCATAGAATGGAATCTTTGGTAATCAAAGACAAAGAAACATTAGATTGGAAATATTGTTTGATCAAATCTTTAAGAATAGAATTGTTGAAAAATGTAGCTCGAGCAGGAGCATCTCACACTAGTTACGTGTGAACATGCGAGAAGTAGATTGAGACAACTTCTTAGTGACCACTTGGTAAAAGTGGGAAATAATACCGTCTTGTAATTTCACTTAATCAATAAAAGTGAAAGTCTAATTTCCTTGTATCTCTTAGTCTTAGAAATCTAATGAAATATTCTAGAGATTCTAGAATATTAGTGAGTTGGATTTGATATAATCTTAGCTGTACACCTCATTGTTAAGATAAGGTGGTTGTTAAGGTTAAGGAGATTAGTTAAGGTTGGTTGCTAGAATTAGAACATTAGTGAGTTGGATTTGATATAATCTTAGCCATACACCTCATTGTTGCGATAAGGTGGTTGCTAGGATTAAGGAGATTAGTTGAGGTTGGTTGCTAGAATCAAGGGTGTTGGTTGCTAGAATTCAGGAGATTAGTTACCTCTCTCAAAGCATAAATAGGACAAGATGAGAGAAGTTGAACACACAAAGAAGAACACATTTAAGGGAGGCAGAGACCAAGAGAAGGAGAGTGCATCTAAGAGAAGAAAAGAGAGAAATTGCTGAAGTGACTAGCAAGAGGAAATCTGCCTAGCAACAGGCTGTACACAGGAATCAATACAATAGCACAACAGTACAGTTGCACAACAAAAAATGCTGTCTTATTTCTTCAGCAGAGCCATACTTCTAGCTCAGTAGGCTATACTTCTTTGTTTTGTGGTGTTTGATTTATCGTGCAGTTGCTAAGTTTGAGCAGTATGTGGAGGTACCTTGTAAGCTTTGATTAAGAGAATGATAAGCTGATTTGAAGGAGAAATCACTGTGCATGTGCGTTCTTTATTAATTGCTTCTGCTATTTATTTTCTAGCCATATGTGTGATTACTGCATGTTCAGAGATTTGTATTTCTGTTGTTAAATAAGTTCAGATCCAATTTATTTAATCAAGAGAAACATATGACAGTAGTCACTGAGGGACTGAAAATTTGCATGGTATCAGAGCTTGGTTCTCTAATTGAGATTCTCAAGGATTTATAGTAGTAAATCATTTGCCGGAAAGAAGGACTGGTAATTAGAGGGTTTCATTATTTCGTTTAAGGACTAATTTTTCAGATCTGGGAATTTGTGCATTAGATCATAGATGGCATCAGGTAGCCTTAGGTTCAAGGACGTATTGGATGGTGCCTTGAATTTCTTGTGATGGAAAGTCAGGGTAACTCTTCTATTAGAAGAGAATGACCTTTGGATATCGTCAAGGATGTGTTAGCTTAATCAACAAATCCACAACTTTTGGCAGCTCACAAGTTAAAAGAAGTGAAATCGAAGCGGATGATCATGGATGCCATAAAGGATCAGCTGATCCCTCATATATCCAAGAAGAAGACGACAAAGGATATGTTCAATGCTCTTGTTAGCCTTTATTAGAGCGAGAACATTAACAAGAAGATGATATTGCACAACAAGCTTAGATCCGTGGAGATGACCAGATCAAACAACGCCACCAATTACCTGATGAAGGTCACGTAGATCCGTGATCAACTTGCAACAGTTAGGGAGAAGGTTGAAGACAAAGAGTCAGTAAACAAGGCACTGAATGCGTTCCCACCTAAATGGGAAACATTTGTCAAGGGAGTTGTGCTTGAGAAAACCTTCCCTCTTGGGAAAGGCTGCGGGATGACTGTGTTATCCACTAAGTTGCACTTAGGTGGATTTCCAGTGAGCCATCGAAGTTGTGAAGAAATCAATTGTTCACTATCAGTGCTCAGAAGTTCAGAAGTCTCCTCGGTGCCAATTTTTGGCCCCCTTTTTAAATTTTTACATGTTAATACCCCCAGGGATATTGCAATAAAATGTCGTAGCATGATGAAAGGATGTAATAGACTTAGCTTTCCTAGGACCTAAACATTGAGTCAGTTATTTCATGGTGTTTTTTCCCTTGTTAATTATACATACTTTTAAGTATTGTATAATTTTCGAGTTTTTCACCCGCTCCTCCAAAAGCTGGAATGGTCGCCTGGGTGGTTAGGCCTTAGGAGGTTATTAAAGTCTAAGTGTCAATGTATATTACCATGCTAGACATTATTTTGAGTCATTATGAACATGTACTAGGTCCCCCTAGGATTTATTTCAAGTTTCACAAATAAGAATTTTTTTCATAAAACGAGTCAATTTTTTAATAAGTTAATTGTAAAAATTCAAAGTGTCATAAAAGTGTGGTCTAGAGGGGGAATTTGCCATGGGGGTGCTCCTTTTCTAATTTAGAGCGCTCACTATACCCCAAAACCCACTTTCCTAAGTGTTTGAATGATTATTTATCACTTAAATAAAATTCTCTCCAAAAAAGCAAAAAAGTGAATAAAAAATTAAAAAAATGAAGAATATGAGAGAAAATTAAATTCATAAATCAAAGGAATTTTGTCCCAGTGATGATCAAATCAGAGGCCAAATCAATTGAGATCGGGTGATTTCAATCAGGTTTTGAGTTAAGGCGAGTTGGTCTCTAGTTGGAGATGTGCCCTCCCTCATGAGAGGGGCACACTTGCTTATATGGCGTCATCTGTGTGGTTGGGTGAAAGATCCAAGGAGAGGGGCGCACCTCTTGTTGAGGTGGCACCTACCTCTCAAGTCCAAACTCCAATGAAAGATCCAATCAAGGAGCAATAAACTCCCTAACTTCTCTCATGCGCCCTCAATCCCTTGAGTTACCTCATGCACCCCCCCTCTCTCAGAAACTCTATTTAAGCGAGGTCAAGCTCCATTGTTTTGGATGGAAGCATTGAACCTCTGCTCTTGTAACTCTTGTAGCTTTTGTTGAATAATATTTGTTGAAAGGATTTGGAGGTCTACATGTTGTGCAATTTGTCCATCTTGATACATGCTTTCTTTGGTTGAGGTAATATCTAGCTTAGTTTCTTTTTGCTCTTGTATTTACTTGTGGATTGATCTAGCTTAGAAGGCCTTTGATCCCATAGAGTAAGCATTCATAGTCTTTGATTTGCTTATGGATATTTGGTTAGTTAGAGATTTAGAAGCAACGTGTGTATTCAGTTGTACTAATGCCCTTCTAGTTTCTTGTAATTGCATATACTAGATTTGATCCCTCTTTGCAAGTGTTTCTTGAGACTATGCAGGATAGGAAGCTGAAGGAGGAGGTCGAGCTACGTTGCATCCTCTTCCGACTTCAGTGTTTGGTTTATTTGCTATTCCCACCCTCATTGTGTTGCAGGCATTCTTGATCCCCCAACCCTTCAAGCTGAGGCTTGGTTCTCCTTTCTTCCATCCTTAAAACAATCAATCTTTCTTGTTACTTTATTTTGAAGCAAGTAGATCAGATCTGAAGAGTCATTATACATCTCTTGCTGCATTGTTAGATAGATCTAAAAGAGTCCTTTTCAAAAACTTTATCATAAACCTAGATCTATATTAATCATAGTACTTGTAGTAGCATGTTTTTCTAGAATATTTTCCAAGTATTATGTTGTATACTTTTCATGTAATTTGTTGACTAATCTACTAATATTGTAAAACTTAATTTGCTGGTTTTTTAGATTTGGCAAAAGAGGAAAAAGAAACTTTGGCAAAATTCATGCAAATCTATCCATCCAGGACCCTGGAGATCACCTCTTCTTCCAATCTTATTTTTCTGTCTACTAATCTATTGTAAGCCTCCATGATCCAGATCTATAAGGATCGAAGGCATTTTATTTAAGCACTTTGTAAATTGTATTAAAAAAGTGAGTGGGCTACACAGTGCCCACAACCCCCTTTCCCCATCCCGGGGAAGCTTGTATCTGCCTCATGTGTGTTTGCTTTTTGCTTTAGTTTAGTTTGCTTATTAGATTAGAACAAATTTAATCTTGATAAAATAGATTTCATTTGCTTTATTGTTTTCCACTTTCTATAAACTAATACTTACCCACTATGCTCTCCCGAAGTATCGAAAAGGAAAAGAGACTTAATGTGTAGTAATTAGAAAGCCGCTTTTATTTCTGCATTTCGTCTTTTCACAATATTGTACACAAATCTTATAGTTTACTTTATTTGATATTTGATTTCTCGAAGTACTACGCTGTGTAAGGGCTTGCCTGACAAAGCAGCTTGTGGAAAATAGATTCTTGCCATTAATAATTTACAACAATTATACTTGCACTAACAATCTCAATTGGAACAAACATTTGGCGTAGACTGTGTGTGCTCTTTCCCTTTGTAGGCTTTCCCTGAGTGTTGAGAAATCAGAAACTGATTTATTGCACTATCTAAATTTCAACATTTAATTAATCAACTCACACCCAATAAAATCAACTCCCTTGAACCAACGAAAATCGACGTATTGAAATTTGGCTTGTATGGGCAAATTCTTCATAGAAAGCGGGATCTACTAGAGAGTGACCTTGGGGCCTCGTCAGGCTGCACCAATGTTACAAATATCGGTGCGACGAAAAAATCGACAAGGTCCAGGAAACATTGTTTCGGGATATCTCAGCAGCACATCGGCAATAAATCGACAAACTTAAAAAATACAAAAATATTCATTTTTTTTCAAAATTTTAAACATCTTAAGCAACAATAACATCAAATAAACACATTGCCACATGAATATGGAAAGAAAACCAATATATAAGATATATAAGATGTCTAGAGATACATCACACATCAAAATGGATCGTGTCCTACTCCTGAACACTGAATCATAAAAAATATAACACATATGATAAATTTGGAAAAAACTCCAAATGCAAAGCTCCAATCTTCAAATATGATCGTTGATGGTGAGTGAAATGATGAATAAAATCCTCCTTGGGAAAAATAGAATCTCTCCTAGTCTTCTTGGCTCTCCTCTCCTTGGCTGTAGCATCCAAATGAACCAAAACAAAGTGAATCCGCGACCTTTAAAACCCCTTTTCCGGCCACTAACACACCCTGTCAAAAAATCAGTTGACTCGGGATAAATCGGCGAAAAATCGGTTAAAAATTGGCCAAAAATTGGGTCGATTTTTTGTTAAAAAATCAGGACTGTAGAAAAATCGTGATTTATCGGCATATCGAAATAAATCAGCTACGGTTGGTAACACTGGGTTGTACCCTCGTTTGGTGTAGTGTTGGACATCCCCCTGAGACTCCATCTAACCCACATTTTCTCATGCGGAGCCACCCTTATCAGATTCCGGATATATTATCAGTACCTCACGGTATATTGGGAATTCCCCTTCCCTTTAATTTATTCATCATAATACTTCTAAAACTGACCAAGATACAATTGCAAAACATTTCGTTTTCAACAACATTTGTTATTTGACTCCATTTGGCACTGATCAACTTTACAACAATACCTTTTTTTTTTGCTTGATATCTTTTTATTGTTGTTTATCTTATATCTCTATATATCTTTATATGCTATGTTGTTGATCTAATTCATATCTTTTGCACTTTCCTTGATTTAGTATTACATATCAAAAAACTCCTAAAAAATTTACTTCCATTTTAACATCTAAGAACTAAAAGCCTTAGTAACATTTCTTAGGGTCTACCCCCCTTGGCTTCGTTAGGTGTTTTGCCTAAATGGAGGAGTCAATATCAGGTGACAACACTTGACTCGAGACTTGCCCCCAAGGACACACCCACTGGCTTGAAGATTTCTGCCATGTTACCCCGAGGTGTGCTTCCGACGGCAACAAACTATATTCAGGAGGAAACTTAGATTGAGTCAAAGGCCAACAGACAGGGAGGTGACCATGACCTATTTGGTCAAGCAAAGAAGGGAAAAAGTAAAGGACCCATCAAGGAAAAGGGAAAGAGTGATGATTCAACCTCACAACTAGGGAAGGACTCGAGCAAAATCAAGTGCTTCATTTATCATAAGCACGACCATTATGCATCACAATGTCCAAATATGAAGAAGGGCAAAGGGAAGCAACAACAGAAGTAGGTAGCAACCTTTGCAAAAACTTAGATGAGTGAGTTGGCTGCCAGGTTCGGGAAGGATTTCTCGATGGTATCTTACCTTTCTACCAACACAGTTTTGATGAATGCTTGGTATGTGGACAATGGAGCATCGAGGCACATGACATTGGCCCAAGAGTTGTTTCCAAGTCTGGAAGAGCACAACTTTGGGGTTCAGGTGGAGCTTGGTGATGATGCCACATACCCAGTAGCAGGAGTTGGTAGTCGGTAACAGTAAGCGACATGTCTATATATCTGTATCAATGTTTACAATTTAAATAAAATAGTGGGCCACTGTGGAAGGTAAGCTTATAGCCATAGTCATATACTATATAGTATATATATGGTTATATTTGAATTTATAGTGTACTGTAGGCCAACACAGTATAGTTACAGTGTACATATGTTTTAAACTTTTATAGTTTAACATCTGAAAATGCTTTAGTGGCTAATTGATAATAGCACAGATCAAAGAAGGCAGGCTGCTACTTATCATTATAACAAAATGAAAGCTTGGACGTCTAAATTGTTCAACCCTATAGATCTTAGTGTACCTTCAATTACATTGGCATCCTCCATTGCATTGGAAAGGTAATCATTGCCACCATATCCTTGCTGATTTTATAGAATTAGACAACCCCCCAGGATAAAAACATTCTCAATTCACCTATCACACCTTAACACAAGACTTAAAACATTTATAATTCAAACTTTTTACAAAGGAGAAACTCAACTCAGGACTACAAAATATAAAGACCTCATATGGGTCATTTCCTATCCACTGTGTCGCTCAGGTTACCAGCTGCAGGGCTCACAGGTTTTCTAGAAAAATCACCTACATATGTGACATCCTAAACTACAGCAATTGCTTCTCCAAACCACCTCATTTGTGCTCCATCCGATTGCCATCACACTCATCCTGAAGGTAGAACACTGCTCTTGCTGTTCATTAGACTATCATGATACTTTGGTGGTTTGCCATCACTGTCATGCTGATGGTAGAACTTTGCTCTATCTGTTCATTTGATAACCTTCATTATTGAGCCAGCATGAAGCCCATAATTTCAATAACTGGACTTTTTCAATCAGAGAAATTAAAACACTTCCCATGACCAAAAAACTTAGATACAAATCTCAAATTTTAATTGCCATACTTTGTTTTGGAAAGGCTATGCGCACTTGGACATTTATAGTTGTAAATTTCTAGTTTCATCAAATTCTTTCAATTTAAAAAAATAAATTAAATGCTACCATTTATTCTCCTGCTATGAACAACTTTGTGCTACAAGGCAAGAATAGTCGTGAATAAAATGTTTTTTATTCTTCGAAATTTAAAAGAAAATAAGAGCCTAACCTTTTTCTGGACGTATTCCTGGGTGTCAAATCACCACCATATCTTGCTGCCAGATCAGATGTCTGCAATTTGACTGTATTGTCACGTCAACAGGTGCTCTGCACTGACATTATCCACTCCATGTCACCAGGTAATGTCTACAGACTGGGAGTTTTTCTGCCCACAAAGTTACAAACTGACTCACATCTATGCTGCCTCCGTATCTGTCATTTTAATATTGTAAGATGTCTTTCTTTCTCTGGCATGTGCCCTAGCAGCTAGCAGGTTTCTTTGCTTTACATAATTCTGGCCTCATAAACACATTGTAACTCCGGGTCTGTAACTCTTCTTTCTGCAGCTGGATTTGTTTGTTGCACCGTGGGTGTACCATGTCTTAATTACTCTTGTTCTGCTCTGTTTGTTTTTTTCACACTGCTGAAAAACATGCATCTTCTGCTATGAGAATTGTGATTTCCTGTGGGGCATGGGTCTTCCATGTTTCAAAAAGTTTTCTTCTTTCATGAGATAACTCTTCTCATTGTCTCTCTGCCATGGAGTTTAATGTTGCTGGTTTCATGTGGGTCTGCTTCTTTGCCATGGAGTCCACACTGACACCTACTTTCACAGGTCTGCTACATAAGAAAAGTCTCACTACTGCTAGTTGGGTTTATTGGATGCTCAATTTCTCCATGTTTACTTTGGGGATGTCAGCTACTTCTACTCCTACTATCAACTCATATTCTGTTTTACGTGGCAGACTTCAAATCAGGCTACTATTTACATGAAAAAGCATCTGCACGTCCTTCTGCCTGTTGGTTTCTCTGTGGACAACTCTTGTTTTCTATGGTGGGTCTCTCTGCTTGGCTCTGGGTCCCACCATCCTTCTTTTCATGCCTCTGCCTGTTTGTCGCCATTTGTTCTCGTCTTCAAACTTTCTCCCTAGACATCGTGTATGGCAGTTGATTTCTTCTTTCTTCCTCTTAATCTGATTTTTAATTTTACATTTTTTATCTCAACCTTAGGAACTATAAACAATTTAAAAACCCCTTTTCAAATTAAGAAACTTAGAACTTGCCTTTTCTGTATGCTTTCGTAACATGCCCCCTCTTTTTTATGATTCAAGTTGTCTGTCTCACAGCACTGAACACTTGTGTTCTTGCTCAGGGTCCTTGGTTTCCAACTAGGTTACCAGGATACGGATACGGATCCACCAGATTTTTGAAAAGCCAGGATCCGGATACGGCCAGGATACGTCAAGTACAAAAAGTATAATAATATTTTTAAAATTTTAAAAAACATATTCAAAGTTTATATTCAAAACCATTCATGAATCACGTCAGTAGAACTAAAATCATATATAAATTTGAACACTGAAACAATGAAAACTGAGATGATACATCTTGTATCGTAGAAAATTGAAAGGGATAATAGTTACAAAAATGAGTGATCAATGATCACTCTACTAATACAATAATGTAAAGTATATGATATCTAACTACATATCATGAAATGGATCTATATCCTCATCTGCATATTGAATCTCTACATCATGAATAGATGGTGGGGGGTTGGAAATGTAGTCAGCTGTAGAAGGCTGAACTGGTGGTGTAATCTCCTCAAGTATGTTCAGGTGATTCATGGCATTCAGTGTCATGTTTAAAATTTAAATCAGAAATATCGGGCTCTACATCCCACATCTTGCTCGGACCTTTCTTATACTCTGGATAAGCATGTGATAGAAGGTGGAGGTTGGAATGAACATACACAGGGTCCTCGTCCTTTGCTGCTTTGAATCTATTTTGCTTCAATGAATGGATGAAGCCATATGTACTCCAATTCCTCTCAATTGATGAGGATTTGGCAACCTGCGATAACAACCTAGTGGCCAAGGTTGAGAGATGAATGCTATCCCTGCCATTGAAGCCCCACCAAGTAATAGGGTCAAGATGGCCCCGATCATTCATGGCTACTGGATCTGAAAAGTTACCAGTGTATTGTGCAAGTCCTCCAAACTCTTGTAATCCTCCAAACTCCTCACGTACTTCCAATGCAATGCCCACATCCCTATATATCTTCCTCACGTGTGTGTGTGTGTGTGGAGCGAGTCAAGTGTATATATATGTGTGTGTGTATCTAGCAGTGTTACAAATATCGTGTTGGTGAATATATCTCCAAGGGTTCAAAAAGAAAATATCGGATTTATCGAGGAAAATGTCGGCAAACATCGACAATATATCGGCGAAATTAAAAAATACAAAAATATTAATTTTTTGACTCGTGATATTTCCCGATTTTTGCCGATTTTTCCTTGACATCACGATTTTTTTGCCAAAAAAAATCATCCAAACATCAAGGCAATGTTTGCCGAAATTATCGGCTGGCAGCAAACATTGCGATGTCGGCGATATATCACTGATATTTGTAACAGAGCTATCTAGATATAAGTCAATAATAAATATACACACATTACAATATATATATATATTTTTAAATGTGGTTCACCAATTGGCTACGTCCACAAGGGAAAATATTTCTTACTCGCGAAGCAGAGTAAGCATTGAACGAATTCATTATAACGGCTCACCAACCTATCATTAATTCATTACAATCTCGGCTCACTAAGAGCATACGTCCGATAGGATTTGAACCCAGGTTGGGAGCACAACACAATGGCTCCCGACCATCCGAGCTACACCTCATGGACTACAATATCTATATCTATCTATCTATCTCTATATATATATCTGTGTGGGTGTGTGTGTGGAGTGACTCAAGTAAGTGTATATATATGTGTGTGTATCTAGATATAAGTCAATATACACACATTACCAATTCCACATGGACACTCTTGCCTCTTCTCCCCCTCTAGAATGTTTGCACACTTTTTGAATGCATTATGGGTCAAAAATATTAAGAATAGCATAGCTTGATTAGTATTTATTTGTAAGAATATCATCTATGAAATTGGATAGTTTGACTAGCAATACAAATTACTTTTGTTATAAAGTTATAAATTATAATTGAATCTTTGTCTAAAATTGATGGAATTTTAAAATAATAAATTAAATTAACAAGATATAATTTAGAAAATTAATATAAAATCATTTTAGAGTAGCCTCCTTCCTTTCCTACTTAAACAATCTAATCCCAATTCAATTTCAATATGGCAAATCCTAATTCTCCTTACTCCACTACCTAATCTTGTTATCACACGTCCCTACTCTAGAGTCTAAACCAGTTGTTCACACTACACATTCTCATACTCCATCAGTCACTCTATTATGCTAATTATTTGACATTGGCTTGATGCTAGAGTGTTCATGCAGGTATGTAGTACGTGCATAATTGTTGCCTGCATATCTTCACATCTCTTGTATCTGGTAATGATAGATTGAATTAACCAAATATTTTTATAGCTAATTAGTCCATTTTTAGTCTGTCTGAACAAAAAATTGTCAAAGATAACTAGTCTTTGTTAGTTTTTGTACCTAGGAAGTGTCCCCTAGGTGACTTTTTGCCTAAGTCACTTAAGTGGGGAAAAAGTGACCCTAGGAGAGATTCCAACACAGAAATTGAGGAGGGTTTCCAACATTTATTATTGGCACGAATTTCGAGGAGGGTACAACATTTAATGAGCACAGATTTCGAGGAGCTCCATTAATTGCCAGCACGAATTTCGAGCTCAGCATTTATTATCAGCACACAACCCGAGGTGACCGTACTGTACGGTTTTTGGGCACAGTTCTAGGGAAAGATTTCTGGGCACACATCCCGAGAATAACAGTCTCGATTTTCGAGGCAGCTTGCTGGGCACATTTCCTGAGGACGGACAGGCATAATTTTTTAGGCTCTTTTTCGAGAAAGGTACAGCACGAATTTCGAGAGAAAGGACAGCACATAAATCGAGGTGTACGGATTTCTGTCCTTTCTTCCGACATGTTTTTTGAGGTCCAGAATTGCACAGAAAATGAGGTAGCTTCAACATGTTTTTTAAGGCAGTCTGTGGGTATACTTTCTGGTTGAGATAAGTAGTTTTTTTATTGAAAATTATTGTACTGAAATATTGCTGAAGAAATAATAAATCTCTCTCTGTGACTGGTTTTCCCCATGGGGGTTTTTCCAGGGCTATTGGCCAAAAAGTCTGAGTCTGAAATATTTTGTTAAATTAGTTTTCTGCCTGTTGTGTTTTACAGCGTGTTTAATTGTCTGTAATTTTTATAAGTAGTTTCCAGCGAATGCAAAACCGGTTGGGGATGAAAACACTGAAAAATGTGACATAAACCAGCAAGCGGAAATAACACAGAAAATTTACAGTCTTTCTATATATTTTAAAATTTGTGGAGATGTTCTAATTAACTGTCTAATTAGGTTGCCCACATAGGTGTCTGTGTCCTTAGTCGATATGGCTTGTAAGTAATGTTACCAAACCCGGTCCAGTTCATGCAAAACCAGTCGGCCCAAACGGTTTCAACCCTCTAATAGTCTGAATCGCCTATCCAGAGCGGAAATGGCCAGTTTGGTACCAAACCGACCTTCTTTCACCAGATCGACCGGTTTCGTATGGCGCCGTACAACCGTGGTTGTGGGCCTTGTTACCGGGAAAACTAGTAGGCTAGTGTCCGATAAGCACATATGAAGGAAAGTGACCCAATGTCACCTCAGTCATGTTCCTTTGACTATTTCAGAGAGTATTAACCTCCAAGGGGGGGAGCCCTTGTAGAACACCTGTAAACACTTAGCTACCAAACTCTAGATTTTCCTATGTAATTTGCATCAATGACCAGTGCCTTTTAGGAGTCAAGTGAAGAATGAAGAAGACATACTATGAATATAAATGTCGTAGATGTTATCAAAGCAAGATAAGCGTATCAATGTCAATAGCAAAACATTATCCATGTAACATTTATCATAGATATGTGACTATTCCATTTAGGAAAAGAAACATAAGTATTATTGCAAGAGTGATAATTAAAAGTAATTACAATAGTAAGTTCAGCAGTACCGAGCACCTTATGACAATGATTTGCAGCAATAGACAGTCAAATAATTATCAAACAATTATGATATTCAAGCAATGCTTAGTATGAATGAAACATGTGCCAAACCAATTTTAGTCAAAGAGCTACCTTGCTAGCAAATAGGGACACTTTAACTATGTTTGATATTATAGTCCTGTAGCATGCATTCATTAACAAAACAGTCCCTTTGGCAAGTCTTCACCAACAATAATTTAGGTGTTCCCTATACAAGTCTTGTCTAACATCTATTAACCCCTTTTTTGTTGTCTTATTTGACGTCTTGTGCAACAAGTTTTAGGGCATCAAGGATGAAAGAACAAGCTACAAATATTACAGACTTGAGGTAAGGTAAGGACAACCTAAAAGAGAGGAAGCGAAGGGCTGCAAAAGCAAAGGAAAGGAAGTCCAAGGGTAAAGAGAGGCTAGTGGAGGTGAGGTCGAGGGTTAGCAAGGGTAGAGCGAGGGTCTTGAGGGCAGAAAAAGAGGAGGTTGAGGTCTGAAGGAGAAGGAAGGAGGGTTGTTACGGCAGGCCGAGGGGGTTTCAAGGCAGGCCTAGGGTAGAAAGAACAGGCCGAGGATTTAGGAAGGAGGATCAAGGGTGTATGAGGGAAGAGCAAGGGAGGTCGAGGAGGAAAAGAAGAAACCTTAAGGTTGTAAGGTGAAAAAAGGAGCAGGTCGTGGGTGCAAAGGAGGAGAAATTAGGGATGTTAGGGAGAAATAAGGGAAGAATTAGGGTTTATTTTTAGGGTTTTAGGATTTTATTATTTTTTAGGTTTTTTTATGATAAGTAAAACTGTAAAAGTACAAAAACAACCCTAATTAAGAAAAATAAAATAAATTGCAGACTTAAATGTCAATCCCTAATTTATTATGACAATGCAATATTTACAAATGCAAGTAGGGCTGCAAAAGCAAAGGAAAGGAAGTCCAAGGGTAAAGAGAGGCTTGTGGAGGTGAGGTCGAGGGTTAGCAAGGATAGAGCGAGGGTCTTGAGGGCAGGGAAAGAGGAGGCCGAGGTTTGAAGGAGAAGGAAGGAGGGCTGTTAGGGCAGGCCGAGGGGGTTTCAAGGCAGGCCTTGGGTAGAAAGAAGAGCCCGAGGATTTAGGAAGGAGGATTGAGGGTGTATAAGGGAGGAACAAGGGAGGCCGAGGAGGAAAAGTAGAAGCCCTAAGGTTGTAAGGTGAAAAAAGGAGCAGGCCGTGGGTGTAAAGGAGGAGAAATTAGGGCTGTTAGGGAGAAATAAGGGTAGAATTAGGGTTTATTTTTAGGGTTTTAGGATTTTATTATTTTTAGGTTTTTGTTATGATAAGCAAAAATACAAAAACAACATAATTAAGAAAAATAAAATAAATTAGAGACCTAAATGTCAATCCCTAATTTATTATGACAATGCAATATTTACAAATGCAAGTGCAAAATTTGATAGAAAGAAGAATTTTTTGATAACTAGGGTTTTAATGGATGAAACCCTAAACCCTAGATCTAGAGGATAAGTGACTAGCCTCCCTCTTGGAGTAATTTCTCTTTGACTACTAAACTAGGGCTTCCTACAACAACCCCTAGGGTTCGTTATAGGAGCCTAAGGCGCCAATCTAGGGAAAAATTAGAGATCCAAGGCCAAACTAGAGAAAAACTCCTCTAGGGGGCGTTTTACACCATACAAAGAAGATAGAAGGCAGACAAGAAGGCCCTAATCAGAAAAAAATGTAGCTCTATGGTCACCATTCAATCATCAAGAAGCAAGAAACTCACCTACCTTCACCAAGCAAGGCTAAAACTAGACTTACTTGAGGTTTGTGTTGGTCCAACAATTCCTAGCATCCACCATGCATGAGCAAAACCCTAGAAGTGCATCCAATTTCATCCACAAGGCAAAGAAGAGAAAACTCCAAGAGGTGCGCATCACTTTCCAAGAGACTATATAGGGTAAAAGAACAACATAATGGAATTTATCCCATGAGTTCATGATTTACAAATGAAGTGAGGAGTTTTATTTATAGTTTTCTCAACTCACTTTTTACAAAATAACCAGGCCAACAGGCCAAATACAATGTCAATGTAAAAATATAACATGAAATAATATAAAATAGTCTAAAATATGGCTAAAAGGTAGCTACCTGGGGTATTTTCCCCCTAGGTGACTAAAAACTGCTAAAAATAGGTAAAACTCAACAAAAGGCTTCACTCCGAAAGGTGGAGTGAGCAGGAGGGATCATCATGCCCCATCTAACCCCAACAATGCTGAAAAAATCTCAAAGTCCCCCCTCTACAAGCATGTGGGCCTGGTGACCAAGGATGACGTCATCATTGAAAATGCACCAAGGAGAGAGGGTGCTCTGCTGGAAAGGGACCAAAATGGGTGCATAGGGTGATCGGACAAGGAGGCAAGTGCCTCAGAGCTAAAATACTGTCACTGGTGTAGAAAACAAGTAGGGGGTCATGTGACCTAGTGACTTGCCCCTAGGAGCCTTGGACACCAACCTCAGGGCTACAAGCCCCAAAATGAGGCAGTCATCAATGCCACTAAGCCATAGTACTCCTAAAGGAAAAATCAAAGTCAAAGGTTCCGGCCATAACCACCTCTCAGAAAGTGCTGATAATACCCCATCATGGCCCTGAAGAAAAATGCGACCCCTCTCTTTTGGTGGACATCTAAATGAAAACATGACCACCCCTGACCAACAACCCATAACCATCATCTTCTAAAGATGAAGCTGAGAGTTTACTAACTCTCATTCCAAGAACAAAGAGAACTCCATGTATCTTGAGGACCTCTCCAAGGTCTAGTTGAAACCTAACTGTTTCAACTCCTCGAATAGCTACCCGTGGACTGCCAATATCTATCTGAATATATTGTCCTGGTCCCAACTCTGTGATGATTTGGAATGCATCATATAATCCAGTCATATGTCTGGTTGACCCACTGTCAATAATCTAGATATGCTAAAAAACTAAGCTCCCCACACTAGAGTCAATAGAAACCAGAGAAAGGTCATGCTCAAACTGACTTGCAAACTCATCTATTGCAGTTGCTGCAGTATCTTTCTCTGATTTTTCCTTCTTCTTCTCAGGACATTTAGAGGCAAAGTGTCCCAACTGACCACATTGAAAACACCTGATCTGCCTCAAATCTTTCTTCTTGTTCTTCGACTTGGTTGCAAGTGCCACATTCTGCTCTACATATTCACTAACCTGACCAACCTGAGACCCCTCCCGGATCTCCTCATGGGTAAAGTCATCCCATAATCTAGACCAACTGGGAAGCTTCTCTCTGCCCACAATACACTTTACAAAGACGTCCCACTTCTTTGTGAAGCGCTTCAGGGCTATCCTCACCAATTCAGAATCAGGGACAATCTCTCCTAATGCTGCCAACTCGTCCTTTACCTATGCAACACGAATCAAGAAGGAGGGTACACTTTCATCTTTAGTCATTTTTATACTGTGTAGCTTGTCTCTAAGCGCCATCTTGTGGTTCTCATTTTTAGCTTCGAACAAATGGTTCAAAGTGTCCCACATCTCCTTAGTTGTTATTTTCTCTGCTAAATGTGGAATGAGATGGTCTTTACCCCATCCAGGATGACTCTTTGATCCATAGCTTCAAGAGCTTCATGCTCATCAAGCTCATCCTTATATGTTGGCTTAGTCACAGTACTCTTAGCAAATCTCCAAATTTTCATTCTTTCAATACAACGGTTATTCTTACCTTCCATGGTATATAGTTGGATACACCATCCAACCTATCTTCAAACCGTATGCTCATCATTGGAAAATCACCTACAACCAGAACAACTGAAAGACAACCACAATACTTTTGTTTGCACTACTTCCACAGAAACACTGTGAAACAATTGCTTGCTTCCTACTTCAGTATCGCTCTGATACCATGAAGAAAAATGACATAAGTATGAAATTGCTCATTCACACATTCTGTCAAGCACTTGAACATCTAGGGTTTTAATTAACTCAGAATGCTTTGAAACTAAAACCACCACTTCAAGATCCCTTCAAATACTAAAATTTTAACAAGCACATAGAACACATGTATTTTGGTCAACCTAGACCAAGCAAAACCCCAAACTGGGGAAAACCCTAAGAAGAAGATTTTTCATTAAGAAGAGCATAAATTTCAATACAATGAAATTTATCTTTAAACCTTCACTGGCAAAATTTCACAAACAACAAACTAACTTATAAAAGAGTCAACCTCAAAATTCGTGCCAAAATACTATTGTATGGTCTGTTGTACGTACTGTACGACCTACCTTTCTTCTGCCTCAATTTCTTAGCCCACACGTGCCTACAATTCATGCTGTATAGAATGCATTTAATGCATAGTCGAATTTTTGGGATTTGAGCCAGCTTCCTTGGGATTCGAGCCCACACGTGTGACTGTAATTAATGCTGTTGTACGGATTGCTACAGGCTGCCTAGGAATGCGTGTTGCTTTTCTTTCTTGGAAATCGCGCCCTTCTTTGCTTGGGAACTCTTCTTGGTATTCAATCTCCCTCTTCATCTCTCTGATGGTGAGTGTTTTCAATGCCCCTTCTCTCTTTATTTTATACCTTGTCTTTTTGTAACTAACTTCTAACTACCCAATCTAGGGTTGAGATCAAATTACAAAATCTAGGGTCTAAAATACATGCACTCACTTTTTAATAATTAAATCATTAATTATTAAATATTTCACTTGAGTGAGACCCAAACTCATAAAGTACAAAATATGACCTATGTAGCACAGGAACCGCTCCCGGCTTTTAGGAAACTCATTCCCGAAGTTCCGACGTTCCAGGGAACTTGTAGGAAACTTTCCAAATCCAGTGGGAACTGTTCCGGATGGTTGGGAACTTATTGGGAACTTTTACACTCTAAAATCGGGAACTTGGGGACTTTTTCTTACATGTTTCCTTCACCAAGAGCTTCCACGCATTCATGATCGCCATGTGGGTTGTTAATGACATTCTTATTTCCTCACGACCATACATATACATGGTTGACTTGTATTTTTCTCTCTAGACATCTAAGTTGCAGTGAAAGTCTATTTCATGCTACCTTGTCAAGTTGGTGCACTAATCTCTATCTAACACCCGTGCTAGAGTATTCACTTTTCCTTTTGCTGAATTGCAATTACTACTAATCAATAATAAATGTAAATCTATTTTAACTTTTTATATATTAAACAAAAGAAAGTAAATTTATATATTTTACTATTTACTTTATGAATAAAAATATAAACTTTTAACTAACTGGAAATAGTTTTGAATCTTACTTTAAAACTAAATTCATATATTACATTTAAATAAAAATTATCTTAATTTTTATTTTATAATAATTTAAATTTGATTATTTATACACATTTGCAAATACCCCAACATAGAATGTCTTGTAAACATATAATATTCTAATACATTTTAATCATAGTTGACACAAAACTGAAAACTTACTCTATACATATAGCCACAAATATAGGGACTATAACTTCTAAAAGTCCCCACTTTAGAAAGAGTTTACCTTATATAATCAATGACGTGGATGGTAATCTTGATTTTATTGCCATTTCCATCCTGCTAAGAGATTCTAGTTACAACCATAATATAAGGGATAAGCTAAGTCATGTGATTTGTGTTAATGTTTCCTTTCTTCTCTATGTTTCTTCTCTTCTCATGTTTTTTTAATTATTTTATTTGTATATTTTTTTAATATATATTATTGTCGTTCCCAACCTGTCGTTTCCTCCAAATTTGGGGGAAACTTCTAGATGTATCCGATACTCGTACAGTCGTACCCACGTTCCCTACTTTCCCGCATTCCGGAAACTTGTGCAACATAGAAAATATCACACTTTTTATTATATAAAAGTCACTTTTTACATAAATGTACAAGGAACAAAGCCTTCTAGTCCCCCTCATCACACCCACACCAAAAATATGAGGGAGGACCTTCAGAGTTATCTTTTCAACACATGCAAAGTTTTTTCTACCTTTTTTAATGCTTGGATTAGGAGGTTTCATCAAAATTGTAGGGTGTTGACTAATGTCCTTGGAGGATCAACTTTGAGATTCGAGATAGAGGCAAGGGCTGGGGGTCATAGGGTGCTATTGACGAATAGTATCCCAATATAGGCAATGATTTTGATGATATGTAGTTCTTTGTTGTAGAATGAAGTTTTGAAGTTTTTTGGACTCTAGAGGCACCATTTAGAGCCTCTTTGTTTATGTATTTTGGTTCAGATATAGATTGCACTCAATGTGATTTTAGTTATATGCACCCTTACTTTCTATATACATGAGAAACTTTGCATATTTGTGTATAATTGTTTGGATTCTTAAGGATGCACATTTTTTTTTCAAAATTTGAATATTTTATGTAGTTTTTGGTTGACTGGTTTTTTATCGGTTCCGGTCCAGTTCAGATTTTTCTGGCTCTGCCAGTTCGATGACCGCTCCAGTTCTGATAACATTGCTTGTAAGTGTTTTGTGTTTGGGTGTGTACTTATCTGCCATAATTGTATGCAGGTCTTCAAGGATTTTTCGGCACACATTGGAGCTCACTGACGATTATCATAATTTTATGGATAAGGAATATGTTGTAGGCTCCCTGATGTTATCAGAATTTCATGAATAATGAATATTTTGTATTCTCTGATGATTATCAAAATTTCATGAATAATGAAAATTTTGTAAGCTCCCTGATGATTATCAATATTTCATGAATGATGAATACATTATAGCTTCATCAAGTTGAGGCATGTATAAGCCGTTGACATCTTTTAACTTTCTTTGGTTATATGACTTAACAATTGATAAGTCATAAAGGGTTAAGAATGAACACAAGGTCTATGATCTTTCATGTACTTCATCAAGTTGAGGCATGTATAAGCCGTTGACATCTTTTAACTTTCTTTGGTTATACAACTTAACAATTGATAAGTCATAAAGGGTTAAGAATGAACACAAGGTCTATGATCTTTCATGTATTCCAGTTTTCATGTCTTGTCTTGTAGTGGTAGTAAATCATGATAAAATAAGGGTGCTTCTGAAAGTATAATTCTTTCTTTGAAGGTCTCTGCGGTCTTTTATGGCATAACCACTTTTCTTATTTGTCTTTGCTAAATGCTGTTTATGTCATTACATGTGTGTTGTTTGTTGCAAAACAATGTGTTGACTAGTCTTATGTTAGCAAATTTTGCTTTTGTCAAATTAATCATTCCCTTGTTAGTTGTGTGCACACATTTTATGAATTTATCAAAACTTTTTTTCCTGAGTGTTTGGGTTTGTGATATTGAGTCATCGGTTTCATAATTCCAATTTCTTGTATCCACAAGAAGATCTATTACAGGAATTAAAGTAAATGCATACTAACATGCATCCCTTTAGCAAGTCACATAACTATTGGTTATCATATTAGAAATTGATCAGGTTGATGGTGCGGCTTGTTTCTTTTACTGGTCAAAATGGTATTATCGATACAATAATATAAAAATTCTAGCTAGTGCAGGGCAGTTTGATCCTCCAAATCCCCACTATATTTGATGTCCCCTCTACCACTTCTCCCACCTTTGGAGACTGACCTGAATGGGCTGGGCGCAAAATAGATCCGTCTTTGGCCATATCTACCACAGATTAGCACTGGAGCCATATTAGATTCCTTTTGGATGAGTATCCATAGAAATCTGCTTTGCATTTAAAATAAAAACAAGAAGAAAGATAATATACATAAACTAAGTCGGATACCTCTCTCTCTATTTTTGAAAACACTTGTATAATGGAGCTTAACCTCCTCATGCTGAATCATTTCAGACCCATATATGGTAAAACAGAACAGTGAGAGTGCAAGCTTATTTTTCAATTCAGATAGGCTGGTTTTCATTCTGGGATACACAAACAGATATATGCATTTTTTCGGAATTAGAAAATTTTGCTAGATTTTTGCAGTGAGATAAGTTTAACAGGGAATATAGCTAAGGATTTTATCCTTTTTGACTCTTGAGAAGAGGCGGCCTCATTTCAAATTTCTGCAAAGTGCTGATGGCCCTAGTTGCAACTAAACTGCTGAAGAAGACATTTGAGCCTCCTGTGAAATAACGTCTCCATTTTGGAGACGTAATTGTGAAAGGAAGAGTTGTAGATGGGGGGGTTCTATAGACGATGAATTTATCAAGCGGAATTGTGTCTCTTTCACAAGGATTAAACCCAATCTATGTGGGCATCATAAATGCAGAAGTTAACACCCCTGACTTTGGGCTTGATAAGAATGATAAGAAAATTCAAATTTGTTGCCTTAATCCAAGAACAATAGATTGTTGATGCTATGGCTAGACAAGCAAAGGCCACTCTTGCTAAATTCAAGGTAAGAAGATAAATTCTGTCTATTACACCTAGACGAGATGAAACTTAACTTTTTACAGTAGCAAAAGATTAAAAAACAACAGTTGAGGCACTGTTTAATATTAGGAAATGCTGTGAGGTAGATGAATTTATAGCCTGATTGAGCTATTGCTATTAATTTGGTTATTCCTCCTTACCGGTAGTGTATGGTAGGGAATTAAGGGTCAATAATTTATAATGGATAAACAGACTTTAGAAACAAACCCCTAATTTTTGTTAGCCCTTAACTTTAAGGGCTCATGTTCCTAAAACATTGGATTGTAATGGAAAAAAATCAAAATTCATTGTCGACATCCTTATTAGATCAAACTGAACAGGTTGGGCCAGCAAATGTTGTGCAAATCATGATTGATAATACAAAGTATTATAGAGGAGGATCATCTGATTTTTAGGATAACTTGTGCAGTCCTTTTTCAGACTCGATGCTGAAATTTGGAAAAGATGAGTGATATTGAGTGGGTTAAATAAGTATAAGAGGCAAAGGAGATCTAAACCTTCAATATGAACTACCAAATGGCCCAGGCCCTCCATCCACGGTTTCCCAAATTGGAGTCCTCGGTGATAATTTAGCCATGATTTTTCTAGTTTTTTAACTCATGAAATGGTAACATGGCTTCTTATTATGAAGTTTCTCCAAGTATTTTTGGCCTTAGCAACAGTTGAGAGAAATGTCCTTTGATCCAAAGTTTCCACTCTGGAGACTTGTGTCTTTTAAGGTAAGTGTTGCAAGTTGGGAGGCAAGGATTTGGGCTTAATAAGAAGAATATGAGAAATTAGAAAATTGGACCTTCATCAAATAAATAGATTGATTATTGATGCCATGGCTAAAGGAGCAAGGCCACCTTTGCCATGCTTTCAAGGCAGCAAAAGAGTTCCATTCAGGACAACTACACCTCAGGAAACTCACTTTTCCTCACATTATTGATAACCACTAATAGGTGAAGTACAAACCCTATTGATAAACTTTTTGATATTTTAAAATGTTGCATAATGCACCTATGCAATTGAGCCACCATTTAATTTGGTAAGATCTTGTTGACGGGATATGGTGAGAGGAATTATTGAAGTGCTACAAGGATACAAGGACCTTGGCTTTGAAAAGGTCCATACAATATGGTTGATTTAAGAAAGAAACAATGTTGACATGCTCCATAAATTACTCCGAGGTTTGTGACGTCACCTCGAGAATGTGCATCATTCCCAATGGATAGAAGTATCCATGAAGCAAACTTGTAACTAATGTGTTAGTAAGTTTTATAGATTGTGGTATAAAATTTAAATACATCCAAAGGGATAGCTCAATTGATTCAACCCTTTTTGCTAAGGCATTTAGGGTCAAAATTGGATGTTCTTGTGATGTTTAAAACGCTGTTTTAATGTCGAATTGGAATGTATTACACACCGGTTACATGTCACATTAATAATGGTGAATTATCAACAGTTTACTTATCGAATATTCTACAATATATTGACTGATTCCATTAAGAAAATGTCATTAGACACCGCTTATTCTGATATTAACTTCACATCTACATGATGTGAAACCAACTTCTATAAACATAGGAAAGGTCTTTTTTTTATATGAAAATTTTAGTCCATGTGACATCGTTTATGTGACTTCCATTTGACGTGTTTGCTATGGATGCAATGCCTATTTGATAGCACTTCAACGTTAACCAAATTTACTTCAACTTCAGACCGACATCTAGTATGTTGCTTAAACGTCGATGTTTTTTGACAATGTCGATGGGTTGTTGCTTAAGCGATGTGAGGATATTTTTTTAACATAAATATTATAATGATTTCATGGATTTGGGATCAGGATTACCAAATCTCAACATGTTTTCTCTTATGAGAAATCCATTATCAAGGATAGTATAAATATCCCATTAACAAGGATGCTATGCCTTTGCTAGGAATTCCTGTTGCAAATTACATCATTATACAAGTTAGAGATGTTCATAGTTCCCATCATATTTGTGTAACACCAAAATAACATGTATAAGTAGTGGAACTAGAATGAGATGTTTTTGAGAGCAAGTTGTATCACAATCCTGGAATGACAAAGGGATATTTGGTTATATATTTCATATCAAGGTTAAAGGACATTTAAAAGATCTATTAGTGGTTATTGGTGAGAAGATAAAGGATAGAGATCTAGTTTCTATTGCTTGAAATTTCCTTTTATAGTCATATATCATAGATGTGAATACTTTGACTTTGCTTGGGAAATATACCTTATCTAATTTGATTATTAGAGCATTCTATCCTATATGAAGGACACACACACAAATATTATGATGAAGGAAATGATGAGTAAGAACTTCTACTTGAACGCAACACAAGTTTAGATCTGGTTCACATGTGTAAGTTCAAAAAAATGAAGAAAAAAAACATTAGTGAAACCAAAATTGCATGTATAAAAATATATATATCTAATACGAGTACCCCAAGATTCTATTGTAGAAGAGAATAACATTTTACAAAAGATTATTACAAGTGGAAAAGTGGAAGAGTGACGAGTGCCACACAAAATCACAAAGAGAAATGAAATAATCTATTGCAAAGGAACTAGACAAGAACATAAATCTCAATATGTTTATGGTATCTTTAATGGAAATATATAACTCAAGAATAGCCTTATACATAGATTATAATATAAACAAACACATCATTTACATGTTGTGGTTTGAAAGCATTATAAATGAGAATCAATGTGCATTTGTGAAGCTTGAATACATAGTTATATATACACACAAGGATGAAGGTGTTATTCTAAGTTTAGATGAATAATATTTAAGTAAAGAATAAATATGACGTATTAGGTCTAAGAGAATAATATATATATTCTTATACCAAGAATAATGTATTGTGGCGAGACAAATAAAAAAGATGAACCACAAAACCCAATTTGACAAAGAAAATTTCAGATGGGATTAAATTATACAACGTTATTGATGAAGTATTCAATTAATACAATCTCTGTAGGTTTGTATGTGTCAACTAGAAATCAAGCATTCACTACATCTATTTCATGATGGAGTAAGTAATAATAATTCAAAATATTCATAGATTTCAAACGTATAGTTGAATATCGATGTGGATGAAAGTTGAAGAGAATGATATTTGATAGTGGTTGTGAATATAAGAGTTTGTTATTCTATGTTAGATCAACAAGTTGTTGCTAGGTTGCTGAACAATTTGCTAGTTTTTTGTTGGTAGGTGCTTGGTTCAAAACCCCTCAGGTGAGGCACACTAGTTTACACTAAGAAGTTTATTAAGGATGTCATCCACGAAAGTGTGGAAGCATCCCTTCAGTTTCTCCACAAGGTTTTGCTTGATTTTTTAAACTTTTTTTGGCGTTCCATAACTATTATAAGGATCGTGGTTTATAATGATAATGCACAACCATATATACACCTCAATATAATTGTATTTTCGAATAGAAGAAGAAAACATTCATATATGCTAAAGGTTAAAATGGCCTTGGAAATATAGGCTAAATCTATTTATTCTATAATATATTCAAGAAATCCAAGCCCAATGATAGATGTGAGGAATATTACTACAAGAGAGTGTTAAAGTGGTAATAATCTTACTATGATACTACTCTATTATAGTGTATGTGCAAGGACTTGAGGATGCATAAGTTGGATGATACATCAGAATAATATTTTCTTGGATGCGATGAGACTTCTCAATTATGAGACTTGGGAGAACAAAAACTCATCATTTGTATGAAATATTTTCTCTTATGAGAAAGTAATTATCCATTTTCATATGTTTACTTTTATGAGAAATCCCAATAAAGTCTTACGATGGGAAGAGGTTGTATAAAATTTTCCACTCCCATCATATTTAATGTCCTCAAATAACTTGTGATCATATATTTTGTTTCCCCCATATTACGAGTATTTGATGATGGGAGAAGCATATCACAAAGATGACAATAATTAAAAGAAGTGTTCCCTATACTCTACTATGACCGCATGTAAGGATATTCATGTTGTTGGGGAACAGAGCAAAAAGTTCTATCATTCCTTTTGAAAAGAACCAACATTTTGTGGGCACTTTACTTCACAATATATTTGGATAGTGTAATGTCTTTTCAAGGTTTATTTTGACATATGATTTAGACTTATTTGCAACCATGGCAACACGTGAGCTTACTAGTTGGATTGCGAAGGTATAATTTGAGAGGTGAAGGTTTGGAGTTATTCTCTTATGTGTGTACAAATAGAAATAAAAGAGAGAAAAAATGTAGAGATTGAATGGTGCACGTCAAAATATTTAAGGTAGTAAATAATTGCTATAAATTGTAAAATGACAAGACTTATTTTACAATGGTAAATTGAAAAATGACATGACTTATGTTTAAATACAAGAGTATATGAGGCTTTTAAATCAAATATGTTGTACTAAAAATAAAACTAACAAAATGTAAGTGAGGTATGGATCTTTTACAATCTAATCAATAATGAATTGTGTTTAGTTTCCTCTTTAACAATGAACCACTTATGAGGTATGGATCTTTTACAATCTAATCAATAATGAAATGTGTTTAGTTTCCTCTCTAAAAATGAACCACTTATTGACATACAAAATGTGCTTGATGAGCATTGTTTTCAGTGAGAATTTGACAAGCTTTTACTTTAGCCTTTTTATGATATCCTTATAAACTCTAAATCAAAAGAATACAAGGTGCATTATTATCTAGATCTTCATGAGGAGCATTGTTGTCTAGGCACCATAGTTGAACATTAATTAGAATCCCAATAAGGAAAAGAGTCAAAAGAGCTTTCATGTACATGTCATCATGGACAAGAACACCCCATTCTTGGTCATGATAAGGCGCTACTTGAACTAGATTTGCAAAATCCAAAGAAAGCAAGATTAAGAAACAAATAAAAACACAACCAAAATTGTTTATATTTCCATCAAGCTTGCACTAAAATCTATATTGATCTCTAATTACTTTTGTACGGATTAAATATGTCATACATTATAAGACTGTATTATTACTAGAAGATGCAATATAAATTATCATATAAGATTGCTAAAATACGAATTGGAGTTTCTTGCATAGTTTCATCCAACTAGCATGATTTTATCTTTGATTATAATCAATTGCAGAGACCATGACTGAGCACCACTACTTACACCTACAACGAAAGCCACAAAGAATGATTACCATTTGATTTGATATGCACGTGAAAAAAATGAAGAAAAGATAAGAACTCAATGAAAACCTAATTATAAGCAAATTTAATACCACTTCATGGCCCAACAAAATAAACAAACCCTTGAGCATACAATGTATGGGAAAATATTTGACAAACTACTAAGAAGATATGGGGTTTTACTCTCAAATGATTTGGGGTTTCACTCTCAAATGATGAACTATAGGGATAGGGCTAGAGGGACGATGCAATATTTAGCTACATGGCCAACCTCAATCCTTCTACTCCAAACAAACAAATAATAGAGTATTACCTCCTTTCCTTCACAACAATAAGACAAAACTCAACCTAGAATGCAAATGCCTTGGTGGAATCACCGATTTAGGTGCCATTGGTGATCCCTTGAGATTGCTTCTTGTCTTTTTTGCTCGTTTGGTGGTCCCCCGAGTCTCCTTTGTCATCGATCTGATGGTCCCCTGAGTCTCCTTTGTTTTCAGTTTGTTGTTGCTCAAGGATTTATGGGCTCGACCTTGTCTTCTTGTACATGAACTATGTATACTTTATATTGTAGGTAGTAGGCTCGTGCTTTGGGTCAACTATATTGTATGCATTTGGATTTGCTAGCTTGTCTCCAACGTAGGATTGTTTTGTTTGTATTATAATATATGTTATATATGACATATATAAGATATATGATTTTTATTCGAGTGAATTAAAATGCAATCACCAAGTTCCCTCCACACTTTCAAGAAAGTGAGTGCACAAATAGAGACTTAATATCTCTCTAGCAATCCATGACATGTTTATGACCGATATGATACTATGTATGGCATATTACACAATAAAGTAGATTTGGAATCCATCAAAACTTGACCTTAAAACATGTGCAAATTCCCTTTGGAGTCCAAAAAATGTCGTTGATAGTATCCCAAAAGGAAGACAAATTATGGAAAAACAAGGATTCAAACTTGCTTAAAAAACTTGACTAAGGAATCATCCTTTGACTAGTGGTCAAAATATAAAGTTTCCATCACCTCATATTATATATATGAAGATGACAATGGCGACGATGATGGCAATGACAATGATGTGATTATATGATATTGACGATGACGACAATTATGATGATGATGATGATGTTGATCACAATTATCATAATTGTCATTATCATCATCATCATCAGTACAGTCATCATTGTTGTCATCATCTATAAGTCAAAACCCATTTATTCCCATCTTCCTCTCTTTCTCTCCCTCTTTTCCTTCCTCTCTTTCTCACGCTCATCGTCGTTGTCATCAATACATTTATCATTCCAAGATCATCATCGTTATCGTCATCACTATATAATCACATCGTCATCATTGTCATCATCATCATCATCAATATCATCATCATAATTTCATACATAACACATCATTCCATGTTTTCATGGACTCGACGTTGTGTTGGAACAAGTCGGAAACATTGAATGTCGGTGATATGTCCATCCCCTACGGCAGCTCTAGCACGTATGCATTGTCTGAAATCTTCTTCAAGATTTTGCACGAACCAATCTTCTTCGACTTCAGCTTGTTGTATGTTCCTGTGGGGAACTTTTCCTTCCTCGGGTGCACATATACTAAGTCGCCTTCTGCAAATGAATGCAGTTGTCTCTTTCTATTGGCCCTCAATTCACTGTGTTGCTTTTCTCCAGCTGTTGTTTCACCTTGTCGTGTACTTCCTTCATGTGGTCGGAAAACAACTCTGCATCTACAATTTTCTGCGTTCCCGTCGGAAACTCGGCCAAGTCGGTGAATTCATGTGGATTTCTCCCTTGCATAATTTGGAATGGACTCATACCTGTCGATCGGTTCACTAAATTGTTGTACCCGAATTCCACCTACGCCAACACATTATCCCACTTCTTTGGTCGATCAGCAGTCAAGCCACCTCAGCAAATTTCCCAAGCTCCTATTCATGAATTCAGTTTTCCCATCAGTCTATGGATGGTATGCATAACTAAACTGCAACCTCATGTCAAGCTTCTTCCAGAGGGTTCTCCAGAAATGACCCATAAACTTGGTATCTTTGTTCGAAGTGATACTCTTTGGCAACCCATGCAACCTTACAACTTATTTGAAAAATAGAACAGTAATACTTGTGGCATCACTTGTATTCCGACACAGAATAAAGTGTGGCATTTTGGAAAATATGTCGAATACCACAAAGATGGAGTCGTTGCCTTGCTGTATCTTCGGCAATCTTAGCACAAAATCCATGTTGATATCTTCCCATGGGACAATCAACACTGGAAATGGTGCATATAGTCCCATATTTTGACTTCTCCCTTTTGCATGTTGACATATTCTACACTGTCAGATCCATTTCCTCACATTTGTCGCCAATCCTGACCAGTAGTACTTTTCCTCAACCAATGACTTGGTCTTGTCGATGCCAAAGTGTCCACCTAATCCTCCACTGTGCAATTCCCTGATCAGATTCTTCCTCATTGATCCTATAGGGATGCATAATCGATGCCCCTTAAATAGGTATCCTTCTTGGACGAAATAATGCAAGTATGGGGTTTTGTTGCCACTCCATGGTTCCTTCGATGCCTTCCAAGCATCGAAAAAATCCTTGTCGATTTCATAGTCGACGTTCATCAACTCTAGCCCTATCAATCTTACAATAGTCGTCCCCAATAATGCGACTCTTCGACTTAATGCGTCATCTACCCTGTTAGTCTTCCTCAACTTATGTTTCAATACAAAGGTATAACTTTGCAAGAACTTGACCCCTTTCATATGCCTATGATTCAAATTTATCAGAGTGTTCAGGTATCTCAGAGCTTGATGGTCAGTAAACAATACAAATTCCTTGGATAACAGATAATGTCTCCACTTCTTCAATGCTTGTACAATGGCATAGAACTCTTGGTCATAAACTGAATATTTCCGCTTGGCGTCGTCCAACTTCTCATTGAAAAATACAATTGGTCGGCCTTCCCGGTTCAACACAGCTCCAATTGCAAACCCACTCGCGTCGCGGTCGACTTGGAATACCTTGTCTAAATCTGGGAGAGCTAAGACTGAACTCTCCTTTACTTCTTGCTTCAACTTCTCAAATGTTCGTTGGGCAATTTCTATCCACTTGAACTCACCCTTTTTCATGCACGTCGTCAATGGTGCACATATCCAACTAAAATCTCTTATGAATTGTCGGTAGAAACTAGCAAGTCCATGGAAAATTCTTACCTCGGTGATGATTGTCGGCTCCGGCCACTCTAGAATTACCCTTAGCTTCTCTAGATCCATTTTCATCCTGTGTCTGGAAATCACGTGTTACACCTAAATCTTGTCATCATGAGCTGCATGCTAACTTAGTGCCTCAATCCCTGAAGTTCCCTTGATCAAGTAAGTCATGTTAGAGCAAGTTGATGCCCTTTGTCCACATTCCTAGTTGGGTCGACGCACATTATCCTTGAGCAAGAAGCACCCAACTAGGGTCGGTGCAGAATGTAAACTGCTAGCATGCTCCGACGGCGTAGAGTATCTTTGCACCACCTGTGCTTCCCTTCTCTAAATCTGGTTGTCTTCATGCAAATTGTGTCAGAGTTGGTTAATTGGGATAAATGTAGCTTTCGAGCGACTTCTAGAAGTTGGATGAGGTGGATCCTTATCCCTAACTCCTCGGTGGGTTGTCCTATGGTTCCCTAACCTCAAGGGAGGATCCCTTAGCCCTCTCCCCATGATCCTCAACCTACTCTATCCACTTGGTCCTATAAATACAAGACCCCTCTCCATTCCAAAGGGAGGAAATCTATAGCACTTACATGCTGGTGAAATTAGCTTAGGATATCCCTATTCATCTTTTGGGAGACTCATACTTCCTTTGGAGGCTTTGGCTTGGATTGTTGGAGGAGGATTGCGGCATTAAGGCTTGGGTTGTGATCGTCTCTCTACTTTGTATTTCCCTCTTTTATACAGTAGTATAAACTCTTTCCACAAATGTTATCGTGTTGATATTGTTTGTAGTTTACTTCCTTAACCGTTTACTTAGATCAATTATTGTTTAGACATATTTTACTGCTTGTATTGTTTCCATATGTCTTGGCAGGTCTTGCAGCTACAGATCTGATGACCGTGGGATTTGGCGCAACAACAACAAGAAGAAGATCTACGATTGGAAGGTAAGACGTCTATTACTTGATCTCTAACTAGATCTACGAAAGCAATTCTATGTTCTGTCGTATTTGTTCTAGATTCACATTGAACTAGGGAGATCTGGCTCGCGTCCACTCTAGTAGATTGTCCAATAACAAATCTGGAGACCATACTAGGGAGATATACATTTGTTTTGATTTCAAGTTTGAGTGTGTTACTCTTGATTTTCTTAATGAGCCATTGCTTTGCCTCTTAAGCCTATTTTCACCATCAGTTTCTTTCTGAAAGAGTTTGTTGACTTTCTCTAGGTCTGTGAACCATTCTCAGTCCATTTATTTAATCATTGGTTGGATTTTTTACCTTGTTTTCTTTGAGTTATTCTCCCGACACACCTGGGAAATACATCCAGGGCGCTTGTCCACCCAAGAGCGCACTTTGCCTCTGGTCATACTGTGCCATCGACGCTTATGCCGATTTGACATTCTGTGCCGCCGGTGCTTTTCCCTTGTTTGCAACCTACGCCGGGCGCTCTGTTCCCAACCATAACTTGCGCCGAGTTTTCCAACTTGATGCTTAAGTATTTTTTTCCAAACCTTTGATTTTTGGGTTGATCTATAGACATCTCTACACTGCATCTTCAAGGCAGAGACTCTTTTATTCAGCAGTGCTTTGTTTGGTTTGCTTGTGTTGGTCTTTGAGTGTTTTTGATCAAGTGAGTTTGTTTGAAGTGGTGGGAAATTTCAATCCCCTGCGGTCATCTACTCCATCTTGTTCTCCCTGATTACCTCACTGGATCTATGCAGCAAGCTAGATCCACTCCCAAACCCTTGTTGAGCTTGGTTATCATTTGTTGGCTTGCATTTGATCTTTTTGAGTGATTTTTTGTGTTTTTAGGTCATTGGAGTGCTCGTCATTTCTTTGAGGATTTTTTTATGCTTAGAGTGCTGCAAGTAGTTTCTTCTTTTCATCCATTTACACTTAAAAGCATCATTGTTATCAAGTTTAGTCTTGGTATATCATTGGAAAAATTAAAAGTAATTCATTTTTACCATTTTCAAGTGCATTTGAGAATTGTTGTAAAAATTGGTTCATGCATTGGAGTTCGTCATAGATCTTTTGGAAAGTTTCGAAAAAGAGTTAATCGTTTGTATTTTTCTCGAATTATGAATCATTTCATTTTCTTGAAAAATCCAAGTGTAGTCAAATTTTTGCGAAAGTGTTTCCATGCTTGAAAAAGTTATATGCACTTTTGATTTTCATGCTTTTAGGCTATCATTATGAAATTTGAAAAGCTAGTGTGCTCTACATAGAGATTCTCTCTTTTCATCATTTAGGTTTTCTAATTGGAAAGACAAAAAGAAGTGCTTTGATTTGGATTTGATGTGTTGTTGATTTTCATGTTTTGCTTGAAAAATGAAAAGAGTGCTTTTCATTATCATTTTTGGTAGATTGAGAGTGTTGTTGAAATTTACTGTTTTGTGAGACCATTGGAAAAAGACTTCTCCTTCCCGTAGATAGTTTTCATCAAAAGAAAGAGTGCATTTTTCATGTAGTTAGGGATTGCATTATGTTTACGTTTATGTACTCATCTCATGCATTCACCTAACCGTCCAGATAAAATTAACGGTAGAACTAGGTTAAAATCTTTAGTAACTTGTGTGTTAAGTTAGAGACGTGTTTCGACGTCTTAAAACATGGCAGCTGTCGTTATTTGCTTGCACTGCATTCCGTGGGCACTGTAGTTCTTCCACGTAACAACTGGTATATCGAATCTCTTTCACATACCAACCGGTATATCGAAAGATCTTTCATGTACCTTAGGGTATATCGAAAGGCACTTCACGTACTCGGCGTATATCGAAAGGTGTTTCACGTACTCGATAGTATATAGGAAGGCTCTTGTCGTACGGTTGTGCATTAGACATCACCAACATGGATTTGAGCTCCCACCTACCTTGCGTATATCGGGAGACACTCTTAGGATTCCTGAAACCAACTGAGCTAACCATTTGGTCATCTTGGCGGAGCAATACACCGAGAACAACACTTAGGGAGCTACTACACATGTACTATCAGGTAGTCGGGTTATATGGTCAGGGGTACGGTCCTAATCCTCCCTGGTTAGTGCTCTGGAATATTGGGCCGAGTATAACTGTTGGACCCTGGAGTATATCACGAGTTGTGAAGCCTTGAAAATCCTGTGAGGTTCAAGACTTTTGAATTCACACCTATCACATAAGTTTGCTTGCAGCCTTAGTTTGTGTATATTTTTTTGGACTACTTTTCTTTTGTTTAGTATACCCTTAGGAGAAATTTTGGTTTGGTCATTTTGGCTGAACAACCTCTAAGAAGGTCCCGCAAAATTTTGAACTTACCACCCGAATACTCCCTTAATCAGGAGGTAATTTCGAGGGTAAGCATAGCCACACAAGTTACGGTCGTGTCGCCTAAAGTAGAAAACTCCACTATGGAGTATGGAGCGAACATGTTTCCTCCTGATTCACAAACCTCTGACCCATCAAGGGCTGACGAGGCAGAACCTTCCACTTCACAAGACATATCCTTCGACTGCGTGATGTCGGGCGAACCTGGATCCATAGAATGGTTAAACACATCCCAGGATGATCCAGTGTCCGTAGAATTTGGTCCATCTGCATCTTTTTGGGACACCTCTCTCGGGCAATAATGGGCCCACTTTCTTGTTGATCCGAGCACTGAAACTTCCCCTCTCCGGGCTTCCCATGTCCAGCGTATGGCTCCAGTCTATGAACTCATGGACGAACTATGCCAACGTGGTGACAAACTTCGTCGCCAGAGTATATCATGGAGAAGACACATCCCAGAGACACCCATCTTTCGATACACTCCCATTCGTTCATTATCACTTACTTCATTGGAGACACCCATCCACAACGTGACCACTTACAAACCTGCTCAACCTTCATTTCCTATGAGCACCCATCTCGGTCAGGGGACCAGTCCCACACCTTGAATGACTCAAAATGTTGAAGGACAACAGTCCAACACCCCTACCACCACTGCTACTACTATCGAAACGTTACCCACTCCTCCCCCACCCCAAAACTCACGGGGAGGATTGACCTTACCTCCTGGATTTATTACGCGTAGTGTTCCTCTAATCATAAGTAGTCAACAACCCATTTTGATTCAACCATCCATGAGTGGTCAATACGTCGTCACTAGGGGGAAACCATCGTTTTCTAGCCATAATTCGGGTGGAGGACTGCCAATTGGTGATTCCCTTGGCATCTCTTTACCTATTGTGGGATCCACCATGGGATTACCTCATGCAGGGGGACCGTCCAACCCTGCTCAACCACCATGGAGTCAAGCGTATCCAGGTTATCTTAACCTTGTGTCGAGACAACTTAATCCCAGAAACGTACTCTACGAGATACCTTATCCCGGAAACTCATACACTCCATGGGGACATTTTAATGTTGCACCAGTTGGACCCCCACTAACTTTCCCGTACGCCCCACCACCCCCACCACCATCTGGTTCACCTCCTTTCGGAGGGGGCAGACCTCCACCTTCCAGCGAAGGCAGAGGCCCACCCCATTCTGGCGGTGAAAGGCCACCTTATTCTGGCGGAGGAGGAGGACCGCATCCTTCTGGTAGTGATGGGCCCCCACCTTATGGAGGAGGCCCACCTCCTTCCAGCGGCAGTAGCCCACCCTATTCTGGCGGTGGCAGAGGATCACCTCCTTCTGGTAGTGGCGGACCCCCACCTTATGGAGGAGGCCCACCTCATTCTAGAGGCGGTGGCCCACCATATTTTGGTGGCGGAGGCGGTGGCCCACCCTATTCTAGTGGCGGAGGCAGAGGACCCCCACCTTCCGGCGGCGGTGAAGGACCCCCACTTGGAGGTCCACCTTATTCTGGCGGTGGAGGACCCCCACCTTTCGGCGGTGGCCCACCCTATTATGGCGGCGGACCTACATATGGTCCACCACTCAACCCCGTTGGACCACCACCTTACGGCCAATTCCCGTCAGGAACACCTTACAATGAGTCGATTCAAGGTCCCACTGGTCCATATATGCCATATCAATACTATCAGTATCCGCAGCCGAACCAACAACTGTCATTTTTGGCTACATTGGACCTACCCGACCTGTCTTGTCTAACCAATGATCCCATCTTCCACAGTCATAATTAGCCACCCATTTCGGTCAAGTTACCCTCAGATATTCCCAAATTTGATGGCAAATCCGGTGAGGACCCGAAAAACCATGTGATGACCTACCACCTGTGGTGCGCATCCAATTCCTTGATGGACGGCTCAATCTGTTTAAAACTATTTCAAAGGACCCTCACCGGCCCAACTGCCAAGTGGTATATCGAATTACCACCGCACTCCTTTCCTGATTTTCTCTCTCTTGCTATGTCTTTTTTGACTCATTTCCAGTTACCCATACGCTATGAAACTGGTACGGACCTTTTAAATTCGCTCCGTCAAACTACTGCAACTCATATCTTTGATCATATACATGAGTGGCGGAGGAGACGACGTCTCATTAAGGATCCTATTCCAGACCAACTCTTAGCTGACTGGTTCACGAAGTCTCTTTTACCTGTCCTAGCTCGAGATGTGGCCATGGGAGGGGTTGTCACCGAGGAATAGGCTATTTCCATGCCCATTACTTAGACCTGGTCTATGCTCAATCCGACATGTTAGCTATGACATTGTTCCTAACGCACCCCGCCCCACGTATGACCCTGCAAAACCACATAAGGGACCTCAGGCCGTTGGCATCATTGGTTCCCTTAACTCCCAACCTTCTACTCAAACTGGTGGACCGTCGAACCCCCAGGGTTCTTCCCCATCCCCACCACATGCTGGCAGCAACACCACCAAGTCACCCACTCCTGCCTCCACCGAAGAGGTGAATTCTGTTCAATCAGATTCGCCTAAAAAATATGGCGGTAAGAAGAAAAACAAAGGTAAACCTAAGAAATATTCTAACCAGCAGGAGCCCAAGACCACCCTTAAAGACACCAAACAGAAGAGGAAGTTGAAGTATCATTGTTTACTGTGTGGTGGTGACCATTTCTCAAAGGAATGTCCCCACCGAGACGAAGTGCAAAAGTTTCTCAAGGGAAAACTACCCCCGCAATTCTTAACAATCCCTTCCCCACTCAGAACCAACAAATGATTGCTCAACCTTCTCCTTCACATGGAGACACATCCTCCACCGTGCATGTTCTCATGATGCGTAGTGAGACGGTTAACTTGAACACACGTTCACGCTCGTACGACTCAATCCCTCCGAAGGAACCCGTTGGAAGTAATACTAAAAAAGCTTCAACTTCTATTCCCGATATCACCATGCCATCGACTTCTCTCACCATTGAGAAGCCTTCTTTAGAGTCAATGTTACGTCCACCTAAGAGCACGATTCAAAAAACAGTTTTCAATCCTAATGCTAAGGCAGCTCAAAACTACAACATTGTAGAGGACTTGGCACAAGCTCCTTGTGCTATGTCGACGCTAGAGGTTTTGCAGAACTGTCCCAATCAGCACAAGACTCTTCTTGTTGCCATTGGCGCAGTAGATCTGGATTCCTCTAATACAATCATGTTCCGACTCTAGTACTTTAAACGAAGGCTTTCCCACCAGTTGGCATTTCAAGTTGCCACGAATATTGCAGGGAAGACGATCCATCGTACTGTATTAGACGAAGATGCGTCTACCTCGGTCATGTCGATATTGTGTTGGAGAGCCATTGGCTCTCCCGAGTTAAACCGCTCTCCCACTACCTTGAAAGCATTCGACGGTCGTGGCTTTCAACCCCATGGGATGTTACAAGCCTTGGCAGTAGAGTGGGGGGGTAAGACCACAACCATTAACGTGGAAGTGGTCGCAGCCCCTTTGGATTATAATTTTTTACTTGGTCGTAATTGGTTTTATGCCATGACTGCGGTCGCATCATCTGTCTTCCGCATTGTGCAATTCCCCCACCAAGGCCGAATTGACACAGTCGACCAACTGGATTTCTGTACATCGGACAACGCTACTCATCCCGGTGATAATGTCCCGTTGCTTTGGTAGTCTTCGCAACCATATGAGATCGTGGGGGTCGACCTCATAAAAGACTCATCTCTTATGGGTGTCTTTCCAACCCCGGATCCCCCTAACCATGTTGCTACGGTGAATATGATATCCTCTTTTCCTAACTCCATCGATCAATGGCTCATACCTGACGAAGCCACCATGCATTTGATTGGAGACAACATGCCTTTTTCACCCGCTGAAATCACATATGAAGCTATCCAGTCAGCACAAGAGGATCACTTGGCTGTGGCCTCTACATCTTGTTCTCTACAGCGGACGCCATCCTTACCAGATCCTCTACTCTGGAATTTTCCTTCAGACGAGTCCATTATGGAGATTATGAGTGCGGATGACCCTCCGTGGCAAGACCTCCACCATCGATCGTCTTTCCTACCCCCATTAGATTTTGTGGAGAACAACATCGCCACCATTTTTACACCGGATATCTACCCTTGCCCCTAGTCCCCGATACTCACGTGTCATACGGACACTGAGGGAAACCTAACGAACATTGAACCTACCATTCCGGTAGACATATCTATTACTCTTGGTGTAGTGGAACATATTCGTTTAGGCCAGAAAGATCCCCTGAAGAGATTACTACTTTCATGGCCTTATTCAAGCAAATACGAGACGTGTTTGCTTGGACCTACGAGGAAATGCCTAGGATAGACCCTGCTATCGTTTCGCATGAGATTAAAACTTATCCCAACGCTAAACCAATCTGCCAAAAGTTACAACCGGTACACCCTAAAAAAATTGTGGCAATCAAAGCAGAAATTGAAAAGCTCTTAAAGGCCGGCTTTATCTACTATGTTCCATCAACATAATGGGTCTCAAATGTCGTCCATGTGGCTAAGAAGCAGGTCACCATTCGTGTCTGTGTCGATTCTCGGGATTTGAACAAGGCTTGTCCTAAGGACAACTACCCCACTCCCTTTATCGATCAGATCATAGAAAATTGTGTCGGAAGTGTCATCTTTTCGTTCATGGATGGATTTTCCGGTTACAACAAGATTGAGATCCACCCGGATGACCAACATAAGACTGCCTCCAATGAACTGATACTCCAACCGTTAGATTCTGATAGCGATGGGGTAATTCATGGACACGTGGCACTGGGATGTCCAAGGTCATCCTCTAGAGGTTATCCTCCACCGCCTCTAGCTCCTCCAGATCATCACAGACCGTAGGGCCCACCTCAGGTGCTGCACCTCTCTGCACGAGGCAAGAGACTCCAAGTGGTCGCTCTAGACCCACGTCTGCAAGAAACATGTACGAGTTTTCAGCGCTACTCCAAAAAATCATAAAACACATAAAATGAAAAAACACAAGCAGTTGTTCTTACCGATATCATCCCACTGCGCTCCCTTGGGAAGCACCAAGTCTGGGTCTCCTCGGAAGTCTATACCGTGGTATGGGTATTTCTCCACCATGAGGATCTGTCCCTACAACCATGTGAAGAACCCTATACCAAAACTGATGATGGGAACCCCACCACCATGGCGAGCCATCACCTTTTCCCACTTGCTCATGCGAGGATCGCATGCATCCTGATCCTTGAGGTCTACTTGCGAGCGCAAGTGGGGCACCCGATCCAGCATAAAGGACACTACCCCTGAACCATACCAAAACTGCTTCAGCGCCCCGCGCTAGCATTTGTTCAACTGATCTCTGAGACTGGTGAGGATCCCCTCACACCAATTGAACACGGTAGGAGCCATGCACTCCTCGACATACATCATTTGTGATTTGCTCGCAAGATGAGCGGATCGGTTGCCAGCCACTCGCACAATGGTAAAGAGTACCGTCCGGAGAGCCCAATCCCTGACATCCTTAATGGGAATCTTCCCACCTGTCATCAGCGTACCTGGAGTACACCATTGCTCAATCATGTCCTCTACTGAGTGGTCACCACCTCGTGACCCAGTCAAGGACACAGGGCTTGCTCGCCGGGATAACCCTATCAAAAAGTAGATGTCCTCGACATCTATGGTCAGTGTATGCTCACCAATATGGAAATGCTGCTGTATAGGGTCCCAGCATTGGACCAGGTATGTCAACAAACCCACTTGGGACCTCATCCCCAACACTCGAAAATACTTGAGTAGCCCACAGTTTCTCAATGCTGCAACACATTGGGAATCATTTTCCGCTTGTGCATCATCAAGCTCATGCTCGCATTCTCTCCACTCAAGAACCATCGTGCTCACTCCAAACCTGTCAACAATGCCATTTTAACACCTTTAGAACTTTTCCCAACCATAAAAAAAGCTTCTATTTGGCTAGGTTTTGGGCTTGAGTTGGACATTTGCACCAGCGCATAACGTCCATTTGGATAGTGCGCCGCTGACGTAGAACTTCCTTTCGGGTTCTGCGCCGGCGCAGATCTTGAAAGGGCGACCTGCGTCGACCCGTGAGAGCAAATCCCCCAACCCAACATGCCGAAAACCTACCTAAATGCAAAAAAAAAGCAAATTCTAAACCACTAGAAAGTTAAAGAGACAAGTTTAGGGTTACCTGTCGTTGATAGCACCTAAAATGATGGATCACGGCTCCCGGAATCAACAAAAGAAGAACGACTCCAAATGGCACTATTCACCTCTCCAACTTGGTAAAAACCTAATAGTAATTCTTTTTACTATTTACCCCTATTTATATTGAAAAATAGTATATTCCCTTTTTAATGGATGCCAATATGGGTTATTTTGTTATTGTTGGATTCATTTATACCCGGTTAATTACTTTTGACCTAGTTTTTAAGCTTGCAGGTGAAGCTAAGTACCGTTTTGATCTTGTTTTTCACGATCGTGGTCTTTTCATGCGTGTTCTCAGGTATGAACAACTCATCGAGCGTCTTTTTGTCATTATTTCGCTCATTAAATTCAATTATTAATGACACCGAGCTAACTCTTTGTTCTTTCTCGTGCTCGTAAAACGATGAGAATAAGTCAACGAGTTATAGTTTATCACTTTTTCGGGCTCGTTAAACTCCCACGAAAAATGAACCCCCCAGAGTCTTTTCTTTAAACTCTTTTCAGGATCTCTAAATACGAAAATATCGCCAAGCAAACTTGATGCGTTCATGCTTGTAAAAGTATTTGAATGATCGTCTTCTTGGTGATAGTTTACCCCTTTTTCGGACCAGGGGACACTACATACGAAAAATGAATACTCCATCCAATCATGACTGGAAGAGTCCTCTCTCGCGATGTTTTACCCTTTTCTGGGCGAAGAGGCTAACCTTACGAAAAAGGACCTTTGGAGTCTTCTTTAGTTCTTTTTAGACTCTCTAAACATGAAACGGACGTCGAGTTTGCCTTCTATGGACTCGTTAAAATATGACATTGAAGGGCCCGTCATGGTACGAACCCCTCCTTTCCCAGGTTCGTAAAACATTTGGGATTGGAATCATATATGAGATGAGATATACTGAGCATCTGTTTACCCTCCTCAAGCTCGTTAAGAAAAAGTGAGGCACTCATCAGTCATGATGGGAAAAAGGAAAGATTTTGTGTTACACTTTGTTTATGGGAACTGCATCGTCACTCTTGAACATGGCACTCATTTGCATTTGCACACAGTACTTGGGTCACCCGTTTGTCCTCAAGTCATACTAATTCCATGAGTCATGTCGCTCCTTTGGGTCATCCGATGAATGTCTCCACTATTAGTTGCATTAGGGGTCAGTATCGTTCTCGTCTTGTCAATACTATCAAGTCATGCCATGCCCATGTTCAAGAGATGTCCATCGCTCATCATCTGCAGTCAATACACCTTCTACCATATCTGTCTACCTTGAGTTAGTCTTGCTCATTACTCCACCGTCTGATTCACTCCAGAAAATTGTTATCGAGTTTCGTGTCGATTGATGGGGGATACATCATGGCCCTCCTTCGACGGATTCATCCTTGTCGACTTCAACACATCATCCGAGGATTGAATCTAGAAACCAAACAAGTATCTTGGGCCTGCATGCCTTAATGGAAGGTTACCTCGCTTTCAACATGAGTTTACACCATTGACTCTTGATTGAAAGATTTCATCAAGTGTTCGACTTCAACTCATTTATTCATGCTTGGTGATCAATGTACTTTGGTACCTTGGGGATCATCGACATTAATGTTGATTTCCCTCGCACTTGTTAACGGTATACATCAATGACCAGTAACCAAGTGGTTTCTACCATGTTCGACTCCAAAACATTGTAATCACATGGATAGATTCGTATCAATGTGAGTTCGGCTCGAAGACCCTGGGGAAGTCATATTCTACCCAGGTTGCGATGTAGATTGTTTGAGTCATATTACACGGATCCACTTTTGTATTGGTCGTGGCTGTGTTATAATCTCATCATAGATCTACGATTGTGTCTAGTAGCCATTATTGTGTTCAGTCGGTCTTTACTACCATGGATCTGCAATGTATTGGTTGGAAACCATGTTGTGATTCATGTGATACTTGTATCTCAGATTCAGTTGTACTGCAGCAGCATCCTCCAGCCAACAAGTACTTTCCATCTATCTTTCAAAGCACTTCACTTGTCTTGTTTTGCCAGCTTCATGCTTTGGGGGGCATTCTGTTACACCATTGACTCTTGATTGAAATATTTCATCAAGCGTTCGACTTCAACTCATTTATTCATGCTTGGTGATATGTACTTTGGTACCTTGGGGATCATCGACATTAATGGTGATTTCCCTTGCACTTGTTAACGGTATACATCAATGGCCGGTAATCAAGTGGTTTCTACCATGTTCGACTCCAAAACATTGTAATCACATGGATAGATTCGTATCAATGCGAGTTCGGCTCGAAGACCCTGGGGAAGTCATATTCTACCCAGGTTGCGATGTAGATTGTTTGAGTCATATTACACGGATCCACTTTTGTATTGGTTGTGGATGTGTTATCATCTCATCATGGATATACGATTGTGTCTAGTAGCCATGATTGTGTTCAGTCGGTCTTTACTACCATGGATCTGCAATGTATTGGTCAAAATCCATGTTGTGAGTCATGTGAGACTTGTATCTCAGAGTCAGTTGTACTGCACCAGCATCCTCTAGCCAGCAAGTACTTTCCTTCTATCTTTCAAAGCACTTCACTTGTCTTGTTTTGCCAGCTGCATGCTTTGGGGGGCATTCTGTTACACCTAAATCTCGTCATCATGAGCCCCATATTAACTCAGTGCCTCAATCCCTGAAGTTCCCTTGATCAAGTAAGTCATGTTAGAGAAAGTTGATGCCCTTTGTCCACATTTCTAGTTGGGTCGGTGCACATTGTCCTTGAGTAATAAGCGCCCAAATAGGGTCGAAGTAGAATGTAAACTGCTAGCCTGAGCCAGCGGTGCAGACTATCGTTGCACCACCTGCGCTTCCCTTCTCTGACGTTGGTTGTCTTCATGCAACTTGTGTCAGAGTTCGTTAATTGGGATAAAGGTAGATTTTGAACGACTTCTAGAAGTTGTCTGAGGTTGATCCCTATCCCTAACTCCTAGGTGAGATGTCCTACGGTTCCCTATCCTCAAGGGAGGATCACTTAGCCCTCTCCCCATGATCCTCAACCTACTCTATCCACTTGGTCCTATAAATACAAGACCCCTCTCCATTCCAAAGGGAGGAAGTCTATAACACTTACATGCTGGTGAAATTAGCTTAGGAGATCCCTACTCATATTTTGGGAGACTCATACTTCCTTTGGAGGCCTTGGCTTGCCTTGTTGGAGGAGGATTGCAACGTTAAGGATTGGGTTGTGATCATGTCTCTACTTTGTATTTCCCTCTTTTATACAGTAATATAAACTCTTTCCACAAATGTTATCGTGTTGATATTGTTTGTAGTTTACTTCCTTAACCGTTTACTTAGATCAGTTATTGTTTAGACATATTTTACTACTTGTATTGTTTCCATATGTCTTGGCAAGTCTTATAGCTACAGATCCGACGATCGCGGGATTTGGAGCAACAAGAGGAAGAAGAAGATCTACGATCTGAAGGTAAGACGTCTATTACTTATCTCTAACTAGATCTAGGAAAGCAATTCTATATTCTGTCTTATCTGTTCTAGATTCGCATTGATCTAGGGAGATCTAGCTCACGTCCGCTCGAGTAGATTGTCCAATAACATCACGAATCCAAGGTACACCAGCTCCTTCTGCATGAAGAAACAATTTTGCAAATTTATCATCAACTTTTCTTGTCTTAGCTTTTGCAGAACTTGTTGAAGATGCAACAAGTGCTCTTTTGTTGTCTTGTTGAAAATTAATATGTCATCGAGATATACACGACGAACCTCCCCAAAAATGGTTTCAACACTTCATTCATCAACCTCATGAACGTGCTTGGTGCATTGGTCAGCCCAAATGACATAACCAACCATTCATATAACCCTTCCTTCATGTTAAAGGCTCTTGAAGGCTGTCTTCCATTCATCATCGTCCCTAATCTGAATCTGGTGGCATCCACTCTTCAAGTTGATCTTGGTGAAGTATGTTGCTCCACTCAAGCAGTCGATCAAGTCATCCATCCTTGGTAATGGAAACTTGTACTTGATAGTGACGATCCTTGAGTCAGTGCACATCCTCCATTCTCCTCCCTTCTTGGGTGCTAGTACAACTAGTACTACACATGGAATCAAGCTCTCTCTTATCATCCCTTTGTCCAACAGCTCTTGGACCCATCGATTTAACTCGACATTCTCCGTCAGCATCATCCTAAGCGGTGCCTTGTTTGGAAAACTCAACCCTGTAATTAAGTCGACATGATGGGATATACTCCTTGTCGGTGGAAACCTAGTCGACATCTCATCGACCATTATGGCCTTAAACTCCGACAACACCTCTCTGAATTTTGTCAGGATTTCTTTTGTCGGTTTGTCAACACTCAGACCCTTGGGAATGGCTACGAAGCAATATTGTTGCTTCTCCTCCTTCTTCGTGAATTCTTTGGCTGAACACATTAGCACTCTCTTCTCCTAGTAACCATTCTCTTTTCCATAGCTATTTTTCTCTTTGGCCAAGGGAATCAATCGGAAGCCTTTGCTGTCTTTCTCGATTGTAACAGTGTTCCTGCGACTGTCATATACCATGTTCTGGTTGTATTTCCATGTCCGTCCCAACAAAAAATGGCATGCGTCCATCGAAATCATGTCTGACAACACACTGTCTTGTAACCCACAAATTTTGAAATTGATCAGGCACTCTCGTTTCATCATGGCATGGTGACCCTTTTGTAATCACAACACCCTATAAGCATTTGTGTGTGATCGACACTTCAAAACCAACTTGTTGATCACTTCCGTCGAGACCATATTCTCTGTGCTGCCCCCATCAACAATGGTCATACAACATCTATCCCGAATATTCACCTTTATCCAAAAAATGGACTTCCTCTGCGTCGTCTCCCTCTCCTCTTGTCGCACTAATTGCAACAATGTTCATTGGGTTGCCAAGTTTTGACCTCCCTTTGACGAGGTTTCATCCAAAACTCCCTTCATTGTTGGGCCAGTCTTGTCGTCCATACCCTGAATTCCAGCCTCTGGTCGACTTGTGGTATGTATATTTTTGGGGCACTCATATGCCTTGTGTCCCAGTTCTCGACACTTATAGCAGATGATTTTGGGTTCGCCTACGCGTCTTCCTCCGAAAGTTCCTCTTCGATCGTAGGCACACATACCTCTAGGGTTCTCTCCTCTTTGTCGATATTCAGGTACGTTGTCTTTGTTCGTGCTTTCTTCTCATCGCTCATCACGACTATCCTCCTTCCTCGCGCCACTGGTATGTCCTCTGGTGGCAGAAAACTTTTGGCTTCGAGCAGTTGATTTTCCCCTGCCCGTCGAAGTCTTTCGCGACAGTTTCTCCTATGTCTTCAGGGCTAGCTGATAGGCTTCTCCAACTGTCCTAAACCTTGAAAGACTTAGCTCATCCTGAATAATGTACTTCAATTCGTTTACATAATTTGTGGCTGCCTCCTCCCCTTCGTCAGTTTGTCCCAACCGAATAGATAGTCGATAGAATTCTTCTCTGAATTCTTTTGCATTCATCTCCTTCTGTATCAGGTTTTGTAGTTTCCTGAACAGAGAAATCATTTAGTCGATGGGCAGGAACTTATCCTTCAACTTGGAGACCATTCTGTCCCAAGTCTTCACTTTGTCTTTTCCTTTCTTCATTATGTCCTCTTGTACATGGTCCCACCACAATGAAGCATGACCTTTCATCTTCAGAGAAGTAACCTTCACCATTTTGGGGTCTTCTATCTGCTCCATATCAAAGTATTTTTCCATTTCCCTTATCCATTCTATCAACTCTTCAAGGTTTAAGTTCCCTGAGTAGGTAGAGACCTCCATCTTAGACCTACCCTTTTTCTTTGATAATACCTTCAACAATTTATCTCCCATGTCTTCCTCTCGTTCATCCTCAGGAGTATGTTCTTCATCCTCAACTTCCTTGTCACTATGGTCAAGGGTGTCAATACCCAGTCCCTTATTCTGGGATTCCTTTACTATAGCCAACTCATTCTTCAGACTCCTCATGGTTTGGACACATTCTTCAAACATCTCATGGTCAATCATGACCCATGTGCCTCTGCACGACCTTTGTCCTCTACCATGGACATTTACGCCTCTCTGAGCCATTGTCACTTATTCAACTGACTGAACTCCCACTACCCAATCGCGACCGAGCTTCTCTGTCTTCCACAACTCTACCCAACCAAAGCTGGAGTTGCACCCCCCCTCATCCAATCGCAACTGGACTCACCACACAAGATTAAATTCCTGCTCGGATACCAAATGATGCGGAAACGACCCGGGTCAACTACGTATCAGGTTACACAACAGAAACAATACACACACATGTTTCCAAGAATTATGGATTTCAATTAAATGATACAATATATTTACAAGAGGTAAATACAATACGAGTCTAGGCTCGATTAAGTCTGAATGAACATCGACTTTTACAACACTTGGGAACCCACACAGGCATGAGGGAATTCTTAGTCCTCAAGCACCGGCCTTCTTCTTTCTATTACAACAACCTGAAGGTTTCTGGGAGTTCAAAGCAGCAGTAGCCTCAAAGGTCCCCTCTCCAAGATCACTGAATGACATTTATACTCGTCCTTGGACTTGTTCCATTCGACTCATCCTCTCGAAGCTTCGCTTGCTTCCAGGCATGGCCATACTTCATTAAATATTTCACGTGGCCCTCTTCAATAGATATCTCCACTTGGCTTCCTACAACAACCACCATAACTACTTCTGCAACTGTTCCAACCACCCCAACAGATCGAATCCTCTGGATTTCAACTGTCCTAGTTGGTAGTCGTACTTGTTGTCGTCGGTTGATCCACGACTTCTCCCTCACTTGATCGGTATCACCTTCAACCTATTTCTTTGTTTCTTGTCACCTATTGTCAACCACACTTGGTCAAAATTTTCACGACTTCATTGCCTCCTGTCGATTGTCATCCTGTTCTTGGAGGTTGTCGTCTTGTTCTCTGGGCCATCAGGTCATCTATCTGCGACTTCTAGTTATGGGCCCTGTTGCCCCTGCATCAATATGGGACCACATACTAGACATGCATATCTACCCTTTGTTTGAATCCCTCCAAAATATAGAATAATGTTAATATAATGTCAAAATATTAACAAAAAACCCGAGTAATAAATGATATATAAAGTTACATTGCAAATTTACATACCACAAATGTGTTATCCCCAATGCATCATGAATTGTCCATGTAAGTATTTTATGGAATTGAAATTGTTTTGACCTATTGGTTTTGAGATGTCATACATATTAATGTAGTCTCTTAACTTTAAAATTTCATCAATAAGAGGCTCAATGAATGCATCCACATCTCTAACTTGGTGCTTACTTAATTATTTGAAAATAGAATAATTAAGTCCTTGTACATACAAAAAAACTATAACAAAAATAGAAAATGAATTGGTATGTTGTTCACATTCTTAAAAATAAATTGATGTTAACATAATTTTCTCCCTCCTTATTGATGTCCATGGAGGAAGGTTATTGTTTATAACAAAAGTTGGCCAAATTGAGTAAATGGATCTCAACTCTCCAAATGGATTAACACCATCAACTAACACTAAAAGTCTAAATGTAGAACCATCTCCATGCATTCACATAACACCTTCGCTTCTGTTCTATGCATAATAATCCATAAACTATGATAAGTTTTTGTGCCTTAACAATTGTTGGAAATGTGGAATTATGGGGATATGAAAAGGAATTTTGCGATGCACCTTATTTGTTACATGATTAATTTGATATCTACTAATTCCACATTAAGGGCATTCAAATTTTGTTGCATGTTGTCCATAATATATAATATGATCATTAGGACATGCATCAATTGTGTCATACTCCAATCCTATATCTTTCACAATAGCACACAATTCTCAATATGTGCAAGCTAAAGTATTTGACAATGGTAGGGAAATACCACCAAATATTGTACAAGGAAAAATAAATTAATATTTTGATTAGTGGATATTAAGGACCTATATACTACAATCGCAAAAAATACAAACAATTATATTTATATACAAAAAAATCTTGCACGGCTTAGGATTTTTGTCATACATTTGTTTGAAATACTATTCGGTACCTTTAAGCTGACCAACAACGAAAGAACAAAGGAAAGGCTTGCCTTCGAGTCTTTGTATGGGGGATTTTAATCCTTATCAATAAGAAGTACACCATTAATATTTTGTGTTCTCATTCATGGCAACAGAGGTGTCATGGATCAACCTATTTACCCCTTCACTCTCAATAATAGAACTACCATTTTATTCAATAGTATAAACTTCAGTTCTATCATTCTCAACTTCTCTACTACGAATTGTAGCATCTGGAATTCCAAACATTTGAGCTCTTCTCTATGTAATTACAAATAAATAAATATAATTAGCATTGGAATATTAAAAGATTTAAAACTATTTAAAAATAACAAAATATGTTTTCACTATCTTATCAAGGGGTGATATTGTTTTTTCCCTTACAGGTTCCCATGCTCTAAGCAATGTTTCCTAGTTGTTGACCTATTAATTATTCTCCTCTTTATGCCTTTGTAGTTTGTGCAAGGGCAATACTATTTCCCATCACCAATATTGGGAAGTTTACGATGATTTTGAGATGGTTTCTCACAATTGCTTATATGCACATGAGAATTGCATTCTTCAAGATCAACATCTACGATGAGAGCCAATGCTTTGTTTATTGTAGACTGTATATAAGCAGAACAAATAGATGCACCAACGCCCAAGTTATGATTATTTGACATTGTTTTCTATTTCAACAAAATATTCAAGTCATTCATTAGGACAATAAGAATGCATTCAAATAATTTTACAAATAGAGAATTCAAATGGTATTAACAAATTTTAATCGAATAAAATCTTGATAATGGGTAGGAAAATTTCAAGTACTCCAAACTCCTTAAAAAATGGGTTGTTTTGTTTTGCGTGATTGTCTTTTCGATGTTGTAGAAAACAAATTTATCAACAGACATGTTGGAAGTATAGAATAATCATTATTAAGAATTTAAAAAATCACAAAACGTTGCTTATGCGATGTTATGTCAACGATTTTTTTTTATATATACATAAATGAATATGAGGGAAAATGACGTTGCTTAATCAGTGTCATTAACATTGCTTAAGCGACATTTACCAAAGCCAAAATTTCAAATAATAACTGATTTCATATTTTTTTAATGAATTTCGACGTTAATTTTTTTATCCATCAATTGTCAGTTCAAATGTCAAATTCCAACTCCAAAAGCAGCAGTGGGAAGTCGCATGATCCATTCTCATCGAGCCCTATAGGGTTAAAAACAACTATTTTGGTGGGCAGTTAATATCGTCTTCTATTTGGAAAACCAAGGAAGAGGGGGGAAATCTATAGGTTGTTATTGAATCCTCAATTTAAACACTTAATATGAATGAGGATGGAGGGAATTTCTTTCTTCAAAAGAAAAAGGTGGTTGTATAAAAAATACAAATAAAACCCCACATTTGTGGCATTATGAATCCACCTGAGTTAAAGTACATTCTACGTGTGGGCCTAATAAGAAGAATCTAAGTAAACATAAAATTGGTACCTTTATCAAAGAACAAGTGATTATTGATGCCATGTCTAAAGGAGAAAATGCCACCCTTGCCATGCTTATAGTAGGAAAAGAGTTCCATCTAGCACATTTAGACTAGAGGAAAGTCAAACTATTGATAGCCACAAATGAGTAAAGAAACCCTACTGAGAAACCTTTTGATATTGCAAAATGTGACGGGATATTGAACTTGTCGCATAATGCACCTATGTGAATGAGCCACCATTTAATTTTGTTAGATATTCTTGTGGATGGGATATTGCGAGAGGAATTGATAAAGCACTAAAAAGATATAAGGACATTGGATTTGAGAAAGTAAATGTGTTATTGTTGATTAAGGAAGAAACAATGTTGACAAACTTCTTGAATTAATATGGGGTTTTTTATGTCACGGAGGAATGCTTATTATTCCCAGTGGATGGAACGATCCATGAAAAAAACGCTATTAGTAGTTAGCTTTAAGGGGGGCATGTTCTTAAACGAAGTAAATTTCCACCATTAGTGTTCATGACCACCATACTCATTAAGACAATTTCAACAGACCGAAATAACAAAAATACAAACTCTAACTAATAATGCAATGAATTATAGAGGATCAACATTAATTGTGGAGTTACCAGTTACATTGTCACATTTTTGGACTCCTTATGGAATGGACTCTTTGAACCTCATATTAAATAGATTAGTGAATTAAACAAGATTACAAGGAAATACATGATATGTACCATTTCCCATAATTACCACATAGTCAAGCCAATCACTAGTGATTTGTTAAATTGGAACTCCATTGTACAAGTTATTTTTTATTTGATTTTAATATTTATATTGATTTAACTATTTTTATTATACCTATCGAAGGAAGACTATATACCTATCGAAGGAAGACTATATAGTAATTGGTTTCTAGTCTATTTTAATTGAATTTTAATCAATATACAATATATAACAACATGCAAAATATTTTTTCCAAAGTTTTTAAAAGATTTATAGAAAATAGAATATTAAACTAAATATTTTGAAAAATAAAAATTATTTTTTGAGTTTTTTAAATACAAATTTATATTTTTTTTATTTCAGCAGAGCCTTGACAAAACAAATTTTATGTGATTTTTACTTCATTTGTTAGAAATGAAAATTAATAAAAAATAGTAAAAAAACGAATATTTGCCATCTATCTCTTATTCTGATCTCGTACCAGGAACCTTTATTTCATGTTGTACTAGGAGTCTTTATACTAATAAAGAAGCAATTTAAAATTGTACTGAATTGCTAACTCTGAGGCTCCAACTCTCATTCGTTTTCTTCTCACCATGGTGAATCGGCGATTATATAGAATCCTCACACTGTAAATGTCTGCATGGTCTTTTAGTTTGCATTGGCTAAAGTTAGTTGGATTGAGATAAACACTTAGTTCTAATTATTATTATTATACCTGCCGAAGGCAGAGTATATAGTAATCGCTTTGAATTCAAACATCGTTGACTTTCAATTTTTTTGCTTCTGGCATAGAGATTTTTTATATAGTTTTCAATAGTTTCTAAAAATATATCTATTAAATTTAATAATTGAAAATTAAAATTTATTTTTTATAATTTTAAAATATTAAATTACTAATTTGTGATTGGACAAAAACCATGACTAGATTAATTTTATCTGGTGTCAAAATTAATTGTCAGAATTTAAAAATATATTAAAATTTAAAAATTAACTATTATTCTACTTACCGCCACGTAGCTGAAGAAACATACTCTGCCATGATTTTCATAAATGAGATAGATTCGCAATTAATGGATTGGACTTTTTTGAATTTGCTGGAGTTGGACACTGACCATACAGAGCCTCAAGAAGCTTCGCTCTTCTCGAGATCTAATCACCCATGGGAGAGCGTAGCTTATTCTAGGAAGCGCGCCCATTATGTGAAGACTTCATTCTTTAAAATGTGAAAGTTGGCATAACATTTGGTTTGTATTACATTTATACTGGTTGGCATTGCATTTATTCTGGCTGGCGTAGCATGTTCGAAGAAGCCAATCGAAGTACGGCAGTAGCTCGGTCTTCATTACGAGCCGGCTGGGGATTATGGATAAGTCATTGTACGGGTGGGGTAAACTGGATCGACTACTTTCGTAAAGCATGGCATTTTTATGGGAACGGAGCTAATCTTTGGTACTCAAATTGGTTCAGTTTTATTGGTACATTGAAATATAAAAGGTATGGATTTATTTTCAAACTAGTTTAGATTTAAGTTTGCGGATTCATATTAAAATTGTTGTTTTTAATTTAGTTTTATCTTTATTTAATTAATGTGATAAAAAATTTAGTTTGTTAATCTTTATCTAATTAATGTGATAAGATTTATTTTTACTCTGTTAAAACAACTTGATCCAATAGTCACATTATTTATACAAATGACAAACACTATAATATTTAAAATAATTTTAATCCAAAGATATGTTTTGGTTGCTAAAACAATATAATCATCTTCTTTTTTTTCACACGATAAATACTATACTTTAATATTAAGTATATGAAGGAGGTTACAGCCGACTTTCACACTCAAAAACACACCAACGCCATCCAATGGCATAAAAAACAACCCCCTGGGAAAGTAGGAGAAACATCCCAACAGACATATACAATGAGGACATACAAACCAAACAAAACAGATAATCAAAAAGAAAGACATGGAAACCAGCCGCAATGGTCACCAGACCCAATACAAACCACCAAAACAAAATCGCGGGCCATACAAAAGGTAGCTGCCAGAATCCCAAAGGACATCAGCATCCCAAAATTCATAAAAAAAAGCCGACCTTCCACCTCAGAAAGCGCCCGCTTCGAAAGTACATCCGCCTTGGCATTCTCCAAACGAGGAATATGGATGAACTCGATGGCCTTCAATATCTGTAGATATGATTGAATCTGATTCAACTAAGGCTTAAGTGATATCACATGTAAAGGACCTAGTCCCAAAGCCCAATTCACCACCACAAGCGAGTCACTAGCCACCTGCAATATCTCCAACTGTCTAAATTTTACAAAATATAATAATACCCACAAGGCACATACCTCATAAAGATTCAGGGCAGGTCTTTTTAAAGTTACCATCTATACAAAGATTCTCTGGACTAGGAAATATATCCTTTTTAACCCATTTGCTTATTTGAATAGACTCTCATTGAATACACCCTCATTATTTAAATGACTCCATTTTTTATTATAAATTGTTGAATGTACAATGTAGTGTTATTTAAATCACAGAAAAAAAAGATATAGTTAGGGGCCATTTACCTTCATACTTGCATCTTTAATAAATTTTATTATGGTTGTAAAAACATATTATATATATATATATATAATAATGAGATTTTTATTAAAACAAATCAAATAATTAATTTTTAATGTTGAACTTTAAAAAATAAATATATTTTATTTTCTAGTTTTTCAAATTATTTTCTATAAATTATAATAAATATTAAAATAATGATATCTTCAAATATTTAATTTGATGGTGTGATATAATTCAAATATTTAATTTGATGGTGTGATATAAGAAAATGATTAGATTTGTAAAACAACTTAATCAATGTTGTTGTTTTAAGAACTAGGTGTTAGTTGGAGTAGTTTTTAAGAAATAAATTTATAACTATGCAAAAGCTTTTTGGTTATGCAATGCTACTCCAAACCCTTTATTTCTATATTTTATAATAAAATAAATAAACATGTATATATTATTGAAGAGTATTATCTTGTGTTTTTAATCTTTGTTATTTTCTTTACATATGAAGTTTTATTTTTTTTTATAAATGGTTGGTGGTAATAGATACACATACAATTTTTAATTGGTAACTTAATTTTTGTAAAATCTCTATAAATTACAATAAATTTGAAGTTTTAAATACAAATTATTTATTTAATGACAATGTCATTTTATCATTTCACTTGTTATTTATTATCTAATTGTTTTTTAATCAAATTTTTCTTAAAAGGTAGATACTCTGCACCTTTGTTGCTAATGCCATTTTGCTGCTAAATATATTATGCTATGCAAGGCTTATTTTTAGGCTATACACAAGTAATGCATTATTACAAGTTTTATAATTACTTTAATTTTTAAATTTGGACGGTATATAACTAATACATTTAAAACATTTCTAACATTTAGAAGAGACAGGTATAAGCAGCTTAGCTGCTAATTTCACTTGTTTATTTTAAATACAAAATTGTAATTTGATTTTTATTTTTAGCTTTTTGTTATTTATATTTTTAAAAAATATAATTTTTTGTTATTTTGATTTTTTTAGAACTTAATATGGTTTTTTTTAATCTTTATTTAATTTGTTTTTGAAAAAAATTGAATAGCAAAGAAACTAACATACAAAATTTAATATTTTTAAATTTTTATTTAAAAAATTAATATTACATATATTTACTTAACGTTAAGAAGTCATTCTTATGGTATTGGCAATAATTCTTAGGGTGTAAGTTAATTTAATTAAAATATTTGGTTTCAATTTACAAAGAACTATGTGATGGTTTCAATTCACAAAGAACTATGTGATGGTTTTAATTCACAAGATGCAATTGGCAAGTGTTTTTTAACCTTAGGGTTGTCTCTTTATTTCATTTCAAAGAAAAGGTCATCATTTTTATTCCAACCTCTCTCTCCCTCTCTTCTATATTCACTTCCTTTTACTTAACTTAAATCACTTTCAAGAAATCTCATATTAATTATGTTAAGGTTTCACTTTCACCTTTTGTTTCCCTATTATAAGGTCTTTCTCTTGTAGCATTAGAGAGGGTAAATGCTTATGCATACCTTCTGGTGTGATGTAAACTTCTAGTTTCATCACTATTGCCAAGTTTTTACTTTATACACAATTACTACATTAAAACGTTTTTAAACTGTTAGATTAAAACATTTCTAAGAGGTAGGTATAAGCAGCTTTACTGCTAATTTCACTTGTTTATTTTTCTTTTGAACACGATAAATGTCGTTGAAACTTAGGTTGCCTCACATGCCATTATCTTGAGATAGCTTTTGGATTCTAAATTAGCTTTAGCAAATGTGATCATTATAATTTGATAATTGGGTTCTAAATAAACAATCAACATCTAAAAAGACCCAAGTGAAAAAAATGTCTTTTGATGATGATATCAAGTAAATTATTATCTAAATTACAAAGCTAAATAAACTATTAACAAGCTATACAACTCGACGAGAACTTTATACTCAAAACAAGAACTCTAGCCATAAAAACTCACATTTTTGCGTCAAACTACACCAAAAAACAACCCCAAATCGAAAAGTGTTGCTACCAGTAGCACCACTTTTTTTTCGGAGCTAAAATTACAACTTTTTGGTAACCCCGGGTGGTGTCATTGTAATCAAAATCATAAAATAGGCTCGAAATCGAAAATGGTAGCACGCATTTTTTACTCATTTTTCTTTATGGGGTTAAAATTACAACTTGTTTGACATTGTTCCCTTAACAGTTGACGCCTTCGCAATGCGATGCCAAAATCAACCTACAAATCGAAAAGAAGTGCTACCAATGGCACTTCTTTTCTTTATCGGATTACATTTGAAAGCATTTATAAACCATGCCCTAAAAACATTTAAATTTGAAAAAAAAAACTATAAAAGTGAAAAAATTCATGATAATTTCAAGAAAAAAAACAAATATTAAATAAATTTTAACCCAAAAAAACAAAACAAAAAATGGAAAACAAAAACATATTTTAAACAACACATTTTGAAAAAACAAAAAAAATGAAATGAAATGAACCACATGTACATATATTTAAAAACCAAAATAAAAATAAATAAATACAATAAAAACCTAGCTTGAAAAAATAAATATTAAAAAAAAACAAAAAATTTAAAAAATAAAAATAAAAAACAACCAAAATAAAACATAATAAAAATATATAAAATATTAAAAAAACTAACTTTAAAACTTAAAGGGGAGGGGGAGTGTTTAATAATGGGAGGGCACATGAAGGATGAGGGGTGGGTAGTGGATTAGTTGGGGGTGGGTAGTGGGGGTAGGTAGGGGGGAGTGACATGGGTAGGGGAGGGGGTAGTGGGGTAGGTGGGGGGAGCGATGTGGGTAGCGGGTAGGGGATGTGTGGAGTGGGTGGTGAAGGGGGTAATAGGGTGCGTGATTCTAAGAATCGCATCACCATCCAACCGCCCCCTCACCACCTTCCTATCACTAACCAACCACCACTCCACCACCACATTTCGTATTTTCTTTGTTGTTTTGTTGTTTTGTTGTTTTTATTTTTATTTTTATTTTAAATTTGTTTAAAATTTGTTTTTTTTTAATAGTTTTAGTTTTGAAAGTGTTTTTGTTTGTTTGTTTGTTTTTTATTTGTTAAAATTTTAGTTTTTTTCTTTTTATGCTTTTTTTAAGGATTTTTTTTTTTAAATTTAAATAATTCCAGGTCATGGTTTAAAAATATCTAGAAATGCAACTCGACAAAGGAAAGAGGTGCTAACGGTAGCACCTCTTTTCCAGTCACTGGTTTATTTTAGCATTTGCGTTGGAAAGTCGTTGGTTGTTAAGGCGACGACATCAAGAAAGTTGTAATTTTAGCTCCGAAAAGAAAAATATGTTCTACCATTTTCGATTTGTGGGTTTATTTTACAGTTTTTATTACATCAGCACCACACCGGACTACTCAGGGATACCAAAAAGTTGTAATTTTAGCCCCTAAAAAAAGTGGTGCCAAAAAAAAACCCCAAATGGTAGCACCACTTTTTGATTTGGGGTTGTTTTTTGGTGTTTGTAACGCCTATAAAAAAATGAGAACAATGTATAGTTCTTGTCAAGTTGAATAACTTGTTTATTATGTGCATTACAAAGTCAAAATTCTAAGCAATTAGTTACTCTACTTTTTCTTTGTTTTTCTTATCATGTTCATATTATCATTTTACAATTATAATATATTATACAGCTTGAGGAGAACTCTCGAGAGTTCTTGTTTTTTAATAGATTAAATTTAGTGGCTATACTTGGAATTGAAAAATGGTGTTACCGGTAGCACCATTCTTTGGGGGGCTAAAATTATGACTTTTTGAAAACCTCGACCAATGTCGATGCAATCAAAACCCTAAATCAACCCTCGAATCAAAAAGTTGTGCTATCGGTAGCACCCTTTTTTTCGAGGATAAATTTATGACCTTTTTCAAAATCTCAACTGGTGTTGGTATAGTCAAAACACTAAATCAACTGTCAAATTGAAAAGTGATGCTTCTAATGGTTCCACTTTCTTCCGTATTGTTATAATTGCATTCATTTCGAAACCATACATGATGTAAACAAATATTTAATTTTGTTTCATTTAAATAAATTAGAAAAATAAAGATAACCCAATTTTAATTAAAACGATAATTTTCTCTCAAAATAAATAAATAAATAAAAATAAATTTGAACCTCAAAAAAATTAAAAAATTAAAACATTTAAAAAAAAAGTCAAATTTTTAAAAACAAATTTGAAATGTAAAAAAATATAGATATTAAAACAAATTATATAAACAAGAGCCACGAGGTGGCAGTGTCCTTGACATTGCACTTGCATTGGGTAGTGATTTGCAATTGCTAGGAGTTTTATTAGCTAGGAACAATGCTAATGAATTTTCTATTAACATTTAGTATACAAATTAATTCTTGACTAGTAAGTTTAATAGTTAAAACATGAAATAGTTTAATAGTATTCCAATATATTTTTTTTATAATAAGTGTTAATAGCAAGTTGCTTAGCATTGTTCCTAGCAAATAAAACTCCTAGCAATGTCCAGAACATTGCCACCTGGCGGCTCTTGTTTAATAATATAGCCACATACTCAAGTTGATCTTTCATTCTCAAAACACATGATCCATTTAATGCTAACACGTGCTCATGCAACCCAAATGGATGATATTTGAGGGATTTGATCCCTCTCCACACATGATAGATCTAAAATTAAGTATAGCTAAGATGGTGGTTATAAAATGCAGCTCTAGAAGGAAAATAGTAGCAAGAACAATGAACAATGAGAACAATGAACATCAAGAATCTTCCATTCTAATTAATTGTTTAGCTTTTAATTAATTGGAATATACATATTTTTGGTTTTGAAGTTTAAGTTAAAATAGACTTATTAAAAGTTTTGTTTACTTAAATAAAATGTTACGTGTAAACTCCATGTTAAACATGGAGTTACACTTCATTCTGAAATGTTAAAAATGCCTCTAAACCCAATCAATATGTGATAAATTAACTAATAATTTAAAATTGAACACAAAATATTATAAACTCTTTTTAATTTTATAATAAATTTCAAATTTAACAACTTTTCATCATTTCTATATCTCAAATTTTGGAAAAATTTGATGCAATTAAAAATTGATAAAACCCCAAACAACATGGGAGATGGGTTCCCAAAATGTTTTCTTTTAAAAAAGTTCAAAAAAACCTTTACCAAAAAATGTTTTTTCTTCTAATAAGATATCACAATATTACTATAAAATCTTAATAATAAGGGAGCTTTGAAACCTTTCCATGTTAACTATTAAAAGGAAAAACTTAAAAACACCATACATACATATATCAAAACAAAACAAATCTAATGATAACCTAAATATATGCAACTTCTAAAGCTTAAAGTCAATATGATTTGAAATCACTTCTAGATATGCCATAAATTATAACATTCTTCATGAGATTTAGGAAGATGTCCACCATTTCAAGGAAATTTATTAAAATGTAAACCATTTTATGATTGAAGCCACTTTCAAATATTTAAACTTCTATATTATTTTTTAGAATAAAATATTTCAAGTGATTAATATTTTTAAAGTTGAAGAACTTCTTTTTATGATTATTTCATAAAAAAATTGTTGAAAAAGATGCCACAATAAATTTGCGTTTTAAGTGATGGTCACAACAACCGCAATCTTCCCACTGATTATAATACTAGCTACCAGTGCCTTTGACTTTTAGTGAAAATGAATTACATTCAAATTATGAGAAGCACCTTTTGTCTTGATAACTTCCACTAACTTTTTCTTTTTAATAATTATATTATAATAGTACTCATATAAAACACAATTTTTAAATAACATACCAGAAGTGAAAAATAGCTCCCATTCCTTTTTTAGCCAAGTTTACTTTATATTACAAACTCTACTACCCTCTGAATCGCCCACGTGCTCTTACGCCCATGTTCTCTCGAGACTCAAACTACTTTATAAGCATGTCGCATGCTCTCTTCCACAAGCAACAACATATTAAAAAGTAAAGTAAAATATAACCATATAAAACCAGAGAAGCCCGAAACCTGATGATGCCGGTGTTTTTATGCAGTGTGTATTAAAACTGAAAATGATTTATGGCTCACTTCTCTCTCATCGTTGGCTGCATTATTACCTACACACTCCACCATATTTCCCATTACGAACTCTTGTATTTGACTTTTCCGTGGCATTAGCTTTTGGCGAATGTTTGAATGAGTTAAGCAAGCTTTCCTGTTGGAAACTGGAACTTTCTACACAAGAGATCCTACCCAATTACGGAGAACTTCCATATAGATCCAGACTTCGCAAATGTCTGTGGCCATTGAGGACTTAATGATGGTGGTATTGTTTAGGGATCCATGCCGTGTTCATCGCCTCTCTGTATATTCTTAATACGATGAAATCCATTGGACCCAGAATGGCCATTGCTATCCATCCCTCTACTCTGAATTGATAGAATTGATATGTATGTAAATCACCACTCTTCTACCAAAATATGGAAAGAGAGACTTAAGGTCTTTCTTTGATAGTCAAAATGAGAGAGTCAATAGGAGTGATGAAAAAGTAGAGTCTGATATCAATGTGAATGCATATAAAATCGACAATACTTCAAATGACTCAATCTGATATCAGTGGGAATGCATACAAAAGCTATAATACTTCAGGGTCTGATATCAATGGGAATGCATATAAATGTCGTGATAGTTCCAAGTAATTTGATTATGTTAGTAGAACATCTAGCGCCTGGAGACTAGATCCTTCCTAACCGTTGGCTTGTAGAGCTTGTTAAAGTCAGGTTTTCATCTCTGTAAACCACAAACTAAGATAGACCCTAGAATCAACATGAAACTAAGCTGGATCCTAGAATCAACATAAATATAATAATAAATATTATATTATATTAAGAGGAGCTAGCTATGAAGCATCATTACTTTCTTTGCATCAAACCATCATCGTGTTGAATCGAGGGTGTGATGTATATAAAAATAATTACATATTTGGTCTGCAACGGTTGGTATGTAGTGATTGGAAGACCCGGTATAAATAAGGCTACAATGTGTGGTATAAATAGGGCTACACTGTGTGGGATTGGATAGTATTTATCTATATATTATTTAATGGTTCGGAGCTGGTGGTTAACATTGGGAAGTTGGAAGTCTATTATTAAAATTATCTCTTGGTTGTCTTGGTATAATTACAAGTTTCACAATTTCATCACAGATGGTTTGCATGTTGATCTTATGATCTATTAGAACGCTTTAATAGAATTATAACAGCCTGCAAGAGAGTTACTTTGATTATGTTAGTAGAACATCTACTTAAATGGAACATTCTAACCCCATGTAGGTGCCAGATGACATGCATACAGCTTCTAAATACCTTGAAACGACGTGGCTAGTATCATGTATTCCTGGCAAATTTTGTTCGAAAAATTGAAGGGTAGGTTTTCTGTCCAAAATTATTGCTTAAATGTTTCAAGCAAATCTGGAATCTGCAAAAGAATAAAAATCATTTTAATAATTTTAAAATAAAAATAAATTCAAAAAATTATTAAAACCTACTCACCCAATTGAATTGAATGAGTTGTACTCCAATTGCAAAGAGACTGGGGACTTACTACAAACCAAAAAGCTGAATGCAAAATGAGTTGTCGGTATGCTAGGCACTACCTGAAAGCTGATCTCTGCATTGTTCAACCCCATAAAACGCTTCTGGTGAGAATTATGAAATAACATTATATAGTCACATGCAACTAGAACAACATTGTGATGGGCAAGTCATTATCATCCTCTAATGGATTGTTTAAAGCTAAAATGATCTGCCTGGTTGCTCATCTATAATTCGCATAAAGTCATATTTATTAGCCTGCTAATAGTTTGTTCACACCCCAAATCAATCAGAGATTCGATACTACGCCAGCTCAACTGATTTGAATTACAGTCAAACACAACATGCTTTTACCATTTTCTTCCTCCCTGATTAACTTTGTTAGATTAATGTATGTGACCACGATGATTACATTGAACGTGGAATTTTATTCTAGTGCTCCAAATAAATTTGGAAAACCATCTCTTTGATTGTTGATGTCATGTGGAATGCAATCCAAATCTCCATTATGAAGAAGTGAGTTAGTACTCACTCATATTATGGTTGGGATTGATATCTAACTAAAAAAAAAAATTATAATTAAGTAGCTTTAGCATCCACACGCGTTGTGTCATGAAGGCCACATGGCTGGGGTAAAAAGTGAATACCAAACACAATCAATCCTTGTGTCGGCCCTGTGTTTTACCCACAAAATTGGTGCATGCATGTCAGGTGCAGCATCCCTGGGATCTGTCACTTGCTTTGGTCACGTGGGTATCACCCCCTCACAGTCCTCTCATTTGGTCGCGGCTCGCAACTGGTCTACAGAGAAGGGTTTGCAAGTATGGAAACATTGGTATGTTTTTAAAGCAGATAGTCCCATTGAGTCTTGCCCAGTCCTCGTAAAAATTCTTCAAAAGCTGGAACATTCATCCACAAACGCAGCTGGAGTACAAAAGGGGGTTTAAAATCTAGTGTCAAATAATCAAGCAGAGGGAGAGTCGGCCTCACAGGGCATCGCCTGCCTTCTCAATTAACGAGGATGAGAAGCCATCGATGGGGTGCACATATTTGCAATCAGGGCGGAATGAGACGGCTCCAAAATTATTCTCATACCTTGGATTTTGAGTGTAATTCAGTAACAGGACTTGGACATACGACTGTACAAAGGTTCAGAAGTTGAATGACTTTCAGCTACTTTTCCTTCACCCCACGAGCTAATTCATGTTTTGGGTTTGAGCAATTTCTTTTGGTTTTTTTGGAATTTTTTCAAGGTGGGAATTGATGCGATATTGAGCATCTTTGGCTTGGGAGCGACACTCCTTAAAGGATGAAAGCATCAAGCTCTGCTTGGAGGATGTGAAGTACTCCATTAACAGCGAGAAAAAGCTTGTAAAATAATGTATAGATGGGTTGAACGACTTCTTTGGAGCTTATTCCAAGGTAGGTATTAAATCTTCTCTTCTAAATAAGAAGTTTATTTGAAAATTTTGGTTTTCTGTTGGAAGGGTATCTTAAGAATTTTATTTGAAAATTTTGGTTTTCTGTTAGAAGGGTATCTTAAGATTGACCATCTGTGAGATGGGTGATGGGTGCTGAAAATTCTTGTTTTCTTGTTCTTTTGATGTCAATGTCGGTCTTCTTCTAAGTGCTACAGTTTGAATAATATATTCCAAACCATATATGTATTGATATCTATATGCATTCATATATTCTACCTTTATAATTCTATTTACTAAACCAGACTCAAGTTTTGATGTCAATGTAGGTCCATGTTATTTGAGCGGACCATCATTGTTAAAAGTTGTTATTTATATATATTGTGCAATCAGACCACTAGTTTCTCCAATCTCCAAGGTTTTATCGAGCCAGGTTGATGACATAAATGTCTTAGTTTTTTACCTGACCATAGTGAGCAGCAGAATTTTTAACTATCGGCCCGGAGTCCTGCTCATAAATAGTAGGGTGTAAACTAACAAAAAGCTCCTCCTACCTAGGTTTCCGGCATACTAAATCTAAGGGTAAGGTTCTGATGCATCCTATAAACCCGGGGCATCTTCTCATAAACTGATTCCAATTCCCATTCCCATCCCCGATTCGAATTTATGTATATATTTTCTACAGACATTTAAAAAACTTTGAATCATTTTTTATAAACAAATGCTACCAGATTCTTTTTGGCCTCAAATGCCTAAGCTTTGAAAGGAATATCTCAACCTGGGTAATGCTCATCAGTATCCTCTCTTCTCTTCACCAACAGTATGGTTTAACCTCCCAAGAGGCGCAGGTTACTAGTGCATTGTCTGTAAAACAGAGAACTGTAAACGACCTGAACTGAAATAGAAATATGGTTACTAGTGCGATGTATGTAAAACATAGAACTGTAAACCACCTAAATGGACCTAACCTCCCAAGAGGCGCAGGTTACTAGTGCGATGTCTGTAAAACATAGAACTGTAAACCACCTGAACGGAAATAGAAATATTCCGTAGCTTGGCAGAAGTTAAACCTAGCCCTGGAAACATAAAATAAAAAGCTTATTCTTCAAAGAATCAATAGTGGAAGAATTCAAATAACAATTACGAATGTGTATACCTTGCATCTCTTAATCAACTGGAAGGGATTACAAGTGCACCTCTGGAGCAACACTTAGAGCAGAGCAACACCTGGGAATGAAGGAATCCTGGCAAAGACCCTGAACTCGTCCTAGTTGTGGCGCAAGTTGGTCCGGTATAATCACCGTGAACCTGAACTCATCCTAGTTCTTGCGCTTGTTCCTCTACACAGTAATAATGATAAAATCCACTTTAAGTGCCTTGAGAGCAATCCCCCCTAAGAATGTAATTTTATTAATAAAAAATAGGCAATGAGAAAGTTTTTGAAGATCGAACCTAGGGTCCAGTTTTACGCATCATAAGAGATCTGCAAATTTACAAATTTAGCTAATAAGAGAGAATGATGGTTTTGAAGAGGAAAACTATGGTTTTCAACAAGGTTGATGTATTGAACTCGCCTTGCAGTCCCTGCATTTTAGTTAATGTCAAATATCTGGATCCTGCAAAACAATATCTGAGCCCTGAAAAATATTTAATGCATTGCAGTCCCTGCAAAATAGTTAATGTCAAAGATATGGACCCTGCAAAATAGTTAATGTCAAATATATGGACCCTGCAAAACAATATCCGAGACCTGCAAAATATTTAATGCTATAGTGTGTGTTACTTGGCTGACACAAACCCGCCGCCAAGGCCTAGGGCACAACACCCCAGGCAAACGTCATTGACACGGCACCAATAGAAAGCAAGAAAAATAGTTTTTTAAAAAATAAATTAAATTTAAAAAAAAAACTATAAAAAAATTGTATGAAATTGCAAAAATGTAAAGTCAGACTCTAAACTAATGGCTCGACCCGAATACTAAATATCAAGGACATAAAAAAAAAAAAGTTAAAGAAAAAAATATATCATCATTATAAAAACATACATAATCATACCTCATCAAATCTTCGCGAGTTAAAGAATATCGACATACTACATGTTGCATGCTATTATAAGAATCAACATGTCATGAAATACTCAAAGTTATCACAAAATCCTCAATGATGTTATCATATCATTGTGATACCCATATGTTCATACATACCGATCATAAGCTATATTTTTGCAAAGAGTCACATGTCATGCCATCAAACCATTTTATCAGCATAAACATATTAAACACATAAATACTTCAACATACATTAAAAGAAATCATGAATACTCACCAATTTCATTAATATTTATAGATAATCAAAATACTTATGATATATCTAATGCCATAAAATGATCATCAAGCACCAATCTAGTATATCAATAATTTATGGGATTGGTTTACTCGACACCAAATATCAATAATTTATGGGATTGGTTTACTCAACACCTCACAAATGCAGAGTTTTCAAATATTTGCCTCATCTGAGTTCATTGTTGGGCCCTGGGGTGGGGAGAGAGGGCAGATAGTTAGGTTTTGGTTTTTAATTTTTTTTTTTAAATATTTTTTAATGTTTTTTAAATGTATTTTTGTAATTTTTTTTAATATTTTTCAAAGTTATTTAATGTTTATAAATATTTTTATTTTTGTTTTTAATTTTTTTTAGTTTTTGTTTTTTAGTATTTAGTTTTTTCTTTTTTAATATTTGTGTTTTAATTATTTTTTTAATATTTGTGTATTTTTTAAGTATATTTCCACTTTGTTTTAAAAATTTGACATTTTAATTTCTTTTAAAGGTATTTTTTGTTTTTTTATTTTGTTCCAAATTACAGTGATATTTTATTTTGAGAGAAAATTACATTTTTAATTGAAATTGAGTTTTTTTAAATGATTTAAAAGAAACAATTTAAATATTTTTTACGCTTTGGATGGTTTTGAAATGAATGCAATTGTAACTTGATTGAAGAAAGCGGTGCCATTGGTATCACCATTTTTTTATTCAGGATTGATTTAAGGTTTTGATTGCACTGTTATTGGCTGAGATTTTGAAAAATGTTATAAATTTTGCTTGGAAAAAAAGGGTGATGACAGTAGCACCGCTTTTCAATTCAGGGATTGATTTAGGGTTTTGATTGCATCAACACCAGTCAGGGTTTTCAAAAAGTCATAATTTTATTCCCAAAAAAAATGACGCTACTGGTAGTACTACTTTTCGATTTGGAGTTTTTTTTTTGCAAAAATATGAGTTTTTATGACGAGTTTTCGTTTTGAGTATAACATTCTCATCAAGTTGTATAATGTATTAATTAACAAAGGCTTAATTAATGTCCTATAAAACTTTAAACATTTTAAAGTGCATAAAAATATTTGAATAACTCTTTAGAATTGTAAAACAATACATTCATTTTTTATATTTGAATAACTCTTTAGAATTGTAAAACAATACATTCAATTTCCCTTTTCAACTTGCCCTCAATGGGACACACCCTTTGGGAAAAATATGTACATGTAGGGAATTTTATATCAAAAAAGGTGTATAAAGGCATTCCCCACAAGTTGAGTGTCTTTAACTCTAAAAATTAAAAATCCCCTATTTCATGGTACAAATTTGTCATGTGGTATTTATATATAAGAAAATACATTTAAAGATCGTTAAAAACACTAATTAAACCAATTGTTCCATAAAAACGAAACAATCTAGAAAAAAATAAAGAACAATTATATTGTGAAATTTGTGCCTTCATTGGGTAGTAGTTCGTCATGGTCCTTAGGGGGCAGCCTTGAATCATCCTATGCAACATTTGGATTTGTGATAATGAGCTCCCATCCATATTTTCTATGATCTAGCTTAGAGTGCTTCTTTTCCCATAGATGGCTAAGGATAACCAATGATAATTGTCATTTGACAATGGGGTGAGCGGGGAGGACTATGACATTTTCCCCTTCATTATCTTCATTCTATGTGGCTTAAGTTTAAAAGAATGGGGAGTTCATTATAGATAAACTCTCAAATTGGCATGTAGATGCAATCCAAAATGTTCCAAAATTGCATGGCATGTTGTGTATTTCTACTTGCACGAGGCAACACAGTGGGGTAGACAGTTAAACTGAGAAATTCTCAACCGTCGTGGACAACACCGCTAAGGTGTTTTTTTTTATAGATAGAAGGGGCATGAGACATAATAACAACATATCGTGACATTTCTATAAATGAACAAAGTAAAAAAAAATTGTCAAGCTTCAAGTGCTTAAACAATGCCACCCATGTGGCACCTATATTTCCTTTTCCCAAACCTTAATGATGGCCTTCGACAAAATTTGGTCAATGGAATACCTAGATGTGTACTTTCTTATCTTATTGCATGCACCAAAAATACTCATCAACGAAAATAAACATAGGAATATAATCAAGGGGTAGGTCATTACCTTATGGAAATACCTTTAGTAGAAACTTTCATGGGACCTACATTGGAACCGTGCTCAAACTTTTTAAATGAAGAGATGTGATGGATATACATGATTAGTGAAGAACCGAATGACCCATCTTCGAGCCCAAGGGATTCCATTTAAAGTAACTAAACAACTTTGAGCCCCATCTTTAAGCCCAGGGGATTTGATCCCAAGTGATTCCATTAAAAAAATCAGTTTTTCAAGCTTCAAGTGCTTAGACAATGTCACCCATGTGCCCCCCATACTTCCTTAACCCAAAACTTAGTGATGGCCTTCGACAAAATTGGTCAATGACATGCCCAAATGTGTACTTTTTTATCTTATTACATGCACCAAAATATTCGACAAAAAATATATAGGAATATCATCAAGGGGTAGGTCATTACATTATGGAAATACCTTTGGTAGAAACTTTCATAGGGCATTCATTGGAACCATGCCCACACTTTGTAATTGAAGAGTTGTGATGGATAACCATTAACAATGCAGAATCAAATGACCCATCTGTGAACCCAAGCTACCATTAAAAGTCACTAGGCAACCCTGTGATGGGTGGGAACAACCACTCATAGCCATTCGAATGGACAATACAGGTGTCAAGACTAAGCATAATTATGATACCCATGGACACATGATGCATACATCACTAAACCATGTAAACCATCAGCAACCTCAAGACACACTTGTATACAAACATATATTTGCATGTATTGTGCCCAAATTTCATTTGGGCACTATTCATGAGGAGTCCACATTCAAAGCATTTTACAGCCCTTTATGCATATATTGGTAAGTTACAGGATATAATTACCAGTTTTCAATGATTTCATGAGCATATGGTTTATCAACTATAAGGAAAACAATGTTTCATATAGGTCTTTAATGTTACAAGAATGACCAAATTCTAAAACATTCTTCTTCAAAGACCTCCACTAATGGTTGCAAGGGTTTTCATAAAGGTTACCTATAACTATACATTTTCAATAAGTGGAGGTTTTTATTATTTTAATTTTTAATTTTTTCCCTTCCGTATGGTATATGTCAAGGCACACCAGTGTGCTATAAGGGAGTATGCATCAATGCAGTATGTATCCATGTACACACATCAATGCAATATATATCCATGTGTATTGGTGTGTTATAGCACCGTGTGCACTGCCACGTCGACATAGTGGCAATTGTAACCAAAATGATGAGTTGTAACAATGTTGGCATTTTCAATAGGAATATGGGTGCACACATTACTATATGATGTATTAACACCCATATCAATATGAGGAGCATCGATGTGTTATTTAGTTACAAACACTGGTGGCTACAATTAAGACACAAGCATCGGTGTGTATAGTAATGTCAAGATGACCAATTTATTTTGGTGACAACTCATATTGCGCTATACGATGGGTAGTTTTGCCAAGATAGAAAATGATAGAATAATTGTATTGGTAAATAATGCAGAGAGAGATGTTGACATAATTGTATTTTTCCTTGAGTTGAAGGCAAAATACAAGCAATTGAGATTGATGTAGCTTTCAAAAGAGCTATAACACGATTATAGGCTATCGTTGTATCCCCCTCGTCTCTACTTAAAAATTTCCTATAATGATTTGAAAATGGATTCAATATTCCATATTGATCCAAGCAAATGGAATAAAAATTATTAGATGACATTGATTCTTTAGTGATATCTAATAGGTTTACCTACTATTGGATTTGAACCAATGACTCATTGTAGGAAAGCAGTACTTTAACCATTTATTTAAGTGGGTTATTTATTCTAATAGGTATATTTGGACTCTATAAGTGATTCTGAATGAAAATAAACATATAGAAAATGTGTCCATGACACATATCAAACGTATTGAGACATATCAGATCATAGTATCAAATCACGAAATATCTACCTTAATAGAAAGTAATCGATCTAGTTAGTATAACTTAGTGTATCACCAACACTGGTAAGGAAGGTCTATAGCTCAACAAGGTAGAGAACCTCATTTACACATGTACCAATGGATTTTGGGGAGTTTGCAGATTTGTCCAATCCACAAATATATTCTATGTGAAATAGTCTTAGTCAATCAATTTGTTTCTCTGGGGAACAAAAGCATGACAAAGATGAAGTTCAATCCAATTTTAATTAGGGATCTAATTGATATGGTCAATATCGGCTCCATTCAATTCCAAGAATAATCAATATAATACTAGGACCTCAAAATAGATTATTTTTCACTCTATGAATGTTCAGTTATATGAAGTATCATATTTTACTTTTGGAGCGATAAAGGAGGCAATATTCAAGTCAATATATGCCTGAGCAAAGCATACATATGTCAAGGAAACCTTTTGAATAAATTTGGGATTGATTCCAAAGGGAAAGAATTTGGATCAAATAGAGTCGTATTAGTATCTTATTAGAAAAAGAAGAATGGCAAACTAACCAATCTTTCCATCAGTTGGTTTTTTTGTGCATTTAAATTTATCATCAAGGGTCACTACTATGAGCATGATAGGTTCCATGTATAGATTTAGTCCTTAGATATAATCAATTGATCTTGTTATTTATAACCATTCAACAAAAGCAGCCTAGTCTTCTACACAGTCGATGCAACAATCTCATCAACTTTTAGCCAAGCCTAACGTTGCTTGCATCTGGAGCATTATTTAATCTATAGCATTGAAGAAACTTCCTTGAAGTTGTGTAACCCTCCTTTATGTCTTGGTAAGATTGACATTAATAAAGCATGCATTAGAACCAAGTACTCAATCAACACAAGGTCATGTTAATTGAAGTTGTCTTTGATGAGGTTTCCTTTTAGAATCATGATGAGATCTTCTCATTGATGAACTATCAAGGTCAAGTAGGTTGCATTGTTTACTAACATGCATGATGACCATGTAAATCTCTCATATTATGATTCATGGTCGATGAATGGTGTAGTATATTTTCCTTGTTAAATGGCCTCTTGCAATATTCTTCTTAAAATCGTTGAAGCCCTTCGTCAAGTTGCATCTTGGTGGAAAAATCACTATTTTTCATAATTAATTAGTGACCTTCATCATTTACCAAAAACATTCTACCTCTTTCACCCTAGAAATTGACTCATCCATGAAAGTGTTTTAGACAAGGCTTAAGATGAATTGAGCTCAAGAAACCACAAAGGCAAGGCTACATCCATCAAATGTACATAATTCAAAGCATTTGTGAAAGATACAGGCTCATAAATAAAAGATGGGTAGCACTCGTTCAACCCACAATCCAAAATAAAACATTCTACTTTCATTTTGCAACATATTCACGTTATGTTTTCTATATTTGTTTCCCCTACTTGAAGGCCATTCTAGTCACTATTCACTATTAATTATGGATTACAAAGATTGTGGATGGATGAATTATATTCTCATGCCAAGGTCAAGGGCGTCTTTCTTATTAGAGATGCCAAAAATGTTTCAAAATTACAACCCTCGTTGCAATAATATATATATGTCACTTTGATTGTACATTAATTTTATTAATTCCTACTCGAGTAGAGTATACTTTTCATTTTGTGGTCAAACGAGTTGATTTCCTATTAGTTCATTGTACATCAATGAAAACTTGATAATGTTTTACAAAGTCTTGATAAAAATATATATATTAAACACAATATTTAAGTAATATTTTTTTTAAGTTGTGTTATTATATTTTGTAATCCATGTCAAATTTCAATCATGACAATCAAACAAGTACAAATCAACCTTCTCACTACTAGGAACCTTATCGAAGTTGAATATCCAATATCTCTACTATTTCACTCTGACAGTCCCACTCCGACCTGTTGAATGTATATAGGGATGAAGTCACTTGAGGTTAGTAACTTCCACACTCAGGGATATATGGATCGGCAATAGGGGATAATGATGTGGATGGGAATAAGGAGTGTGATGAAGAGTGATTCTTCTAGCATTATCTTGCTATCTTAGGTGTCACCCCCTTGGACCATCTCATCTCCTTTTAAGCTTGATGGAGATGGTTGGAGATAGTTTCCAAGTGGTTCAGTAGGTTACAACCGAACCAATTAGTTTGAGAAACTTCCATAACTCCCTATTTTTGAATTTTTATATTTTTTTAGGTAATTATGGGGAATTCACACCTTGACCAAAGGCAACATGCAAATGGTTTGCACCCTAAACAAAGGCAACGTGCAAATGGTTAATGCCTTGCTAGCATGCAAGGTGCAAATGGGCATTTTTTGTTGCATTCACGCCTTTGTCAAGGGAAACACACAAATTATTCATGCCCTACTAGTCTACAAGGCGCAAATTTACTCTTTTATGATTGCAACTTCTAGGAGGAAGGGAAATTTGCTGAGATATTCACTTCAAATTATTAGGGGCATCATTAGGTGTCAAATTATGGGATCTTCCATCCATAAGTGTCATTTTTTTGTGAACTTTCAGTGACACTTTAAGTGTCATATTTTGAACTGTCCCCGCAGACAGAGAAGTGCCAATTTGAGATATAACAGATGCCCCCTATTGTGTGAGGTTAGAAGGGAACTTGATGGCCGAAAGACATTATAATAACCAGTGGAGTGGGATGCAAAGTAGACAAAGATAAGATTCTAAGATCCTTGACTCCGACAAAGTTCCAGAAACATAGAATAAGGTGTCAGGCATTCTTTTCCCTGAGATGGACATATCCATGCTCAAGTTGTGATAGAACATGGCTTCCGAATTGTATACACTGCATATCCATGACATATAAATAATGTATTGATCATGGCCATGAAAGCATACATAGTGGATCCATGTGACATATATATAAAGGTGGATCGTGGCCACAGAAACAATACACAGTGGATCCATGCTAATCAAGAGATCATATACACAAATATATACAAAGTGGATCTATGTCTCAACATGCATAAGGAGAACAAAATCTATCGGAGTTGAGTATTGGTTCTCTTGATGGTACCAATGTCATATGATGTGTGGTGCAGTCTTGCACAACTCGAGCAATAACAAAGTGTAGGGATGTTACTGTTGGCCCAAGGGATTCCATCCAAACCACCGAGAGGTACAAGTCCTGCTCATTTGAATAGATTATATGAAGTCGAACATGGATGACACTATTTGATTACAGGTGATTGATGTATACAATTAACAAACACGAGTAAACCCACTGATGATGATAATGGGAACCAAAGTACCTAGTACATTCTAGCAAGTGTGAATACATGTCTTGGAGTTGAACACTTGTAGAATCCATCGAGTAGGATACATTCATGTATTCCCACTACCCAATAGTGATGGAACCTACCACTGATGACTGAAAGCCCCAAGGTACTACGAGACTCTAAATCTTGTTCCCAAAGCATGATGAGTTGAATTCGATGGGAAGAGATCGGTTGGAAGGGGGGCATTAAAGCATCCTCCATCAACCAACATGAGGAGATATCAAGGACTAATTTGACTTGGAAAAAGGTTGTAGAACAAACCACCGAGTATGTCTCTTGCATGCACCAAATGTAAATAGCGCATGAAAGAGACACCCTAAGAAACAAATGATAATGAAATATATTGACAAGGGCAAGGACTTCCACCAATGATAAAAATGGAATCCAAGGTACAACACGAATCTCAGAATATGAATAGATTTATTGACTCAAACACCATGGGAAACCACTCAATCAATGACCAATGATGAGTTGTCATTTGTTGAGTGCAAGGTTACCTTTCAACGATGTAAACATGGCCAAGGTGTTATAACTCTAGGATAATGTAACTCTAGTTTAATGCCTCAAAGCAGACGAATCGTCGTTCATGAGACACAACTTGCCTTTGAGAAGTCAATGGGGACCTTCCACACAAGCACGAGTCCGAACATTGGTTTCAATGATACATGCTGAGAACAAATTGACAATATGGAATGGTCGACACATGAGGGCAATGAAACTACAGAATGGTCGACACATGCTATATCCTTGAATAATGAGCACGACATAGTAGTGACTTGGGTAGCTTTTGACACAAAGGGACCAACAATATAAATCTATAATGTAGGAGGCATTTACAAATTCTCCATATGATTGGGAGAGCAACCAACCGGAGGAGTAACAACTCTAAGATCAAGGCTTGAATCCTAAGGCCAAAAACTAGAACCCAACTTGCTGAGAGACTCAAGACTGGTGCTATGTTCAAGGATGATTTGACTTGCTGCCAATATCTAACAAAAATTTAAGATCTTTCCCTCTCTCTTTTTAAATAGTTTATTTTTAGTGTCTTTTTCATATTATAAAGCCTGAAAAAATAATAAAAGAATGATATAGTACAATGGAAGAAATGAGTGTTGCAAGGCGTGCAACTATGCTCCAAGTGCATGGAATAGACCTATGCAAAACAAAATGAAAAAAAGGTGTTGGGAAAGAGGTGGACAATCATATGCATGTTTCTTCCATGGATGCAATCCAAAATACAAATGCAATGGATGCAAGTGATGAGAAACATGATGAATACAATGGAAGTATGAATGTTGCAACGAGGCATTGGGCATAGTTGTGCGAGCACTATGAGCAAGGGAAAATGCATAATGAACGAAAATGGGATCCTTATGGGGAATGACCATAAATAAATGAGAAAGAGAGGCATGTAGCTTCTTCTCAAAGTCATGGTAAAACTAAAAAGGCTCCCAAGCCTATGAGAAAAAATTGGCATGGGCATAAAAATGGAAAGAGGGTGTTGACTACGATGTCTCATGTTAGGTAGGATCTTCTGTTGAACTAGTGCAAAATGCAGATAAAGATGGTTGACGCACCAATATCCAACAGGTTCAAACCTATGGAAAATTTGGGTGGCAAAAGGTTCAAATGCATCGTGACAGAGGGGAGGCCTAAACCTATATGTAAGTTTATGAATATACCTACATGGATCGATCAATGTACAAAGAATGATCCCTACGCAACCATGAGTCAGTTTAAAATCATGTATCCAAGAAACAACAATACCATGATCATATCTATAAAATATGAAAAGAAAGATATAATAAGGGTGGCTTTGGTGGGGGTATTTTCAACTTCAATATCTTCAACAATATTCATCACCAAGGCAAATTTTAGCTTCAATCTTGCTCATGAGTTTGACTAAAGAGCACCGAGGCCTGAGGACCTATAATCAACAAGAACAAACTCATGAGGAAGATTGAAGCTCGGGGAAATAATAGAGTCTATGGGAACAGATTCATCATCGCATGACTAAGAGAATCAAACTCCTCATGAACACCAACTTGCAACTCAGTGGAGGAGTCCTAAGGCTTAGAAATGCTATCATCTGAGGATCCACATATAGTAAGATCATACTCAAAAGGAAAATCAAGACTAGATTTGATTGCAAATGGGTCCAATCTAGGGAGATGATCTTTGGAAAGGATGCAAGTATCCAAAGGAATGCTAGACTCAAGCATAGCCTCTAAGAGAGCTTCATATGAGGGAAGTATGTCATCCTAGAGAGAGCACATGTCAGAACATTCACATATTCCAACAAGTGGAGAGTAGGCTCCAATTCCCCCATTGGATTAATCACTTGGTCAACTAGCAAAACCAAGTCCCAAGAAGGTGAGCATCAACACAGAGGCTTCTTCTCAGTAATAGCTGGACACGAGGGATATGCGGCCACATAGTTCACCCTTGGTAGGGTAGTGTCTACCAAAACACTAGGAATATACAAAGGGGATACATAGTATAAATTCAAGACATGAGGAGGATCAACAAATGCAAGATGATCAATAGTGACAATGCTTCTGTTGTGAGGAAAATGAATCACACAAAAGAGCGTAGACACCACAACATTCATATCATATACATAATCATGCCCATGTAGCATATTTAAGTCTAATGGGCCCTCCATGACCATAAAATCAACTAAGATAGTATTCCCACCTAAAGTAATGGGGAGCTAAGGAAGAAACCCCAAAGGCTCACTAGGTCTTCTATCAAAATCCACCGGTTGATTGAGAACTAGAATAAGGTTGGGAGAACCCATACCTCTCCAAGCATATGAAAATAATATACTAACAGAGGATCCTTCATCTATAATACATCGATGAAAATTATTATTTTCGACTTCAATCCTTATTTGGAAGGGTGCAAAAGAAGGAAGTTGAGGCTCGTATAGAGTATTCCAATCAAAAGAAGTGATCTTAGATCTTGGTGGGAGCTCATTCGAAGTAAATGAAGTGCCCCCTCCTCCAGAAAGTTATGAATGAGCAGTGAATAAGACTTGAGTGATAGCCACATTGCTCTCCAAAGGAAGAGTGGGGTTGATTGAAGCCTTTGCATCAATTCAACCCCTTGAATCTTGTCACTCTCCAAGAGAAGAGTGGGATCGACTGAAGATTACATCGGTTCGACCACTTTATCAACCAAAGGCTGAATGGGTTGTTGGGAAACTATAGACAAATCAGGAGTAGAATATCCTTCCGACGTGTACCACACTCTTCATACCTTTGTAATAGCAGGGCACATGTGAGTAAGGTTATCTCCCTTGAAAAGCTTATAAGGGAACTTAGGATTGCATCCTATTCGTCTATTTTTTTTTCATAGCATATATACTCCCAACATCTATACTGTCAGTGACTAGTGACTTTCCCCTAGCATGACTCACATTGGTTGAGGAATTTCCCTCGACATGACTTGCAGCGGCTAAGGAATCTCCCCCAGCATGACTTGCAGCAACTGAGGAATTTCCCCCTTGTCTTCGCATCTTCTTCTTATCCCTCCTCTTTTTGTTCCTTTTAGACTGTTGGTTACTAGCACATTACTAGTATCTAGACTTTAACCACTTGAGGTAGAAGGAGGAGAAAACGATGTCACTGGTGAAGAAGGAAAAGGGTTTTGATGCTCTTGACATACAATTCCTACCTAAGAAGCATCATAAGCATTCAAAACATTTCGAGTGGAAAATAACCAAACCGATATCCCTATAGTGAATCTAAGAAGATTCAAAGTGGCCATCAAGGGAGGACCAACATTTCCAACAAATAGAATAGCACAAGGATCCCCTTGCACAGGAGTCCCTTGGTTGGTCTCCTCGGGAATATTAGCCATATACTCTAATTCACAAAGTAAGAAATCTCTAAGGCCTTCTATGGAGGTTGAAAAATTGCAATCAACACTCTCCTATAAAAGACTCTCTAAGATACAACCAAGCAAACTCACTCTCCCAGAAATCAAACCGAGATGATTAAGTCCTTAGTTTAATCAATGAAGAGTCGAACATGGGCCTTCTGAAGTTCAACCTAGGATGATTATGGCCCAATTCCAACCAATGAAGGTGTGAGATACAGTTACATTAATCCTTACACAACAATCACCAGGGGTGCAAGTACTCTCCTTCGGAGAATACCCTCCCAAGGAGTTGAAATAGAGATGTTATGCATGTCTTAGGTACCACAAGGTATTCCCCTTGCATTCATCCGGGTGCAACCTAGGAAGAGCAACAAAGGATACCACTTCGCGCTAGGTAGTCAGGAAGAACAGTCGTTGGATAGAGATTATGTGAATGGGAAGGGAGCGTAGGACACAAGTACCAGACCCTAAGTTTCCAATAAGTAATGGTGTCATCGCGAGGACTTTCCACACTTGAACAAATCCCAAACTTGCATAACCCCACTAATCCAACTGGCATGGTACAATCTGTCCACTTGAACTAGCTTTACCTATTGCTTGACACCTGTGTTATAGGCGCTTTCTTGACAAGTACTTCACTTTACTAATGGATTTTACACTCTTTAGTACTCCTAGTTTCGTTCTATGTGGTCTTGGAGAAGTTCATTCTCCAATCCTACAACCAAGGCCCTAAAAACTAGATTACTTATGGTTTTCTATCAAAGAAAAAGAAGTCTAGTTCATTTTAGTTATGTTTTTTTTAGAGGTTGTTGTTTACTCAAAGGGATGTGGAAGTAGATGCACAATGGTGTTCTCAAATGAAATAAACATAAAATAGAGCTTATCCATTCATATTAACTTCCAACATCATTCAAAAGCTACTGATATTTCATGACAAATCAAAGCAAAACTTATTTTCAAGCAAAATTATAGCAAGATGAAAAGACACAAACTTGAGGTCTCCTACTGAAGAAAACCTAATGAATGCAAGACTTTATTTTTCTTCACCTTGTAAGCTATGAAATGGATCAAATAGAACCAAACTAATATGAGTTATAATGCATGACAAACAGATGTCAAACCACTTAACGAAAACTTATATTTCTCCACTAAACATGCAACAAGAACATGCCCAAAAGGAATACTAAAAACCTAGGTTTTTTCAGGACATCATGAAAAAAACACTAAATGGTGATTTTGAAGGCTTAACAATCAGAATTTTGAAAATCCAAGAAAGACCCAGATCCCCATTAGACCTTATTAACCTAAATCTAAAAAAAATATTATTTGACTTCTTTTACCCTAACTCGGTGTTCGTGCCTTTTCCTCAAGAAAGGTGCAAATGGAAGGGTGCATTCTTGCCCGGTTCCTGTTAAAAAGTGTGAATGTTCACGCTTTTTACAAAGGAAAGGTGCGAATTAGACCTAGGAAGACTAATCGGATAAAAAAACAAAAATAACGAGATTTAATGAGTTTTTCTGACAGAGACTAGGTTAAGGGAATAAAGGACCCTATAACACCTATTAAAGTCTCGCAACAATGTTGATATGCCTCTAACTTTGTGAATATAGCTTCCAACACTAAAAATTTTGACCCAAATGGGAAGCAAGGTTTGAGAAAAAACTGTAAAATGAACTTTTCTTAGACTCAAACAAGACACTAGGTATACTAGGCAATCAAGGTTTTTGAAGCAAATTCCCTTAAAGATAAGGTAACAAGAGACTCAAACAATGAGATTTTGCTCTTGAACTTCACATTCAAGGCTTACCAAACTCCAAATCAACAAAAAGGAAATGAAGCAACACACCTCAAAACCTTCACAATTTTAATCAATCTCAAGGCAAAACACTCTCAAACATCACCCATATCACTCCGGATAGGATACTGAGGACCCTACAATGCTCAAAGAATCCAATCAACTCAAGTATTTCAAGAAAAAGAGGGACATAATTGAGAAAAAAATCAAAACTTTTTTTAATTTGTGTTTGTTTAGAAGAAAAGGTGCGAACATTCGTGCCCGCCGGCACTAGAAAGAGTGAATTCACCCTACCATTCGCTCCTGTAACCACAGGAAAGCACGAATGGCACTTGAGATTGACAAAAAAGAGAAAAAAACTCAGGAAACTTATGGGAATTTTAAGATATCTAGGATATGGCTAAGCCTATCAGAGACTAAAACACCCAAACAAAGATTGAGAAATCAATCAACAAGGACCCTACAGAGGCTATCTCTCTCTAGTGGAGTTGCTAGTTCTGTTGTTCGGAATTAAATCCTACGACTAGGCTGAGGTCACCAACATACTGAGTAAAGAGAAATTGACCTTAATGAATCTATCTACATGTTAAGAAGATTCACAATCATGCATCAAACCACTTAGAAGACTCTAATAAGCGAATATAAGATGGAGAAGAGGTTACATGGAAGAGGAGCATGTACCTTTTTTTAAGGTTGACCCTAGTTGTTGCTTCGCCTCTTTTCTAGATTTGATCCTTATAGCGTAATTCCAACCCGCAAAATAAACAAAACCACCTTCCTCAAACAATTTTGACTATAATGAAGAATGTAAACCGACTTGAAATGTGAATAGAACATAAACTATCTAATTAATTTTCAACATAAACAATGAATCGTTATTCAAATCAATTATCAACGTATGAAACACATGTTTAGGGGAGGGAAATATGTCAAATTTCAATTATGACAATGAAACAAGTACTAATCATACCTTCTCATTTCCAGACACCTTATTGAAACCGAAGATTCGGTCTCTCTGCTCTTGCACTTCGACAGCCCCACTCTAATCTGTTGAATGTATATAGGGATGAAGTCACTTGAGGGCAGTAATTTGCACACTCAGGGATATATGGATCAGCAACAGGGGCTACTAATGTGGATGGGAATGAGGGGTGTGATGAAGAGTGATTCTTTAGTCATTATCTTGCTATCTTGGGTGTCACCCCCTTGGACCATCTCATCTCCTTTAAGTTCGATGGATATAGTTGGACATAGTTTCCAAGTGGTTCAATAGGTTACAAACTTACAACCAAGCCAATTAGTTTGAGAAACTTCCATAACTCCCTATTTTCAAATTTGTATATATTTTTTATGGAATTATGGGGAATTAACGCCCTAACCAAAGGCAACGTGTAAATGGTTCGTGCCCTGCTGGTGTGTAAGGTGCGAATGGGAATTTTTTGTTGCATTCGTGCCTTTTTCAAGGGCAACACGCGAATGATTTGTGCCCTGCTAGTTTGCAAGGCATGAATTTGCTCTTTTATGGTTGCAACATTTAAGATGAAGGGAAATGTGTTGGGATATTCACTTCAAATACTCATGGCCATAATTAGGGATCAAATCATGGGTTCTTCCATTTATAAGTGTCTTTTTTTGTGAACAATCAGTGACACTTTGAGTGTTGTCTTTTGAATTGTCATCATGGAGGGAGAAGTGCGGATTTGAGCTATAACACATGGGTGTCGGTATGGTAGTTTATAGGTAGTGAATTGAGATGACATAAACATATGAGGGAAACAAAAGAGAGTAATGACAATTAATCGAAAGGAATGGGCATATGCATCTTTAATAAACGGACTTGCATATATTCTTTCTATGGGAATGTCATCAAGGCCTTTAGAGATATGCATTCCTTCCTTTTGTAAGGCCCTTAAGGTGCATGGCCCTTCAACTTGTAGGACCTTACCATAACCTTCAAGAAGTTTACCATGATGGGACCTTCGAGCTCTACTTGATAAGGCCAAAATCACTTACCTATGATGGGTCTTAGAATGTCTTAATAGATTAGCATGCTACATTGGTTTGGGTCCTGTGATAGAGGACAAGCTCATATGGTCCATAAAGGGTCTTGTTGATTATTAAAAACTAGAACTCCCTTGTATTTGAAATATATTTTTCCAAGAGCATTACGATCTATAGCTCAGATGATCTCTTATGAAATCTTTATTGGTCATATTAAAATTTTTATATTACTTGTGTAGGTCATGGTTGAATCTTTTCAATTTTCGCAAGTATTTTACTAGAATTCCCTATTTTAAAGAAAAATGTTTCAAGAGGCTCAAGTACACCCCTTTTACTATGTTGATTGACTACCTAGAAGCCTCTAAGAATATTACATAACTATCTTCCATGAGAAAGTTGGGAGGGTTAAACATCATGGACACTTTTCATACCTTAGCCATAAAAACTTCTAAATACAAGTAGATTGAAAATAAAATAGTCTTTGAAAACAAAATCTTTTAGCCTTTGAAAGAAAATTAGTTTTTACCTTTGGAGAAATGATATGTTTGTCTTTGTAGGGGATTTTGTGAAAGATATGTGTAAATCTTGGTAGGATTTGTTTTGTGCTAGGTAGGATCGAAACCTAAGATGCCAAACCAAAAAGTTCTCTTTAACATGCAGGTTGGCGACGCCTCACCAATTAGATCATGATGGAGATCTACCTAGATGTGGTGTAATATGGCCAAGAACTATCCTGCACTATGCATCAGGCGAGGGGCATTGACGAGCCTCTGCACTACAAGGGATCGACATTCCACCATGTGATCCTAGATTTAATGTGCCATGGAAATGACTTCACTAGGGGCCACACCATGGGCATGTATTCACTCTACAACAAGTTTGTGCTGAGAACTTTGCAAAAAAACACATATGGCCCAACATCCTCTACATGTCTGACACCAATCCAACTCCCAATTCTTCATCTGCAATACACATACCTCGTGGTTGGACAACAAGCATGTCATCTTCAAGGAAGTTGTTGAGGCATTAGATATCATGTGCAAGATCTAGAAAGTCGATTATGGATCTAGTAGAATTTCAAAATCGGTTTGCATTGCCCACTATGGTTGACCCTTTTGAATCTTCATTATTTCTCTTCACCATTATGCTACATAACTTCCTAGGGTTTGACAACTATAAAGGTTTGGAGTCATGATAAATGCTATGGTAGTAACCTAGTTACACGAGTTTATCATCTAGAATTTATGCCACTAAAATTGTGTCCATTATCACAAAAAATATATATATAATGGAGATTTCAATGTAATATATTTCAAGAGATTCATAAAATAACTATACATATGTTGGGAAAAAATACATTTTGAAATAAGTTTTAGTGAATTACACTTTTACTTATTATTTATAATTTATTAATTTACCATAAAATCATTTTCTTATCATAAAAATAAAAATAACCATTTGCTAGTTATGACAACTTGACATAAATTTATCAAAATAAAATCCCATTAATTATTTATAAAAAAAAAACAAATTATAAAAACCTATCAATTTATTATAAATATTAAATTGTTATGATAACTATTATTTCTAAAAATCAGTTTATTATAAAAAAAACTATTTACTAGTTTGTTCGTGGTAAACTATTTACTAGTTATGATAACTAGGCCTAGCAAATTTTTTACTTTGTACATTGAAATTATTTGATAAAAGTGATAAACTAAATTGGAACATGAAATCTCACCTTTGAAGATGTCTACCCATGAAGGTTTCTCTAGAATATGTGTAAATGATGTGACGTGTAAGTAATGTGATGACCAGAAGGTGAAAGAAAGCTGCCCAATATAACATAGTCGCCGCCTAGAATTAAAGACTGTATTATACAGAAGCTTAATAGGCTAACTAAAACGTTTCTAATTCGCTGGAATTTAATAAAGTAATTTTTATTTAATAAAGTTATTTTTATTTAATTTTTATTTAAATCGCAATTTGTAGTTTTCAGATTGCAATTTAGGTAGTTTAGATAATTTTAAAATTAGGTAATTAATCTAATTTATCTAAAACAATCAATCCCAATTGCTAAAATCTCAAAAATATGAAGAAAAAAAACAAATTCCAATTTTAACCAATTTTTATAATGACCGAAAAAGCGAGGCGTTTTGGTTCTCTTCTATCCTACGCGGTATTGATAAAAGAACATAAGAATTCCATAGCAGAATTTTATGGGACAACTCCATAAAGTAAAAATTATCCTTTGTAAAGAAGAATAAAACCCAAACCCACATAAGCACCGCTGACTGACGTAAAACCTTTAAAATCTTACTGGACAAGAGCCACCTCACTCAAGTTAAACCTAGCATGAACATAATTCAATCAGAGATTCTATGACCAACCAATGGATCTTTGAAGACCTTCTGGGAATATTCAAACTCACTGTAAGATTAAAGTCAGGATGCTGAAAATATTGCTGGTACAGAAAAATTTAATTTGAACAATGGTGGTGTTACTGTAGGCTTCGTCGTCCTTTCTTGTCGAGAATGGATCCATTGCTATATACCCCATCTTCATTTCTATCTCCGAACGAAACTTCCTTCTATAGATACAAGAATCATACCCAGTTTTATCTGCTCTTAGTTTCGTATACGAATCCCCCCTATAATTTTTATTTTTATGGCCCTCGTCGTAATCACACTTCCACTACCCTTGCAGCAGGTGTTAAACAACGGTGGAGAATTAAAGCGAAGAATAAAAGAAACATTTCAGCAGGTGCCAAAGCTTATGACAACCAAAACATATGCACGCAAACGGAATTACACAAACACAAACCAGACAATGTTTTCTTATGGAACGACATGATCAAAGATTGTGTAAAGAGCCGCTCCTACAAGGAAGCGCTGAAGATGTATTATCAAATGCAACGGGCAGGCAAAGAGCCGGACAAGTCGGTATTTATTTCTGTTATCAATGCATGCCGTGGCCTCTCAGATCTTCAAGCGGGCAGGAAGATTCATCAAGATATCGTCGCAATGGGATTTGAATCAGATGTTTTTGTGGGCACTGCACTAGTGTCAATGTATTGCAAGTCCAGGAGTTTAGAGAATGCACGCCAAGTGTTTGACAGAATGCGTGAACGAGATGTTGTATCATGGAATGCAATGATTTCTGGTTACAACCAGAATGGCTGCTCTCATGAAGCATTGGCATTCTTTAATGAAATCCTAGTCCGTGGCTTAAAACCCAACTCGATCACCATGGTTAGTGTTCTGTCTGCGTGTGCCGATTCATTGGCTTTGGAACAAGGTAAGCAGATCCACAGCTTTGTCATAAGAAGTGGATTTGAATTTAATGTTGTTATGGACACTGGGCTTGTAGACATGTATGCCAAATGTGGGGAAGTTAACATTGCTCACAAATTGTTTGAAAGAATGCCTAAACGAGATGTCGTGTCATGGAATGCAATCATTGTTGGTTATTCCAAGAATGGTCACCTCCATAATGCCTTGGCAGTCTTCAATGAGATGCAAGTCCAGGGTATAAAACCCAACTCTTCCACCATCATTAGTGTTCTTCCTGTGTGTGCTGATTTATTGGCTCTGGATCAAGGTAACCAGATCCACGGTTATGCAATGAGAAGTGGATTTGAATCTGATGTTTTTGTGAGCAGTGGGCTTGTAAATTTGTATGCCAAATGTGGGCATATAGGCCTTGCTCGACAAGTGTTTGACAAGATCTTGAATCGAAATGTGGTTTCATGGAATGCAATGATTTTGGGATACGGAATTCATGGACATGGTGAGGATGCTCTTGCTCTTTTTGCCCAAATGCAACAGACAGGCACAAAGCCTGTTCATGTCACCTTCATTGGTGTTTTGACTGCTTGCAGCCATGCAGGGTTAGTAGTGGAGGGCTTGCAATACTTTGACTCCATGAAGACGGATTATGGCCTTGCACCTGAGCTGAAGCATTATGCATGCTTGGTCGACCTTCTTGGGCGTGCTGGGCATCTAGATGCAGCACATGACATTATCAAAAAGATGCCAGTAGAGCCTGATGCTGCAGTATGGGGTGCCTTGCTTGGGGCCTGCAGAACTCACTGCAATATTGAGCTTGGAGAACAAGCAGCAAAACACCTTTTTGAATTAGAACCAAACAATGCAGGAAATTATGTATTGTTGTCAAACATCTATGCCGAGGCAGGCAGGAGAGAAGACGCAGCAAAGTTATTGACAATGATGAAGGAGAGAGAAGTGAAGAAGCAACCGGGATGGAGTTTTATTGAGCTAAATAAAAGAGTTCATACATTCGTCATGGGAGACAGAACCCACCCTCAATCTGAAAAAATTTATGCAATGTTGGAAAGTTTGTATGGGCAAATGCAGGAAGCAGGGTATGCGCCTAACACAAACCTTGTGCTGCAAGATGTGGAAGAGGGGGTAAAGGAAAACATGCTATGCAGTCATAGTGAGAAGCTGGCTATTGCTTTTGGGATCATCAATACAAACCTGGGCACACCCATCCGGATCATGAAGAACCTCCGCGTGTGTAGTGACTGCCACATTGCCACTAAGTTTATCTCCAAGACTGTTGGGCGAGAAATTATTGTGAGGGATGCAAACCGTTTCCACCACTTTAAGGATGGATTGTGTTCATGTGGAGATTTCTGGTGATGCTGATTCCACCAAACAACAAATATATTTATGTTTTCAAACTAATATGTGCATACTATTCTTGTGTTAGGCAAAGTTTAATAAACCTGTACAATGGCAGGCATGTGTTGACTGATACTGAGAGAATCTTTGGATATGATGATAAGCTCCAGCCATAAAGAACATGTCTATGAACTAACACACTAATATGGACTTGTGTATTGACACAATGACAATATAATACTTCGTATATGCAAATTTTCATAATATATTTAATAAATGCAGCATGGGGTTGGTTTTTGTGCATTGGGAACTTTCATGAATCTATGGGATCTGGTACAGAAGAAAAAATATATAAGCAAATTATATATTCATGATTATAAACCTGATATGATTGTTTCTTTCCAGCAACGAGATGCTTCATGAATGGGAGATAATGAGAGTAAAAGATGAGCACTGCATTGACCTGACAAACAGAGGATGAAAACATACTTTCTTCTAAGTTGACGGGCAGTGCTTTAGAGGAGCAAACTCTCGATTGATTGTAGTGTAGGCAATTGAGAATGTGAGAAGTTGATGAAGAAATTGAAAACACATAAGCGGGCAGGTAGCATCTTAGAAAGACATGCCGAATTCATACAAGCTAGTGAGAATAATGATCCAATTCTTAGAGTTTCTGCAACGGATTCTACTAAAAATATTGGAGAGGTAATTGGTTAAGATATGGAAGGATTGAGTGGCAATATGACTAATCACAGAAGCCAAAACAAACTCTTATCATCTTTGTTAATGAAAAAGCCAACATCAAGTGATTGATAGACACAAAAACTTTTAAATGCAAGAGTTAGAGTCATAACTATCGAGAAAAATGCCACATTACAAGGAGTTTTTTCTATCCACCGATAAATCTTGTTGATTCAAGCATAATACCTGGATTACCTGAAAGATTCAAATGCTATTCAGTGCTCCGGATAATGTTTGTCATGATATGTAGTGTAAAATCCGAATAATCAAGAAATAAGGACAAAATTTAGGTTAGGTTATGTTGGTGCAAGATGCCATCTTCACTGAATCAGTGTATAATTTGAATTTCTTGGAGGATACATCAGTTGACATTTTATCATCCTTCGCTGGATTGCTTTTTGTTTTTTATGGAGTATTGAACCACATTGAAAAACAAATTCCCTTGAAAAGACCAGCAGAGTCCTTGGATCGCTAGTTTAGAATGTCGTCCTTTTATGGGCTCAAAATCACCAAGATATCGAGGAGGTCATTATGATGGTTCAAAAAGTCGGTTACAGTTTAATGCGTGTGCAATAAGGGAAACCACAACAAGTGCATATGGTTTGGATTTTTGGAAGTGGGCCTCACTCTAAAGGACCGTGGAGAATTTGTAATCGGGAAGCTGGCCTTAAAGTCTCAATCCAAGTGGAGAAACAGAACAATCTGAAGGCTAGTACTATATTATTTTTTGCAAGAAAATAGTTACTCCATTTTATTATTTTTAAATAAGAGAGTGCTTTGCTATGGTTTGGAGAGTTGATGTCATAAGAAGTTGCCGCAATTTGAGTTCTTTCATAGCCAAATTTATTGGTTATCTCTTCGTAATAATGTTTGCACAGTGTCATTGTCGTACTGATGGAGTCTGTTGTTGCCCTAGTTCGCTATAAGGCGTGCAAGGGATCAATATAATGGCCACCTCACCACCTGATAACATTGTTTTGGCTAGCTTTCAAGGAGCAGCTGTGCAAGGAGGGAATGCTGGTAATCACGGTGACACCCTTAAAGGCCTCGTGGAAGTACTTAAAAAGGTGGTTCATGAGGTAATGAAATCCCCCTGACGAATACCCTGTTGATAGATTATGAATATGTTATTGCCTTTGAAAACTTCAAATGGCGTAACTTATTAGTGTATAGCGTAGGCCATATACTGCCAAGTCCATGATTAAACCCTCGGTAAAGGAGACCTAGGAAACCCATGGCTGGCTCTATTCAACCATGTGCATCCCAATTAATGGCTTTTTCCAATTTTCATTCAAGGAAAAAAACCAATGTGATGAAGTGGTCATTCATTGCTTTTGGATGCTTTGAAATAACTATAGTAGCATAATTCGAGTACAAGTACAAATACGATTCGATATGAAAAAATATTTATTGAAAAAATTTAGTACGAATAAAATATAGAGGTAGATTGCTTATATATAATTCTTTTAATCAAATATCCACAAATATACCATAAATATACTAACACATTTATATAATAAACTTTAACATATATATATATATATATAATCTCAACCTGGGATATTGAAGTGTGAGATAGACATTTATATAATAAAATTTAACATATATTTAAAAAATAAAAATATAAAATTTCAACAACCTGGGATATGGAAGTGTGACAGCAATTAGTTATTAATAGTTATTTTAATAAGAAAGTATGAAATTGAATGGTGTTTATGTTTAAATAATTAAAGTTTTTTTTTTAAATTGGTTTAAAAAATTTAATTATCCACTAGTAAGAATCTGTATTCGTATTACACCTACACGAATATTCGACGAATTCGAATTTGTTCTGAATTTTCGCACACGAAGTACCAATACGACCGAATTATGCTACTACGGAAATAACTTAGTTACCCTCTCAGAATAGCATAAGTCATTCTCCACATAAGAGGATGCCCAACTAGTCTACTACCACTTATGGGTTGAATTTCTGGGATTACTCTTGCAATTATGTGATTTTTTAGAAAGCATTTTTGCACTGACTGGCAAATTCATACACCATTAACCTACCTCAAGGTCAATGCGTATAAAGATCTCAAGGAAGTTGCATCATTGAAGTGGGGGCAAAATTTTACATCAGCCAATCTACTACATCAACCTCTTGAATACTTGAAACATGTATCAAAACTCAGACCACAAATTCAAGGATTGCCCTTTAATGACCAAAACTGAAAATGCAGATGCTCAACCCACTGAGAATGTGCAAGGTCGAGCCTTTACAGCCTCGACCTCGATAAAGAATGAAGGATAGGTAAACAAGTAGTTTAAAGATTAGACAATTTGGACCTTTGTTCTGGCTCATTTTCTGACCATTTTTCCCCAAAATCCAGTGGGAATTGTTAGAATCATAGATATAAGGTGTTGAAATTGCACAATTGGGGTGGAACAAGGGTTTTTGAGGGCGCTGAATCGATTTCTGAAATAAAATAAAAAATGGATTCTGAACAATGAAAAATTATGATCTAACGAAAGATTAGATCTTCGAATTATGTCAATAATGACCAAAAAGTCAAGATTCTCTAATATTTAGACAACTTCATAGCTAAAAGTTGTAAAAAAGGGAAAAGTTGCTCAAGCCCAAAAGGCCCAAATGATCCCAACTCTTGACCCTAGCCCAACTATGGGGTCTCGACCCTAGCCCAACTCCAAATAAGTCTACTACTATGATCGCGGGCAAATAGCCTATTGAGAACTCCCAATCCACTTATTTTAAGGGGCATAGGACCCAATCTCCACCCTTACGCATTATTTCTCATTTGCATCTTGAAGTATAAGATTCTCACATGAAACCAAAGAGCAAAGCCTCAAATGAATGGTTCTTGCCCAAAATGTAGAATGTGATTTCTCCAAACATTTTTGGTGCCTTAGAGCCTAGAGGATGAGGAGAAAGTAGATTTCTAAGCTGAAAATTTACAATGAAAGTTGTATCATGGAATATTCGATCCTAACTGACCCCTACTACAAATACATGGTCGAGAGACTTTGCGCTAGTGTTTCTTATTTATATATATTATGTTTGCATGAAGTTAAGGTAGTTGGTTTAATGTTGAAAATGATCTTGGGGTAATCTAGCCAAATGTTGTGATTTTTTAATTAACCGTGTAGAGGGTAAAGGCAAAGCCGCCACCCTTGCTTCCCTGAAGTTGGTAGTTGTTGTCATTGGCCATGGTTCTGATTTCTTGTATTAACCATGTAGAAGGTAAAGGTAGGGCTTCCATCATGGTTTCCCCAAAGCTGGACATTGTTGTCATTTACCATGGTTCCAACCCAACAAAGCACCCAATATGCACGTTGTTTGACTTAGACAAACAAGTTCTTGCAATGGCAAGTTTGTATACCTCAAATGATGTTGATGAGAGAGGCCTTGTGGGATTGGTTGGCCAAAGAGTTTCTAGAGGCCACCTGACTAATGTGTGGGCATTTCAATCTTATTAGGATGCCACTAAGGGAGGAAATGGCCTGAAATGGCTATAAGAGCGAGCTTAGACTTTATGATCTTAACACATTTCACCATCGAGACTCCCTTGAGATGTGGTTCACCTAGTTTAATTTTAAAAAGGTGGTGAAAGAGTGTTGAAGTAGTTTGATTGAGCCATGCTTTTGGGAAAAAATTTAAAAAATAGAAATAAATAATTAAAAATAAACAAATTGTTCTTCTTTGGTTATAAGGGAGAAGGCCTATGCAAGTGTTGGGTGAGCTTACATCCTTTGATAATCATCCCATTGTATTTTTCGTCTCCCGGGGAACTGAAAAATTTAAAATGTAAAAGACTATATTTTTGCTTAATGTCTCCCACCTAACGCAACCAACCTGTATCAAAGCCATCAAATGTTTTTGGAATTTGCTTCCCTGACTTGGAGGGCCTAAGTGGTGGATAGCCAACGGGGGGATACCATCAATCGAGTGACTACTTTTTGTAGGGATATGGGAGGTAGCTCACCATGTCATGCATTTGAGATAGAAAGCTATAATGGAAGAGGTTGAAAATTTGTAGCTTAACCCCTATAATGAATAAACATGGGCTAGTGCTGCAAAGGTGAGACATTGCTTGAACACTAAAGAAATATACAAAGCTTAGGGGAAGCAAGTTTGCTCTAGATTTCTTTGGATTAAGTAGGGTGATAGGCTAACTAAGACCTTCAAAAATTTTGCTACTAAGGAAGCGATGGAATGTATGAAAGGCCTTAAAATCTCGAATGGACATGTGACAAGTCAAGAGAACATTGAAAGGGAATTTGTCCTTCTTTCCCGAATGATGTTCAAATATCAAGGTTTGACAAGGAGTTGAAGGTGGCCATGCAAAATTGTATTGACCTAGTCTTTTGTCCATTGTCACCAAAGCTCAACGTCTATGTGGATAAGAGTTGACGATATCTCTCAAGGAGATGGTTGATGACAACTCCCCATGCCTAGATGGCTAGGAATGTGAGTTCTAAAATGCTACATGGGATTTTGTTGGGATTGACTTGCTCCAAGTATATAAGGAGGTTGTACATGAACACTTATTGGGGGAATTTATCAACAAAGGGCTTGTCAAATTTATCCTTGAACCTGGGGATCCTAAATTAATCATTGGTTGGTGCCCAATCATGTTACTAAATGTTTCATACAAATTTTTAGCCATATCCCCGATGTCACAGTTGAAGCATATATTTAAACTACCATTAGGCATGAGTAGATGGGCTTGATCAGAGGTCGATGTATGATGGATAATGTAATTATCATATGGGATGGGATGAAATGGGTCAAATCCTTGGGTTTGGATGTCGTGTGCATCAAAATTGACTTGGAAAAGGCATACAACAACGTAGAATGGGCATCCATCATTTCCATGTGGAAGACCCTTCATTTTTGTCATTTCTTCATGATTAAAGAGGTAGAGACCCTCTTGCTTGTGAAATTCTACGTGCTACAATTGAAACATGTATTTCCAAATATCATTAAGCCTTAGCATATGAGATTCATCAAAGAACAATATATTATGGATAATGTTATTGGTGTATGGGACATAATAGAATGGACCACCAAATGCTTGCATTTGGATGCCATGTTCATCAAAATGGAATTTTGGAAGGCATGCAATGAAGTAGAATGGCCATTCATAATTGCGATGTAGAAGGCCATTCATTTTGGCCATTTCTTCATCAACATTATGGAGACCCTCTTTGCTAATGTTGCAACTTATTTATCTATCAAGTAGGAAATATTTGAATAAATTGGCCTCTTCAAGTCAATTAGACAACGACACCCATTTGTACCTTATTTATATGTGATGGCTGCAGAAAGCATAGGATGTGTTTTTTAGAACATAATGTCCAAGGGTCTTATCAAGGAAATCCCCTTATCAAGCCATTGGGCAACTAACTAGATGGTTGGATACTTTGCTTGCGACTCCTTCCTCACTTTACTGCAAGAAAATGAGACCCTTGATAATGTAATAGATTGTTTGCATATATTCTATGAAGTCTTCACCTCCAAGTTGAAAATGGCCAAAACCTAGTGCAATTCCTTTCTCACTCTCCCAATTGTCTTATGATCCAATGATGGGCCTGGATTTTACCTAGCTAGGTTTTCAAGTCCTTCGGGATGCCCTTTTCATTACATGTTGTCATGTCCCCTTCCATCAATCCCACTAAAGGAAGGGAACATGACACTAAGTTTGGGCTTCTATCCCCATGACCATTTTTCAAATACATAACAAGTAAAAATACATGTGCAGATGTGTAATTCAAATAATCACAACGAAAGAAAATTTCTACTACACATCTAGCATGCAATTTCCATCATAACTAAAACATGCATCAATTAAAAACATTGCATAATGAAATACAAGAGAGTACTTATCTTGAAATGAAGTAGTCCCGAGCAACTGGCTATGCAACTGCAACATTCCACCCAACCATAGGCCAACTGTGCTCATCAATCTCTTAGCACAGTTGCCACCCCCGAGTTGGGCATGATTTCCACAAGGAAAAAGGGGAACAACAACTAACACGTAGACAAGTCTATACACATCTCATCCAAGCCAGTCTACAACTGGGTTTATCAGGTTGTTAAGGCGGTAGGAAGGAAGAATTGCTAAGCTAGTGAGCTCAACCATAGAGGTATGGGTACCTCTACAAGATCTAACTAACTTGTCACCCACAATACCTACACACCCAACATAAAGAAGTATTCCCTTCACTGCTACATAGTCCCTCGGGCCATACCTTCCATTCTAGTGCTCTTCAAGGTGTGCATAGAAAAGTAGCCAAAATTCTTTGATCATTTTGTGAGGTTACACTCTTCACTAGGTTTATCAATCCAATTCTAATCCTCTTCCACTCCTAGTTTCTTACTCACAAGTTGAAGCCAAAAGAAGGATGCACATAACAACAAGACACAAATGTTGGACATGAAGAAAAACGTTTTAACTGTGGGATGCACAAAACATGGTTTCCATGGGTGTTCTAAAATTGTGAGCACATCAAAACGAGTTGTGAGAGGGGAAATCGACCACAGGGAGAAAAAACGATTTTTCCACGGGTATTTGAGCATTCAAATGGCCAAAAACAACCTCTATGAAACCCCAGTTCAAATTCCCTTTCCTCCCAGTCGTTCTACCACCCAAAAACATCCTCCCCAGCTAGAAAAATGAAGGAATACTCAACAAAAACATGGAGGAAAACACCCAGCATGCCCAGAACTCATGAGAGAGTAAAACTCATGCATGAATAATGGCTTGGGAGAAAATTCGTGGGTCTTTTCTTGCCCAAGAAGAGAAATGTGTTTTTCAAAAATGGTGGCTTTCCCATACATGAAATTGGACAGCCATACCTCTCCATTTCCCAAAATAGTAACTACCTCAACCACCTCTTGGAATAATTAAATGATTGGGTGCATAAGTCAAAATGGGTAGTTAATGGTTTATGGGTTCTCTCATTGACACTTGGTTTGACACTATCGGGTTTGAGGGTTTGAATATTTCCCTCCCTATTCCTTGTAAAAATCATGCCCCCATAGTCTTGTTGCATTGCATAGCTAGTTGTGGGTATTTTATTAAAATACATATTTACATCATATTTACGATTTCTATTGTGCATGGCTAGCACGCGTCCACATGCATCGATTTTTTTAAATGTGATACATAAAATGCTAAATCGATGGCGAGGCCTTGGCCTTGAGCTCCTCACCATGGTTTTTATAACGATTTTTACATCATTTACATGTTTAAGGTAACGGGGTCAAAATCGGGGTGTTACATTCCCCTCCCCCTTAAATTAGCACTGTCCTCGGTGCTCTTCAAAATTGAACAAAAATGGATTTGCCACTCTCATGGCATCCTTTAGCTTCCATGTATCCTCATCGGGACCATAGCGCTTCTATTGCACCTTGACCTGTCGGATGGCTCGGTTTCAGACTCAATGTTACCTTCTTGTCTAGGATGCGTAATGGCTCGGTTTGGAACTCTCCCTCGAGTTCCACCTGGATCACATCCCAATTAATCACATGGTTAGGATCATGTACATATTTCTTAAGCAAAGAGACATGAAAAACAATATGAGCTCTAGTGTTAGCAGGCAATGCAAGTCTATATGTAATGGCCCTATTCTTTCAAGCACTTCAAATGGCCCACAATATCTAGGTGATAGCTTGGCACAACTCCCATGCTTCAAGGAACTCTTCCTTGTCCTCACTCTAAGGTAAACATGATCCCCAACCCTGAACTCTCTATGCACCCTATGCTTATCTATATATTTTTTCTGTCTATCTTGAGGTGCTTTAAAATTCCGCCTGATCTTTGCAACCTCTTGTTCCATTTTCTTAAGCAATTTTGGCCCAAGCACAATTTTATTCATTGGATTATCCCAAGTCACTGGTGTCCTGCACTTTTGAATGTACAAAGCCTCAAATGGACTCATCCCCAATGATGCTTGCTACCCATTATTATATGCAAACTCTACCAAGTGTAGATAATCCTCCCACTTGGATGGTTTGTCCATTACATACATGCAAAGCATGTCTTCAAGCACCTAATTTTCTCTTTCTGTCTTTCCATCTATTTGAGAATGGTATGCGGTGCTAAAGTTCAGTTGCATACCCAAATCTATAAAAATACCTCTCCAAAAATTTGAAGTGAACTTGCTATCCTTGTAAGAAATTATTGCCTTAGGCAATCCATGCAATCCAAAAAATTCCTTCATAAAAATATTTGCAATGGCATCAGTTTTATATGTGGACTTAACCAGTATAAAATGTGTTTCCTTTGTTAACTTGTCCACTACAACCATGATGGAATCATGTTGTCTCACAGTCATTGGCAAACCTATAATAAAATCCATGGAAATTATCTATCATTTCCATCCTGGAATTGGCAATGAATGCAATAATCCTGCTGGTTGTTGGTGTTCAACCTTCACTTACTCACATTCCATGCACTTATAAATGTATTTAGCAATGTCCTTCATTCTTGGCTAGAAATATTAATTTTTGGCTGTAGCAATTGTCTTCTGATATCCTGGATGACCAAAATATGGAGCTTTATGGATCTCATCCATAACAATCCTCCTTCAGTTTGCCACATTTGGAATATAAATTCTATTCTTATAAGTAAGAATTCCATCACCTTCCAAATGATACCCTTCATACTTCTTTTCAAGGTTTTGTTGTTGCAATTTGTCCCTTATCTGCACATACATTTCATCCTCAACAATATGGTTAACAATCAGCTGCCTCAAATCTGGTTGCTAGGTACTAAGGGATGCCACATGCAATTCATGTAATTTCCTATTGAGTGCATCAACCACCTTATTTTCTTTCATCTTTATGTGTTTGATCTCAAAATCAAATTCACACAAAAATTCTAGCCATCTAGCTTGCCTAGCATTTAAGGTTCATTGTTCAAACAAATATTTCAGACCATAATGGTCTATCCTTAGCTCAAATTTTTTGCTCATTAAGTAGTGTCTCCACATATTTAAAGCATGCACTATGGCTGCAAGTTCCAAATCATGAGTAGCATAGTTCTTCTCATGTTCTTTCAACTTTCTTGACTCATAGCATACCACATGGTTGTCTTGCATAAGAACTCCTCCAAGTCCTTGATTGCATGCATTAGTACACACCACAAAATATTTTTTGGGTCTGCAATTTTCAAAATTGGTGCACTCGTGAGAAGATTCTTCAACTGCTGGAAACTTTCTTCACATTTCGGTGTCCACTCAAATTGTATCCCCTTCTTTTGCAAAGAAGTGATTGGATGTGCAACCTTGGAGAGTCCTTCAATGAACCTCTTGTAGTAACCAGCAAGTCCCATAAAATATCTCACATCTGTCACATTCCTTGGAGTTGGCCAATTCATAATGGCTTCGATATTCTCAGGGTTCATTGATATTCCTTCCTCTAAGATAATGTGACCCAAATAATGAATTTTGTCTTTGTAAAAGTTACATTTGCTCAACTTTGCATACAGCTTATGCTCCCTTAGAAATTGCAAGGCCATTCTCAAATGTTCTTCATGCTCTTCTTCATTCTTAGAATAGATAAGAATGTCATCTAGAAAAATAAGAACAAACTTGTCCAAATATTTGCTAAAAACATTATTAATGAGACACATGAATGTAGTTGGTGCATTCATGAGACCAAATGGTACCACCACAAACTCACAGTGCCCATACCTTGTTCTAAAGGTTGTCTTATGAATATATTCCTCTTTGATTCTTACTTGATGGTAACCAGAGCTCAAGTCAATCTTTGAAAATACCTTTGCTCCTCTCATTTGATAAAAAAGGTCATCCATTCGAGGTAAATGGTATTTGTTCTTCACAGTGACTTTGTTCAATTGCTTGTAGTCAATGCATAACCTGAGTGTTCCATCTTTCTTTTTCACAAATAGAATAGTTGCTCCCCATGGGGACACACTTGGCCTGATATATTTATTTTCCAATAACTCTTGTAACTATATTTTTAATTCTAGCAATTCTGAGGTACTCATCCTGTAGGGTGTCTTGGACATTAGTGCAGCTCCCGGCATAAGGTCAATTGTGAAATCAATGTCTCTCTTTGGAGGAAGTCCTAGAATCTCATCAGGAAAAACATACATGATAGTCCTCCAACTTAGGAGTTTCATTTTTGTTTCCTCCAAAATATGGGCCACATACAATTGACAACCCTTTTTACAGAACTTCTTCAGCTGCATGGTTGAAATCTACCTAACAAAAATCACTTTTTGAATGCCTTTTACAACCTTTCGATTTCCTTCTTCATCCATACATTCGAATGCCTTGTTGTAGTAGTCAAGTTTAAATCCGTGTGCTTCTAAACAATCCATTCCAATGAGAATATCATAGGAACCAAGTGTCAAAATATTCAAATTTGCATAAGTGAACAATCCACCCATTTCTAATGGACATTTCTCTACTATTTCACTAATTTTTCTATTGGTTCTCGTGGCTAGTTGAACTAACCATGAATTACTATGCTTTAATTTCTTAAAAGCACAATTCTCAACAATTTTAGGAGTGATATAATTGTGAGTAGATCCAGGGTCAATCAAAATAGAAATAGATTGCTTAGCAATCTTACCTTCAACTTCAACCACAGTTGATTGATGATCTGCTTGGTGGTCCTCTAATGCTGCATATATTCTAGGGATGGTCCTCGCCACTTGACCCACAGTTTCAACTCCTTGGATGTTGTGAACTTGCTTTACACTCCCATTCAGATGTGGACAGTTCCTAAGCATATGGTCCTCTCCACATCCCCAACATTGAAGTGGCTCTCTTGGCTCCTTTGGATCTCTTGGTTTGTCTTCCATCATTCTAGTTGGATTGGTCACACCCAGTGGTGGCTGCCTTTGTTGATTTATGAGATGAGGAGGTTTGAACCCTTTCCTCCTTTGGTCAAACTTCTCATTTTTCTTTCCCTTCCATGCCTTGTGGAAATTAGGTTTGCTTTTGTTTTGATCATAACAATACTTTGCCTTTCTCATGGCCTCTTCTAGAGTTCGAGGTTCATCAAACTCAATTCTGTCTTTATATGATTGAGGTAGTCCACTTAGAAAATGTTGAATTTTCACCTTATCATCTCTGATATACCTGACATATCTCAACAACTCCAAGAATTTGTTTGCATATTCTTCCATGGTCATTTGTCCCAATTCCAACTCATGGAAATATTTGATCTTATCATCATAGTACCTATTAAATAGGTACTTTTGCTTGAAGTACTTCTTGAACTGCTTCCACACAATCTTCCTTTCATTGATTTTCTTCACTTTCCTGAGGCGATCCCACCATATAGATGCTTTTCCATTTAGATTGAATATGGCCACCCTTTCCTTCATATTTCCAGAGTAGTCTTGGACTTGGAAATACTTCATCATCCCAAGAAGCCAAGCTTCAACGTCTTGACCGGAGTTTATCTCACCGTCAAATGTAGGAGGTTTAGCCTTCTTAAATTTGCCATGTGAATTGTTCTTGTAATGCCTCTTCCTCTTACTCCTGTGAGATGAAGAGTTTGAACCTTCAATGGATTCTTTAGATTCAGATGATCCACTAGAAGAGATTTTTGGAGCGTATGTCTTGTCTCTAGAAACTCTTCTTGAGCTATTGGATCTCTTGCGGGAATTTCTTTTTGAACTACACCCAGTCTTTTCTGGATTTGCTAAGTGATGCCCAGAGTTAATCTTCCTTTGAATGTCTGTCAAAGTCTGCAGCATGGCTGCATTCAGTTGATTTTGTTCTTCTTGAGCTTTAATCAACCTCTCATTATCTTCTCTACAACTCTACAACTCCACCCTTAGGCTTCTCATGATGGCTACAATATCAGGGGGAGTCTCTTGGTTTCTCCTCCCATTGGATTCTATCTCAACATTCTCAACCTATATGTTCTCTCTCATGGCATTTGTCTCAGGCTCATAGGGATCCTGTGCATCATCCATGATGACAATCCTTTTGGCCCAACCAAGACCAAAAGTTTCCAAACTGAACTACGTGGAATGCTTTAGCTACCTCTGATATGACTATGATTCTACAAAATGTGTTCACATAAGACACATTTGTTAGAGTTATCGCATTCGTAGAAAATTATGAAAATTATTTTCATGCATTACGGGAACAATCCATATTGACAATTTCTGTCAAGCCATAGAATTTTCTCACAATCAACGATGTCTCAGGGGGATGAGGGGGGTCAAGCTTGCCCCCTTGTGGATTCCCCACCACTGCAAGACGGGTCGAGGGAAACACCCTCATTTTTTTTTTATAAATCTTTCGATTCGTGCAATTTGGCACATAAGTTCAATGCCATTTTTTGACTTTTTGCGCCTAAAAATCTCCCTGGAAAAAATTGCTTAATTTCCTATTTCGACAAACTTTTAAATTTGTCTTTGACTTGTTTCGGCAAGCTTTTCATTTTGTCGTTGATCAACGCACTTTTCAATTTGTCGCCGACTTGTTTCGGCACACTTTTCATTTTGTCACCGATCAGCGCACTTTCAATTTGTCGCCGACCAATTTCAGCGCACTTTTCATTTTTTCGTCGATCAACACACTTTTCAATTTGCCACCGACTTGTTTCAACACACTTTTCATTTTGTTGTCGATCGACGCACTTTTTAATTTGTCTCGACCTGTTTTGACGACTTTTCCAATTTGTCGTCGATCGACGCACTTTTTAATTTGTCTCGACCTGTTTTGACGACTTTTCCAATTTGTCGCCGGCAGTTTTGGCGTACTTAGTCTTTTTCCGTCGATATGCCTTCGGCGAATTTTTCCAAAATTCATTGATATGTGTCGGTGCAACTTACGCGCAAGTCCGCCAACATGCACTTAGGCAAAAACTCAAAACTTAGAAAAAAATTTCCTGATGATCAGAGGTGATAAAGAAACAATCTTACCACTGCAACTGTTAGATGTAGCCCATATAGGCCCAATGTTGCAGCCTGTAGCTTTGATACCACACTATCACGTCCCCTTCCATCAATCCCACTTAAGGAAGGGAACATGACACTAAGTACGAGCTTCTAGCCCCATGACCATTTTTCAATACATAAAAATTAAAAATACATGTGCAAATGTATAATTCAAATAATCACGGCAAAAGAAAATTTCTACTACACATCTAGCATGCAATTGCCATCATAACTAAAACATGCATCAATTAAAAACATTGCATAATGAAATACAACAGAGTACTTATATTAAAATGAAGTAGTCTCGAGCAACTGGTTATGCAACTACTGCGTTCCACTTGGCCATAGGCCAGTTGTGCTCATCAATCTCTCAGCAGAGTTGCCATCCCCCGAGCTCCACAAGGAAAAAGGGGAACAACAACTAACACGTATCCAAGTCTATACACATCTCAGCCAAGCCAGTCTACAACTGGGTTTATTAGGCTGTTAAGGCAGTAGGAAGGAAAAATTGCTAAGTTAGTGAGCTCAACTACAGAGCTATGGGTACCTCTACAAGATCTAACTAACTTGGAACCCACAATACCTACACACCCAACACAAGGAAGTAGCTCCTTCACCGCTACACAGTCCCTTGGGCCATACCTTCCCTTCTAGTGCTCTTCAGGGTGTGCATAGAAAAGTATCCAAAGCCCTTTGATCTTTTTGTGAGGTTACACTCTTCACTAGGTTTATGAAGCCAATTCTAATCCTCTTCCACTCCTAGTTTCTTACTCACAAGTTCAAGCCAAAACAAGGATGCACATAACAACAAGACACAAATGTTGGGCATGAAGAAAAAAGTTTTAACTGTGGGATGCACAAAACATGGTTTCCATGAGTGTTCTAAAATCATGGGCACATCAAAACAAGTTGTGAGAGGGGAAATCGACCACAGGGAGCAAAAAATATTTTTCCATAGGTATTTGAGCATTCAAATGGCCAAAAAAGGCCTCTTTGAAACCCCAATTCGAATTACCTTTCCTCCCAGTCGTTCTACCACCCAAAAACGCCCTCCCCTCCTAGAAAAATAAAGTAATACTCAACAAAAACATGGAGGAAAACGCTCAGCATGCCCAGAAGTCGTGAGAGAGTAAAACTCATGCATGAATAATGGCTTGGGAAGCAAATTTGTGGGTCTTTTCTTTCCTAAGAAGAGAAACACGTTTTTCAAAAATGGTGTCTTGCCCATACACGAAATTGGACAACCATACCTCTCCATTTCCCAAAATAATAACTACCTCAACCACCTCTTGGAAGAATTAAATGATTGGGTGCATAATTCAAAATGGGTAGTTAATGGTTTATGGGTTCTCTCATTGACACTTGGCTTGACACTATTGAGTTCAAGGGTTTGAATATTTCCCTCCCTATTCCTTGTAAAAATCATGTCCTCATACTCTTGTTGTATTACATAGCTAGTTGTGGGTATTTTATTAAAATACATATTTACATCATATTTACGATTTCTATTGTGCCTGGCTAGCACGTGATCCACATGCATCAATTTTTTTAAATGCCTATACATAAAATGCTAAATCGATGGCGGGGCCTTGGTCTTGAGCTCCTCACCACGATTTTTATAACAATTTTTACATCATTTACATGTTTTAGGGAACGGGGTCAAAATCGGGGTGTTACACATGTGTCCATCAATGAGCTATGGGTGTAATCCTTCAAAGGGTATCCGATAAGATATATAAATGGGTTATAAATCCCATGCCTGTTGCAACCAAGTTTCAAATATGCTCTAAAGTGTTGGGCACCACTCATGTGTACTATTCTTCGTGTTTTGTTCCCTTAGTGAGATCATATCAATAGTGTGAAAAATTGCTTAGGAATTTCTTATGGGCTAACTATAATGGAGAGAAGGGCTTCCACAAAGTGTCAGTTAGTTGTCAGGATGTTGTTGACGGAAAAAATGGCTTGGAATGGCTAGAAGGCTAGGCTTGGGCTTTATGATCCTAGCAAATTCCCTTATCGAGACTCCCTTAAGATGTGGTTTACTTAGCCTAATTTTTAAAAAGGAAGTGAAAGGGTGGTGAAGCACTTTAATCGAGCCTTGCTCGCTGGAAGAAAATGCTTCTTCTTTGATTATAATCAGAGAAGGCATGTGCAAGTGTTGGGTGAGCTTACCCTCCTTGATAATCATCCTATTGCCTTTTCCATCTCTTTGGAACTACAAAAATTAAGACACAAAAGACAATATTTTTGCTTCATGAGTCTCACTTGATGCAACCAACCTATATCGAAGTCATCAAATATATTTGGAATTTAATTCCATGGCCTAAAGATCCTAGGCATTGGATAGCCTAGTGGGGGGTTTCTATCAATCAAGTGAGTCCTTTTTAGCAAGGTTGTAGGAGGTATCTCGTTAGAGTCATGCATTTGAAATAGAAATCTATGATATAAGAGTTGGAACAATTGTCACAACAATAATAGCTTAACCACTATAAAGAGAAAACTTGAGCTAGAGTGGCAAAGCTGAGCCACTCTCTAAAGCTTGAATAAATATACAAATCTCAAGGGAAGCAAGTTCATGCAAGATTGCATTGGATTAAGTTGAGTCACATACTAACTAAGACCTTATTTAAAACTATGGTTATTGAGGAAGTGATGAAATGTATGAAATCCCTGAAAATCCCTTGAAGGATGTATTACAAGTCAAGAGGACATTGAAAAGGAATTTGTCCAGGATAACCAAATGGTTTTCTAGTCTCTAGATTTGACAGAGAAGTGAAGGGTAGCTATACAGACTTGTATTGGCACAACCCCTTATTGACTTTCACCAAATTAGCAATGTATGTGTGAACAAGAATTGACTTTGGATGAATCAACAATATCTCCTAAGGAGAAGCTTGATGAAAAATATGTGGGCCTAGATGGTTGTGTGTGATTTATACAAATCCACATGAGATTTTGTTGGGCTTGACCTACTCCAAGTATATGGTAAGGCTACATAGAAACAATCACTAGGGGGGTTTATCAACAAAAGGCTTATTAGGTTTATCCCAAAGCCCATGGATCCCAAGTTGATCACCAATTGGTGCCTAATCATGCTACTAAATGTTTTATACAAAATTTTAGCCAAATCCCTAGTGTCATAGTTGAAACATATACTTCCAACTATCACTAGCCCTGAGTAGATGGGCTTCACCAAAGACTAATATATTATGGACAATGATATTGGCATATGGAAAGGGATGGAAGGGGCCATTTGCTTAGGTTTAGATGTCGTATTCTTTGAAATTGACTTTGAGAAGGCATATGATAGAGTGGAAATTGTCATTCATCATAGCCATACTGAAGACCCTTCATTTTGGCACTTTTTCATCAACGTTATGGATACACTCTTTGTTATTGTGTTGCATCTTGTCTATCAATCAACCATATAAGGTTCAAAGAAATTTCCATTTTCAAGTCCATTAGGCAGTGCTACCTATTGCTTCCTTATTTGTATGTCATGGTTGAAGAAACTTTAGAATAACTTCTTTGGAACATAATACCCTAGACTCTTATAAAGGGCATCCGCTTGGTCAAGATTTTAGTGTCACTAGCTAGTGAATCGACACTTTGCTTATGATTATTTTCTCACTTCAATACAACAAAAGGAGACCCTTATGATACAATGGATTGTATGTAGATCTTGTGTAAATCCTCCAACTCTAAGCTCAAAATGGCCAAAACTCGATGCTTTCATTTGAGCAACAAGGATGGTATTGATTGTCTTGCAGGCCAAGAATGAACATGGATTTATCTTGGGCAAGTTTTCAAGTCCTTGGGGATTCCCTTTGCATTACATGTGCCTCCCAAGGAGTTGTGGGATGGAGTCCTTCAAAGGGTAGACAAGATATAGACAACAAATTATAAAACCCATGTCTCTTGCAATGAAGTTTCAAATATGCACTAAAGTGTTTTGCGCCCTTATGTGTATTATTCTTTTTGCTTGGTTCCCTCTAAAAAATCTTATAAATAATTGAAGTAATTGCTCAAGAATTTCTTATGGGCTAATTGTAATGGAGAGAAGGGCTTCCATAGAGTTTGTTGGAGTCTTTGTTGTGATCCCAAGGAATGGGGGAAATGGGAATTATCTCTATCCATGTGTAGGAGTGGGCCTTATGTGCAAATTGGTTCGTCAGTTTTGGGGAAGGACACAAAGGTTGAAAAGTTCTACTAAGGAATTACATCACCTTTGGAGCCTCTTTAGGCCAAAATATACACAATAATATGAAATTTTAGGCCCCCCCCCTTTTTTTAGGCCTTAAAAAAGAAGAAGAAATTTTAGGCCCTATTGTCACTCTTACCCCAATATTCATTAAATGCATGTTTTTTGCTAAGAACATTTTTAAACACAATTTAAGAAAAGTAACTTCTTGTTGTCTAATATTTTTTTCAATGACCTTGATAGTCTTAGTGGTTGTTGCTAGTCCTATTTTAAAGAAAACCCTTAGCTGGCTCAACATGGTTTTCAACCAAGAAGCTTTTAAGGAAAAGTATTCAAATTTCAAGGATCTTTTTAATTCTTGTACAGAGCATTGCAAGAGTTGGCCAACCCTAAGGCCAAGTTCAATCTAACCAATCTTGACCTTGCTATTATTGACATATAAATATTTTCAACTGGCGTGTTTTTAGTGATCACTTCACACGTAATCAAGACAATAAGAAAACGTTGTAGTGTTACAAACCAAGGAAGAGGGATTTTTTTTCCAAGGAAAACCTTGCAGGGAAACTCCTAGGCACTTCCTTGCATTCATGGATGGTACCTAGTGTAAACCTGTTGGTATTGAATAGGGTGCCTAAACCAATAGGGACATCGAGTGATGCACACAATAGAGGCATTTAACCTAGGGAGTCAACCTTGAGACCTCATGCATGAAGCTCAAAGTACTTAACCACTCCAGTTATCCCATTGAACTTTTGGAAGAGGCAAGAAGATAGATATATATATAGTTATTCACAATTAATTAAATAGAAAATAAAGAAGATGCAAGGGTTAGAGAGAAAAAGATTTAAAGGATAACCCATGAAAGGAAAGATAAAATAAAAGAGGAAGTGAAACACAAATAAAAAGGAAAATGAATTCAATTATTATTTTTTAAATAAAGGGAAAACAATTTTGAAAAAAATGAGTTCACGAAATGAAAGAGAAAAGAGGAGTAGGGGAGCAAAACTAGAGGGAATAAACTAGGTAATATAGGTAAACATTTCAATCAAATAAAAATGGAAAAACAATGAGAAGGGGAAGAAGAGAAAAACAAAAAAAGGAACTTAAAAATAGATAGAGAAGAAAAGGGGAAAATAAAAAAGAGAGGATATTGTAAAAAATAATAAATTAGATAAATAATAATAGATTAAAAAAAAAGAAGGAAAAATTGGACATAAATAACAGGGAGAGTAAAAGAGAAAGGGAGAATGAACTAAAAGGTAAAAACCTATTTCTACCCCCTTTACCTTGTTCCTACTTCACTCCCTTTTCTTTTCATTTTTTATTTTGTAGTTTATTAATTTATTATTATTTTATGTATTTATTATTATTTCTTTCTTGTTATCACTTGTAATTGTTATGGGGGAGTTTAGTCCCAAGGGGATTGAATGAACACTTAAGGATGCCCCCAACACTAGCCCAAAGCAAAAGCGATTGTGTAAGGTGACATTGACATTATTCCTAAGTATTAATTTGATCCCCTTGATAATAAAATTCCTGAAGGGTAACTTTGAGTGATAACATTTTTAGCGCAATTTTTTGGAGCACAACCAAGTTCCCTGGGATTCATAGCATTAGGGATACACTATATTGTTGAATATTGCTTTTCGTTGAAGATTTTGATATTTACTTGGCAACTCCATTGTCAAGGGATCGAGATAGTTTTCACATACATGCATTTTCAAATTGATCTTGGTAAGAAATATTATACCTTTGTTATTCATGCTATTCACATGCAAGACCTTCTTTTTGAGTAATATAGGTAGTTGGATAGGTTTCACTATACACTACCACTCTTACCTTCATATGTCACATGTTGGTGTAAAGCTTGTAGGATGAATCATAAAGACTTGCTAACCATAGTCAAGCGGACTATGATCATAATCAAATCCCTCGGTTCCAAATCCATCATGGTCTAAGTCACTTTCATCTGAAGAATCTTGTAGAAAGTATTGGCGGTGGTAATCAGTACCATAATGTATTACATCCTCCATCCAGTGAGGGGCATCTTCTCAAAAACATGCAAAGAAAGGAGACTGCCGGAAAAGTTCAGGCCTCGTGTAGCTGGGAACAGAAACATCACCAAAGAAATGATGTTTGATGAAAAGTCGAAATTCTTGTCCTGGAGTAACTAAGGGGTGGACAGTAGCACCTTTCCAAAGGATATCGAACTGGAAAATACCATAGATGAGAGAGGCACCATATATTTCATCTTTCAGCACAGGAATGAAAACCTGAGGAGAGGCATGCTCTAAGGCCGAGATTATGGGAACATACAAAAAGAGTCAAATTTTCATCCAAGGACTCCACTGACGAGTATGGAGATCATCACAGAAGAAAGATACAATAACTTTGCCATTTTCTCTAGCAAGCTGGTGAATGGCATAAAAATCTATCCATCTAATAGCAGGGTAAAAAATGTAAACAAAAAATTGTTGTTCTCCTGAAAGCAAATGAAAATGCCCAATAATCATATTGACATGGTTGACTCTGAGAAGGGGATTATTGAAATTGATATTGTAGCTGCGGCGTTCCTCTGGAGATTTTAGCCGATCTTGAAGTATCTGCTGTTGGATTTCAAAAGGAATAGTCTGGATTTTGTTGTGAAAATAATCGCTGCAATAACAGTAAATGCATTCATGACAAACAAGAACTGAATTGTCTGCTGCTGAGGATGAAGACTCGCCTTTTTCAAAAAATTTGATCTCTCAGAATTGTGATCCTTCTCGGCAAGATGATTATCTTTGCCGGCTTTGTAGACAATCTCAAAATCAAAACCTTGAAGCCAGACTGCCCATCTTAGAACTCTGGCATTGCCATGTTCTAGAAGTCTTTTGTTACCAAGCATACCCTTCATATGCTTAAGATCTGTTCTAACTGTAAAACGGACACTTTTGAGGAAAAGTCTGAAACGATGAATACCCTTCTTGACAGCAAGGATCTCTTTGTGTGATGATGGGTACTTGGATTCTGCTTCGAAAAATGTTCCAGAAGTATAAGCACAAACCTCCTCTTTCTTTGAATGCTTTTGCAACAGCACAGCTGCCCAAACTTGATCAGAAGCATCAGTCTCTAAAATAAAAGGTAGATCTAGGACTGGAAGAGCAAGGGGGGGAAGCTTCTGGATGTTTGCTTTGATTCTTCTGACTGTGTCAGTCATAGCTGGTATCCATTCTGTGCCAGGCTTTAATCTTTTCTGTAACAGCTTTGTGTCTTTTTCCTGTGCTTGATAAAACTGTCTGATATAATTCAAGCAGCCAAGGAATCGTTGAACCTGTTTAGTATCTTGCAATATGTTAGGAAACTCTAAGAGTTTCTGCAAAACATGTGGCTGCAGAATTATTCTTCCTTGTGAAATCTGAAGGCCCAAGAATTCAATGGAAGTCTTGGCAATAACAAACTTATTTGGGGATGACGAAAGTGCAATCCCATGCTTAAAAACAAAATTATGAAATTGTTCTAAATGGATCTTATGCTCAACTATATCTCTGCTAAAAATGAGCAAATCATCAATATATACAATAACAAAGTCTAAAGAACAAAAAATGTCTTCCATCCTTTTTTGGAACTCTGATGGAGCATTCTTCAGGCCAAAAGGCATTACTGTCCACTGATATTGGCCATGAGGGACTACGAATGCAGTCTTGTACCTATCTTCTGGTGCTATGCCGATTTGCCAAAAACCACTCTGAAGATCAAACTTACTAAAGACATTGGATTTTTCTATTTTTGACAGAATTAAATCTTTATGAGGGAGAGGATACCTGATTGGTTCTAAAGCTTTGTTCAATTCTCCATAATTAACTACCAATCTTTTCTTTCCTCTTTTCTGCTCATAATGCTTATTGACATAAAATGATGGGCAAGCCCAAGCACTTTTGCAAGGTTCTATCAGCTTCCTATCCAACAACTGTTGGATTTCTTCTTTGCATGCTTGCTACTCCGTAGGACTCATATTATTTGCTGAGGATTTCTGAGGTTTTATTTCTGTATTCTGTTTGTATGGCAAAGTGACATAGTATTTTTCTCTCTTCCAGAAGGCATCTGGATGATCAGAAGTACATTCCTTTTGTAACTTCTAAGTTATTTCTGCAAGGATGTCTTGACCATGTAGGTCTGCATGTTTGACAATTTTTTTTATTTTTTCCAAATCCTTGACTGATTCTTCGACAATGTCTGGCTTTTCAGGAGAAATTCTGATAGTGAAAGCAGACTTTACTGGAATGGAAGTCACAGTTCCTTGGACTGTGAAATCAACTGAATCTTCTCTAACTGACATTGGCAGGTGTTTCTTGACAAAATCTTGTCCGAGTAATATGTCAGCTCCTGTGTCCAAACAATATAAAGTAACATATGTTTTGATTTTTCCTAACAAAATAGGAAAATCTGGAGCAATAAAATTTACCTTGATGAGTTCCTTGTTAACTGCTCTGAAGTGAATAGAGATAGGTTACCAAAAATATTCTGGAATGGCTTTGTATTTACAACAACTGTTCATGGCGCCTCTATCTACTTGTGCATCCAAGTCGTAAGATTTATACCCTTCCGTTTTGATCTGGATAGGTACAACCATCCGATCTCCTAAACTCTTTTGTTCAGGGACTAGTTCTTCTGTTGTTTCTGGAGCTGGAGTAAAGCTGTGAGCTTTTCTCATTGTTAGCTGGATATATTTAGAGTTCAGTTCATCGAGCTGATGTAGAGATCCTCGTATACTTGTAGCTAAGTTAGCTAACTGTTCTCTCTCTCTTTTTACTTTGTTTTCAAAGAAAACAATTTTTCTGAGAAGATCTGCCTCGCTTGGATCTGACCCTTCATATGTAGGGACACACTGTGAAGGTTTTGGCAACTTTTTTGTCAACTCATCAATCTTTTCTTGTAGTCTTCTTCTAATTAAGACCAAGCCTGGAGAAAGACTAGCCTTTTTTTCTTCTAACTCTTCTATTTGACTTTTGAGAGAAGCAAAAGAAAACATAAAACAATTACTGATAAAGGTTTGGTCATCATCAGAGCTATCCGAAGAATTAATGGAAAGCTTATGGAGATCTAACTCATAAGAACTAGAATTATATTCAGAGTCATCTGCAGACTCATAAATGGAGAATCCTTCATCTTCTGATTGTAACTCAGGGACTACATCCCACTCAGCAGGATTGTACTCTGCTGTAAAAATCTCACAGATTTTATTCTGAAACTTTGTCTTCTTCTTTGGAAACTTGTTTGCTCAATGGCCTTGCTTGCCACAGATGTAATAGGTAGACTTTCGAAGCGGCTAGGTCCTTTTCTTAAAGACAAACCTATTCTTTCTATTTTGAAAAAAAGGTTTCTTCGGATACTTCGAGATTCTTTTTGAGGAAGACTGGAATCTGGGATGGGATCGAGAACTGGATTCACCAGACTTTTTGGAATGGCAGGTACATGCAGATGTTTTATGTGGACGAGGCTTGAAACAACCATAATTGGTAGTTTCACGAAATTGCTGACAGGCTAACTGAGAAACACAAATTTGTTTTTTGAGATTTTTCTGTGTCTTCATGGCGACACATTCTTTTTGGAGGGCTGTGAGCACATGCTGATGTAAACCAGCAAGAGATAACTCTTCAATCTTGACTTGATGATATGACAAATAGGTATTTACAAGAACTGGGATTTTGCCGGGAAGAGAGGCAAGATAATGGCGAAGGTAGGCAACATTCTGATGATCTGTAATTTTGTACAACATGGTTTGCATCGTACAAAAATATTCTTGAAGAAGATTGATATCACATAATTTCTGGGACATGTACAATTGAGCAGTATGAGATGCATCGGGAGGTAATGCACCAAGAAATTCATGAGCAAGGGCTTGAAACAAAGCTTCTAAAGGATCATCATTCTCTAGTAAATGTTCTTTTTCTTCTTCTGAAAGTTTTTCCCACCATAGCTTTGCTATTCTTGTAAATGCCTAAGTAAGCTGCGTAGCTATATCTTTCCAGGATGCTTTAGTTTCTGCTTTTCTCTGGAATGCCCATGCATTGATCTTTTGGAACAGATTTAGAATTTGATCATTTTCCAAGCAATCAAAAATAATAATCAGTGTGTTGCCAAAGCCTTTGGACAGATCTTTAGAATCAATCTTGATATCTACATTTTTTTAATTCATTTGTCCATTTGCTAAATGGACTGCGAAACTTATTGTGGCTGACATCTTGACCTGAAACTCTTCTAGCTTGATTTTGGAAGAAATGTGACTCAGCTCTGTTTCTTTTTGGGTTGCTAGAGGCTTCACCTATCTCAGAATCCATAGAGATAGTGGAGGATGCCATTTTAATGTCATGGCAACCAAGTGAGAGAACTCTTTGGTTCAACAATTCATACTTTTCTCTAGTCAATTCAGCACCATGCTGAATACTTTGTAGTCTATGTGGACTTAACTGTTTCAGGAATTTCTGGGGGCTTGAGCTACCAGAATGATATTTGAACTTATAGCCTTCTTGGTTGATTTGACTATAGTCAGGAGGAGAAGAAGGAGTTGGAAGTGCTGACTATATATTTTCTACAGATCTTGTAATAACATCGAGACCAGCTTCAATATCTGACAGCCTAGCTGTCTGCTCTTTTTGGTTCTTAACCAAAGAGTCAACAGTATCCAAAATATGATTTAAAGATCCATGCAGTGTTTGCAGATGAGCATTGAGCTCAAGAACATCTCTAACAACATTATCCAGGTTTTGAGCTATACATACAGACTGGAAGTTAGCATAATTCTGTAACTGGATTTGTTCTGCAGGTTTAGGATCATTTGAGCTTCTCAAATTAACAAATTGAAAATCTGACTGTAAACTACCATCCTTAAAAGAAGGACTGGAATTGCTAGAATCTAATCTTCTTGCTGAAATCTGGGACAAGTTTCCAGATTTTTCTCGAGGGAGAGACAAACTTTTAATATCTCGAAACAAAGAAGAACAATCAGGACAATCAGTATGTTGACCTTTATGATCAACAGAGGAAGAGGATGAAGAGGGTGAATTAATAGACTAAAATGTTTTTTGTTTTTGTGGGGTATGTTTTTCTTTACAAAATTTGTAGGATGCAGAAGGAAACTGATTGTGGTTAACCATATGTTGGTGTAGATGAGAATCATAGGGTTGCATATGTGCAGATGAACATAATGGGGTTTTTAACCCGCGGGGTAAATACTGAGAATGGGAAACAGATCTACTAATTGCAGGTGATGGTGGAGGAAAATCTAAGAGAAGTGTTACCATCGGGATGCTGGACAACACGAAGTTGTTTGGAGGAAGCATCATGGAGTTCTGGATATCTCTGAGAAAGTGGTTGGTATGTGCTATTCCATTCTTCAGGTAAGGTTACCTGAGAAAATCCGAGTTGGAGGGGAGTAGTGTTTCCCGGACCAATAACAACTCCTTCCTGGAGCGCTCTCTTCTGCAACTTAGGATTAATTGCAGGCATAGTAGTAGAAACAAACTGGATACATAGAGAACAATGCAACTGAGCAATTTGGGATTGCGGAGCTACATCAAAACCAGAAAATTGTATATATGCTTGCAAAAATTCATTGATATAGGGGTCCATGAGAGACACCTGATATCTGGGAACCAGGGAAGACCACGCAGGGCCATTATTTAACGGACTTTGAAAGCCTCCTAACAAGGCATCTTCAAACTTGTTTAGCCTGGAATCTAACACACATGATAAACAAGAAGTATCCAATCCGGGGCAGACAAGAGGATTGATACCGAACTGTATTAAACCAATATGGATATATTTATATGCATGCTCCAAACCCCAAGCTATATCTTCAGATTTGATTAACGGAATCTGGTATACAAACTGACCAACAGATATAGGTATATTCACAGATGTGAAACGAAATAATTGGGCTGCACGAAACTTGACATAGGAAGATCATAAATTTTATTGACATCTATTTCAGGTAATGACCAATTAGGCTGTGGTTCATATTCCTGAGACACAACACGAGTATCATACAAAGTATTTGACTCAGTTTTGTTCAAATATTTATTTAGCCATGACCATTGCTTTGTGTGTTTCTCTTTCTTTGATGAAGCAGATTCAGGAAAGTAAAAACTGTCGTTGTTGGAAGAACCCATGACAGAAATAACATAAGAGATAAAATTAAAGTTGAACCTGGAGAAAGCCGAAGAAGAACTTCTATACGCCGGAGTTGTACCCTTGATGGCTGATCGCACCGCGAGCGGGTGAATGCATGTGAAAGCTCTTCAAACAAATTCAATGCTCTAGACTTTAAATATAATAACTCTTCCCACCTCAAAAGGGAATGGAACACATAAGAGAAATGATGCGATGGATCGAAAACACAAAGCTCTTATACCAATAACTAATGATTTTTGTATATTTCTCTTTATTTGTCTTTCGTGGGTTCTCTCATGAATCTCCACTCTGTATAAATCTGTCCTGCAGATCTTGTCTAGTTTCAGTATCTTACTTTATGATTGTCTTTCGTGGGTTCTCTTACGAATCTCCACTGTGTAATAAGCTTTAGTACAATACAATCCGTACTATAGATTTGAGATGCCTTCCGCATTATTATTTTCTTAGTGGGTTCTTTGGAAAAGAATCTCCACATTGTACAAATAAGTCATCTCATGGTGCGGATGGCTCTTCGTGAGTTACCCGAAAACCAAAGATGCCTTGTCAGTTACAAGAAAAGCATCTCCGTGCTTCATGAGGATGCATGCGATATATTTCTAGTGGTTGCTCACTTAATTGAAAACTATGATGAAGATCAAATAGAAATGTGAAAACTTTGTGGCGATTTTAAATGAAGATGAGGGCTATGACATTGAGGAAAAAGAGTTGAAATTAGAGCATGCATTGTTGATTCTTTGCAGTAGTAATTTCAGCTTTAAGTAGCCTCTAAGTTTATGAAACAATGCTTTAATGTATTGACTCATATGCTTTAGATAACTAGCAAGAGAAAAGTACTCCAAATATTTCTAGAGACTCTTGATTTACAATGCATTAGAGATATATAAGGCTTTGTAACGTAGGCCAAGTGGTTGTGTAGACTACAATAATAGGTGCAACAAGGAAACTATATGGTTTGAATCAATAAGAGATAATTTATACACCTTCCTACGATGTTGTAGATTCAAGAAGAACAACATGAAGGACATCATGAGGCTCTTTAAATCAATGATGACATGCCTTTCTTTGATTGTACATTTGATGACATGGATTGTTAAGGTATACCTTATTCTTATGATATTGTTAAAAGTGAGCAATTGAGGATGTACAAGGAGTTTTTGGTGTTTTTAAAGTTACTAAAGATGTGCCTCTTTTAGTTGATCATATATTTGATGAAAAACAAAGTTTTGAGCGTGAAACATTAACTTTCCTCGGACATCTTTTTGGTGTTGAAGCTAAAATACCTAGACAATGTGAATTAGTGCCTAGAGTTCAAGAAGAACATGATTTTTACTACACCAAGGAGGTGATAGTAGTTATAATTTCATAGTAACAAGAGAAACCTATTGATTTGGTAATTGCTTCTCAATTTGATTTTATTTCAACATCTATTTTTGAGTCTAATCATTTCCCAACTTCCAAAAGTTAAGTTGACCTAGTTAAGCGATACATGGAGGATTTTTTTGGAGGTCAACATAGAAGAGCCTTATATTTTCTTCCTTCTTCCTAGTTAGTAATCAATAATGCTATGAGTTACATACAACGGCATGTTTGGTTTTGTTTCCTTCATTGGTGGTTGAGCACATGAAGAAATTTCGTACGGTGGATTGATTACATCATCGATTACATTGGGATTTTGATTATCATGAGTGGCCTTGAAGGATCGATTGTTGCGTAGTTGGTTACATTGGCGTTTTGTGTATGTTTAGTGGTCCATCATGCTGGTTAAGATATGTTTATTTCAAAAGTGTGGTGTGCTACTATGATTTTACAAAAAAAACAATTTTATTTATTTATTTTCCAGGGTTTGTTAAAGTATTAGGTCTAAGTTTGAGTTAATCCTTTGCTTTGAGTTTAAGTTTACTTTCCCTTAAAGTTTAGTGTGCTTTGGTTTTCAATAAATGTCTCTTGACACATTAGATCACTGGGATTAGTCTCACATTGTAATATTCCTTTTGCATGTCTCTTGGTCTCTTCATAGACAAAAGTGAATTCTTGTGAAGTACATGGTTAAAATTTTACATGGAAACAAAGTTGGTCCTAGTATTATGTGTGTATATGTAATTGAGTCTTGTAGTTTAGAAACTGTGCCATGAATTGCGTGGGAATTAAGTTGGGTTATATTGATTCAAGTTGATTAGAGTAACTTGTTCTTAAGAGGTATTTTCAAGTTTGTATCTTCATTAGTATCCAAAGTTCTAGGATTCACAATGTCCCGCATGGAGAACCTTTCCTCAAATGGAGCCACTATCAATATTGGCTTTTTCCAAAAAGGAAAATCTTGCGGGGACACCTTTGGTCAATTCCCCACATTTGATGGATGATGCCTTCTGCAAACCCATTAGCGTTGATTATGGTGCCCTACCTTGCTAGAGACATTGAGTGAGGCACGCAACATAGGTGACTAGTGTGGTAGATCAACCTTAAGTCCTCCGGCATGAAGCTCAAAGCACTCAATTGCTCGAGCTGGCCCACTGGAATAGGTAACATTGAATTTTTCCATGCATGGTCAATTTTAATGATGAAACACATTTGTGAGTACATCTATTGGTTCCAAAAATCCAAGTCCATGCCAAGTTATTTTATAGAGATTTTAGATTGACAATGGGGACACCACATTCAATGCTTCAATTCATAACTCAATTTTATTTCTAACAAGTTTTCCATGTATGCATGCTCTTAGAACATTTTGGAGCATCCATGGAATGGTGATTGCCTCAAAATGACACTTTTCGATTTAGATATTTGTTATTTTGGGTAAGTTTTTATTTTTAGAAAGTGAGATTTTTTAGAAATTGGTTGTAGTTTTAAATACCCATTTGGTTGTTGTCCGAAAGGGTATTCTTAAAATTTTAAATTTGCTATTCCAATCAAGTTTTGTTTTTTTCCAACAAAATATATCGTGGGAAACTCTTTGGGCACTTCTCCTCATTTCGAGGATGGTTTTTCGCAACCTAACCCGTCAAGGACATTGAGTGAGTCCCACAATACTCATAGAGATATCCAGTCTGGGGACTTGACAATGTGACCTCCTACTTGCAATTCACAACACTCAACCACTTGAGCTAACCCATTAAGCTATTTCGGTATAGTTTCTATTTATATAAACTTACTATTTGGGAAACCAATTAGGTTTTTAGATATCTTTAGTGGAGGAGATCATGTGTTTGACTTTTGGTGATGAAGAGGGAAAGTTTCTTGTTAGGCTTTCTATTTTAAAAAAGTGTTATACATGGGTGGGGTGGGTTTGTGCAATGATTGAGAAGAAAACCTAGAAATTTATCGTAATTATGAAAAGTATGAAATTAGGGAATTTCGTTTAAAAATAGTAGAGACAGGTTGATTGAGTTGTACATGGAGTAATGGGCTATGTTTACTTGCGAGTGTAGGTTATTAATGACTTGGTAGAGTAGTGGGATCAATCCATGGCTGATATATTTGGCATGTGTTTTATGAATATCAAAGCATGCAAGCTTTCAAGATAATTTGGGGTTTTCTTTGTGTTATTTTAAGGACAAAAGCACATTTTTTTGATATCGAGAAGTTGCTTGACCAACAAGCAAGTATGAGCATGCATACAACTTTATTATTGGAGTTTGTGTTATTTCAAATGGATGAGGGTTCTTATTTTCTTTGAGGATTTACTTGTGACTTGTTAATGCAGGTTATTACTTGAGTTTTACTTGTTAGAGTAGGTTGAAACCTTTGATTTTTTTTCAAGACAAACTTCATGCATGTGTTGCATCAGTGCTTTTATGTTGTCGTAACCCCCAACTTGTTGAACACTATTGAAGATGCCTCATGTTTTGTAGAAACAATTCAACCATAGAAGGCAGATGAGGAATGGGAGCCACCCCCATGAGAGGGGAGCTTTAACCCTAGTACATAGAAATAGAGGCCCTAGAGGAATTATTAATGACTAAGTGGAGTGGCTTATAATAATAACATATTTATTTTAAAACATGAAAATGGAAGCCCTATAAGAATATTAATACATAAATGGAGTGGCTTGTCATAATAACATTTATCTTTATAAACATGAATAATACCATTTTCACATTAAAAGTAGCAAAATAAATTACAAAATAAATGCCCCAAGCGTACTTGGAATGCATAGAAGTCAAAGGGAAATATCAACATTAAAGGAAGGAGACCAAACATTCTTAAAACTTTTGCAATCTCAACTCCTCAAAATTTACTAGAGTCATATAACCACTGTGGACAATTCATCTTAACAATTTGCTTACACTCTACAATCAATTTGAAATAATTGTTTACCTTTGAGCATTTGAGAATGAAAGATTTTCCAAGTGGTATGTGAAACAATTAAGTTGAAATGATATTTTATTCTTTTTACTTTCTTTCTTCTTAACTCTTATCCAACTTGTCTCAAAGAGGACAAGGTTCTCGCCATAAGCTTTTGTCTTTGCACATAAGGCAAGTCTTTCCTTGCAGTTTTTGCTGCACAATCCTTGACAATGCCCATAATCTTTGACACAACATCCTTCTCCTCTAAAGGAGTATCAAGGACAATGTCTATTCTAGATTCATAATTTGCATCATAATTATATTCTAGATTCAACTCCATCTAATGATACTTGGAGTTGGAGCCCTTCAACAAAGTTGATTTTAGACTTCATAGTCAATAGGTAGTGGGAGCATTAACCTTTGGTTAATAGGTAATTGAGTGGTCATGTTCCAAAAAATACTTGAGTTAAGAACAATGTATTCATAGTCAAACAAGTGTCCTGCTATGCCCATTACATTTAAGAATGATCTCCTCATGAAGAACCTTTTCTTTTTTTCTTTCAAATTTTTTTAATAGCAGGCCCTAATATTCCACCCCCAGAATCAAGGGCCGCTCCATAGGCATCCTCGGAATGGATCCCGACACCTGTAAGGCCCCAGCCACCACCCAATGCCGTTAGACCACATTCATGAAGAACCTTTTCTTATATCAACCTCAATGCACATTTTAGCACACACAAAAAAACATAAAATTGCCCTACTCCATTATAAAAGCAAGAAACTTACTAAACATCTTTTCTATGACAACAAGTAATTTAGAATGTTAATATTTTTTTTTTTTTTTTTTTTGTAACCGAGGGGAACCTCTCCAAACCACCCAGTGAGCACCGTCACTAAACCACCTGGATATCAAACCCCACGGGCCGGGGCCAGCCTTAATATTGAACAGGTTACCAGCGGGAGTACAGTCACCATCGTAGTTGTACAGGCTTTTTCTGGGGTGCTTGCGGCACCTCCCCCGCAGGAATCGAAGCCGGACTTCCGCCGAGGCAGCCATCAGGCCCCACCGCTGGCTCCTACTCTCAACCCCAATTTAGAATGTTAATATTAAACAGGGAAATTAGACAACCACACCTAAATAGAAGCATAAGGTAGTTTTTCAATACATATGATGAAGCTTCACTACCCATGCCTCATAAAATGACCAACCTTATTAAAAAAAAAAAAACTAAGGTACATTTTGAAAGAGACACTTTCTCCCATAAAAGTTAAATTCCATAGTGAAATCCTTTGGCATAAGCATGTATCGCATTTCGCAACATTATCTCGCAAGAAAAAGAATATCAAGCCCAAATAAGCCTACACCCTCACGACCAACCAATACAGCTCCAATACAAGGCATGCAGCCATGGCAACTAAAAGATAGAGCGATGTTTTTTCCCGTTTATCTCAAAACGAAAGTTTATAAAACCCTAAACCCCACAAATATCAATCACGATTCTAGCAACTACCCTCACCAAACCAAAACCAACTGTAGATGATTGTCTGATTTCAATTCCATGAATGGCATCCCGACTGATGTCCAGGTCCCTCATTTCCTCTGCCAGATCTGCATTCCAGTCTGGCGGAAATTCATTCAGAGCTGCAAGGGGTCCCTCTGCATCATCAACCACCAGACCTCCTTCTTCCTCTAACAGAAACCCGTTGAGAAATGACAGTACAAACCTACGAAGGCGATGGGCAGAGACGATGATCCCATTACACGATGCGGTCGCAGGTGCCACACTTATTTCTCACCTGGCGGTCAACTCCCGTTCTCGAAGCGCCCTTTCTCTCGGTACCTTTTGCCCTTTTCATTGCCCTTATTAGACTGATTATTTCCACTTGCAGTAATGCAGAGTGTTTTGAAATGGGAATGAGGTGAAAGAGGTAGACAAACTATTGATCACAAATTGTATGTTGTAATATTTTTAGATGGATTCTTTACCGGCAGAATGTCTAAATTGCAGGAATAATATTATATTATTCAGTTGATCTGGTCACATGCATGCCTTGTTGTTGAATTTTGTTATTATTATTATTATGCAGCTAGATGCATCTATATGGCACTACTTAATCAGCCAGGAATAGACTGCATAGTAATTTAACCAGAGAACACTCAGGCTGTTAAAAGCTAGTACAGTCTGATAGAAATACCCACTGGTTCCAGTTCAACAAACCAACATCTCTGCTCGCTTTCGATGGTGCAGGAAATGCAACTGCAATGACAGTTTACTGTCTTTGCACATATTAGGTCAAACATTCACCGAAAACATAAGCCATAAGAGCGCAGCTACATGGGTACTTCTATCCCTCCACAGACCATACCCATACCCGCATCCTGATAATCTCTTCCTTTACTAACGAAATTTTTTGCCACCAGTACCTGTAGTTCCATTTTTTTATCCTCATCATACCTTTACCTGTACCCATTCCCACAACCAGATGTACCCATGCAACATAACATAAGACCAATTGAGTAATTCACAAGTTGGGGCCTCTGGGCTGATCGATGGAACTTAAAGAGAAATACTCTAGGTTTGCAGATGGAATCCAATTATCTGAAACAATTTAGGATAACCTGGCCTGTCAGCACATTCAAATATTTAAAAAATCTTGATAATTTTAGGCTTGTGCCAATATAGTATATGGCTCACACTTAACCATGATCAATTAAACTTGTGTTTCTTGCAGTTGACATAGCACACCTGTTTTGTGAGACCTAAGACAAGCCTGATTCCATTGGTAAGAAGATGGCACATAGATGGAAAGGCTAAATCAGTATATTATGATTTATGACCAATCGACCTTTTAAGTAAAAATCTTGAAATTCATCATATATCTCCTTATTGCAGATCTGAAGATGTTGCCAATGATAGACACCCAGAATATCTCCTTATTGCAGATCTGTTTATTCGATTCTGAGATAGATTAATATTTCAATCCATACAATGACTATCATATCTATGACGGAAGGCATGCACCCACAATAATGGAACAGATCTGATATAAATACTTGGACGGCTTAAACAATGATGAAAGTGGACTGTTGATGACTGTAACAGCTGCAATAGATAATCAGCAATGTGTATACAGTGTGATGGGAGGGAGTTTGCATAAGAAAATTGCCCAGCTAGAAGATCCACGCTGAGAGGGATAGATCACACCCAGATTTGAAGGATGCAGCCCTTAGAGAGTGAATGCAACTTTCTTTTTACTTCAGACTTTTCCTATGCAAGTAGTTGTGAGCCTTCTCATGTGATATGACCTTTGGTTAGGTATCACGCCCCTATTAAAGATAATGGATACCCCTTCTCAATAGATTTCTGCTATTAGGTGATTTGCTGCCAATGGAATGAAGACTTCACTGTCAGTGATTCGCTCCCCTTTCCTTTACTGGAGTATGACTGCCCATGCCCCAGTTAAAGAGATATCTCTGTTACAATGATAAAACGCTGCCAAAGAGAGTGGGAGGACACTCTAGCAATTGGTCAAATATTATTGGGTTGAGGTGTGGCTTCCTCTAGAGCTCACGTCTTACCTATAGAACCAGGCAACAGTCAAGAAGAAAACGATTACTACATCATTGAAGAAGGCGCCCTTCTGCTATCAACGAATTAGATCTCCAACGAATAAACCCTCTTGTACTCAGTCCTCCACAAGATCTGCGCCCTATTTTAGCAAAGAACATTGAAAACAACCACCTACAGTGATTATAATTCACCCAGCTGTGAAGTACTTCAATCTCTGCCCTAACTCCACGAATTTCTTCTGAATGAATCCCACCATGATAGATCTGAATGATCTATCCAAGAAATTGACTAGGACGGATAGATTTCACCGTCGAAACCAATGTTGGCTAGGGCAGTGTGCCCTAAACCCTGAATGGCTCTCAGAGCTCTCAATCTCAAATCTCAATGATCAATAATAACAATGGATACCGAGTAACTCACTTTATCTATCTCTTATAACTTTGATATTGCATGCCCTTACTTTGTATACCTAAGTCACTTTTCTCGTATATTTTTCAGTTGAGTTGCATGCATCTCACTTTTTGCATGCATGCATGCTCTTGAGCTATGGCTTGCATGCTCTGCATGTCATTTGTTCCAGTTTTATCAAAACGGAACAGTATAGTGGGGAAGATCCAAGGAGGGGGGTCTTTAATATGGATTTGCAGTGAATGTCAAAAGGAATTTAAGGCATCCTACACCCGAGTGAAAGCACATTTGCTTGGGATAAAGAACATTGCTATTCGAGTATCCACCGGTCCACCTAGATCAGATGGAAAATATGGAAAGAGTTTGAGCAAAGAAAAAATAGCAAAATATAAGAAAGAACAGGATGAGGCAGATGCTAAAGCAAATGAGTCAAATGCCGCCTTTCAATTCAAACAACCAACAAGAATGGCGGCATATTCATTAAAGACTCAATTTCCCCCTCATGAATTTGACAGTCCTTCAAGTTCAAACTCAAAGCGGTCTAATTTGGGACCGCTTGAAAAGAGTTTTAATAATGATGCTCGAGGCTCACCGGATGAAGCTATAGGCCGGTGCATTTATGCAAATGGCTTTCCTCTTAGCCTTGTGCGATCTCCTTATTGGGCAGAGATGATTTGAGAAGTTAACAAAGCCCCAATAGGATACGTTGGCCCTGGTTATGAGAAGATCTGCATTACATTGTTGACAGGTGAGAAGTCACGTTTGGAGGGTGCATTGAACCCCATCCGTAATTCATGGCGCATATTAGTGGTGTCCATCATTTCCGATGGATGGAAAGATCAAAGGAATAGGCCTTTGATCAATGTAATTGCTCAAAGCCCTAAAGGGGCAATGTTTTTGAAGGTAGTGGATTGTGAGGGGCAGCAAAAAGATGCTTAATTCATTGCTGACATCTTGATTGAAGCAATAGAATTTGTGGGGGCAGAAAACGTTGTCCAGGTCATAACGGACTATGCAACGGTGGGCAGAGCAGCAGGCCTAATTGTTGAAGGCAAATATCAACACATATTTTGGACCCCTTGTGCTGTTCATTCATTGAACTTGATGTTGAGTAAGATGGGGACTCAAATCGAGTGGATGCGACTTATTTTTGAAGAGGCAGAGGAAATATGCAAGCCTTCATCACAAACCACCACATGTCCCAAGGCATTTACAGGGAATTTCCGAAGTTGGAGCTTCTTAAGGTACCAAAAATTTAAAGTTTAAAGTTTAAACTTGTAAAGTTTGTTTCCTAAATGTTAGGAGCCTAGGACTCTAAATTTTAATTTATTGAAACCTTGGCACTTGCAGGTTGCAGAGTCTTGTTTTGCCTCTCACATCATATCTTGACGAGGCTTATGCAGGTGAATGAATCCTTACAATCAATGGTATGCAGTTCTCTTTGGAATCAATGGAGGCAATCCCAAACTGAAAGAGCACAAGCAGTGAAGAGGGTGGTTGTTGATGATGAATGGTGGGATAAGGTGGAGTAACACTTGGCATTTACTAAGCCAATTGTGGATTTGCTACGCATGTTTGACACAGATAGCCCAATTTGGGAGAGGTGTACAAGGGCATTGACTCCATGATAGAGAAGATAAGAGTTGTCATCAATATCAAGGAGAAGGACCCAGATGAAGTCTTTTACAGAGAAGTAAAAGACATTGACCAAAAGGTGGAACAAGATGACCACTTCATTGCACCTTTTGGCCTATGCAGTGAATCCTAAATATTATTCTGTAGAGTTGCTAAATGATCCAGAAAGAATTGCACCAAACAACAACCCAGAATTCTCCCAAGGGTTTAAGAAAGTTTTTCGAAAGCTATTTGTAAATCCTGATATTGCCTATCAGATTCGTGAAGAGTTTTCACATTTTGTGGGATCTGAGGGTTTGGGTGCAGGTAATGATCCTTTATCATCTTAAGAATCAAGATCGTTGTTATTTCATATTAGTTTCTAACTTTCTTAGTTCATTTCATATTTGTTTAAGATCTGATGGTTTGAAGTTTGAAATTTGGGTGCAGATATTGAGACTATGCGAGACAAGATCAGACTAAGTCCAATTAATTGGTGGAACTTGCATGGTGGGGAAATTCAAATATCAAAAAATTGGCCATCAAGATCTTGTCTCAAGTTGCTAGTTCCTCATAAGCAGAGAGGAACTGGAGCACATATGGCTTCATCCATTCGGTGAAGCAAAACAGATTGGGCTCCAAGAAGGCCGAAGAACTTGTATATGTCCATTCCAATCTTCGCCTTCTGTCACATAAGAAGGATGAATACAAATCGGGGCCCACCAAACTATGGGATCTAGAACCAGAGTTACCTGACTTGGATATGACATTGAATGCCATGTCTCAAATGAATCCATTTGATGAGGGGGCACCATCAAGTGGACATGGCAACAATGCTCCCACTTCTAGTTCTAGAGGCAGTGAAAGTGCTAGTGTTGATGTTGATCTTTATCACATGGATGAGGACATTTTTGATGATATGTAAATGTAATTTATAATTATGTTTTGAACTTTTGAACAATAAAGTATGAACACTGAACACTGAATATGATAGTAGGTTGTCACTCAATTCCTTTTGTAATTTGTATATTTGACTTGTGTTGTTGATGATGATTATGTAATATGTTAATATGTAGTTTTAAATTTTAATTTGAAATTTAAATGATGAATGTTAAATTTTAGTTAGATTTTATATATATCTTCCAAATGGAAAATATCTTTCACTTTACATAAAAAGTGATCATCAAGTGTCCTTAAAGGACTTACATTAACGATATGCTCTGAGTTTTTCAGCATAAAAGAGATTACATTCTTCATTACATTCTATATTACCATTATCATCTATCTGTGTCTTATCAGCTTATATGATTACACTGATGTTTCATTTTCAAAAAAGGGGACTAAATCTTGCCATTGCTTCCCTGTTAGGAGGTAGAGCTCTTTTAGAAAACTCTGTTTTTGATCTCCGATTCCCCAGCTGTTTGTCAATGCGATCATCGCCATTAACACATGGCGTAATCTGTAGCAGGTACAAAACTTTTCAGCAAAAATTTTTGTACTGTGATATTGAGCGTCCTAAAGAGATATATGAAAAAAATGACTTGTCCATTGTAGATTTCCTCTCCTTCTATAACTCCAGGCTGTATTGCTAGAGCCTGTTTTGATAGTGTGTTTGCTTCGGTGTTCATCTCCCTGTAGATGTGAAAGAAGGAGATCGATTTGAAGAAGTGTTTGAGAGCTTGAATTTCTCTAAGAATATTGTGTAGATGTGGGGCTGTAATGTGGCTCACACCATTGACCTAGTCGATTACTGTTTTTGAGTCCCCGAAGATGTGGAGTTTCGTGATCTGCCAATCCCTTGCAATTTTCAGAACTGTCCAAAGTGCAGAAAGCTCTGCCATCGTATTGGTGGCATGACCCAAAGAATATTTGATCGATATTTTCCTGTTATCAGAGAGATAAATGACGCTTCCCGCTCCTCCTAGTTGTGGTTCTCCTTGGCTTGCGCTGTCAAAGAACACCCATGGCTTGCTTTTGTCAATCACTGGAGCATTTAAAACACGGACTTTGGATAGTTTGGGACTCGTTTGTAGTTCCTGCGATTTACGAGCCAACAACGAGGAGGTAATATCAGCAAGCGTCCAATGGTCTTTGAAGATAGCTCTGTTATGGGCTTCCCAGATACTGTAAACAAAGAGGGTTGAGAAGGCTTCAAATTGACGTACCCCTGAATTACGCCACCATATCTGAGCTCGCTGATCAAGGGAACTTTCACAGTTTACGATTTGGTTGTCTTGTGTGAAAATTTTTGCTGCAGTTGTCCATATGCTTCCTGCATATGGACAAGAGTTGAAAAGATGAGCAGAATGTTCTTCGTTTGTTTTTGATTATATATATATATATATATATATATATGATGAATGTTAAATTTTAGTTAGATTATATATATATATATATATATTTTCCAAATGGAAAATATCAATCACTCTAAATAAAGAGTGATCGTGAACTGTCCCCGAGGAACGTCATTATATATCAAAAGGGTTACATTACTGTTTCACAGATTCATAAATCTGCTTGCCATTAGGCTACATAAAAACAAAACACAGACTGTCTATCCTTTCTATATAATTGCATAAAGTCTTCCTATCTCATTCTAAACCTCTAGCACATAGTGAATATATGTTTGCTCGTTTGTTTGTCCATCCACCTCGATCAGTCCAGGAGGTAGAGCAAGAGCCAATTCGGATAAGTGATCAGCTTCAGAGTTTAGTTCCCGATAAACATGTGAGAACTGTACATGCTCAAAGCTGGAGATGAGAGATCTGATCGCATGGAGGAGGTGCTGTAGGTGAGGAGCATTTATTTGAATTTTTTCATTTGCCCAGTCAATAGTCATCTTGGAATCTCCGAATAGCTGTAAATGCTTCACCTGATTTTCTGATGCAATTAGCAGTGAAGCATGACTCGTTGGAGACTCGCGGGTACTTGCGAGTCTACCCGAGTCAACACTGAGGACGAGTAACCGCACAATACTCGGTGGAAAACTCGTCAAACTCAGATCACTCGCCAAAATCGCACAGACTCGTCGAGAATCGCCATATACTCGCCAGGACTCGCCAAAACGCAGGAAAAAAACCCCGCCGAATCTCAACCAAAAAATAAAACCGCACTGTTTCCATCTCTGCAGGCCGCCACTTGTTAACCTTGAAGGTTGGCCCATGCGTACATTTCCTCGGCTGCATTTCATTTCCCTCCGGACTGGACGTTCACCATGTAGCGCGAATTACTTTCGTCTTCTCTACGGCCTGTATTCAATATTCATTACCAATTTTCCAATTTTCCGTCCAATTTTCCCTTCGACAATGTCAATTAATGGTAAGATGATATTTTGGTTTATAACTTTATTGTTTACGTAAGTTATAAAGTATAAAGGTTATAAAGTATATCATTTATAAAGTATAAAGGTTAAAGTTATAAAGTTATAAAGTATATTATTTAGAAAGTATAAAGGTTAAGGTTATAAAGTATAAAGTATAAAGTTATAAAGTATAAAGGTTAAAGTTATAAAGTATAAAGTATAAAGTTATAAAGTATATCATTTATAAAGTTATAAATTTTTTATTATGTATTAATAATTTAAATATATATTATATATTATATTTTTCAATTTGATGAGTTTTTATTAATAAAAAAAAATAAGTGTATTTAAATATATATTTTATTTTTATTGATAACCATTAAGTTTTTACCAAACCCTCAACATGTTCCATAACTAACCATTTAACATCAAAGTTTAACCAAGGTGAGTTGTTTTGAATTATATTTTTCAAATTTTATGATTATATAAATATATTGTTTACATAAGGACAATATCATTTAGGTTATAAACTCATAACATTTTTATTATGTATTAATAATTTAAATATATATTATATATTATATTTTTCAAATTTTATTATTATATAAATATAGTGTTTACATAAGGACAATATCATTTATAAAATTTATGGGATCAATTTTTGTTTTTTATATATAGATATATATAAATAATAAATGTTATTTTTGGATAATATGTATAATAATATTTATTATATATCTATTATATAGATATTATATATGATGAGTGAATATATTTTAAATATATGGATTGGAAATGCCATTAACTTTCTTTTTGTGTTCAAAATTTACCATATGTTATGTTTTTTCTTATTTGCCGAGTCTTCCCGAGTCTGTCCCGAGTCTCTCCCGAGTCTTTCCCGAGTCGACGAGTCACATGCCAGCAGAGTCTTTACCGAGTTCGAGTTATGCAACATTGGCAATTAGCAGGGTTACCCATAACACACACACACACACACACATATATATATATATATATATATGCCGTTTCCTTGCTGTATCATATCCAGATTTTTTGAAAAATTTGTTGTATCTGTATCCGTATCCGTATCCGTTTCAGTGCAACTTAGACGCAAACGCTAGCTGCCACTAAATGTATCCCATCCGGGACGTAGAGGTATAGGCAACGAGGTTGGTGATATCTCAAGCACCAAGTCCACCACTCAAATGAGCGGTTGTCACACCGGACAAGCCACTTGTCGCTTTAGACAAGGCTAGAAGCCAAGTCAAGGGGGAGACCCTTGTCAACCAATGAAGGTTAACGACACAATAAAACACCAACACTAAGGATATGGATAAATCAAGCAAGGGTGTCTTGAGTTAGTGACCCCAGACCAAAATGAACCACTAATTGAGCTTAGACCGGATGCCAAAATAGGAAATAAAATGCATATATCAGATCTGAAAATTATATTAATTGTGTTAGATTCATTAGTGGTGAAGTTTGGAACAAATCCGGGGTGTATTTAGTGCTAGGAGTAAATTGTGAATATGCTGCCCTATGGGGAATTATCTTCAAAATTTAAAATATTCTAAGGCAAGAGATTTAAATGGCTTTAGATCAGTCCTAACACCTCAAAATGTTGCTTGAATAACAGATGAATAAGTTAAGGAGAGTTTCAAGCCAAAAACAAGACAAAAATTGGAAGCCCTAAGTTACTAGCTAAGCTTGGGCGCACTTCAAGAGCAGAGCAGTGCCTAACATAAGGGTAAATGGAGTCAAATGAACCGGAAAAACAGCCTCTAGAGGTTTAGACTCTAGCTTAGAAAAACCCAAATGCTGGGAACTTGAAATTCGTACAAGTGTTGCCGAAAATTATGGTGGTGAATGCTTAGTTAAATTCTCTTTGTGCAACAAATGGATTGGAATGAAAACATGAGAAATAGTTGAAGAACTTACTTGTTTCCCGGAGAGAGGTTGATAAAATGACAATTTGCTCCCATAAAGATCAACTAGGAAGTGTTTTGTGATATCCAAGTTTTGAGCCGAGCCTACCCAAGTGAACCAAGGCGCCCTTCACCTGTGAAACAAACAATAATATATCAGATTGAAGCACAAATGAAAGATGCAATTACAAGCAAGAAACTAGAAGAGAAAATCATTGGTTCAAAACACAAAAATTAGTCTCTTCATTTTCCAACGATTCGATGGAAGAGAAAGAGGATAAAATCATTAGTGTGCCCCCTCCAAAATCGTCGCCCCTACCTGCAATATCAGAAATTCACCACAAAAAATACATGGACAACCACTAAAACTTCTAGCCGCTAAAACTTCTTAGTGCAGAAGAAGAGCAACATGCAATCAATTTCTCAAACACTCAATCACGAGAACACAAGATTTTGCCGACAAATTCTCAATATATTTCTATTCCAAGTGCCAAGAGTTCCAAGAAGAAGATACAATGAGAGAGTTCTCTCTTAAATAGAGAAACGCAATACAAAATCTCTAGCCAAAGAGATCAATCTCTGAGATTAAATCATCTCAATCACAAATCAATGGCTAAGATCATCTCTCAAAGTGGTAATGAGCAAGCTACATGAGGGGGGCGAATTCCTCTACATGCCCTAGTAGAACAACATGGCGATGTTATAAAACATGAAGTACATGAGGAAAGGGGCCGCCTAGGGGTCTATGTCTCCCTAAGGCGCCTTCTTTTACAAAGTATTTGTGCCAATACATTAAAAACATGAGCTGGAAATGCCCCCATGAGGCAAATTCGCCCTCCCTAAGAAGGCATAAGTTGTGGATTCCATCTCCAAGTGAATAATGTCCAAACTATTGTCCATAGCATTAAATATTTACCCCATGTACTTCATGTTTTACAACATCGCCATGTTGTTCTACTAGGGCATGTAGAGGAAAGGGGCTGCCTAGGGGTCTATGTCTCCCTAAGGCGCCTTCTTTTACAAAGTATTTGTGCCAATACATTAAAAACATGAGCTGGAAATGCCCCCATGAGGCAAATTCGCCCTCCCTAAGAAGGCATAAGTTGTGGATTCCATCTCCAAGTGAATAATGTCCAAACTATTGTCCATAGCATTAAATATTTACCCCTTTACTTTATTTACCCATACACTTACCGCATTAATGTTTAACTTAGCCAAAATTTGATTTTCTCATTTAATTATTGTTGGTTTATATGACTGAACATGAAAATTGTGATTTTGAGCCACTTCCTTTGCCCGAAATCATGAACCAACTGCTCCATTGAGATCGTAGACCCCAAATCCCCTACTAATGGTCACTTGAACGATCAAAATCCATTATGTATGTGCAATTTGGCCCAATCCAAGCTTTTTCAATTAAAACAGGGCCCTGCTGGCCATTAATAAATTAAAATCTCACAAATGCCACCATATTTTTGTGAACTAATGCTTGGGGGCTTGTATGAGACCCCAATAGATGTCAAATAACCAAAATCGCAACCTTGAATTTAAATTTGCTCGGGACCCTATTTTGGCTTGGTCATGTTGTTGTAATTGTAACTTTGGAAGATATTCCCTTGTATTTTATATTGTTATTATTATAATTTATTGTACTTTATGTGTACCTCCGACGGAGATGTTTTTCCTCCGTTCGGGGATGTCGTTATTATGCTTAGTCATTCGAGGTCATTGAGGTAAAAGTCTCCATTGTAAGTCGGGGCAATAGATCCCCAAAAGGTCAAATGTAATTGTATTATCGAGTCTCCTAGAGAAGTTGGCCCAGTCAATTTAGTTAGGTCCGACCTAGTCAGTTAAAAGGTCACCCCAAAAGTAAAGTATAAATAGAGAGCAAGGCTCTCTCATTTGGACACACACTCACTCACTTGAGTTCGCATAAGTGAGAGAGAGAAGACAAGTTCGCATAGGAGAAAGAGAGAGAGCTGCAGGAGACTATCTTGTTTTGGGGTTTTACATTTTGTGATATTGTATTGGTGATGATTCTATCTTTGAGGAAGTTGCAGGGTTTTCTCCTTTATGGTTCCCCCGAGGAAAATCTGTGTCTCTTGTATTATGCTATGCTTGTTATTCTTTCAGATAAGATCCTAGATAATATTGATTAAAAGTAGAAAAACTAACAGGTCAAACAGGGTTGACCAAGTTAAAACTAGTCATATAATGGTATGGACTGAATTGTGTGCTCCTACATGCAACATAGGATGCCATGGCTTCCTTATTTGTGTTAGTACATCAACTATAAACATCTAGTTACAAATCCAAGGTGATCAATATAAACAATTTCTCAAAAATAGCCCTAAGGCAAGGTGGGCCCACCATCTCTTATGAACTCTCCATAGTTATACACATTTATAGATTTGGCCATCATACTAGCTATGGGTGAGGTAGACAAAAGGCTTGAAAGCAAAGGGGAATGACCAAGACCATGACTGTGTGACCCTTTGGATGAACATGGGAATCATGGGACCACAGTGACATAAGCACACCAGAGAAACACCAGGGAAGGGGGGTGCCTCACAAATGGGTAGAGTGCTTGGGAAACCACCACTAGCTCTTAACACACACCTTGCTGTTGGGTCACGGATTTGTCCCTATTTTCATTACTTATCGACACCTATTTCATCCATTTTCTTCCTATTATTGCCCATTTATCATTCCATTTTCCATCCATTTGCTGTAATTGCTCGAAAAATACCATATTAGTCTCATTGATGCTTTAGTGTTTAATAATGATTATTTTCCTTTATTTTTGATGAATTGAAGACTATTATGCATAATTTTACTGATGATGGTTTGTGGAGTGATTTTTCATATTAGCAACAATAGCACTCATAGTTCAAGCCTCCAAAGTTGGCATGCTAGCACACGTCCACATGGAGATTCACAACATGGTTTCATTCCTAGGATTGATTATGTGGATTTGTGATTTCAATTCGTGCACAAGTCCAACATGGCAGCCTCCAGCTCATGATCAAACGGTCCCAACCAAAAACGCATGCCAGATAAGAACACATTGATTTGCGTCGCGATTTGCGGGCAGATGAAGAAGAATCTCGAAAATCTGGGACATGGGTTTTGTGCAGAACGACCCCAATACTTGACTAAAGAGGAAACTGCCCAAAACAACCGCGGTTTGAGAGATATGAGTGGTTCTTTAAAGGGGATCTTGCCAGATTTATTGTTGTGACCAGTGTTTCAAATTAGCAATTTGTTAAAACAAATTACAAGTTGGGAATTCGGTTTCTCATTCTCATGAGAGATTTTTATGTATAAATATGTAATCATTCTCATGTATGGGGGTTGAACAATTAGTATTGAAATTCACTATTCTCTTCGGATTTGAACTCTGCTGTAATGATTCCATATTGATAATACATATTCGAGATTTCATAATCTAGAGTTGTAGACTTTCATTGTGGTGATCCAGCTCTGCTTAGTGGAGGAAGGGCCCTCTTCCTTGAGCAAATGTTGGTAGTGTTGATTGTAAGTGTGTTATGTGTGAATTTGTTTATTATTTAGTTCCTGCTTTCATTCATTGTTAGATTTATCATTGTTAAGATCAAGAAGAGTCTGCGGAAAGAATTTTTCAATTCGACAAGTTTCGAACCTATTAAGCAGGTTCATCCTCAGGAGCACAAGAATCTCACTCTTTTAGCACTCGGATGTGAGGGATAAATACTTAATCTCAGCCTATTTTTATTTTTATGGTCGGCTCATATGGTTAGGGTTAGGTTTTTAATCAATTATAGTGTAGTTTTTGGTTTTCATTTATGTTTAGTAATGTTATATGATCAATAGTAATTAGTTTAATTAATTCAATTTTAACTTATTACAATTTATTATTGGTTTTTAATAATATAGTTTCATTCAATATTATTAAGTATGATTTAATTTATACTATGTGTTCTTATGAATAATGTATTAAAAGTGTAATTTAGTATTAGAAGTTTTAATTATACTATTTTTAATAGTATATGAAAATTATAGTAATTTATTGTTATTATATTTACTTGTTATATTAATTATAGGTCTAAAGAATATCTCTACTTTATTTTATTTAAAAATTGTCTAACTTTTACTTATAAATTCAAAGTAAAGGTTACACTTTGCTAAATTACCTCATAGTGATTTTAAGCTCTAAATTGAAGCTCTAAATTGATTTTTAGTATCTAATTAATAGTGCAATTTCTTAGTGATTAGGTAGGTGTTATAGGTTTATCATTTTCAGTATTATTTATGAGTTTTTTAACAACGGGTTTCCAGGTTTCTTTTAATCTTAAACCATCATCACGATTGAAATTCTTCACACATTTTTCAATTTCTATGGCTTCACGTATTTTTCTCTTGTAGTAATGAGGTACAATTGCTAGAACTTTTGAATTTTCAAGGCAAATGTGATGTTTAGTTTTGTGGGAGTGTTCTGCTATGGCTGAGTTTTTAATCCTATCATGTCGTAGATCTGCCCCAAGCTCTTTTAACCTAGTTGCGATTGATCTTCCTGTCTCACCTATGTAGGCATCACCACAAGAACATGGTGTTTTATAGACACCTTTTAGGAGTTTCGGATCAATCGGGTCTTTGGCTTTGTCAAGCATGTTTCTTAAAGAGTTTGGCGGAGCAAACGCCACCCTTATGTTCTTCTTCCTAAGGATGTTAGCGATTTTGTTTGTAGCACCATGGATGTATGGAAGGGTAACCTGAGTGTAAATATTTGATACAGAGATCACTACTCCCTTTGTATCAGTCTGAGACCTCAAGTAGTATGAATCTCAATGTCAGTACACACTCATAAAAACATAGACTCAACCACTAGATCTGCATCTACCAACAACATATAAAAGCAATCACCAACAATAGACAATAGATATACCCTGGAACCCTTTCGAGAGAAATCAGCTAACTATGGGGCTATCTTCTCAATCTCGATCCCAGAGCATATAGAAGAATAAAGAAGCAGTACAATACAGAATTACCTCAGTCGGTAACTCAATCCCTCTGACTAGGGCGAACACAAATTTGCATGCATCCAGCTGATGCATGCACTGACGAAGGGTGCCCTAACTGTCAATCTGGATCTGAGTGCTCTGACGGTGCCTTTGATGGATCTACCCTCTACTGATCACCCTGCTTTGATCTGCTCACTCTGAAGACTGTCCACTAATGAAATCGGCCCTCTCTGCATGCACAAGTGCGCCCTCCTCCTCTGGATGTCAAATGCTTGTACTGCTCCGGATCTCAACAGATCTGAGCTCCGATCGTCTCTAACCTTCCTGAAATCTCAAGGCAAGGCTATCCTGAAAGTCTTGGACTCCAACTCAGTCAATCCAACTCACAACGAGCTTCTCCTCCCGAGGAAAAACGTCCTCCTCCAAGCAAACTCAGCTTCCTCCAATCTAATCAGTAATCACACTGTGGAGCTCTCTCAACTCACAGTACTGAGGATCTAGTCTCTCTGGAACTGAAGGTCACTGATCTAGCTTAGATCTGACCTTCCTAACTCCTGCAGCAACTCTTCCCTATCTTAGAAAGTCGCCCCACATGGACAGATTCGTCCTCCTCACTCTGGCAGTATCTCTCTCTGATAATGCAACTGAGTAACCCCATCTGGGGACCCCCTGCCTCTATAAATAATCTCACCGATGAATTAGGTTTGCCAAAACCCTAATTCTCGGTGCATGCAAAAGTCACTCACTTTTGCATGCATTCACTGAATGCTGGCAGGTCATGCAAAACTCATGCATGCATAGGTCAATCTCCCCTGAAGCTCTGCATGCAGCCCCTGCTGGGCTCATGCCATTGAGTAGAGTGCATCTTACTCTCTACTCCATCTTGATGCCTATGGTACTAATGTCCCTCCATGCAAGGCATCTGAGTCATGGAGGACATCCCAGAGTTATTATAATCTAACACTGAGGACGAGTAGTGTCTCTTTCTTTCGTTATGTTTTTGTTATGTTGTTATTCCTGTTAATTCGTTTTGATAGATCGTTGGCCAACATAGCACTTCTTTCAGATTTATGTAATTAGATCTTGCTTTGTAAGAGTTGATTTTTATTGCAATGTTTGAAGTGTGATTAGATTTATAGTGTGGTTTTATGAATAGGTTTTGAGGTTTGATTTCTTTTCAAGAAGGTGTGATCTAGTTTACAATGAGTTTCGATTTCATACCAATAGATCAACAATGTCAGGTAGAAATTGTGCTTGCATAGATATTGCACGATAGCTTTGAAATAAAAGACTTCCTCGGGTTGACAATTTATGTTATGGGAATTTTAGCTGTTTATTTAATTAGACAATTAATCTGCCCACATTTTGGCGCCGTTGCCGGGGAAGTTATCAATGGTGCAAAAGTACATCTGACATTGTTTTGTAGATGCACTGTTAAAGTAGAGCATGGTAGATGTGTTCCTGATTCTAGGGTGTCTGGGCGGTAAGACGTAGTGAAGGGCTACACATCCTTCGACAGACTGAAACGGGCTCAGCCTCATAAGGGTCCGGGCATGTAGGTTGCATGATTATTTTTCAGTTGATTGAATTTGCTTTGAGTGTGGATTTTATTTCTTTGCATTCAATTTTATTTCATTTTCAACTTTGCTTTCAATTTTATTTCATTTTCAATTTTTGGAGCGTAAATCTTATCATTCCCCTTAGTGGTGTTGTAAGCACCACCCATTATATTAACAAGTTGACAGGAACATTCGAAGGAGGAGCCTCAAGATAGGACATGAAGAACCTAATGAAGAGATGGCAGGTAAGAAAGATGTAGAAGTTATTACCTTTGAATTCCCCATCAGAAATCTAGGAGGAGTGGTACAAATTTAAAGCATTCCCCCATCTGCTCTACCAAATTTTCACGGTTTGGCAAATGAAGACCCTGATGCATTTTTATTTCAATTCGAATTACTTTGTAGAGGATATGGTTATTGTGCTAATGATCAAAAGTTGCATGTGTTTCCCCTTACTCTTAAAGGAACAACCCTTCGATGGTTCATGAGCCTCTGTGGGAATTGTATACAAACTTGGGAAGACATGAAACATGTATTCTTGAAAAGGTACCAAGATTATTGCAGGTCAATGAAGATATCTTCGAAATGACACAAGCGGAAGAAGAGAGTTTGGAGGATTACATGGAACGCTTTCGATACAATCTTCAAAGATCCAAACAAAGACAATTAGGGAAAGAGACCTTGAAAACACTCCTACTTAAAGGAATCCAAGCTAAATCTTTAGAAATTTTAAATCTGATGGGAACAGGTGATGTATTTCAGTTAGCATATGATGATATTTGTGATTTATGTAGAAGGTATTCAAGAGGAAACTTCAAGAACGGTAATAATTCTAAAGAACTTTCCTCTAGATTTTTGAAATTTGCTGCAAAAACAAGAGTTTTAGGAGCTGAAATCAATAATTTTTTTGAAAATTTTAGTTCCTCATTTCAGATCAGTCTTCATCAGTTTCAACTTCCAGCTACATCTCTTAGCAGTAGTTAGCAGCATACATTAGCCCCAGCATGCATCAGTACATTCATGTCAACCAAGGCTTCCACGGAGGTAAAACTTGAGGTAAAATAGCGTGATTTTTTGATTTATTAAAGATTTAGGAGAAAGTCATGAAAAGCCACTAAGCATTATCCCCTCCTTTGCCATTTGTCATTTTTTTAAAGATATAAAGAGCTTTCAATTTGGGGGGAAACACCGTGCCATTACCTCTCTTATTCATCCATTACCATCTCCATCCATCTCTAAAATGCACACCCAATTCAAGTCCTTCCCAACATCTAAGTCCTTCCCAACATCCAAGCATGAGAAAATGATTTGCTGCTGCCACAGAAGATTCGGCAGTAGGAACACAAGGCTGTTGAAATATTGTAACTTCTAAGAATATTATATTTGTACTTTATTATTCCGGAGATGTTTCGTTCCTCCGTGAAGACCTTATTGTATATCCGGAGATGTTTATTCCTCCGTGGAGAATGTGGTAACTTGGGTTATTAGACTTCCCTAGTGGGGGTCGGCCCTGTATGAGTCATGTGGGTTAAAGGGTTATTAGACCACCCTAGTGGGGTCAGCCCTGTCACATTATGTTAAGTGGTTAAGTTGGGGTCGACCTAGTTTGTGTAAAAGACAAGTCGGAGTTGTGTATAAATAGAGGAGCTGTGTTCCTCACTTAACACACATTCACTCACTTGTGATTAGCGCATAAGTGAGAGAGAGATCTGCTATGGAGGAGAAGGAGCTCATGGTTGTGGTTTACATCTTTGTATTTGTTGGTCATCTATATTGAGGAAGCTTTGCTGGGTTTTCTACCCCATGAGGGTTTCCCATGATAAATCTGTGTCTCTTGTGTTTATGCTGTGCTTGTTGTTCTTTCAGTGATCCTGTATATGCTATTGTTGTGAAATGGAATGTAATGCTGATATTTTATGTCTTAGCATATTGAATCTTAACATGGTATCAGAGCTAACCTGAAGGAAGGCATTGTATGGCACTTACGACACTTGCTTCACTTGCGACAATTTGAAGGTTAGGGTTTTATATAGCAAAAACTAGTCATCGTGGCACTTTCGCTATAAATCCATTTTGGTGAAGGTTCAGGATTTGAAACCTTTACAGGTCGTAGATAACATCCCCCCTGTACCTTGTGTCCAAAGGACAGCCTCAAATTCGTTGCACTTTGTGAGTTATGATCAGTACAAGTTAGGGTTTCTGCCTCTTCCAGATCTTAGTCATAAACAGGTGACCTAGGCAAAAAGGTCACAACTTGGGCTAGGAAGGTCCAAATGAAATTTCGTAAAAAGTGACAGCTAGAGCATGGACTGTAGTTTCTCAGGTAAGTTTTTCAGAGGCCGAAGTTGAACCAGTGACACGTGGCACGCCGTACAAGTTCGCTCTCCTGTTTTATCCCATAAACAGGTCACGTTGCGACACTTGGCATAACTCTCTCTCAGAAATCCAATTGAGGTCAGACCTGTGGGGTTGGAAAGCTGACAGGTCAGGCTACCACAGGTTGAGGTTTCAGACCCTATGAATTCGTAATTTCAGAGATGCACCAGAAACAATCAGGTGCATATTTCTATCAAAACAGAATTGTTTTCTGAGCACCTTCATTCTTGGCTTATCATTGTTGCGGGAATTTAGGGCTTCAGAGAAAGTTGGAATTTTTGGAATTGGAGTCCACGGTGGAATTTTCCTCATCAAAATCGTTATTTAGAGACCGAGATTGAATTTTTTGGTTGGGAAGAAGGCCGAGCTTGATCAAACCCTAGTTCGGGATTTTGATCGGAAAGGTGGAAAATTAGGGTTTTTGCAAAAGTTGGAATTTTTGAAGTCTGTGACCACGGCTGGAAGCTCCTCAGAAAAATCGAAGTTTAGAGCTTTGGATCGAACCTTTTGATTGGGTAGAAGGGTGGGTTTCATCAAACCCTAGTTTGGGATCCTGTCTAGAAGATCCAGAAGTTTCAAAGGCAATTTTGAGGGGTCAAATTTTGGAGATTTCAAAATTGAAGTATGCTAGCTTGATCAGCTCAGCAAGGCGCATCTTTCCATCCATTCAGAAGTTTGAAATTCAAAGTTTGAATTTTTTGGGTTTCTCTGACAAACCCTAATCTAGCTCTAGATCCAGTTTCAGCAAATCAAAGTGGATTGGATTAAAAGCAATCCCGACAGGTATGAATTGAGGAGATACAGGTATGTGTTGAATTCTGTTCATGGTTAAGTTTATGATATGTTTGTCTTCATGTTATTGAGGTTAGTACAATTATGATTGTTTGATAATGAATGCATGTGAATGGTAGAAGACATTCATTGAGTAGGGTTATGACATTTATGATTGTACTATTGCACTTGTGGTGTTGTATGAGGATGATGTTGTCTGCTAACAAGATACAGGTACATCAAGAAAGACAAATCAAGTTCTATGACCATGATGACATGACAAAGACTCATCCATAGTCTTTGACCACATAGAAGCTCTACTTACAAGGTATGTATGACTCTGTTCTACTATGCTTAACTTATGAGATATGCAGGTTTTGGCACAAGGTCTCTAAATCATTGAAGAGAACAAGAAGATATTGTTTGGGTATGTTAAGACATAACCAAGCTTGATAATCCAGGTATGTTTTCCTACATCAAGTTAGAATCCTACTTTGTTAGGATCTTAGGTAAGTATACCTATGTATGCAATGATCATGACCATACATACTTAAGATTATTTAGAATCATAATGTTTTGACAATATTGAGATTATACTAATGAATGTATGTTTGTGTATGAGATCATGAGGATGACACTAGTACACACTTAAGCATGCATAGTGGTACAAAATGAATAGAAGTTCAAATACATATAGAGATCAAGCGGGAGGCAACCACACAAACATAAAAGATAAGTATTTGAGTTGTTATTTTAATCTTTGAAATAGTAAATGATATTGCTTGTAATAGTTGTGTGCATATTTGTATTCCTAGAATATATCATGCTGAGTGTAAGCATTAATAGTAAATGATATTGCTTGTAATAGTTGTGTGCATATTTGTATTCCTAGAATATATCATGCTGAGTGTAAGCATTTATATAGCATTGAACAGTATACCACTAATATGCATATGATTGGTAAGTTGGATGAACATTCCATTGTTGCTTGTCTAGAATGAAACCTCTTTGCTGACATGCTGAGAGCTGTGCACGCTCTTGATAGTATGTTCTGGTAGAGATGGAGGGCATCTAGATAGCCACTGTATGCATACAAGATATGGAAAAGTGTTGTGCCAAACTATTGGTCAAGATAGTTGCATAACTATGTGAATCATATCTGTATGCATAATAGGTTATCATGTCAACATGATTTGATGATTATGAAGTATTACTAATCATGTAATTAATTTTCATTTGTAGGAAAGATCATGAAGAATGATGAACACCGAACAAGTGATGGATGTTCAACAAGAAGATTTACAAATCAAACATACTATAGAAGGCTCGTGGCTAGAAGATTCTCTTAAAAAGAGGAAGAGGATCATGACGAGATATTTGCTCCAAGTGGCTAGATAAGACCATTCTCTTAATGGTGTAATTGAAGAAGAAGTACGAATCGAGAAAACTCCCAGGATTAAATTGAAGGAAGCTCTGTACGGATACCTGTGATCGATAGTCATTTGATGAGCTTAATGATCACCATGGTTGATGCGGATTTCAACCTTTGCTACAAGGTTGAAGATGGTGTCTATATACAGATGACATTCTTCTCTTAGATGAATGCAAGAAGGAACTCACCACAGAGTTCGAATGATCTTGAGGCTCATATTAGTAGACCCATCTGACGAGAGATGGCACGGATAGATATGCAGAAGATCACTCAATGCAGAGTATGAATGATGTTCAGTTACAGAGGGAGAATCGATAGCTTCTTGATAAGCTTGGGCTTTACCAAAAGTAAAGCTGATCCTAACCTTTACCTTAAGGTTATGGATGATGAACTTGTCATACTATTACTGTATGTGGATGATCTCTTTTTGACAGGGAATGAGAAACAGATCATGGAAAGCAAGAAGAAGCTAGCTACAGAATTTGAGATGAAAGATCTCGGATTGATACATTACTTCCCAGGTCTGGAAGTATGGCAAGGCTCAGAAGGAATCTTTCTCAACTAGGGAAAGTATGCTGTGGAAATCTTGAAAAGATTTGATATGTTGGAATGTACAACCATGGCCACTCTCCGGGTTCCGACTTGAAGTTGTTAGCTGATGACTCTTCAAAGTTAGTGGATGTAACTCTGTATAGACAGATTATTGGGTCATTGATGTATTTGACGAATACAAGGCCAGATATATGCTTTGCTGAGAACACCTTGAGTCAGTATCTAGTGGAACCTAGGTGTGTTCACATGATAGCTGCAAAGCATGTGATGAGGTACCTAAAGGGTACGATAGACTTTGATCTATGTTATCTTGGAGATCATGACTTCAGATTGTATGGCTACACAGATGCTGATTGGGTAGGAAGTGTACATTGGGCGGATGTTATTGTCTGGGATTTGCCATGATCTCGTGGATTAGCAGGAAGCCGTATAGTGTGGCTCTCAGTACAACTGAAGCGGAATATATAGCTGCTTGCTCTGCTAGTTGTGAAGCTCTATGGCTTTGAAATTTGTTATCAGGATTGTTTGACTTAGAGATGGACTCCACTGTGATCCTGTGTGACAACCAGAGTTGTATCAAGATGACAGAGAATCCAGTATTCCATGATAAGTCAAAGCACATAGAGATCCGATATTTCTATATACGGGATATGGTGCAGAAAGGAGCTATCAAGCTCGAATATGTGAGCACTGACGAACAAGTTGCTGATGTATTGACCAAACCTCTGTCTCGAGTAAAGGTTGAGTATTTCCGAGACAAGCTTGGTGTCGTTCAGAAGGACCCTCCTCGAAAGGGGGAGCGATGTGGTTGATGATGAGATTGCCTATATTGACAGTAAGGTCAATGATGAGGATACCTGTGTTGATATGGATACGTGTATCGATGATGAGGATACTTGTGTCGATGATGTGGATACTGTATTGATGAGGATACTGTATCATTGATGTGGATACTGTATTGATGAGGATACTGTATCGATGATGTGGATACTGTATTGATGTGGATACTTGTATCAATGATGAGGTTACTTGTTCCGATGATGAGGTCGATGATGAGGTTGCTGGTTATGACAATGAGGTCGATGCATGGTCCTTAGACTTTGTCTAAGTGGACGAGGAGGGATTGTATCATCCCTGGACTTAGGTCCCTGAACAGATCCGTAGACTCTTGTCTTCGAGAAAGATGTTGGTGAATGATGTAATGTGCGCTCCTGGACTGCTCAGCATAGCAGTAGGTGATCATTCACAAAACCTGTAATGATGTAATGTTCGCTCCTAGATTAGCAGGTGATCATTCATAGGTTGTAAATCCTAGATCTGATCTAGGTCACACCCCAGTTGAAATAGTACTGGCTCTGTGGTTGACTGGAATGATGTAATGTTCGTTCCTAGACTGCTCAGTGTAGCAGCAGGTGATCATTCGCAGGTCTTGTAATGATGTAATGTTCGCTCCTGGACTGCTCAGTGCAGCAGCAGGTGATCATTCATAGGTGATAAAATCCTAGATTTAATCTAGGTCACATCCAGTATGAAAAAGGACTGGCACTGTGGTTGGGATAGCATCATCTCTGAACGCTTGGTTCAAAATGTACGTGATGGGGATTGCATCATCTCGGAACCACTAGTTCAAAATGTACGTGATGGGGATTGCATCATCCCAGAACCACTAGTTCAAAATGTACGTGATGGGGATTGCATCATCCCCGGACTTCCGTCCCTGAATTGATCTGTAGACATATGTCTCCGAGAAGTGGTCCCTAGTGGATGAGAGGGGATTGCATCATCCCCGGACTTCGGTCCCTGAATTGATTCGTAGACATATGTCTCCGAGAAGTGGTCCCTAGTGGACGAGAGGGGATTGCATCATCCCCGGACTTCGGTGCCTGAATTGATCCATAGACATATGTCTTCGAAAAAGAGGTCCTTAGACTCTGTCTAAGTTGACGAGTGGACTGCATCGTCCCTAGACATGTTATGGTGTCTTAAATGGATCATGTGTATTGCAGGGTATGCTGCTATGATGTTGTTGATCGTGATGGTCTAGATGACGATGCTGTTGATCGTGATAGTCTAGATGACGATGCTGCTGATCGTGATGGTCTAGATGACGATGCTGCTGATCGTGATGATCTAGATGACGATGCTGTTGATCGTGATGATCTAGATGACGATGCTGATGATCCTGTGATGACGATGCTGATGATCCTGTGATGACGACGCTGTTGATCGATAGGATCCAGATGATGATGTTACTGTAGCTATTTGAGTGCTGCAGAAGATGAAGACTCAATACTGAAGATGAAGATGTTCCAGTAACTGTTTAATTTATTGATGATGTATGAAGAAAGCTTCCAATGATTTATAGATGTATCATGTATCATGTAGTTGATGACTCCTTGCTCGTGCAGATGTTGTTATAATATCCTTCTCGTTAAGGGGGAGTGTTGAAATATTGTAACTTCTAAGAATATTATATTTGTACTTTATTATTCCGGAGATGTTTCCTTCCTCCGTGAAGACCTTATTGTATATTCGGAGATGTTTATTCCTCCGTGGAGAATGTGGTAACTTGGGTTATTAGACTTCCCTAGTGGGGGTCGGCCCTGTATGAGTCATGTGGGTTAAAGGGTTATTAGACCACCCTAGTTGGGTCAGCCCTGTCACATTATGTTAAGTGGTTAAGTTGGGGTTGACCTGGTTTGTGTAAAAGACAAGTCGGAGTTGTGTATAAATAGAGGAGGTGTGTTCCTCACTTAACACACATTCACTCACTTGTGATTAGCGCATAAGTGAGAGAGAGATCTGCTATGGAGGAGAAGGAGCTCATGGTTGTGGTTTACATCTTTGTATTTGCTGGTCATCTATATTGAGGAAGCTTTGCTGGGTTTTCTACCCCATGAGGGTTTCCCAGGATAAATCTGTGTCTCTTGTGTTTATGCTGTGCTTGTTGTTCTTTCAGTGATCCTGTATATGCTATTGTTGTGAAATGGAATGTAATGCTGATATTTTATGTCTTAGCGTATTGAATCTTAACAAAGGCATAGTTGTTGCTTCATGAGAACCTACAGCGGAAGAAGCCTATGCTTCCATACAACAACGAATACATTCAGAGGCATGAGTTTCATGGTTCACTGATGCCTACATTTATTTACAACTGCTGTCATGTGCACTTCATAACGATGATAAATGCTTTGGTCCTTACATACTTGATGTTGTGTCTTGCCTTCCATTGTTTGGTTATTGACTGTCCACATTTATGAGATTAGTTTCAGCATATTTTATAACAATGGTTAGCCATGTTTTTCAAGACTTGATAGATACTTGGATGTGAGAAGGTTTTTATGGTGTTTTATTGACAGTCCTTGTTTTGATTACACACATGGATCTCATGGGATTGGTAGTGTAAAATCCACTCTTTTGGAATATATTCTCTCAAGAATCCAAATCAATTTTTATATGACGGGAGTGTGAAATAAAAAAAGCTTCAACATTTATTAAGTAAGCATTCCATGGGCATATTTTAAAATCAGCAATTACAGTAGTACTCCAGCACATCCTTAACAGTATTGTGGTGTAGGTAGAAGATGAGACAATTTTATGACATTCTTTTCTCCACATGAAGATTGGAGGGCTACAAAACTCATTGGAATTTCCAGATTTTGTCTTGGGGCAGCCACATCTTTGCTGGGTCATCTTAATTACATGGTGAACTTGGCATTTTGATACCATGAGCTGATTTGAATTAGGTTTGATGCTATCACAAAATTTATATGCATGAGTTTTGTTGAGTGATGGAGAGCCATATAAATCTGATATCTACATTCATGTAGCAACATCCTAAACAAATCTGCGATATGTTCTTTTCCATGGAGAAATGGGCCAGCAGTTAAAGATGAAAATGTTTGTGAAAATTAATTTGAGAATTATTGAATGCTGCATATATTGGTTTATATCTTCCAAGGTAATTGAGAATGAGATCATGTTAAGTTTGGGGGAGATGGCTATTTACAACTAAGATGACAACTCTTCTTTTGCATGAGGACATGCAACATATTCAGTTTGGGGGAGTGGTTTTTGGCATTCTTTGTGTAATTCACTGCTAACCACTGTCTGTTAATGTGAATGCTTAGATCAATCTTGCAAACATACTTGTTTTTACTCATTCACAGCTTGCAAAAGTGCAGAAATTGAAGTGAGCATATCTTGCAATTGGTAAGCTGGATCTTCATGAAACTTGGACAGGTGATGATTGAGTTGAAACTTACCAGATTTGGTCTTCATGATGTTATGCATTCCCCGTGCACGGTTTTCGAGAAAATGGCCATCATCACCTACATCCATTTTTCCTATATCTCGAGATCCGTGCATCAGATGGATTTGATTTTTGGGGAGCAGAAGCATTATGTTAAGAGGAATGTATTCACCAATTTTCAGGAAAAAATGCTTCATGGATTTCGAAAAAACGACCATCATCACCTACAACCAATTTGCATTTTTGTCGAAATCCATGATGTGGGTATCTTTGATTTTCGGTGTGGAGATGTATTGGACTAGTAAAAACTTGCTTGCAAAATTTCAGCCAAACCCAGTTTGTATTTTGTGAGAAATTGGTTCAGGAAGTTTGCTAAAACACCTGCTGAAACACCTGTAGTGGCTTATTTGTTGATACATGGTTTATTTGCTTATATCTTGGGATTGGTGAATTGAATTGTCATGATTTTTGGTGTGAAGAAGCATTGGGTAAGTATGGACATGCTTGCAAAATTTCAACAAAATCCACTTTGTACTTTGGGAGAAAATAGTCTAAGAAGTTCACTGTTATATTTGTTGAAACACCGCCAACTTCTCCGCTAAGTTGCTGAAACACCGCCAACTTCTCCGCTAAAGTTTTTGCTAATTGCTGAAAGTCCACCAACTTTCATCATTTGCCGAAGCTCCACTGTAAACAGCAAAATCCAAACGAGTTTTTATAGCTTGATCAATGAAAAGGTATTGGGTTGCATGAGGACATGCAACAATTTCAGTTTGGGGGAGATGTTGGGTCACGGATTTGTCCCTATTTTCATTACTTATCGACACCTATTTCATCCATCTTCTTTCTATTATTGCCCATTTATCATTCCATTTTCCATCCATTTGCTGTAACTGCTCGAAAAATACCATATTAGTCTCATTGATGCTTTAGTGGTCAATAATGGTTATTTTCCTTTATTTGTGATGAATTGAAGACCATTATGCATAATTTTACTGATGATGGTTTGTGGAGTGATTTTTCATATTAGCAGCAGTAGCAATCATGGTTCAAGCCTCCAAGGTTGGCATGCTAGCACACGCTCACATGGAGATTCACAACATGGTTTCATTCCTAGGATTGATTATGTGGATTTTTGATTTCAATTCGTGCCCAAGTCCAACATGGCAGCCTCCAGCTCATGATCAAACGATCCCAACCAAAAACGCATGCCAGATAAGAACACATTGATTTGCGTCGCAATTTGCGGGCAGATGAAGAAGAATCTCGAAAATATGGGGCATGGGTTTTGTGCAGAACGGCCTCAATTACTTGATTCATGAGGAAACCGCCCAAAACAACCATGGTTTGAGAGATATGAGTGGTTCTTTAAAGGGGATCTTGCCAGATTTACTGTTGCGGCTGGTGTTTCAAATTAGCAATTTGTTAAAACAGATTACAAGTTGGGAATGCGGTTTCTCATTCTCATGAGAGATTTTTATGTATAAAAATGTAATCATTCTCATGTATGGGGGTTGAACAATTAGTATTGAAATTCACTATTTTTTTCGGATTTGAACTCTGTTGTAATGATTCCAAATTGATAATACATGCTGGAGATTTCATAATCTAGAGTTGTAGACTTTCATTGTGGAGATCCAGCTCTGCTTAGTGGAGGAAGGGCCCTCTTCCTTGAGCAGAGATGCTGGTAGTGTTGATTGTAAGTGTGTTATGTGTGAATTTGTTTATTATTTAGTTCCTGCTTTCATTCATTGTTAGATTTATCATTATTGTTATTCCTGTTAATTCGTTTTGATAGATCGTTGGCCAACATAGCACTTCTTTCAGATTTATGGAATTAGATCTTGCTTTGTAAGAGTTGTTTTTTATCGTAATGTTTGAAGTGTGATTAGATTTACAGTGTTGTGGTTTTATGAATAGGTTTTGAGGTTTGATTTCTTTTCAAGAAGGTGTGATCTAGTTTACAATGAGTTTTGATTTCATACCAATAGATCAACAATGTCAGGTAGAAATTGTGCTTGCATAGATATTGCACGATAGCTTTGAAATAAAAGACTTCCTCGGGTTGACAATTTATGTTCTGGGAGTTTTAGACAATTAATCTCCCCAACGTGCAACTCACATCCAAGCCTACATCAGGTTCCGTGAGGATCTTTGCTAGAACCACCGTACTGGGTGCACATCTAACCGTAATTTGAGGTTCTAGGGGACACTTAGAATTAGTTGTCCCTTGCTCCATCTCACCTCCCAGTCCTTCATTGGGACTTAGTGTGGAATTTAACCATTACATTTCTCTTTCATTTATGTGGCCAAGCAATCATTTTGATACGACATGTGTTCCTCATTTGCTTGGCCTTTTTCATTTACTTTCACTTTAGCCTTTGTGGCTTGATTTGACATTCTTTTAAGCCTTTTGGCTTTATTGCATTTTTCTTTAGGTAGGACAATGATGCTCATAATGCATGTAATGGTGGCAAGTGTGCATGTTTCAAAGACAAGTGGGGAACACCCATTGAATCTACACAATCCTATATTGCATCACAACATCGGAGGCAATCGACCGGGAGTGAATCCCAGGTTTGAAGGTGCAAATCACACACTCTAGCGCTGAGGCACAAATAAACATGGAGTCGTGGTGTACTCAGAGGTCAAAGGGGGGAGGTCTTCATAAGGCCACCCATCTTGGTCTCAGTCAGAGAAGGAGCCAATCATGAATGGGTCGGATGAGTGGGGATAGTGACAAGTGGAACCAAAGATAGCAAACATGTGACAAATGACCAAATCTATACCAAAGTGGGGAGAGGGACCAATGTGCATAAATAGGAGCTTCCAACCAAAGTGGTAAGCTGCCCTTACCAAAGGCCATCACTAAGCATCAAATCAACCAAGTGGATCACCCAGCAAGTCACCATATGTTAAGTTAAAGTACTAATACAAATAAACAAGCCACAAACATACCTGTGAGCATGAACCATAAACTATATACCTACCATACCATATATCTGCTCTGATGAGTGGATCTGAAGAGTGAACTCTGACATATGTGGGCAAGGAAGTGGCAAACCAACTCCGATCTCGCTACTCCTATCAAATCATGGCTAAGCCACCCATCTCAGTGGGGTCATGTAAGGGAAAATAGGACAAGGGGGTGTGGAATGCTGCTCAATGGTGCTCTGGATATACAAAATGCAACTGTGCCATCTCTGATCATAGCTCTAGCTCTACTCAACTCATCTCTGCTCTGGCTCAAAAATGTCTTTGACAATAACTCTGCATCATGGTAACCCCAATTAACATGGATGTGATAATAGGTCCATGACATAATCAACCCATGTGAGTTATGGCATTGAAGGTTTTGACACCTTCATTACAAAGCTCTTCCTGGCCTACAAAAGATGGTAACAGGTATGCCTGAGTTCTCTTATGAGCATGATGGTATCTATAAAGGTTGTGCTCTTGGCAAGAATCCTTTCCTAACAGTAGCAGTAGATCTAAAGGGATTTTGGATCTAATCCATTCAGATATATGTGGTCTTATGACTTCACCTTCGATGAGTGGTTTTATATTATGTGATTTTCATAGATGATTGGTCCCACAAGTCTTGGATTTACTTTCTAAAGACTAAGAATGACACTTGTGATAAGTTCAAAGAATTCAACGCATTGGTTGAAAATCAGTTAGGAAGGCACATTCGTATATTGAGGTCAGATAATGGAGGTGAGTTTGAATCTCATCATTTTGATGATCTTTGTCGAGAAGCAGGGATCAAGAGGGAGCTAACTGTGCCCTACAACCCTCAATAGAATGGAGTTGTAGAAAGGAAGAACAAAACAATATGTAAAGTTGCCAGAGCTATGTTATGTGATCTAGATCTTCCTTTATCTCTATGGGCTGAGGCTTCCAGTATTGCTGTCTACATTCAGAACAGAAGCCCTCATACTATTTTGGGGGAAAAGACTCCAGAGGAAGTGTTCATAGGTAAGAAACCAACAGTTGATCACATGAGGATTTTTGGCACTCCAGTTTATATCCATGTGCCAAAAGAAAAGAGAACAAAGTTGGAGAAGACAACTTTTCTCAATGGCAAAATTGAAGGAGAAGTCTACTTACAGCAGCCAGAAGGTTTTGTGATCCATGGGAAGGAATCCCATGTCTGCAAGCTGGAGAAAGCCTTGTATGGGCTAAAACAGGCCCCAAGGGTCTGGTATGCAAGAATTGACAGTTACCTTCATAGCTTGGGTTTCTCCAAGAGTGTTGTTGACTCCAACCTGTATTTCAAGGTTGTACAGAACCATCCTTTGATCTTGGTTTTATATGTTGATGACTTGTTCCTTAGTGGAGAGGAACAACTGATAGCTCAGTGTAAGAGGGAGCTTACTTTAGAATTTGAGATGAAGGATCTGGGTCTTATGTATTATTTTCTTGGTCTAGAGGTTCGGCAAAATCCAAATGAAATCTTCCTTGCACAAGGAAAGTATGCAATTGATATATTGCGAAGATTTGGGATGCAAGATTGCAAGCCCATGAACACACCTGTGGTGTCAAACTTGAAGAAGCTACATGAGTCAGCTTCTTGTTCAAAGTCGGTGGATCCTACCTTCTACCGTCAGCTTATTGGATCATTGATGTACTTGGTACATACTACACCAACTATCTGTTATGTAGTGAGTGCATTGAGTCAGTTTATGTCTGAGCCTAAGCACATACATTGGATAGCTGCTAAACATGTGCTTAGATATTTGCTAGGGACTATTACTTATGGGATCAGATACACTTTCAGCAATTGAGTGATGTTACCTGGTTATGCTGACTCTAATTAGGCTGGCAGTGTGGTGGACCGGAAAAGTACATCCGAGTATTGCTTCAGTATGGGATTAGCCATGATCTCTTGGTCCAGTAGGAAATAGGGTTCCATAGCTCAGAGCACAACAAAAGTTGAATATATTGCTGCTAGTGATGCCTGCAGAGAAGCAGTGTGGCTTAGGAAGCTACTATCTGATTTGTTTGGTGGAAAGCTTGAGCCAACTATTATCCATTGTGATAACCAGAGTTGCATGAAGCTTTCAGAGAATCCTGTGTTTAATGACAGATCGAAACACATTGAGATGAAGTATCACTTCATTAAAGATATGGTCCAGAGAGGTGCCATAAGACTTCAGTACATTCGTACAAATGAGCAGATTGTTGATGTGCTGACCAAGCCTTTATCATTGACGAAGTTTGTGTACTTCCGAGATAAGCTTGGTATTGCAGAGAATGGCTCTCTCGTTGAGAGGGAGTGTTGATTTTTGAGCAGCATTAAGAGCCATTCTTCGAGAGAATGGAGGACCTAGTCAGGGACCAGGGGGTTGATCAACATTCAGTCTAGGACTGAAGCTCATCCTGGGACTGAAGCTCAGCCTGGGGTTGAGAACCATTCTCCGGGAGAATGGAGGACCTGGTCAGGGACCAGGGGGCTGATCAACATAATTCAGTCTGGGGATGAGAGCCATTCTTTAAGAATGGAGGCACTTGGTTAGTTACCAAGATATTGACTTCGGTCAACCTTCAGCTTGGGGCTGAAGAACCTGGTTAGGGACCAGGACCTGGTCAGGGACTAGGACCTGGTCTGGGACCAGGACGTTGATTCAAACAACGTGAAGTCCTTGATTGGATCTAGGAAAGTGTTGTACGCCTCTCCTTGGTCAGTGGGCTATGGGACCTTCTCAAGGGACTGGCCACCCCTTGTTGATGTACCTAGCACATGACCTCGGTGAGCAAGGAGAACAAGAATAATCTTTTTTATTTATGATGATGTACTTTGAGTTGACATGTGTGGACCATAGAGACCAAGAGAAAGGTCTTAAATGACTTGCTTAAATATTTAGGGTCATAGAGCCCATTATTGAAGGACCATGAACCCCAATGAAGGACCAAGAGACCCTTTGATGGTCCAAGAACCCCAATGAAGGACCAAGAGACCCATTGATGGTCCAAGAACCCCAATGAATGACCAAGAGCCCACTAGTAAAGGTTCAAGATAAAAGTTAAAGGGTTAAAAGAAAAAATTAAAATATTAGAATCCTAACTAAATTGGATTTTAACATTTAATTAATCCTAAATCTAAGGACATGACCCTCAATGATGTTTTATAAATAGAGAAGCACTCTCATTTGGAAAACACATTTATGCAATCTCCATTTATGATCCAAAAGTCAAATTTGTGGGGCATCTTCTCTATCTTCATGATCCAGTTCAGTCTTGAAGGCAGCTGCAGGGATTTTGGTGCTATTATTGAGGTCTGATCATTTTCTGAGGGCAGCCGAAATTGTTGGGGACTGAGCTGCTGCTACCCGAGCCCTGCTAGGGCTGCTTCCAAGCAGGCCGAGCCCTGTTAGGGCTTTCCTCTCTCAGCTGCAGGGGTAAACCTTGAAGAGGAAATAGGCCGGGTCTGTTTCAAGGCAGGCCGAGCCCTGTTTAGGGCCTATCCCATGCAGCCGCTGCCTTGAAAGGGATGATATTCAGCCACCGAATCTACTGGGCATCCAAACAGTCAAACAGCTCAGTCCTGTAGACTTCAGACAGTCAACAATCTGGTCAACAGCAGCTACAAACAGTTAAAGGCAACCACAGAATTATCTTCTTTGGTCAACAGTTGACTCAGCTCAGTGATGGGTCTGGTTAGGGTTTGATGACAGTGGTTATCTTGCTCAGAAAAGTTCATCTACAGGCAGCCTGCTGCTTATTTTGGTATGTGTGCCCTAGGGTCAAAATCTACAGTGATGTAAAAGTCTGCTCTTTGTATCTGCTCATGTAACTCTCAGTCTTCTCATATATAAAGAAGATTATTCTTGTTGGGGTTTTTATACCTTGAAAGGTTTTCCCCAGGATAAATTTTGTCTCTTTGTGGATGGTTGAATTTTTCTTTACAGTTGATTAGCTATTATTCTTTACTGTTGCTACACAATCTCAGAATTCAAGTTTTAAAGTCTGCTAAAAGGTTAAAAAGACTGTTACTGCTATTAATCTCAGATCTATGTTAAAAATTTAACAGGTCATTGAACTGCATCAAAATTGCAGAAATGACATCTTTGGTAGCGTTTGTGGAAATTATAGTGTCTATAGAAAAATTAGGTTAGGAGAGCATGGGGTCAGAAGAGATGGCCTTCTTTATATCTTGAAAAACAGTCTCGCTATCATCTGGCTAGTGAAATTCTTGGTCTTTTCTTCAACAGGCTGTGAATGGGGTTAACCATCCTGGCAAAATCTGGAATGCATCTTCTCATGAAGTTTATTTTGCCCATGAAGGATTGAATCTCCTTTTTTGAGGAAGGAGGGGCCAAATGCTGAATAATACAGATCCTAGTCGGGTTTATGCAAATACCTGAATAAAAAACATGACCAGGCAATTTACCATATGTTGCACTAAAACTGATTTTGAAGAAAGATTTGCACAAAATGGTCAAAATGATCACCTTGGATTTTCGAATGGACAGTTAAGTCATCAAGGTAGTCTTGTAGTAGAACACCTATAAGGTCATCAAAGGCTATGCGCCTCCCTCTTTGGAATGTGGCACCTGCATTATTACTCCAAGAGGCATGTGGTCTTGTTATCATGCAAATCTGTACCAGCAGGCTTGCCTAATAATTATAGGCAATCTAGACTTATCACTGCTAGATGCTTTTTGTTTGGATTGGTGCTTTTCTAGTCTTAGGGGTATCCCTAAAAGGCGATTGCTGTCATCTAAACAATGAATCTGCAAGGAACTCCAAGATGGTTAGCACACAAAGGCTTGCTCTTGAGTTGCCTGTAAACAGTCAAGGGTGATGACAAAATTTAATTAAAATCAATAAGGGCTGGATCAGATCCTTAAGACAGTCATAACAACAAATTCACGAAGATGGACGAATTGAATGTGCACTTAGGTGAAGATAAATCAGAATAAGTGCACTCTAACTTGCCATAACACTACAAAACAATTTAACCAATGACACCCAAGAGATTCAAGGAGCTACAGCAAAGCATAATTGGATCACATCACATGTTACTCAAGAGATTGATCGTGTCAGAGTGAGTCTCAGGTGATAGGCTGCCATGGATGTTATTGCTTGCAGTGGTGGCAGTAGTGTGAGGTATGGAAGGTGAAAGAGAGGAGAGTCCTTTGCTGCTACAAACTGCCAATAGAATAATAATGTCCAACCACCAAACTGTCTCTGAAATCTGTGTATGAAGAACTCTCATCTCCTCCAACCAAGTTGCCCTTACTGCTGGAAAAGAGGAAATAAATCACATAAAATGCCCAAAAGCTTTGCATGCAAGTCAATTTGGATTAACTTTCTGTCTAGATGAGTTTTTGTGCTGTTTGAGAATGCTTTACATGTTTCTTATCATCATTCCTCTAGCTGCAATGTTCTGTTTGAAAGACATACTAAAACCTGCTTCACTGTAGCCTTGTCCAGCATGTCTATCATCACTTTTGCTGCCATTATATTCTCTAATTCACTGTCTTCTGGCTTGCTAGCACTTTTCTTGTAAAAAATGAGTCTAGACTCTAGAGTCTAAACTACCTCCACAACTCTCTTGAACAATGAACTTGCATGCAAGAATTTGCAAATATAGCACACAAGGTCAAATCGGTCTTTTTGGATTTATTCACATGCCAATATTGGATAAAGTTGAGCCTAAGCTTTTCTTGGCAAAATCAGCATGGTAAACTTAGAATGCTTGCCAAATCAAGAATGAGAGGGCGAGTTAGGGTATAAAACACTTAAATTATTTAAGGCTTAAATTTAGGCTAGATAGAATTAGCACATGCCAAATATACCTAAGAGGTCAAACTAGGTCGTGGAGTGGTCAAATTTAGCATAAGGATCAAGATTTGGAAAGTCAAACTTGGTAAGAATGAGCCTAAACATAGCCACTGGAATTAGGGTTTTGGGTTAACAAAGTAGTAAGGCATTTTAGCATAAGAAAATTTTGGTAACTCTTGTTAACACTTGATTTGCCTTATAAATCTGAGTGTTAGTCTACGTGCATATTCATGGATATCATTTTATGTGAGCTCAGTGTTATAGAGTTCACTATTTGGCATCGATAGCTCGTGAGTACATTATGAGGTGGATTGGTTAGTCGGTCCATTGATGCAACATCGACGGTTTGTGGAGTGCGTTTCAAACTTTGCATATGGTTGTGTGTCTTTATTATTCAAGGGTAGATGTTTGGACAAAGTTCGGACAAGTTATTTTTATACAGTTACAAGCAGAAGATACATCCTAGATACATGTGGAAAGATGATACAGTAGCAGTAGTCATCCCATACTTACAGATTCAGTGCAGTATTTTGAGTAAGTATGGGATGTTGAAGATCCCTATAGGGTGTGATTAGGTGAGTTGAAGCATCATATTTTGCATGATCTGATCATATTTTTGGATACCCTTTGGGGAGATATGTATGTGGTTCAGTTCTTAGGCAAATTTGAGAAATTGCTATTTTTAGCAATTTATGGAGACTGGTTTGATCAACGATTTGATTTCATATTTGAGGATTCAGTTGGAAGATTTGTCTATATTTTGAGCTTCATCAAATTTTGAGGATAGTCTATTTTTAACAGTGGTATTTTTGGCAGGTTATTGGATATGTGGGGACCCAATATGGCGAGCAACATCAATGTTCGATTTCATGCCATTCTGAGCACTTTGAATTTTTAGGGACTGGTTGTGTTTTTGGCATGGTCTATATTTAGCTTGGTGGGTCCACAGGGAGCTATGGGCTATTTTTAGATAGTGTTGAGCCTTGGGAGGCTTGCCTATGACCTTGGTTGGTGCAACCTCCTTGATGATCCTTCATTTGACCTGGTTTGACTTTGTTTTTTTTTCCCTCATGCCTTTTTGAGATGATTCACCTTGCTATTCTAGTCCTATGGATAAGATAGGGGTTGCTATTTTTATATACCTTATCCTTTCCTAAAATTAACCTTATCCACTTTCCTATTTTATGCCCTATTCATTCCTAAAAATAAGACTATCCACTTTGTTATTTCAGAAGCCTAAAATAATGGTTCTAAATTGATCTTCATTTATCCCCATAGTTTAAGGCTTAATTTTAGGGAATCATTTTCTTAAAAAATTCGTAGGGCTTATTTTAGGCATGAAAAAGTGCATTAAAATAAGTAATTAGTCATATACAAGTGTAATTTCTCTTATGAATGGTTAGTATGGAAGGAGGGGGATATTTTAGAGGAATATTTTCTTCATACACATGCTTTTTTCACTAAAAAATGAGTGCTATATTTGGCGATGATTATTCTTATCCTTTCCCTCCCTCATTCTTTTCTCATTCTTTCGTCTATATAATTTATGAAGTAAAGAAAAGAAGAGACTTTCTTCGGTGAGATTTTGAGCTGTTGAGTTGGTGTTTTTCTCCTCCTTTGCTTCTTCTTCCTTGAGAGATTGAGATTGATAGCTAGCGTGGAGTACCTATGGTGGAGAGTTGGTTTTGCTAGCTTGTGACTAGTACTGTCCCATTCAACAGGTTTGCTTTGTACCTTGAAGTGTTGTTGTTCAAACGTGTTAGAACTTTGTTCATTCTACAACTTTTGATAATAAAAATACAGATTTTCTTGTCAACTACTACAGGTTCTTTGTGTGAAACTTCTATTTTCTTAGGATTTCGTGTGTTATTGCTCTTAATCTTGAAGGGTTTCAATGAATAGGCCTTGGAATATCTTCTGATGATTCACTTCTTTTCTTCCTATCTCGTTGAATCCATTAAAGGTACTGGTTTACTAAAGTTTTAACTCTTGATCTCCCATATAAAAGTGAACTATCATACCTACATCGAAAATTGTGCATTAGTCATTTTTAGATCACTTTAATTCAATATTTAGTTAAATTACAGCAAGAATTAGCTTGCTGTAATTTGATTTTTAGCATAGAAAAAGAGAGAATCTTTAGGGTTTATTAGTTTAGAATTGCATTGGATTGGGTGCCCAAAACTTAGATTATTAAACTTTTAAACACATGATAAAAACAGACTCAAGTAAAATATTCTTTTATTACAATGAAGTCATTTGATACAAAGGGTTTGGTCTCCTTTTATGCCATTGGCTTGGTAGTTGTGCTACTGTTATAATCTAACTAATTTATTTAAGAATATATGAGCATGACTTTTACTTTAGATTATAACTACTATTGGAGCATTTTATTCCAACACCCCCCTTAATGTTACAATATCAGAATTACAACAAAAAACATAAAATGAAAACTTATTCTTTAGGTAGCTTCTTTCTTCTACAGATATGGAATCTTCCATGTATTCCATCATGCTATCTCTTCACCCTTGTAAGGGTAGAATTCTTGAATTTCCAAATCTTCTAAATTCCTAAGTTTCTGAATTCTTTGAATTCCCAAGACTTGAATTATTTTGAATCCTTTGAATTCCCAAACTCTTGAATTATTCTGAATTCCTGAATTCTTGAATTCCTCAAATTCTAAAACTCCCGAATCATTGAGATTTCCAAATTCCTGAATTACTTAGACAACAATCCATGCTGAGTTAAAATAAAAATTCAAAATATGCTTTTGTCACTGTCATGCATTGCATTTGATTCATTGGGGTTAGCAGCTATTTTCACTTTTTTAAAGATTTAATGCTCCACATCCAGTCTCAAATAAACTCATCAAAATCTCAACATATTTTCAGAATGAAAAAATTCTCTGTATAATCTTTCTACTTCTGTAATAAGATAAGTTAAGATAATTTTACTAATGTCCAACCTAAGTCACCTGACACGAGGACACGAGACACGAGTGTCCCCATGGGACACGGTGACCCCTGGAATCAGGACACGAAGGACACGTTTTATATATATTTTAAATATATTAAAATTTAAAAATATAGACATATAGATCCAATAAAATATAAACAAATATTATATACTTTTATAAACAAATATTATATACTTGCATTTCTTCGGTTATTATCCTATCACTATATAAAATTACAAAGTGCAATTATATAGAATCCTCATTTCATATAATTTATAATTCTATGAATGAATATTTACATTCATTATTCCTTTTCCTATCTTTACATAAATTCAAGTTTCACACAATTTACAATTATATAAATGAGCGTATGTACATTGGGGACATAAATGATTATGTGTAAATAAATGAATCATTTTCTATTAAACAATTAAACAATTAAACAATTCTTTGGAAGACTCGGTGTGCAACTGAATCATTTTCTATTAAACAATTATAAAAGCAATTATAATATTCTTGTACTTGGAGATGAGGCCTGGCGCGCGGACTGAAAAAATTACTATGGTTCTGTCGCCGGTGAATAAGTTCACGGATTATCTATCTAACTCCTGTACATTAATATTTATTATATTATCCTCTTAAAAGTTTCATACTTATAAAGAACAATTCGAATAATGGGACTTTAGTTCCCAATGTTCAATCTAATTGTTTATTTAAAAAGGAAAACAAGACTTAAGAACTGAAGTCTAAGTCACAAAATTCATACTGGAATACGATCTCAATAACCCAGCTGGCATTTGTAAGACAGCGCATGACTCTGAAGATCGCACCTACTCACTGTGGGGAGAAGACGCCGAATAATCCTCGGTTTACATCTCAGGATCAAAATCCAGATACAATCAATTACGCATAGTGTAAATTGCGATCAGCGATCAGTGAGAAATCAATATCGGTCGGTAATGTACAGTACGCCGGTCTACTGCTCTCTCAGTTCAGAGTTTTCATTAGATTTCAGGTTTCTAAAGACGGAAAGACTCACTTCTGGGGTCTCTCTAGCTCTCCCTTCACTTACAAATGACAAAAAAAAAACCAAAAAAGCCTGTTTTATGGGCCCACGGGCATCCTTCTCAGGCCTTTTCGTGTCCTGGAATTGGGACACGCTGTGCAGAGTTAGGACACGCGTGTCCCGAAATCGGGACACTTTTTTTTCGTGTCCCCCACGTGGGGCAGTCGTGTCCACGCCCAAACGTTGCCCACGGGACACTTGGCCCTAGAGGGACGTGTCCGGTTTCTTAGTGTCCAACTAATGGCCACTAAAGTAGGTCAATGGTATTGTATGATTTTCTATGTATAATCTTTCTATTTCTGTAATAAGATTAAGATACGATAAGATAATTTTATTAATTTCCAACAACGACCACCAAAGTAGGTCAATGGGACTGTGTGGTACAATGATGTCATTACAAAGCAAGAGCACCAAAAAGTCTCTTATAAAAAGCGAGATACATAAAGTAAAGTATATCATGAGATCTATGCTAAACATGAAAAACCCTTGACCCTGAGCACTAGAGGCTGCACAGAGAGGAAAATTTACAGGAGGAATGGATTCAGGCACGAGGTAGGTGTGTCATGGAATAGACTAATCTCTCCTGACATTTGAGGCTGAATGAAGGAAACTTAGCATAGAATGGTGTCCAAAGGAGGGTCTGGTGGAAGATCGGGACCACCCACTATGATGTTGTATAAGGGAGGTACCATGTCGCTGAGGCCTAGTGAATCTTGTTTGCTTGATGGTAATGGATCTAATCAAGATGTGTCACTGAGATCTTTTGGGGTGGTGAGTGGTCCCATGGATTTGCACTGATATGGAATCAAAGGCCATGCTGGTACCTTTCTGTCTCTTGGTGCCTTTACCTGAAGGGAGAACTGTGAAAAAGGAGGTAATCCGTTGGATGGAATCCAATTTGGTAGGAGGTTGAAGAATATGGGTTTGGAGCTTGAGGGCCATAAGGCCAAGCATCTTTGATCGAGGTATCCGAAGAAACTGGCTAGTGTTTGGGTCCCTCCGAATAAATAATGAAATTGCCCACAAATCTCATAGTAGGTGGGGTAGAGGAAGATGAAGTGCTCCTCTGTATCGACCTTGCGAAGATGCCACAACTGGCAAATCTTATCTGCCTGTATAGTTTGGTGATCCGTCTCGACCCGAAGTCTATGTGGGCCAACTCGAAATTGGTTCAAGGGGATTAAAAGAGAGTGCATCCAATGACAAGATGTGTATGGGGGTTGGATTATGAGTCCATCCCTCACCTCCATGAAGTGCTCAACATAGAAGGTCATCTTTGGACATAACCTTTTGTGGGGGTTAGTCTAAGTTGGTGAAATATATATGCAACATGTCTATACATTACATAGGCTTCCAAAGAGTATTGTTAGTGATCGTGATTTGTTTAAGCTTCTTGTATCATCTTCATGCCATGTACCAACTAACATGCTCAAATGTCTAGACAAATAGAGATTGTGAACAAGTATCTAGAGGTTTACTTGAGAAACTTTGTAGTAGGAGAACAAGCTCCTTGGCCAAAATGCTTACAATTGGTAGAGAATTGGTACAATAAAACATACCACACATCCATTGGAATGTTGCCATTGAAGGCCTTTATAGTTATGATTGGACTTTGTTGATTGATTTGACTATTGAAGAAATTCAAGTGCAAGTTGTGAGAGATTTCTTGGAGGAAAGTCAGTTGAGATAGAAGCAACTACAGAAGAACCTCAAATTGGCAAAATATAAGATGAAGTCCCAACGAGACCAACATTCCAGTGAGTGACAATTTCAAGTGAGAGATTAGGTCTTCTTGAGATTACGATCTTTTAAGCATGTCTCTCAAATGGAAATGACTGGAGAAACTAGGGCCATATTAGGGTCTAGCAAGAGTGGGATAAGCTACATATAATTTGCTAGAAGGGTCACAAGTGCATAATAACTTAAATGTCTCATGCAAGAAAGTGATTAGGCAAAAGGTTAAAATTTCAAATCTTGCCTCTCTTCGATGATGGAGGACATGTTCTTTTGATTTTTGAGTGCTTTTTGGCAACTCAAAAGAAGAAGGTGAGGATTAAGGTACTGCTAGGATAACTCATTTAGTGTAAGAATTTGCCATTGGATGATGCCATGTAGGGAGGCATTGGAACACTTCAACATCCAACACTACAATTGCTTTAGGGCTAAGTTGCATGATACGGGGAAACAAAAACGTGTATCCGATACGGGAACGCGATAGAAATGTGACCCCCCAAAATTTAGGAAACGGGGAAGCGCGAAGGACATTAGAAAATTAAATGTGAAACATAAATGACCACTTACAAGTGATAAATCATTAATGATAATTTCAAACTTCAAACATTTAACTATAACATCACATTTTTACTCATGAGTCATTACATTTCAGTCATAAGTCCATCACTCCATTTCTATTGTAAAATGCAAGTTGCCAAATGGCAAATAGTAATATCCAAAATCAACCTTTATAGATGAGGCTACAATGCTACATATATGAAAATGTGAACTGTCAAAACACAAATGATAACTATAACATGGCAAAAGCTAGTAAAAACTAAAGACTCAAAGAGTCAAAGACTAATTGTAAATACTAATAGTCATCATCCTGATCATCATAGTCTTCCTAAAAAATGGAACAAGATGCACACTCAACAGAGGAATGTGGATTGGAGGAAGAAATTCCAACTCCACTTCTAGGTTGATCAACAATATTCAGTGCAACAAGAGAGATGTCCAAGTCAGCAGTTTCTGGTTCCACATCCCAATCTTTACAAGGCCCCGAGCTATATTCTGGACCTCTACGAGATGCAAGGCGAAGGTTGGAGTGCACATAAACAAGATCCTCATCCTTTTGTGAACCCAACCTATTGCGCTTCACAAAGTGAATAAAACCATAGGTGCTCCAATTTCTTTCTGCCGATGAAGAGCTTGCCACTTGTGAAAGAATACGAATGGCAAGGGTCTGCAAATGTACACCATTTGCTCCATGGCCGATCCACCACCTAACTGGATTCATGGTGCTTCTTTCATCCAAAGCTGATATGTCTGAATAATCATCCAATCCTGCAACAAAACTAGCAGATTCTTCCTTCACCTCCCTATGTAGATCAGCTGGAAACATTCTCATAATAGCTTTTTTCACTCCATTGGCCACCTCTCTATCCTTATGTGGAGCCTTCCTCTTCCCATTGCTTTGAGCAATGAGGCCTTCATCATAGAATCTCGGGTTCAAGGCATGTGCTAAAGTGTGAAGTGGAGTGTTGAAGTTGTTCCACCTGAGGTTGTGAGAAAGAAAACAAATCAGCATGGGAATAGTAAAATTAAAAAGACTAAAAGTAAAACAAATCAGCAATAAAAAACATTTATAATGGAATTATGGAAGACTAAGTAAAAAGTAGAAACCAAAAATTCAAATGAAAAATTAGGAATCAGTATTAAAGTGTGAAGTGGACGACCTCTCAACCATGATTTTCTGCACTAAATCAACAAGCTGAGCATCAACAAATAATAACTGAGGACTCTCTTGTGAAATGATTTCCATAGTTTTCTCAAACATGGTGGTGTCCATGCCATCATATACCTCTCCCAAGAAAGGTTGGTCCGTGTCAGCACTGCAGAGAAGCTCAATTGCGGGGCCTGTGAACTTGAGCAAGAAATCTATCTTGCTCCACCACTCCCCATCAAGGCACAACCTGCGCACCATAGTTCCCCGCTCCGAATTTGCCTGCCTCCACTCAACCCAAAGTTGACTCACCACCATAGAAACTAATGGTTGCTTAACCTCAACGAGGTGACACAACATGATGAAGTTGGAGGCAAATCTTGTCTCAGCAACTTTCAACAACTCCAATTTGGAGAATTCTCGAAATATTGCTTGAGACTGGTGGTGGTTGGTGATGAATTTAATTATCTCCCTTGCTTGCCCTGTTAGTTCCTTTATCCATGGAACTTTTTTGTCAATTTCTTCTAAGATCAAATTTAGATTATGGACAATGCATGGTGTCCAAAAAATGTGGTCATACCTGCTCTCAATAATTAGACCTGCAGCTTTGCAAACCAGTGCATTATTCGTGATAACTTGCACCACCTTACTAGGCCCTATTTGCTCAGTAGCTTTCATTATAACATCAACAATAAAAGGAGCATCCTTTACCTCCCCTGAACAGTCTTTAGCCTTTAGGAACATTGCTCCTTTTGGTGAAGTGGCGATAATATTTATCAATGGTCTTCGCCTAGTATCTGTCCATCCATCAGAGACAATGGTAACACTAGAGCTACCCCAAGAAGCACGAATAGGTGATAGAACATCCTCCAAAAGCTCCTTCTCTTTTTTTAGGAGATCGGTTCGTACTTTTTCATAGTTGGGCCCCTTGAACCCTTTGGGAGCAGTGTTAATTGCCCTGACCATGTCTTGCCAATAAGGAGATCGAACCACGTTGAATGGGATACCACAAGCATAAAGGGCTCTAGCCACTCTTGTTTCAGCTTCTTCCCTCCCCTGAACATTCACCATTTTAGCTATCCTGCTGTCTTGAATTGAAGGAGAAGGACTATTACTGATTTTTGATGCATGTCCCTGTGTTTGACTCTGAGTTGCCTTCCTCTTCCTTGCTTCCAGCACAATCCTTGGCTCCATGGACGGAGCTTGACGTGTGGCATTATTAAGCTCATCATGTCTTCTTTTAACCCTATCAGCCTCGTACTGTTCATTCTCAAACTTCCTCCTTTCCCCTGGATCACTTGTTTTCATGCAACTATCAACCCCTTTTCCTGTTTCATGCAAAAAATGTGCCCTCATTCTTGGGTAAGAGCCCTTATACAGGCCATTGCAAAGCGTGCAATGCCATTCCCATGAACCACCACCTGGAATTCTTGCAATCTTCTTAACATGCCTCCATAATGGGTAATAGTCAGCTCTTTTGTTTGCCTTAGGCAGTGGAGGAAAAGTGGCTTCTTCATTGGCAGCCATTACTTCTGCAAAAAAAGAATAAAGTTGAAAACAAATTAGCATTAAATTTTTTAAAAAGGAAGCATAAACCAAATAAAAAAACATCAAAACCCTGAACGATTACTTGTTGCTCACCACTAAACACCAAACTGTGGCTGCTGCTCCCCTAAAATTCCACAAAACTGGAAAATCGGTTTGCTATAGCTGCTTAAAAATGGTTGCTGTAGCAGCAAATCGATGGTAAAAAATGGAAAATCAGATGGTTGCTGTAGCAGCAAATCGATGGACCCGCCCTCTACCTGCAAAACACATCAATGCAAAGGAATTATTTATCAAAAGGCAAAAGGATATAGAAAATTGTTTACATTATTCCTCAATTAATGCTCAAATCGTGTTCTTCAAACTCACCTTATCATTTTCCTGAAGTAGCCGTCGCGTGCTCAATGCTCAATGCGTTTTGTGAATTACTCTTTGTGATGATATGAAGTTAAATCTTCAATTTATAAAAAAAATTGCTTCCTAAACCCTATTTGACCTTACTAAACCCAAGTTAACCGACTTAACCCACGAAGAAGGCACCGAAAATATTTTTTGGGCCCAGACGACCTTATTTCGAGCTGGAAACGCGACGTACGGACGATGATACGCGCTGGAAACGCGTTTCAGTCCGTATGATGCACGTTTCGCACGTGTGGTACGATATCGTACGGTCTGAAACACGTTTCCAGTGTGTATCAAACACGTTTCAGCGTTTCCAAGCGGAAACATGCATGGTACGGAGGGGGTTTGGCCGTTTCCTGCAACATAGCTTTAGGTAAAATCATCTCAAAGAAGCGGGACTGCTGCAATGCCTAAAGATAACTTGCTTTAGTATTAGTTATTAGTACTCTTTGTGGGTCAATGAATATTTTATTGTCACATATAATTTTTTGTTAGCTAATGAACTTTATGTTGATAGTTCATGTTATTTTTACTTTTATGTTAGTGAATGGAGTTTTATGTGAAGTCTAGTTATACCACATGCAAAAGATAAAGAAGCTACAATGGAAACATCAATGATAAATTATTAAATAGGCTCTTAGTTATTAGACTAAAGGTCTTTTCGGGAATGTGTTATTGCATGTAGTCTTTAAGAGACTATACTTGGTTAGGTGCATTGTTTGTACTTTGTAGTGCTTGTAGATTTGGGCATGAGTTGGCTTCTATATCTTGTCAAGAAAGTATTGAGTTTTTAAGTGTTGTAGGTTTTGAATATTCAAGGGCCGTTACTACTATTGGACTTTTGTTTCCTATTGTTAGTACTAAAGAATTTGCTAGCAAATATACTTTTGATTATTGCTGGAATTAATGTTGTTATTATTGAATTTTTTGATGCCAATGTTGAATTTGTTGTTGTTCTTTCTTATTGTTTACTATTGTTATCATCCTATTAGTTTTAGATTATGTATTATTTTCCAAGTTCTAGATTTGTTGTCTCACTTTTAGTTTTAAAAATCAAATTTCAAATTACGCTAACGACATCTTCTTCTTTTTGATCTGTTCAGAAAGATGTTGCAAGTGGATATGGGAGTTTTGTCAGGGATCAATCAGGGGTTTGTATATGAGTGGCGAGAATGATGAAGGTCAAAGGAAAGTGCAAAGAAGTGGTCTTTTGCTACATTCTTGGAAGAGGCTAAGGTAAAACTAGAAGGAAACCATTTAAATAGAGTTGGAACCTTTCTTTTAACTCTTGGTTATGTATGGTCAAATTTTATTTTGAAGAATGGTGTAAATATCTAGAAGAAAAACATTTTGTGTGACACTTTAGAATTGCTATTTTTTATTTTCACTAAAATTGAGACATTGGCAATGGATGCCCTAGACAACATTCAATGAACACATTTAGGTTTTGGACCTTGTTTGTGGAAATTCCTTCCATTTTTTTTTAAAGATACAAACATAGATCCATCTTAACTATAGCTCTATCACACATAGAGAGGGATAAAAAAGAAGCCAAGGTCCAAACCTTTTAGTGCTTAAAAGATCTAGGGTTAAAATAGATCTATGTTGGTTTTTCAAGAGTGTGTGTGTGTGTTACTTTGTGGTAGTTAACGACATTCTTCTTTTTTATTTTTTTTTCTTATATTAGGTAATAGGGAATCACTGTACATTAACTGCCCTTGCTCTACTGCCTTTTTAAGATATGCTCTGATACCATGAAGAAAAATGACAAAAACACAAACTTTCTTTTTCAGATATTTTGTCAAACATTTAGCAGCTGTAGGTTTTAATTATAAAGATTATTTGCAGACCTTAATGAATTAAAACACCCATGCTAAATTCTTCAAACACATAAGCACTGAACATTAGCATTGAGCATAGTCATTTTAGGTCAACCTTGACCAGGGAAAAACCCCCACTAGGAAAAACCCAAAGAGAAGAATTTATTAAGAAGAGAAATTCAGAATTCTCTTATACAAATTTTTTCTTTTCCCTAAACTGGCAAATTAACATAACTTATCTTCAGCAGTCTGCTGCCTCGTTTTTTATGCCACTGAACAATTGTACGACATGCCTACACGTGCCAAAATATTGCTTTACGGACTGTTCTCTGTCTGCAATCAATGCTGCCTCATTTCTGTGCCCACAAGTGCCAAGAAAGGACTGCTGTACGGTCAAATCAGATTGCGATTAATTCCTGTCAGCCCCTGCCTCGATTTCTATGCCCACACGTGCCAGAATCGTGCTGCTGTACGACCTCTGTCAGTCTGTCTTGAAATCTGTGCAGAACAGTCAGGCTGTGTTGGGAAACGTGCTGTTGAGATCTTCTAAGCTTCTTGGAAAATGTGCCAAGTTTTGTCTTGGAAAAACTCTCTTCGTCTTCTTCAATCTTCTCTTTCTCTCTTGGTGTGTTTTTCCCTCTTCCCGAAGCATGTATTTGTACTTTTCATTTCTCAAGAAAACCCTAAATCCCATAACTAACTTTGATTAAGGGTTAGTATGAGTTAGATTTGAGAGCTCTCATTAAATGTGCATATAAAGTTCACTTTAAAAATAATAATAATGTGCACATTAAATACTTTGCTCATTTATTAATTTTCACTTAAATGAAAATTAATTTCCAACAATATATTGCTCTATTTTTCATGATGATTATGTGAAGAAAAATGACATAAATACAAAATTTCTCATTCATGCATTATGTCAAATACTTGAACATCTAGGGTTTTAATTCAGAATGCTTTGAAACTAAAACCACCACTTCAAGATCCCATCAAGTATTGAAATAATTGCAAGCACATTGAACACGTGTTTTGGTCAACCTAGACCGGGCAAAACCCTAAGAGAGATTTCTCATTAAGAAGAGTACAAAAAAACTCTAATACACAGAATTTTTCTTTCAGCCCTAACTGACAAAATTTCACAATAAGAAAATTAACTTAAAAATCTCAGCCAACCTCGACCTCTGTGCCAACCTCGAAAATTGTGCCAAAATATGCTGTACAGTCTACTGTACCTGCTGTACGGCCTGCTACAGTGCTTCCTTGATTTCTGGGCCCACACGTGCCTGCATTTATTGCTGTATGGTCTGCATTTATTGCTCAACCAACTTTCTTGGGATTCGAGCCATTCTTCTAGGGATTCGATCCCACATGTGTGGGTGTCATTAATGCTGCTGTACGGCCTGTACAGGATGCCTAGGGATGTGTGCTGCTCCTCACTCATGGAAATCGTGCCCTTTTTTGCTTGGGAACTCTTCTTGGTCTTCAATCTCCCTCTTCCTCTCTCTTGATGGTGAGTGTCTTCAATGCCCCTTCTCTCTTTATTTTATACTTTGTCTTTTTGTAACTAACTTCTAACTACCCAATCTAGGGTTGGGATTAAATTACAAAATCTAGGGCCTAAAATACATGCACTCACCTTTTAATAATTAAATCATTAATTATTAAATATTTCATTTAAGTGAAACCCAAACTCATAAAGTACAAAATATCACACTTTATTTATATAAAAGTCACTTTTTACATAAATGTACAAGGAACAAAGACTTCAAGTCCCCTCCATCACACTTGTTATCACACAACTTGTAGTTGCCCCTAATGGTATCCCACCCGGGATGGTAGAGGAGATGGACAACTAAGAGGTGACCCAAGAGATGCCACGGTTCCCAATGCAAGCTGGGAGTCACGACAACCGAGGCACACTTCGCTTTAGATCTAGACAAGTCAAGACCAAGGGGGGGACCCTATAGCCAATCAAAGGAAGATTAGCCAAAGCAATGGTTCCTAGGGAGATGTGATAGTTGAGTTACGGAAACCAATGCAAGCTTAGGTGGACCCAAGAGTTTAAGATATGGTTGAAGAGGCTTAAGAAGTGACAAGTGTTTCAACCAATGAATGAGTTAGGCCACCTAGGAATATCAAAGGGATAGATCTAGTACCATGAAATACACAAGTGGGGCCCACTTCCTTAAAGTATGGAAATGACCCAAATGGGACCCATAAGGTGAAGTTAGGGGTGAAATGGCACTAAGGGGTGTTTGAAGATGTGGATCTATGGATCCAAGTTGGATTAGGCAACACCCACATATGGGATCTAGCACATGACACAATCCCCAAGGAGTGCAAATTGACCCAAGGAGACTAGTGCCTTAAGATGGAGGGGTAAATGGAGTCCAAAGTATGCCAAATTGTAGATCGGGATAGTCAAGGCAATTATCAAGGTGGGTTTTAAGTGGCATGCCCCAAGGTAGGCTAGATCTCCATAGATCTAAGGTTGAAAGTGCATCACCCAATGACCCAAGTGGGGCACAACCCTCAAAATGAGGAATGGGGCCCACAAGGCAAAAATCAAAGAAGTGAAGCACTAGGGGTAGGTTATCAAGTGAGGAGTTCAAATCAAGTGGGATCTCACCTACCCATGTCTTGGAACTAACCCAACTAGCTTCTCCCAAGGGGTGCGAATTGCCTTCAAGAGGGCTAGGTGCCTTGGAAAGTGTGTCAAATGGAACCCAATCACCACCAAACTATAGAACCGAATTGCTGTGGATACTATAGAGGTGGATTTTCAATATCTTTCCAAAAGCCAAGCTAGATCCAAGTAGATCTAAGAAAAATAAAAATGAGGGTTGGAGTTTTTGACCAATAGGATGGAGAGCAAGCAAAATCAATACGTACCTTGTAGATCTTACCTCAAAGCTTGCGGCCTCTTAGCATATGGAGAAATCTTGCCCTAGTTACAATTCCAAGCTTGATCCAAGTGTCTTCAATCAAAATCGTCCAAGCCCTAGGAGGAGAGATGTCTCATGAAAACCTGTAAACCAAACTACATCAAGTTAAATTTGATCCACAAATCCATAAGATCTAAGCATGTCATATCAAAGAAGCAATCAATGGACAAAGCACAATTGAAAAACTCCCTCAAGATGAAAACGTTTTGCCCATGGGGGATGTGAGCAACCCCTACAATCTTCCCATCAAACAAATTGTGGCTAGCTTCAAGCAATTCGGCCTCCCTTCAATTGATGTCGATTTCACCTGTAGAAGCAAAGAATGTCTAGAAACAAGATGCAAGAACATATACAAGAGTAACCCAATCAAAGCCAAGAAGTAGATCTCCAAAATATTATTTTCATTCCAAGTTTTCCAGAGCCCAAAGGTGAGCTATACAATAGGGGGTCTTCTCCTTATATAGGATAATAAAGACCAAAACCCTAGATCTCAAAACCACTTTACAATACATGAAGATGAGTGGTTGAGATTAAAAGATCTCATAATCAAATCAATGGCTAAGATGAGCCTAACAATATATCACATGGATCACTCAACATGAAGGTGACGTCATAGCTAGGAGAGACTAAATGAGGGTGATGTCATCCTCTAGAGGGGGCAAAAGTACATGGGCCCACCTCATATGACATGGACAAGACTCATAAAGCTCATGGTGGGGCTAGGAGGCATCAATCCTTACTAGCTCATCCCCATGGCACAATAATAATAAAATAATGTCCAAATAATACAAATGATCAAATTCTGTCCTCAAAATCTGTGAGAGACATGTAGTAAAAGGCCTCCTATGACCTCTGTGGACCCCACTGACTGATGATAACTGGCTGGAAGATGGGGGGGTTCATTGTGGAAGACCTTTGTGAAGACCAAGTGCCAAAACCTTGCCTTAATTTCCCAAATCGAATTCCTCAGTGATCCTTTTATTCCATTTTTTATCTGCCTCAGTAACTGTGAAGTTGCTGAAACTGCCACCTAGGGCACTTGCGCTGTCAAATTGAGCCCACCAGGCTCTCCAGAAGGGGGGTAAAATGGTAACATCAAGTGGTTGGACCACCCCCTCCTCATACAGTGCCCTAGGTGAACTGGCCTCTCATGGCCCCTGCTGGACAGGCTGGGAAAACAACCCCAAATCTAGTCAACAAGTGGAAAACTGCATCTATCACTGTCAGAAGTGCCCGAAATTGAATGATAAGTGTCTCATTGGATTCAGAAGACCCAAAACTACTAAAAATGTGTACTCATACACCATGGGTTGCCCTGATGGGCCAACTGTAGGGTCCACCATATATGGACAGTGCATAATATGATGATCTGGAATAATAATAAAACCTGCTGAACTGCATCAATCACCATCTGAATCATATGTCCACCATATGGTATCATCAGTAAGAATATGTGGGACCATCAATTATCATCAATAAGCATACATGGCCCACATCATCACGGATCCCAAGAATGACCATAGTCAAACTAGGTTTGACTAGGTCAATATACAACCAAGGATGAATCATATCAATAGACTAAAACATGTTCCTCTAATCATACTCATAGCTCAACTTAAAGTATAAACATCATTCAATGGCATTAATCATGTTTGCATATTCCATTGTTATTTATATTTACTTGCACAATAGCTTAAATGATAGACTCACCCATTGGACATGGTCTAACTGCTAGCTAAGGATGAAGGCTAGGAACAAGGCTGGGCAGAGGGGATGACTTGCCTAAACTTAACTAAAAGACACTTTGGACTAGGAGAGGGGGAAGCTACACTCTGTGCCGGACAAATAACACGGGGAAGGGCTGTGCTTCACAAATGGATAAGTTGTTTAGAGAGTGCTTATTCAACTTAGGCATCATGTCTACATCAAGTTGATCCAAGTTCATTAGGATCATTCAATTTCATTTCATGGCCTTTTTGGCCTACATAACCCTTCGGATTTCAGATGTGCTAAGAAGCACAACTAATTGCAGCTTGCATCCAGGGCATGTTTATACATATACAAGGTCAGCAATAATAGATATAACTTTTGAGTAACTTTTCCTTTTTTGGGACCTTTCTTATACTCTTTGAGGAGTATTTTTAGCAGTTCATCGCTCTTATCCTTTACTCACGTGTGTTTAAAAACACATTCTAGAGTTTACAGTTTCCATGAGTGAATTTATAAAGATTTCCAAGTAGTACATGAGCTTTCAGTTTTAGCCAACAACATCTCAAGTGACTAAGGGGACTTCGACCAATGCCAAACATTGGGACAACCGACCAGAATGATTTAGGCCTAGAATCCAACTCACCAAAGGCAAGTTCTGTCACCAACTCAGAGCCGAGACACTAAACAAACATGGATGCGATCTAACACAGAGGTAGTAATAGGGAAGTCCTCAGTATCAAAGAGTCAAGAAAGGCAAGTCAAAGGTGAAAGCCAAATCGGGAAGGTCATGGATGGATGGATGTAGTCAAATGAAAGTGTTTCCTAGGCTAGCAGACAAATGGTGTCAAGAAAGACCATATCTATGCAAGGTAGTAAACCAGTGAGTTTTGTCAAGAAACCTAAAAGTGCAAGTAATATGTCCATTTTACAATTTATAACATCATTAAGATAATTCATTTTCATTTTACAAAGTTTGCCACATCATGAATCCTATACCAAGCTAATGCCGTGAACATGACTAAAGCAACAAGATAATAATCCATAATCAATGATCAGAAATCCATAGGTCATATCACATCATAATAATAATCATCATAAACCATCTGAAACACTGCTGCAATAACATCACTAGGCACTGAACTGAAACTGTATGGAATAAAGGGTCATATCGGTCATGACATCTGAACTCTCAAGGCTCAGCCTTGGCACAAGGACTAACATAAGTATGATAAAATACACTGCTCTGATCATGAGTGATCTCAAAATATAAACTCATCATAGCCAAGCTTTGAATAATCCAAGCTCTGAAAAGTGCAGATATCTGCTAAGCAAGAATAGTAGCCTTGCTACCATGGTGTGATAACATCTGGCTCCAGCTGGGACAAGTGCTCTAAGGGAGAGAGCGCTTGAGAACCTCAGAATCTCTGGTCTCAAACTGCTCTGCATCAATCTTCAATCCAGCACTGCATCATCCTTGCTTTCATCTTTTATTTTTGCACTTGTATCTGCGCTCACAGACACTAGAATACCTCATGAAGCATGTATGGGAAATATATAAAATAAAATTGAAAATGAAATCTATTCTAAGACATAAATTAAAATGCATAATAGAAATTCTAATCTTACATGGCATATAAATTTTATTCATTTTTTTGTGCAGGAGGAACATAAAACTTTTTCAGGCAGGCATACTTGACTCAACTTGCACAGGAAGCCAAAAATAACACTCAAGAAAACTAACCACTCTTCAATGCATGCAGGAGGTGAGACAAACTTAGGAAGGAGCAAGGCTCAACTCAATCAACAACTCAGCAAAAGGTAAAATCAAGTAGACAACTTAAGAAGAAGAATGGCAATACTCAACACACAGAAAAAGAAAAAGAACACAAATTCTACTGCTCAAGTGAGCTTATTCAGAAGACTATCTACTCTAAACAGGCAAGCAAGGCAAGGCAAGGTAAGTAGAGTCAGGGATGATAATCCTTTAACTCCCTCTGGTTGATAGGGAGTAAGATACGCTAGCCAGACCTAGTAGTGAGGAAACACCAATTATCAATGCATCACTCAACAGTGAGCGGTCCAACCCAAAAGTCACCAGATCCCTTGGATCGCATGTAAAATAAATCATTAGGAATAACGACCCTATCACCAATTTCAAACCTTCGGTGATTTACATATTGGGGGATGGCTTCAACAACATGAGCGGGAATAGGTTGGATATCAGAATTGCATCGGGGTTAAGGTGTAACTATCATCGAATTCCTATCAGGAGGAATTGCATTAAACCTGGGAGATCCACCATCTAAAGGTATGGCTACCCTACCAATCAAGACTTCTCGAACTACTCTCCTAGGAGGACTCTCTACTCTTGCTTCTTCAGCTTGTGGGTGAATGATGTACTTTGGAGTTTCTCCCACAGTCCAAAAGTCTCTATCAACATCCTCTTCTTCTTCCGCATGGACTGGAGATGGTAGATTTTGGTTTTCAACACTTCTGCTACTACCCTCTCCAGATGGGACAGGAACAATCATACTCTCTAAAGCTGCCAGATGATCAGTGGGAAAAGACGAATGACTAGGAACCATGCCAGAAACATTCTGAGCTCCTCTGTCTAAAGATGTTGGTGAGGAGGTAGGAGTGTGAAATGAATCCGTGGAGTTCATACTCTCTTCACCAATAGGTAACTCACGGAGAATGAGGAAACTAGGGATGCTAGGATAAGATGAAGACAAACTTGACCCACTAGGCTCTTCCTGAAAAATAGCTAGATTATTCAAAGAAAAGTGCTCTCCAGGGGCATCATGGATTAAGGCATGCTCTTGCCAACTCATGGAGTTGTCATTCACTTGCCTCAAAACCCCATCTTCCAAGGATAAATGGGACAAATGATCAGGAACATCAGAAAAATGATAATCAGTTGGCCCTTCATCATTCCCCTCACCAGGGGAAGGATGTGTTCCTTCATTGTTATTTGCCCAAGGAGTGATGTGAGGTAAGCCTTGTCTTCCCCTTTCCATGTTGAGGTCAACCAGGAATAGCCATTCATGGACCGTTCTAGGTTTATACTCACCCCTTCTTATTTGATCAAAGTTAACCTCAGAAGTATTTAGTTGAGTGATGGGCTCAGGTTGTTCAATGTGTGGCTCCACATCACTAGGCTGGTTCAAAGCCCTAAGTTCTTCCGACACTTCACCTTGAAGTGACTCAAGGTTCATTTCTCTAACAGCAATAGCTCTTTCCCTTTCTTCCTTAGAAGAACTATCATCTCCAAATGATCTCCAAATTTCCTCTCTCTCTGTACTAGGATACTCATCACGGCCACCCATGACCATGAAGATTCCCTTAGGTAATAACTCACCCTCGCCAAATGTGTTCCTTAAACCATCCTCATAACTTTCAAGATGACCATCGTAAAATGGCTCCCGATATACCCTAACCAATGACCCATCAGAGTTGGGGATAGTAGCATATGATAAATCCATCTGAAGGTGTCTCCCTAGCCCAGCAGACCACTTCCTACAAAGGAGCATTCCATAGGCTGGAGGGAGATCTATGACTACTATGTCCATCAGCATGGATATGTCGGGGCATGAAAACAAGTCAGCGCTCAAGTTTTTAATCAAGCCAAAGACTTGAACTGGTCTAGAGTCAATCCCACAAACGTTCCCATAGGGCCTAGTTATTTTTAATCCCATAGCTTCCATGACTTGCAAAGGCATCACATTCATGGAGGCACCAGAATCCAACATACAGTTATGAAGAAGAGTATCACCAATGCGAAGTGTAAGATAAAAGGTTGGTGACCACCATTCTTTCTCTCGTATAAGGCAGTTTGGATGTTAATGGGAGGGTCCTCCTCTTCATCGACCACAGTACTAGGTGCTGAGTTTTGAAAAGATGAACCTTCACCATTGCTTGTGGCAGTCTCAGGGATACTCTCGAAAAACTCTACCACTTGCTCTTTTATTGACAGGATTTTCATTAACTTAGTGAGTGGGATGTTGTGCATAACCTTGTCCAATTCTCTTTCAATGTTGATGTCCAAGTCATACTCAGGAAGAGGAATTGGCTCACTCACTGGACTAGGTAGCTCACTACTTTTCTTCTCACTGAAAGATGTAGGCTTTTGGCCATCCTTTCGTCGTTGATAGGTTCTAAAAGGAGCTTGACCACTACTATTGGCTTGTGCAGTGGCATAGATGGGAAAATTAGGACTGGGTTTTTCTATGGACTCTTCTTCATGATCAATCAAAATCCTTCCAAAGTCCTTGTCAAATTCTAAGTTGTCAACCCAGTTAATGTTCTTTGGAGAATCAGGAGTATCATCACCATGGGTGGGATACTCAGGATCGTCCAACCTCTGCTCTTCTGACCAGTTTATGACAAGAGGTTCAGGTAAAGCTTGGCTCACAGGGTTTCTTCTATCACCTTCATTAGGTTTCTTTTGTTGGTTCCAATAAGGCTTAGGGCCATAGTGGTGCCTATACCTTTCCGCCTCTTTGCTCTTAGTTAGCTAGATCCCTAGTCAGGAGAGTTAGATTCTTCATCATTTCATGCATGCTCTCCATCATCTCATTGGGATCTTTACTAGGATCTTTCCCTTTCTTAAACTTAGGCTCAGATCTAGAAGAAGAGGCGCTAATTAGGTCAAAGAAATTTTGCTTCCCCATGGAAGCAACATTTGCTTCAGCCTTTCTAGCATTGTCTTGTGCCACTTTCAAGTCACTAAGGTCTTTATCTTTTAAGTGGTAGCCAAGGTAACCCTCATAAGCATTGAGGTAATGAATTAAGATGCCTTGCTCAAAAAATATGAGGGAGGACCTCAAGAGTTATTTTTTCAACACTCCCTCATAACGAGGGAGGTCTTTCGTCACCATCAGAATCTCCATCTTTGATCCCTGACGTAACTCCCTCCTGCTCTGGAATGCCTCTCGGAGACAAGTGCCCACCCCTGAAATGAAACTCTGACTCTTGAGACTCTATCTAAAGCCTCATCAACCTGCTCATCACCATTACCACTAGACTGGCTGAGTCTTCTACCAGTGCTTTGGAGAGTATCAGAAGAAATGTAACTAACATGCCGATCAGATGCATCTCCTACCCCATCCTCTGACTTTGACAACCATCCACCTGTCCCTAGACGTACACCATGTCCTCTCAATATGTATAACCTATCCCTGCGTTCACTAAGCAAGATTGTGGTCCTAACTGGATCATCCGTCCGATAAATGAAAACATGACCACCTCTGACCAACAACCCATAACCGTCATCCTCTAAAGATGAAGCCGAGAGTTTACTAACTCTCATCCTAGGAACAAAGAGAACTCCATGTATCTCTAGGACCTCTCCAAGGTCTAGTTGAAACCTGACTGTTCCAACCCCTCGGATAACTACATGTCGACTGTCAATATTTGTTTGAATATAGTGTCCTGGTCCCAACTTTGTGATGATTTGGAATGCATCATATAATCCAGTCACATGTTTGGTTGACCCACTGTCAACAATCCAGACATGCTAAAAAATTGAGCTCCCCACACTAGAGTCAATAGAAACCAGAGAAAACTCATGATCAAACTGATCCGCAAACTCATCTACTGCAGTTGCTGCAGTATCTTTCTCTGATTTCCCCTTCTTCTTCTTAGGACATTTAGAGGCAAAGTGTCACAACTGACCACACACTAAAAACACTTGATCTGGCTTAGGTCTTTCTTCTTCTTGTTCTTTGATTTGGTTGTAAGTGCCACATCCTGCTCAACATCCTCACTAATCTGACCATCCTGAAACCCTTCCCGAATTTCCTTCTGGGTAAAGTCATCCCATAATCTAGACCAATTGGGAAGCTTCTCTCTGCCCACAATGCACTTCACAAAGACCTCCCACTTCTTGGTGAAGCCCTTCAGGGCTATCCTTACCAGTTCAGAATCAGGGATAGTCTCTCCTACTGCTGCCAACTCGTCCTCCACCTGTGTAACACGAGTCAAGTAGGAGGCTACACCTTCATCTTTATTCATTTTTATACTGTGTAGCTTATCTTTGAGCGCCATCTTGCGGTTCTAATTTTTAGCTTCAAACAATTGAGTCAAAGTATCCCACATCTCCTTAGCTGTTTTCTTTTCTGCTAAATGTGGAATGAGATGGTCTTTAACCCCATCCAGGATGACTCTCTGAGCCCTAGCTTCAAAATCTTCATGCTCTTCAAGCTCATCCTTATTTGTTGGTTTGGTCATGGTACTATTTGCAAACCTCCAAACTCTCAATTCTTTTAACACTGCAGTTATTCTCACTTTCCATGGGTTATAGTTGGATACTCCATCCAACCTATCCTCATACCTGATACTCATCAAGGAAAATCACCTACAACCAAAAACAACTGAAAGACAACTACAACACGTTCTTCTGTACTTCAAAAGAACACTTGCTTGCTTCCTACTTCAGTATCGCCCTGATACCATAAAGAAAATGACATAAATAAAAAGTTTCTCATTCATGCATTATGTCAAACAGTTGAACATCTAGGGTTTTAATTCATAATGCTTTGAAACTAAAACCACCACTTCAAGATCCCATCAAGTATTGAAATAATTGCAAGCACATTGAACACATGTGTTTTGGTTAACCTAGACAGGGCAAAACCCTAAGGGAGATTTTTCATTAAGAAGAGTACATAAAAACTCTAATACACATAATTTTTCTTTCATCCCTAACTGACAAAATTTCACAAACAGAAAATTAACTCAAAAATCTCAGCCAACCGCGAAATCTGTGCCAACCTCGAAAACTGTGCCAAACTCTGCTGTACGGTTTGCTACAGTTCTACCTTGATTTCTAGGCCCACACGTGCCTGCATTTATTGCTGTATGATCTGTATTTATTACTCAACCAACTTTCTTGGGATTCGAGCCATCCTTCTAAGGGTTCGAGCCCACACGTGTGGCTGTCATTAATGCTATTGTACGACCTGCACAGGCTACCTAGGGATGTGTGCTGCTCCTCTCTCTTGGAAATCGTGCCCTTCTTTGCTTGGGAACTCTTCTTGGTCTTCAATCTCCCTCTTCCTCTCTCTTCATGGTGAGTGTCTTCAATGCCCCTTCTCTCTTTATTTTATACTTTGTCTTTTTGTAACTAACTTCTAACTACCCAATCTAGGGTTGAGATTAAATTACAAAATCTAGGGTCTAAAATAGATGCACTCACCTTCTAATAATTAAATCATTAATTATTAAATATTTCACTTGAGTGAGACCCAAACTCATAAAGTACAAAATATCATACTTTATTTATATAAAAGTCACTTTTTACATAAATGTACAAGGAACAAAGACTTCAAGTCCCCCTCATCACACCCACACCAAAAATATGAGGGAGGATCTCTAGAGTTATCTTTTCAACATTATGAAGATCAAGACGACGACTTTTATGCTTTACCTTAGCTCATGTTTTATTTCTATCTTCATTGTTCACAATTCGCTACATGTAGCATTGTAGCCTCATAGATTAAAGGCTGATTTTGGATATATAGCCTCATTTTTAAAGGCCGTTTTTCAATATTGCCGCTTGTAGTTATATAATCATTTTTGATAAGCAATATAGAAATGGCTCTAGAAGTAAATTGTGATGTATCGGTTGTCGTTTATGTTTCTCATTAAATGTTCTTGCTCATTTATTCATGATCTAAATTATAATGTTAAATGCTTTCTTGCAAAGCTTCAATATAATTTTCCTTTTGTAAAATATCACATTGTGTGTGTGTGTGTGTGTGTACTGTGTTTCCCCATTTCCAAATTTTTGAGGGCTCACGTTTCTAATGTGTTTTCATTTTGGAAACTCGTACCCTTTTCTCAGTATTGTGCAACTCAGTTTTGATTACTAGAGAGAGATAATAAAGACAAGGTTTCTATGGAGGTATATAAGTAAGCTGTGAAGGAGCAACCCCCCCCACGCTTTGCTCTAGAAGTGTGCTTTGAGAGGGAGTGTTTTAGAAGTGCCCTCTAGAGTATGCCTCCGGATTGCTTTGTCCTGGGAGCAAATTTAGGGAGTGTGCTCCCTTCCTTTTTGAGCACTCACTGACATCGTGGGGAGTGCTTAATGAGTGAAGCTCCCTTAGTGTTATGTGAGCTAAATAAAAGGCCTCGTCAAATGCTCTTGTCCAACTTCCATGGCCTAGGAAAAAGTCAACTTTTTTGTGCTTGTGGGAACCAAGGCAAGGTTCCAAAAGGTTTCCTAAGTAATGGCTAGGGTTCCTTGATGGATTAAAACACTCATTCACTCCATTTTCTCTCTTTTTATTTATCATTCACTCATCTTTTCTAGGGTATTGAGTGGGCTTCTTGCTAGTTGTTGAGGAGTAGATTTATCGGAGCTTGGAAGGGAGATTGAAGGCTGCCATAGTTTCATTCAATTAGCATTGGAGAGTTGAAAAGATAGGCTTTGAAGCTCATTCTTGTTTGTTTTTTTCATGTGTTGTAAACTAGTATATTTTCTATGTTGAATAATTAAATATTCTTTTCTCCTACTCTTTCCCATTTCTTCTTCTCCATCATTCTATTGTAGAGTTATTATTAAAAAGCATGATGGGTATATGGTTTATCTTTTTGGTTCCGCTTTTGATTATGATGGTGATGCTGGGAAATTGAAATACTCATGTTGAGGAGGAAGTAGGCAGTGGCACATACGGTGGAGAGGAGGAAGAAATGGAAGAGGATGATGATCATGAAATCGACTATGATGATGGAAAGAAACACAAAGAGTTCAACACCCTTGTGGAACTATGTGACAACGCTTGAGGGCAGGAAAGGGGGTGAAACCACAAAATTTACATGCTCCCACTATAAAACAACTTACACAAGTTCATATACATATGTGAGAAAGCATCTTTGTGGGATTCTTCCATGTGATGAAATTAAGACTACTGGAGTAAAAAACTGTGTTTAAGTTCCAATGAAAGATAAAACTAGATACAAGAGAGAAGAGGTTCCAAAATATCAAGGGTTGAATTTGTGACCTCGCGCTCATATCGAATGTTCGGTGATTGGTCCCCATCCCCCCCATGCTAGTGTATTATCGCTCATGCATTTGGGGTGTAGAAGAATATCAGATTTCCTTAACGAAGGTTGTAGTGATCACATGGATGAAATTTTTTTAGGGTTCTCTGTGCATGTGGCAGGCCATTCAATGTTCTTCGCTCCTATTGGCTTGAAATGGTACAAGCCATCAATGATGCCCCTAAAGGATAGAGGAGCCTTGTGTATGACAAAGCCAGAAACATGGGACTTGATAAGGAAAGAACCAAAATCCATAATGCTCTAGTGCAATTTACAAATGATTAGATCGAATATAGGGTATCCATTATATTTGATGGTTGGACAAATATTAATCACATGCCATTGATAAATATTCTTAAGGTGTTTTCTAATGGTGTGGTCTTCCTTTTAGTGCACCACTATGCAGATCATTATGGGACCGGTATAAATACTATAGGCTCCTTAATTAAAACCATTCAAGAGATCGGAATGTACGATGTCATTCAAGTCATCACTGATGATGCTGCTAATTGTAAGGTAGTGGGAGCAATCATTGAGGATATGTACCCTAACGTATTTTGGTCAAGCTGTTTGGTTCACACATTGAACCTTTTGATGCGTGATATTTTTAAGATGAAGGACCATGATTATAAATGGATTGGTGTATTATATAGGAAAGGGAAGATAATGATAAAATTTATTACCAATCATAGCCATGTCCACTACATTTTCCGCAATCACTCTATGTTGGAGCTACTTAAGATTGCAAAGGCCAGCTTTGCTAGCTATTACTCACCTCTAGGCACCTTTTGAAGGTAAGAGAGGCATTGGCTAGTATGGTCTCAAGAAATGTCTTAAAACTCGGACTCTGTCATGGGTCAATTTGGACTCGGCTTTGACTCGGATTGATTTAAATTTTGTGACTTGGTTTACTAAAAATTACTTTAAAATATTAAATTTTTAATGAAGAAAAACATTTTGAAGATTCACAATCATGATTCCCAACCATTAGAGACAAAATAATGCAAGTCTACCAATGCATATACCATGGAAGGGTGAATATATCAAAATGGCACCAAATGCAATAAATATCTGAAACAAAATAACAATCAATGAGGCTCTAAATGGCTTCTAGAGTCCAAAACAACATACTACAAGCTACCGACCTACTTCATGTCAATGATCACTGATCAACATGATCAAACTCATCACCATTGCTAGAAATGGGATCCTTTGCATCAGCTGCAGGACCATCCTCTGGCTCAGAGTCTTCGGACTTGTTGGACTCCTCGTTGACTTTTGCAATTGTGGAGCTAGTAGAAGCATGAGGTACATTGCTAGTGCTTTCCATGCTTGGTGCTACACTTGGTTGTACATTTGGATCTGAATGGAAATGAAGCCATCCCAACTCATCATCTGCAACAGTATCATAATAAGGATTAAACTTTGTCGATTGAGTCTCCTTTACCTATTCGGAGGTTGGATCAATATCATCCAACACAATGGGATCCATATCAGGTCTTTTGTTCATTATCTGGTTGGACCTTAGCTAGAGGTTGTACTGCACAAAGACGAGATCATTTGACTATTTTTGTACCAAATAGTTTCTCTTCTTCGTGTGAATCAACTTATAGATCAATTGCGCTCACACTTGGAAGTACTGCAAATTTGACTTATGAATTGACTTACAAATTGATGCAATTGAGGACATTGGCTACCAAATGACTCCCACCAATGTGCTGTAAAGACAATTTTAGTTCAGCAAATTAGATTGTGACTGTGGTTAAAAATTCAAGTCTATAAAGTTTAAAGTTTTAAGCAACTGAACTTATTAAAACTTTGGAATTGTTTACCTAGTTGTTCCACATCTCTTGCAAACTTTGCTTGGTTATGCCAAAGGTACCTGTTGCTCTAGTAAGCATTGATCTATTGTTGTATTTCCAATTTTCCAGTTCCTTACTCTCATTAGGGACCATGCACTCTAGGCACTCATATAATTTTATAATCTATATTTGACCTCCCTAGTTTGATCTTCTCCCCACTGAGCTTAGCAATGATACCTTGGATTCAGGAAATGCCCAGTTGCATGTATAAGACAATGGAGTTGATTGTTCCATTTGTTATCTATGATCTCCCAGATAGGTCCATACTTAGATATTCTATCCTTGTATGCTGCATTTATATGCTCGTAATCTTGATCCATAGCCTCATAAATGTAATCCATGGTCAATTTTTCTTCATCCACTAACCACAACACCTTTACAAGGGGCTTGACAATTTTCACAACCTATGCTACTTTTTTTCTAAAAGTGTTCTTAAAACTTTCTTTTTGGTGTCTTTTCCATCTTGTTTGCTGACACGTTAATAATCGTTCCATTCATCACTTGAAAATATATTATCAAGTTCTGTAGTTGGGAAAGGAGAGATTGCAATGTGAGAAATTGAGTTGCAAACCTCATGATGGTATGTTTAACAAGTTCCTAGCTCCTGGTGTTTTTCCGCTTTAGGTTCAAAACCCATGAGTGGTTGTAGATGTATTTTGTATTACTGTAATGCTCTTGGCATGCTCTACAATGTTCTTGATCCAATTCTGTTTGCCTATATCCTCAAGCATGAGATCTATGCAATGTGCAGCACATGGGGTCTAGAATATGATTTTGTATTTTCTCTCTAACATCCTACCTGCAAGAACATAGTTATCTGTGATGATTTGAACAACATTTTCCACCCCTATTGTCATGACATTATCATCCAAAAGCTGAAATTAAAAGTTTGCATCTTTCACCCTATTAGATGCAGCAATTGATTCCAAAAACATGGTTCATTGTGGGAAAGAGACAAGGACATTTATTTTTGTATGGTTTCTTCCATTAGTCCATCCATTTGACATAATGGTACATCTTGTTTTACACCGTGACTCTAAAAATCCTTCAAGTATTCATCTATCGACAAAACTTCTTTGTGCAAAAGTGATCCCCTCAGGTCATGCATACTAGGGCCTTTGAAGCCCTTACTGATTGCAATAATGGAATCCCACATAGGTTGGTGGTAGTAAGGTGAGCGAGCAACATTGAAGGGGATATCTACTTCATAACAACATCTAGCTATGTATTCAAAAGCAAATTCTTTGCATTGCTTCTTCCAATGGCTATCTAAGGTGGGCTGAGTTTGGTTCGGTTGAGAGGAATTGGCACTGGCATAGGTGAGGGAAGGTGTACTAAAATAACTTTTGATGTTTTTCTTCTTAGGCTTGTTTTCATGAGGGGAGGAACATAACAAAAGGGATCCCTAACAACACTAAGAGGCATAGAGCAAGAGCCTTCAAAATCAATACGAGGAATTCCTTGGAATCTAGATGCTCTCATCATGGCAAGTTGCCTCTTCCTCCCTATTTCAACATTTATCTTTGTCTGTTTAGCCTTGTCTTCTTCAAATTTTCAAACTGGTCTTGCAATTCCAATCTCTTTTGCCGGTGCTTTACAGAGGGCAATTTGGCCCCTTTGATACGTTTCTTGCAAAATTTGCAATACATCTCATCATCAACAACATCAACATGGGTCCGTGGAGGGTCTTCCACTCTTGGGGCCGTGGTAAATGCAAACAAATCTGCAAATGCAAATGCACCAATCCTATCTTAAATTATTTTGCAACAAAAGACAAATTTCAGATTTATTTTAACTTCTTTTTATGAAAAAAAAGGGGGGTAGATTTGACTATTAACATACCTGGTAATGAGCTCAGTGGGCACAAGAATCTAGACAGCACCTTCTTCAAGCTTGAAGATGGGTTGTAGCCTCCTTTCTTAGATGCCAACTCCATTGCAAACAACCCAATAAGATTGCCAAACAAGCTCCCAACTCACTCTAAATCAGTCCTCAATGTTGCTCCAAAAACTCCAAATACTCACAAATGCTCAATGCAAGAGGCACAAGGCAAATAGAGGTGTGTGGGGGATGTTTCTTTATAGGTTTCATTACGGGTTTAGGGTCTTACGAAATACATTTTAGGTTTAAAAAAATTTAAAAATTCAATTTTGACTCCACATTTTAGTTGTTGGCCAAGTAGATACTGTTAGCATGATTTAGTGCACCAAATGAATAAGAATAAGTCTGAAAATCAGCAGCTAAGTTCATGTAAGCAATAGGAGAAAATGCCCAAAATGTCAGCGGCAAAAGTTCTATCCATTTGGGCTGGTGCTTGCCAGCCTTAGGGGGGCGTTCCTAAATCTTTCCAAGCTGTCCTAAAACCTGTAATTTGCAATAAAAGACAGCGAACAGCAAGGAAAAAGTGTTTTGGCTTGCTATTAGTCTGCCAAAAAGATCATGGAAAACAATGTAAATGATGGTGCATGATCCCTTTCAGTGTTAGCTCAATAGAAAATGAAAAAATAAAGATAGAAAAGTGCTTTTAAATGACAGATTTGCCCAAGTAAAAAGGCTAAGAACTTTCATGCATTTATGTGATCAATGATGCGGGAAAAATCAACATAGTCAACCCTCCAGTGCAACCAATCATGCAGTCTTCAGAGATGAAAAATGCACTTATTGCATCTTTTGATTGAAAAACTTCGGACATGGTTCCTCATTTGTAATAAAAAAGAAAATAGAAAAGCCAAAACTTTTCAAAAAGACTAATAGTAAACACAAAAAGGGGTGGATCAAGGTGGAAGAATCTCATATGTCAATAGTCAACAAACTCATCACTGCCCTGATCCTCCTCCTCCTCCTCCTCCTCCTCCTCTTTGCCCATCTGACGATCTGCATCTGCTGCTGTGGCGGATGACCCCTCCAGATGATCACCATCATCAAAAGTGACTGGCTCTAGCACTGGATCATTAAGATCCATGTTGGCTAATGCCAACTCAGTACTGCTGTCCAAAGTCAAACCCATATCATCAGGAAATACATCCCACATCTTTGTCTTTCCCTTCACCCACTCCTCCCTCTTCCTGTAAATAAGACGAAGGTTGGAGTGCACATACACCATCGTCTCTGCCCTGGACTGCTCAAGCATGCTCTTCTTCACACTGTACAAGTTCCCATATGTGCTCTAATTCCTCTCACAACAAGAGGATGATGTAACTTGAGAGATGACCCTCAAGTCTAAATTCTGTAGAATACGGCATGTTGCCCCATGAGTTTCCCACCAAACATAGGGTTTCTTAACCCCCTTGTCTCTAAGCACATCATAGCCTCCAAATATCCCAATGGAAGTGTAAAACTCTACAAAGCCCTCCTCCACCTCATCAAGTAAGTCTCTATCCTGAAATAGCCGTCTAAGTGCTATCTTCCTCCCATGTGCAATCTCTCCATCCATGTGAGGAGGGACTCTGTGTGAGGGCCTCGGTCCACTAGTGAGCCAATCCTGACTGTAGAACTTGGGGTTCAAGGAGTTGGCCAAGCAATGCAAAGGTGTGCAATTCTTATCCCACCTGGAGATAAGAATATCCTGAATCATGGACCATAAGTTCTCTGCCGATGTCCCATACTCGAGACACTCATTCTCCATGACAATGGACCTCATGGACTCAATCATGGAATCCCACCCCTCATAAACATCTTTGCTAGGATGGGCTGGTCCATGTCTGCAAACCGCAGCAGAGAAATGATTGGCTCCATGATCTTAATGATAAGATCTACCCTCTCCCAGCAACCATCATCTAACACCGTGTCCTTCACCTTTTGTGAAGCAATTTGATCCGTCTTTCTCCAAAAAGACCAAAACTCTGAAATCACCATGGACCCAAGAGCGGTTTTGACCTCCCTCAACATCTTGAGCATGATGAATGAGGAAGCAAATCGAGTATCTGCAATCTTCAGCAATGAAAGCTGTGTGTATGATTTGTAGATGGTGAGGGCATTTTTGTGGTTTTGTACAAAGTTATGGATATGGTGTGCATTCTCAATAAGGTTTCCAATCCATGTCACATCTGAAGCAATGGATTTCAGTGCTAAATTCAAGGAATGGACAATGCAAGGTGTCCAAAAAACCTGTAAGAGCAATAAAAGCATGTATAAATGACTCTACAACACTAACAACTCAAATGAGTCAAAGACACCTAGATGAATCATGAATCTTGTGATAAATTCAAACAATGAGCAAATTAGAAATGAAAGGTGTCAAAAATGAACATACCTGTGGATATTTAGCTTCCACAATCATGCCAACAGCCTTGCAAACAGGTGCATTGTCCGTGATGATTTGTACACAAGAATCAACACCTACTTCTTTAATGGTTTTTGATGAATAACTCACCCATATACTGTGCATCCTTGTATTTCCCAAGACCATCCACCGCTTTCAAGAACACTGGTCCATTTTGGGAAGATACCATGAAATTGATGAGTGGATGGCGTGCTGGATCTGTCCATCCATCAGAAACAATACTCACACCAGATGAGGGCCATGTTGATCTAATTGGCTCAAGAATTTTATCTACCTCCTTCTTTGCATTAACCAACAATGTGGTTCTAAGCTTCTCTGAACCAGGAGGCACATAACCAGTTGGAGCTCGTTCAATGAGAGTTCGACACATCTCAATAAACAATGGTGACCGTCATTAGAGAAATTTGGGGTCTAAAATGAGCCTTATAAGAAAACGAGCCAACCATAATTTCTTGAAGAGTTGGAATTCAAGAACCAATAGAATTTCAATAAAATGAGTCACCATAATGGTTGACTTGAGATATTTGTCATAAAAAAAACTACTTTTTTTGTTCGTATTTTCAACATATCTCAACTTTTTTGAAATATCAAGGAGATATGTTGAAAATACGAACAAAAAAAGTAGTTTTTTTCTTTCTTCCTCCAAAATGAATAAATATTATTTTATTATTTTATTATTTTCCTTAGGAGGCCCATTTTAGACCTCAAATTTCCTCTAATGGCAACATTGAATGAGATGAAGTTGAGGTAGAAATAGAATGCACTGGTAAGGTCCACCTCTTCTCGTGCCTCTTGTTGGAAAATCCTATCCATTGGACCACTTGGAGATTTCCTCTTTCTTGTTTGATAAGTATCTCCACTCCCATATATGCTAGGTGGAAATGGAGGCTTGGTGCTAGAGGATTTCCTCAAGAATGGAAGAGGATCCTCATATTTTTTCTTGCTTGCTGCTACCACCTTCCCTAAGCCAACATGATCCTCTCTTTCCATATCCCTCCTTTGGATAACACTCACCGCTTTGCATGAAGAAATCCCACAAGAAGGAAGGGCCAACAAATGGCCCTTAACCCGGTAATATGTGCTCTTGAACTCATTCTTGCGAAAATTGCATCTCCAAGACACAATGCCTCCCCCACCAAGCTTTGCCCCAGGCCCATCTTTCCTTGTCACATACTTCCACAAAGGGTATTTTTTTTCTTGGGCTTGTTGTCTTGCTAAAATAGGGTTAAGTGGAGCATAAGCTCCCCTAGCAGCAGATGGAGCACTTGAAGGAGGAGGAGAACAACTTGTGCTTGGAGGAATAGGAGGGGAGGCACTAGATGGTGCATTTCTCCCTTTTCTTTGACCCTTAGCTCCTTCCCTAGTTGATTGAGACATTCTCTTTCTTGTTTGATGGTTAAGCTTGCAATCCTCTCCACAAATCCACCCCCAATGCACTTGGATTCCCTTGGAAAGCCTTCAAATCTTCTTCACTTGCACATAAAACCCATTCTTAAGCATCTCCACACTTGCAAATGACAAAAAAGACTTGAAATTTCGTTTTTAAACTCACCTCGGGTGCCCTTTTCCGCGGAAAACGTGTCCTAGAATTGGAACACGAATTGCACAGTCGGGGACACGATGGGAAATCCTGTCCGACATGACTTTTGATCGTGTCCCGATTTCGGACACGATCAAAAGTCGCGTCGGACACGATTTCCCATCGCGTTCGTGTCTGACACGACCCCACGAGACACGTAGCCCCTTTAGAGCGAATCCGGTTTTTGAGGTATCTAGTGATCGTGATCTGCCAGTATATATGTAAGAAATGAATATGGTTATTATTGATTATCTAAATGGTTTTATTACTTACATTTAGAAGCTCTTGTTTTATACTCGTTGGTTTTACCCTCTTAGGAGTGTGGACATGATCATTCCCACCTTTATGGTTTGCTAGCTTAGGCATCACCTTCACTTTCCCCATCCATCCATTATCTCTCCCTTGATTGGTTTTTTTACCCTGACTTACACCTCAGCCTGTGATATGGAGGACCTCCCCACTTTTGCCTCTATATTGGATAGCATCCATGTTAGTTTGTGTCTCGGCTTTGAGTTGCCAACATAACTTACCCTTTGGTGAGATGGATTTGATACCTTGATCACTCTAGTCGGTTGCCCCAATGTTTGGTCTTGATTGTAGAGAGTCCCCCTAGTTGCTTGAGTTGTGTTGGCTAAAACCTGAAGCAAATTGTACTACCATCATTACATATGGAAACTATTGTTATATCTCTCATGAAAGCCCATAAAAATACTTTAAAAACTGTGCTTCTCAGCACAATGAAAGAGGGCTGTGAAATTAAATGGAAACTGAAATGGAAAGCACCCTGGATGAAAGCTTGAGTAATTGTGCTTCTAAGCACATGGAAAATCCCCAAAAGGGCTATGAAATGAAATAGAAATTGAAATGAAAAACACCCTGGATGAAAGCTTGAGTAGTTGTGCTTCTAAGCACATGCAAAATCCCCAAAAGGGTCATATAGGCCTAAAGAAAGCAGTGGTTAAATGTATGCTAAATCCAAAGGCTGCTGGCCAAAGAAATGAAATGTAATGATTAATTCCTCATGGAGTAAGGGATATATAATTCTAAGTGTCCCCTAGAACCTCAAGTTACGGTTAGCCGGGCACCCAGTCCATGGCGGTTCTAGGAAAGATCCTCACGGAGTTGATACAACTTGGATGTGAGTTGTAGACATTTGCCAAGGTTGAATAAACACTTCTCTGAACAACTTATTCCATTTGTGAGACACTGCCATTCCCTGTGTGTTTATTATCCGACATATGCTTAAGTGTGTATTCCCTTTCCCTTATCCAAAGTATCACGGTGTTGAGTCAGTTAAGTCATCCCCTTATCCTAGCCTTGCATTCTTCACCCTCACCCTTTGCTAGCAAAATGATCATGTCTACATAATGAGTATATCCTTGAGGTTCTTTTGTAAGTAAATGATTATTTAAACTTATGCTTGATATAATTATCTATTAACTGCCAGTGAAATGATGCTTAATAATTTAAGTCTTGCTATGAGAATGATTAACAGAGCACGCTTTAACCATTTGCACTTGCAGCATTAGGCTTTTCTAGCCTGGGTTATATTTTGATCAGTCTTGACCTGGTCAAACCTAGTTTGACCAAGTCAACCTTGGGATCCGTGATGAGTTGGACCAATGATGTTATATGATGATGATTTATGGTTCTATGATGCACCTTTGATGATTCCATACAGTGGACACAGGTTTCTGATGATGGTTGATGTATTTTTTATGATTATTATTATTGTCCAGACCATTTATTTTATTATTGTCCGGGTATGGTTGAGGCTACAGATGATCTTACAGGTTGCCACAGAGTGTATGGGTACTCATCTCTAGTAGATTTGGACCTTCTGAGTCCATTGAGACACTCAGTTATCAGTTTCAGGCACTCTCAATGATGATATAGTCAGATTTCCACTTTTCTCTAGTTTTGCCATGCAGGAATGGCCGGTCCAACAATTGCATTGATGAGGCACGTTCTCCTAGGGCGCTACAGAGGGGATGGGGGGTCCAACCACTTGTTATTACCATATTACCCCATCTCCGGACATGTTGGTACGGTCAGATTTTGTGCCTAGGCACCAGGCAGTGAGTTACAAGCATTTTGATGGTTTTCAGGTTGGATAAAAATGGGATAAAAAGGTCATTGAGGAAATCGATTTGGGCTATTGAGGCAAGGTTTTGGCATGAGGTTTGTTCAGAGGTCATATGTGATGTATCCCACTCCTTCCAGATCAGCTTGCAACATTCAGTGGGGTCCACACACTGTCCGGGTTGTGATTTGATGTATTATTCTCTCATTGAGGGGGCCACGATTGGTCATTTGGTCACTTGGACATGTTATTGAGTCATATTTTATATCATTGTGCCATGGGGTGATGCTAGTGAAGGATAATAAAACCTCCTAGCCCCACCATGTGTTCCTAGTTGCTTGTCATAGTCATCTTATGTGGTACGCACTTGTCCTAGTCATTTTTATGTGGTGCGCACTCCCCCTAGGGCCTCTTTTAGTGAGTGCGCACCCCTCTTAGTGAGTTGATCCGTGTTATATTGTTTCGGCTCATCTTAGTCGTTGATTGTATTGTATCTATCTTTTGATCTCCACCACTCATTCATAAAGTGGTTTAGGGTTTTGGTCTCTCTCATTCCTATTTAAGGAAGAGACCCCCCTATTGTAAAGGCACCTTTGGGCTCTTGAACTCTTGGAATAAAATACTACTTTTGCAGATCTACTTCTCTAGCTTTGTTGGATGCTCTTGCAAGTTGAATATACAATATTTTCTCTGTGTTATCATTGTGGATCTTGTGCTTCAAACGTTTTCTTTGCAGGGAGGCCACATGGGTAAAGAGGAGGACGATTTGAAGGGACGCTATTGTGGGGAAACCCTATATCTTACCTTTGGATTGTTCTTTGTCTCAGGGAGTATCATTATTGTATCTTCGCGACATATTTGATGCTTTTTTGTTTCATCTTTTCTTCCGTATAGCTTCTTCCATGTTTGATTGATTCTCATTATAGATCGTTTTGGACAGGGAAGGGCGCATTGGACTACTTGGAAGGATAGCGATTTCACTTGGAGCACTTGGATCTCACTCTTGATTGCCTCACTTGGGAAAGATTATCGATTTGCAAGATGGCCGCAAGCTTTTGAGGTATGTTCTACAAGGTATGTATCTAGTTTCATGTATTTTACCCATTGGTCACTTCAAACCCTCACATCTTAAAACCCTAGATTTTTAGATCTGATAGATTTGGCGATGACTTGGGCTTAATAATTAAACCCACCTCACAAATAATTAATAAACCTCGGAGACCAAATTTGGTGGGAATTAGACTCCATTTACCCCTAGATCTAAGGCACTGGGCCTCTCCAAGGGAGGTCGCACTTGTGGGTAGGTGGGATTTTTCAAGATCTATCACCTGGGTGTTGCTTGTTCCTCATCAAAACATCAGATCTATAGTTTAGCCACCCTTCTAGTGCCATTCCTCTCTTGATTTTTCCTTGTGGGCCCCATTTCACTCATTTTCCATAATTTAAGGGTGGGCCCCACTTGGGGTCTTTTGATTGGCATTGGATCTATCTAGATCTACTTAATTAAACTCATAAGTGGTATATCTTATGCATGGTTGAGCATTTGTCCCTTGAATAAGCCTCCTTAACCAAGCCCTAACTCCATTTATCCACTTATCTTCCCTAGATCTAGATCTAGTCACTCTTGATCTCTCTCTTTTCACTTTCACATTTCCCTAGGAGGTCTTGAGTGGGTTTGCTAGCCTTCATTGGTTAGCTAGGGTCTCCCCCTTGGTCTTGCTTAGGCTTGATCTAAAGTGAAGAGTGCCTCAGTTAGCGTGACAACCATTTACCTTGGGGGCATCTCTTGGGTCACCTATTTAGTTGTCCAATGCCTCTACCATCTTGGATAGGATCACTTTTTGGGACAACTACAAGTTGTGTGATAATAGGTTTGTCAGAGGATCTTTCTGAAGAATAAATCTGCAATGCTGATTTTTTTTTCTTCCTTTTGATCTTTATCATCATTATTGGGAAGAACCAACAAATCCATTTGTAAACTCTTCCTCTTCCTCTTCATCTTCATGGAATACTGCATGTGGTTCAAAAGGTGCAACAACTGGTTTGGATTCATCCATGTAAGAGTCATTGTCTCTTAGTTCATCACATGCACAACTTCCATTATTTTGTTACTTCTCAGCAGCAAGGGATTCCTCTATTCTTAGGGCAATGCAAAAAGCTTGTCCTGTACTTGTTGGTTGCTCATTCCATAAGAGGGAACGAAATTTTGGATGAAAAGCGAAGACATAATCCAATACAATACCATTTTTAAATGATGGATGAATCTTATTCGATGTATGGGTAAAATGACCATGGAAAGCAAGTACAGTTTCATCTTTCCTTTTCTTAATGCGAGATAACTTCACTACGAAAGCTTCATTATCCCACATCCATTTTACGTACTCAACATCCATGATCAACCATGATTATTTCACCTGTGTCGCTAGGGTAGACCCGTGGAGTTGCTAGCGGTCTACCCTCATGTTCCGAATATAATTTATAGGTTCGTTAAGGCTCAGAACTGTGCCTCATGCATGGTCAAATCATAGAGATCTTATGATTGTCCAACTTGATAAGACCCTGCAAAAGTGGAGTCACTATGTGAGATGAAAAAATATAAAGCAAATAAAGTAAATCTCACCATTGTCGTTGTGAAAGTCGAGAACTAGCAATGATCCTCAACAACGGTGCCAATTCGCTAGCACGATTTGTTGCACCAAATGAATGAGAATAAGTCTGAAAATCAACAGCTAAGATAGTGTAATAGGAGAAATTGCCCAAAATGTCACCGACGAAACTCCTCTCCGTTTGGGCTGGTGCTTGCCAGCTTTAGCATCCCTCAATATTTCCAAGTTGTCCTAAAACCTGTAATCTGCAATAAAAGACAACGAACATCGAGGAAAAAGTGTTTTGGCTTGCTATTAGGCAGCGAAAAAGATCACGAAAAACAATGTAAAATGATGGTGCAGGATCCCTTTCAATGTTAGCTCAATAAAAAATGAAAAAATAAAGATAGAACAACACTTCTAAATGACAGACTTGCCTAAGTAAAAGGCTAAGAACTTCCATGCATTTGCACAATAAATCATCAAAATATCAATAAGCTTTGAGATCTCAACATAAGCATAACAAAACTTTATTCAGATCACCAAAAGGTTGATTGTGCCAAAGAGAAATACAAAATCAGTACAACGACATTCCTTGCACAAGAGTATGGAAGCTAGAAGAAGAGAATGAGCTCCTGCTGAAAAAGATAAGACCTCAAATGCTTATGTGCCTCCTCCTTTTAAAGGATGAAGAATGTTTTAGGTCAAGAGGGAGGGCGCATTAGGTCAAAGGGAGAGAGAGAGAGTCGCACTTGTCGTGCAAAGAGAGAGCTTCTCCGAGTTAAAATCTGATGAAGTGAATGAAGCCCATGCGCACTGATGTGAAGTGCTCCTCACTCCAATCTACTAAAGGGGGCATATTAGTTAATTGATCCAAGCCTTGGTTTAATTCATTCCGATGCCAACTCACTCATGTTATCCATGCATGCACCCTACATCACTTAAGTGACTCATGCATGCACTCCAATAGCTCTAGTGATCCATGCATGCGCCCTAGATCACTCAAGTGACTCATGCATGCGCTCCAACAGCTCCAGTGATCCATGCATGCACCCTATATAATTAAAGTAGATCTATGCATGCTCTCCTGAAGACTCAAGTGATCCATGCATGTATTGTAGTTAACTGCTACTTTCTCCTCAAAGCTATGCATGTCCGTGCATGTGCCAGATACTGTCATGCAAAGTGATGCATGTCTGTGCATGTGCTAGATGTTGACATGCAAAGTGATGCATGTCCATGCATGTGCTATGCAACGCCATGCAAGTCAAAACCCTAATTGACAAATTGAAGTATCTTGCATGTTACTCGAAAAAGTCTCATTGGAATCTTGAGCTCGCATGGATGTGAAGAATGTGATCATCTCTGTCATGTGGACCTCCGAACCCTGTCTCCTAAAAAATAGGAAAACTTCCTAAAAAATAAGAATCTTCTCAAAACTTGTGAAATATCTGTCTCTATACCAAGGAAACATCAATGCACCAATCATATACCTGAACTCAATGGGAACCAACTTTGGCTCTAACAAACTGTCCCTAGAGGTATTGTCTAAGTACTGGCCTAATGGAATGTGTTGGCCCTTAACCCATTCAGATTTGCTATGGAGCAAATCTAGGGGTTAACATTACCAACTCGACTGAGTTGGATCGGTTTGTGTTGAATTGGTCCCCCGTATTGTTTAGAGTGCCAAGTTCGTGTGGTTATCGGTCATCTCGGCCAAGCCCTAGTCTGAGTTGGCTGAGTTTAAAAACAAAAGTCTCAAGTGATTCATGGTAGGGTTTGAAAGACAAGGTTGCATCCTCATCTGATAGACATGAATTTTAGGTGGTGGACACTGTTCTTGATGGTTAGTTTTAGGCATAGGTTAGGTATGTTCTACAGTTCACCAAGCCCATTTATAATATGATTTGGTCACAGATACAAATCAATCGATGTGTGGGGATGTATGAATAGATGGACAACATGCCAGGCCAAATCAAAGACATTGTTGAGCCAAAATATGTCATATTGTGTGTCATATTCATAAATATGTGGTCAAAAGGTGTGATACTCTAAATGTTCCACTCCATGCCTTAACATATGTCGTTACACCCAAATATAATTCTCCATCTTGGTTGGTTGAACTAGCACTTGGGGGTAGGGTTAGGAGAAAGCCACACATAGATCCAGAGGTACAGAGTGGGTATATGCTTGCATTAGACAAGTTGGTCCTTGATGAAGAGGAGTGTGCTCAAGTACTAAGCGGATTGATCGAGCAACTACAATAGTATACATAGAGTCTTTGCTAATTTGCATGGTCTTTGATGAAGAGGAGTATACTCAAGTATGAAGCGAATTGAGCAAGTACATTATTGAACATGGAGTCTTTGCTAATCTACATGCAACTAAAGATATAGATAGGTTGAATCCTATCGAATGGTGGAAAATGTATGTCTCCTCTACTACACATTGCATAAATTGGTGGTGAGGTTGCTTTCACATGTTGTTAATACTTCTTCTATAGAGAGGTGTTGGAGCACCTACAACTTCATCCACAACATAAAGAGAAACAACTTTAATGTAGATTGGGCATAAAGCTTAGTTTATGTGCACTACAACTTGAGTGGGCCTAATGGTTAAGAACATGTGTTTCCTCCTAGGAGATCACAATTTAATATCTGGAGGTGAGTAGAGTATGTGCACCTCCATAGACTTTAGCAGTCAAATCGATCTGCAAAGGGGATCCCTTGTCCCACAAACAAGGGGGTCTCATACACCAATTTGGTGTCTGGCTTGGCCGTGACCTTAAAATTAGATTATTATTATTATTTTCAGGTGGTGAGGAATGATAGAACATATATGACTTGGGACAACTTTATGGAGGAGGCTAATTTGGAGGATGGAGTCATAGTTTTAGAGTGCTTGGATGTTGTTGAACTTTTAGGTGATCAGGACAGTTACCATATTCATGCAGGACAGTTACCATATTCATGCAGGACAGTTGGCAATTCCATCCACCAACAGGTTTCCAGATGCAGGGGCTTTTCCTTTAGCTTCACAACCTCCATGGGGACCGTGTAGCTGCTCGTCGTGTTCCATGACCACTGCCACCTACTCCTACTCTTGTTCATTGATCATGGGGAAAAAGGATAGAAGTTTCTTGTGGCAAGAGGAAAGCTTAGTAGATACTAGAATTATGTCTTTTTCCTGTTTAGAATCTAGTTTCTAGAACTGAGTACTTTGTCTTTATTATGGCCTATTTTGTAAACATTGTATGGCAGTTTAAGTTTGAACTTTGACTTTTCATGGTTGATGTTATGAATATAAGTATGAATATGATGCGTTGTTTCATTTCGTGGTTGATGTTATCTATGACAATTTGTTGATGACAAATGCTATATGTTGACATTTGAAGGTTGATGTTATGGTTGATGATTGATCATTTGATGACAATGTTTTAAGCTATAACTGCTAGATAATTGATGTTATATGTGTACTAAATAGTTTATGCTTTAATGTTTGTCATTAGTCCAGTAGTTAAGTGTAATGTCCCTTTTTTGAATTTTATTAAAATGGTGAAATTTTCAACTTTTTCCACTAGTTCGACCTTTGACTAGTATTGATTTCTTGACCTTCAAATGACTCCAAATGGTCCCAAATTGTTACAGAGGGTGTATGGATGATATTAGGACATGATTATGAGGTTCATGGATGCTTTAGAGTCTTCAAAAGGCTTCTGCAACTCTCCTTTAAGTTCTGGCCAAAGTAGGGAGTTTGACTAGCAATTTGGGGTTCAAATCCCCCTTGGGTAGATGCTGGAAATGGCTCTCCAAATGCTATGGGACCCTCTCGAATTTCTGAACCGAGGCAGGGGACATCAATATAGGCTCATATACATGTCCATTCAAGTTATTAAGTCTGCTACAACCCTCTCCAATCAGGTACAAAAAGACTAGTTTCGACCTTGGGGAAAATGATAGGCAATCTTCTCCAAATGCTAAGAAAATGAACAATATGACTCCAGAAGCTTATGCACTGAACATGAAACTTGTATAACAGGTTATTAACAGTCCATACATCATTAAATCATCAGTAGTTCACTGGTCCATTCGAATACATCCACATATCATTGGCATACATCAACATATTGGGGAAATTGGCACCATTTGCTCATTAATGATCATATTTACATAGTTCCACTTGGAATCTCGACTTGAAGCTATTCTGAACATGAAGAATAGAGCATTTACATCAGATGATAAAAGAATGAGGCATTAGAAGCTCCCCCAAAGAGAACAATAGCTCACCAAGTGCGCAATTCCTCAAGGATCATGAATGTGCTGAGCAAACTTGAAATGGTTGGAGAAACAAGCTGAACTAGAAGTGACCATGAGCTGCCATGTAGCTTGCAACTGCAACATATGACTCCATTAAAGCTCCAAATGAAAGGTTTGAATGGCCTCTCCAATTACCAACTAGGTTGGGAATCTTTCACCCTCGAAATTGGTGCTAAGGCAAGTAGAGTAGCACTCCACTAGCTCTCCTCTCAAATGCAAATTCTGAAAATGATCAAAAGCCCTTCTCTTACTTGATCCCTGTATTTTATAAACATCCTTAGCCTTGTCAGGTTCCAATTCCATCCATAGACTCCAACCAATTCGAATTAGGGAGAGGTTCATGATTTCCCATGTGTCTTCCACTTCCTAGTCTTCCACCTTCCACCAATTCGAGTAGGGACCTCTTGAGCTTCCTTAACTCCCATGAGCGCTCTCTTGGAGGCTAGTTTTAGGCCTGACATGTCATAATGGTCAGATGTCAGCAATAAGTTCTGCAATTTGTCATAGGAGTCATAGAATCTTCATCATTGTTGTCATAGAGGTTAGAGAATCTAGTCCAAGTGTCCAATAACTCTTCATTTGACTCTTCCTCTTCCATGGGAGTTACACTTCCATCCCAATTCGACCTATGATGCATATTGCCAAGTGTATGAGCCTTCCAACTCATCCCAAGAACGTTGGGCTTCTTAGGGATTCGAATTGACAAAAGGAGTTTGCCATGTGGCATAGAAAATCTAGCTTGTGTGGGTCCCACACCCTCCATGTGTCTTCATGATCAATTGCCACTTTGATTTTCTCTTGTATTTATTTATTTAGCTCCTTTATTAAATATTTATGCCATTCTAATGTCTAAACATCATTTATTAGCTCCCTTATTGCAAATCCCAATGTCTCCATCCAACCTAGGGAACTAGTAGGATTGATGGAATTTTCCTGTCATGAATTTATTTGAATGGGGACATTACATTAAATCTATGTTTTCATGTTTTCTGCAGCTAATTTGGCATTCTGCATGTTTTTTTTTTGAATATATATGCATCAAAATACATTAAAATATGTATTATTTAAAAAACGCTCCAGAAAGCTTTTGGAAATCGCGCTTCCTGCTTCCAACAGTGTATCCTAGGATTGCTAAGACACTGAAATATTCCCAATGTCTTGTGGGCTCAACTTTGAACTCATTGGCCTTTTGAAGGCAAAAGGAGGCCAAACTGAGAACCTTCCAGGGGGATGAGCAAGTGTTGTGTATGCCAGCAGGAGTCCAATCAGTCCTCTACACTACCTCAAAGCATTGGTTGGCGCACAATATGGTTGCTTCTAAAAGAAAGGTGTCATTAACCCTAAAACTGCTAATATCTCTTGCTGGTATTGTAATATGCCATTTTGCCTAAATACACAGTTTGGGGTCAACACTATTTTCTGTGAGTTATTCGTGTCAATAATCTTATTTTGTATGCAAGCAAACTGACTATCTAGTACTTGTTTTGATCTTTCTTGTTGTATTTACCTCCAACACGTACTATTTGAAATTTTGACTCTTAAACAAATTTCAATTCCAGGTCTTAAAACTTGCTGCATTCACTATGGGATTACAAATTTCAAACTCTTCACATGCCTCCAGTAATAGAATGTGATTATTCAATGTTGATCGGTCTATTCATGCCTTTTGGAGCGTCTTAAGAGGATTGTTGGATATGCCAATATTTTAGAGTTGATTATCGTTTTTGTCCTGTCTTTTTTTGTAGTAAGTTGCTAATAAAATCTTCTGAGGCATTGCTAAGCTAATGGATGTAATGTGTTCCTGTTCTGATGAATTGAATTAAGATGCCTTGTTGTGAGGTCTGCTAGCCTTCCCAGAATCTCAGTATGTACTGAAATTTTCATTATCTGTTGCTGTAAAGAGAGATGTCCTTGGGTGAAGTTTCTTTTCTATTCAATCCAATTTTTTCTTCAGATGATGGCTTGATCTTTTATAGCTAATGCTCTCCCCTTGGTTCATCAAATTGAAAAACATTTGGGGTGATATCCTTTCTTTCACAAATGTGGTTCTGTATTGATGTGCTGTCCATGACAAAAGTAATGGTTGTGAAAGAATTATCTTTGGCTTGATCCAGCTGTAACTTGAAGGAACAATAGTTGCCATTTTTTTAACAGCTTTTATTAGTTTGCAAATTTGAATCTTTTTTGTGTGTCTAAACTATTTTTTTTTTCTGCAGGAACTTTGAATATTCATAATGGTTGACAGTATTTGTTGTTCACACCAATAGCGGATATCAGCGAACCAAGTACTTAATTTGCATAAATTTCATGGGATAAATGCAGCAGAGAACCATGGCTTAGTTTGTTGAGCAAGTTATAAAACCCATGCTATCATTTAACATTTGAGATTAGTTCTAGTAATGGCATCCTTAATATTAGAAGTTGGAAACTACCTAATTGTAATGGCAGAAGCTTCTATGTCTGGAGTGGGGCTTGGAAGAGTTTCTTTTACCATACAATTATTTCAATGCCATATTGAGAAATCCACTTTTTTAGATATTCTCAGACAGTGTTTATGTTTTGATTTGTTTTATATCTTCTTTACGTGTCATGTCATTGGAATCAGGGTTGGTGTTGATATGTAACTAGGAAAGGTTTGCAAATTCGTTTATTTTTACTTTTTGATTGCAACAACCCATTGGGTTATGTCTGTGGGGACAACCTATCATATCCATTTAAAGGGACAGTATGGTAGCTCAGAAGGATATATCAATAGAAAATATGTAAATGGGCATTGAGACCGAATTCTTCAATGCAATTGCGGGCTCTTTAACATGAAGGAGGGCATCTCCTCCCTCCTTGTCTCCATGACAAATTGAAAAACACTAGACAAAGAATCGCACTGGCTGCTTGGGGCTCTTCCACTTTTAAATGGTTGTTTTATTACTACAAAATTGATGGGCCGAAGTCATTTGACCCTATTCATCTTGCCCGAAGCAAACCTCTTGACTATAATTAATTTAATGAAGTTATAGTTCCTTGCCTAGGGATGGGGGGATGGCAGGGGACGTTCCCTTTTTCCCAGGGACATCCTCGCGGATGTGAGGGGCATCTTACATGTTCCTATGATCTTTCCTATTGAATCGAGTGTTGATTAAGTTGTCATTGATGCCAACAGTGTATAGTCATTGATGCCAACATGTCTTGGTGCCCCTTGAGGAGCCCCTGAGGGTTAAGTAATTGTCAGTGTCTAAGGAGACCTTTTGATCTTGTCCAAGCCCAAGTTTGAAGCCCTTGGAGCCCTTGGGACAATGACAAAAGCCCTGAACACCCTGTAGAGTGTTTAAGTACCCCAAAGATGTTTTGCAGTTCCCCAGTTGTTTCTTTGTTTCCCCAATACCACAACTTATGCCCCAGTACGCTACAAAAGCGTTGAAGAAGTTGCAAGAGTCCAAATGAACCTTTCAGTGGTCACTTGTGTTTATTGAGGTCATGGTACCCCAGGAGAAGGTCTAGCAACCCCACAGGTGATGTCATGATGGATCTTGACCCTTGTAGGTCTCCTGGTGTGGTTGAGGTGTTTGAAGAAGCCTATGAAGCCCCTTGCTTGATGAAGAAGTCCTTGGACCCACATTTGATGGTTTAATGGTCCTTGTCCCCTTAAAGGTGATGATGTGGTCATTAATGACTTGATGAAGACTTGGAACCCTTAATGAAGATCTTGATGCCCGTGTATCCCTTGTTGGGGTCATGGAACCCTTGGAGAAGGTCATTATGCATGAGAAGGTCTAGCACCCACATAAATGGCGGCATGATGACCCTTGGACACTATATGATCATTGATGGTGCATTTGGAAATGATTTGGGTCTTGGAATCCATACATATGGTGGTCTGTAAGCCCATGATTGTTGGAGCCTTTGATATGATAGAATCCTTGGTCATGATGCCCTCATCACTTGGCGATGGAGTCCTATGTGATGGGCTTGAAGTCCATGGAAAGTATCTTGTTCAAATATTATATGATATCCTTGAAAGAGTCCTTGAAACCCTTGCATGCGGTTCCTTGGGTCTTGAACCATGGTGATGTATGGTCCTATTTGTGGTTATATGGCTATTGGGATGTAGATGGAGGTAGATCCCACAGACGTGCCTTGATATGTTGAAGAAGACTTTGAAACTCTTGTAGTTAGTGGTATGGACTTTGGCACCCTCATGTGTGGGGTCTTTGACGTCCTGGACACATTGAATAATTTAAGGGTATTAGACCAAGAATTTGCAAATAAACCCATCATAGGGAGATAGTCCTCGTCAAGCCATTTCCATTGATATGTGGAGCATCTTCTAACTCCTTATGGTTGAAGAGATATGAATTTTTGAAGTTGGTGTACCCCACCTTTTTTGGGTGAGCCGACCTAACAAAAGAAAATTTAATTATTTGTAATTCCGATTCCGTATGAGAAAGTTATGCCAATTTTAGTAAAGATGCCCAAAAATTTCTCCTCCACAAAATTTCGCACTTTTCTCCAAGAGTTGCGAAATTCCAATTGATGAGCAAATGAAATGTTTGATATTCTATTTATATAGGTCGTGGAGGAAAGTTATTACCTTGTAATGTTAACACTGAGAGGGGGGGTGAATCAGTGTGAAGCCAAATTTTAAACCTTTCTTAGCTTACTACTGTTAGCTACCAATTCATCAATCCATTACTCTACCATAATCATTTCATAAACATATTTCATATCATCATTCACATAGCATAAGCATTTAGATCATCAGAAACCATAACACAACAGAACACAACACAATATAATTTTGTAATCTTTTTGTATTATTTTTGTCCGGCTACAACCGTTAGGCAAAATCAGCACCTACTGATATCAAGAGCACCTACTCTGGATCCAGGACCCTGCCTGGTTTTCTTAGACCCTGCTAAGAAGGGTTTGAGGTATCCTAACCTCAGAAGCAAGACAAGCTTGCTTTTACATTATGGCTCACTGTCACATCAACTCATCAATCTGCAGACACATCAACTCAGCTGTAACATTGCTCATCATTCATCTACTGCAGCAATAGTCTCAATCTCTGCTCTAACATCTGTGCATATCAACCAACAATCACAGCTCCTCAATACACTGCTGAATCATCAAGGTCTGTTCTATGAACTGCTGCTGCCATCAACTTGTCACCTCCTCATCACTGCTGTTCAAGATGTCAACATGTTTTCTGAGAGAACACATTCACTATTGCTGTTATCAGTCAAGTCATCCAAAGAGTCTGCTTATACACTGCTCATGCCAAGATGTCAAGGGGCCTTTTCTGCTCATATTAGGACTTCAAGGATCTGCTCTAAGCACCTGTCTCTTAAGGCTATCACAGTATGTCACTAGTTACTATCATAACACATTACTGCCACTGACATGCCAAGGCTGTCACACTCATCAAGCTGTCATCCTTTTAAAATTGCTAACAGACTGTCAACACTTGTTCACACACACCATTTTACTGGACTGTGCAAATAAAAACTTCTTAAGGCACACATACATACCTTCACCTTTCACTTACCTGGGTTGTCCATTCAAAGGATCTGGGCTGTACACTGAATTATATCACTGTGTGTGCTCACTCCTAAGTCTGCATAGCCAATCTGCCACTTCAATGTGCTGCCCCTCCTCTAAACAGTTCATAAAGTGTATAGACAGTCCTCAAATCCAGTCAAGCTGTCGCCTTCAAATCTGTGCAAGACCTGTAGGTGACTCGTAGCCCTCCGTACAGCACTCTACCAATCTTTAACAGATGCAAATGAAATTCCTCTAGATGCATAGCACAGAACATTTCAGAACCAATATTCAATCCAGTCCACCAAGCAAACTGATTTCCTTATCCCTTCAACATACAAATACTGTTCACTGCCAATAAAGTGTTAAGATACCCAGCTGCCAATAAGGTGTTAAGAAACCACATCATCATGTGACTTCCTCAAAATCAGTTTATGCCTAAATCACATTCCAAAACTACAAGCAAGTAAACCATGACGAGCCATATCCCAAAGCTACAAGCCCAAAATAACATGAAAACCATATTATTTCTACACCATACTGTTCGCAGATCTGAGTAAAATACTTAAGTTCTACTATGAAGAAATAATACTGCTAACTGCTAGATATAGAATATAATTCAACGCCATCTACTCTCTTGTGCTTCAACTTCTTTCTGCTTCAGAATAGCCATATAGCTGAGTGTACAAATGGCATGGCTGCCTGGAAACACACACTGTTGTTTGCTGCTACAGTTCCAGATCTTAAGTATATGAATATCCCAGCATATATATAAGGAGAAGCACCTCTACTGTATGTTACAGGGTAGGGAGTGGATGGATACCCAGATAATTTCCTCATAAATGTATCAGTGGTAGACTTTATGCTTGCTCTGTTCTGCTGAAAGATTATCTTCTTATAGAAACTGCTGTACCCTGAGATTTGCTGCCTTAGAGATCAACTTCATTTATTTTACCAGAGCATTGCATCCTCCTCATCTATTTATTACAGCTTGACACTATCCACTAAAACGACCATCAATTTGTTGGTTCGATTACATGTCTCCCCCTGTTGTAATGCCTAGAAATTTTCCCATAGCAATTTGCTATTAAACCTTTAGTAGTAATTCTCATTACATATCAATACCTAGAGCTCTGCTCAAATCATCACACGTCTCCATATTTGCAGCATATAATTTCAGTTCATATGTGTTGCCAACTAAGTTGTACTTGGTTGGACTATCAAGCGAGCGGGCAAAGTTGAACATTTCAATGTTCTTTTTTCGATGATTTGATATACAGCTGGCCTTTTAAAGGGCCCCCGTTTTAACTTTTTTCCACATGTCCATGGCCCTGCGGGGTTTGTAATAAAACGTACTAGCATGGTGTTTTGTAAGAGACTTGGTTCCCTAGGACTTTTTGGCTAAGTCAGGTATTCCAAGGAGTTTTTTCACCTATCTATTATGTTTTGCATTAGTGCATAACATAATTAATTGGTTTTTCTCCTGCTCCTCCAAAGCTGGAATGCCTGGGGAGGCTGACAGGCCTTAGGGGATTGTTAAAGTCTATGGGTCAATGTATATGAACATGCTAGGCGTTAATTTTGAGTCATATGGACATGTCCTAAGTCCCCCTAGGTTGTTTTTTTAATTTTTGGCAAAGTTTAATTTTTCCGTAAATTGGGCCATTTTTTTTAATGGTTCAATTAAAAAAATTGTAATCGGCCTATAAGGGGCATCTGGAGGTATTTTTTGCCTTAGGGGTGCTCGTTTTCTAACTCAGAGCACCCCCTAAACCCCTAAACCCACTTTTCCTAATGTTTGGGTGCTTAAATTTTTACCTATGGCCAAAAAACCCAAAAAACCCCAAAAAGTCATGAAAAAATAAAAAAAGTAAAAAAAATGACTCATAAAAATAATAAATTTTGGGAGTGATTTATGGACTGATTTTTTCAGCTATGTTTTAGGAGTTGTAAGAGCTGATTTTGGAAAGATTCCGGGCAGCTATATTATTGGGATTACTTCCCCATTTGAGGGGGGCATATTTCCCAAAATTGGGCCCCTTAAATCATGGAATTTGCAGCTATGTTTATGGGCTGTCACATGGCTGATTTTTAGCTGATTTGGGGCTGATTTTGGTAGCCCATTACATGGGAGTGGGCAGCCCCATTTTCTCCACGAGTTATGCCACTCATTCCACCCATTTCTCTCCATCTTTGGCTATTTAAGCATGGCTGCCCACTCCATTTTCTTTAGAGGGAGAATTGGAGCACAAAACCTATGATTGTAATACTTTTTTTATATGAATAAAGAAGACTTTGGAGGTCAGATTTGTGTTGTTCATTGTGAGTGGATGAAACATCTTGGACTTATGTGATGGAGGTAACTTGTGCATAAGCTTTGATTATTCAATAGTATCAACTGTACTCATTGGAAAGATTAGTATTAATTTATGAGATAAATTAGTTTCAATTTGTTTATTGTCTAGTTTATTGTTATGTGTCTGCAAAAGAAAATCATGCCTGTATGTTTCATTTGTTTATGAGTATTCAGCATAGATTTCTTTTTCAGATATATCTCTACACTTGATCTTTGTTTGCAAAGTGTGTAATGTGCAGGTTATTTCAACTGGAGTAGGCGGATCTTGTTTGCTTCCTCTTCTCTAATCTTTGTTTGCAGATGCAGTCCCTCGGAACACCACAAAGATTCCTCCAAGGCTTCGGATTTCAAACATAATTTGGCTCATTTTCTCTCTCTCCCTTATAAACAAAACTTTTTCTTTGGTTAACTGGTTACTTGTATTTGAAATATTTCTGATTCATATGCTCATATTGTATTTCAAGTAGATCAGAAATATTTTCATAAAGGATTAGTTTAGACAGTCACAAAGCTTATATATTTAACTGTTTAGACTTTCTTTCATTTAGCATCTACTTTTCAAAGGACTTGCAAGTAAAATCGTCATATCTTTTTTAAGTCTTGTTGGGTAGTTGTAGTGCTGATATATAAGATATATTTGGCTGTCCTAGAGCTTGAAATTTGCAGCCATTAAAGGGCTAGCAAAGACCCCAAGTAGACAAGCCCTATAGCTTGTTTTACTTGGTTATTTTTCGTCATTTTCACCTAGTTTTTAACTTAGAATTTTTTGGGTTTTTTAGGAGATGTTCCAAAGACACTCTTAAAGTGTTTTTGGGCATCTTATACTAATTATTGCTTGCTGGTTTGCAGCAGAAGATGAACAGGTAGGAGGAAGTGCTGGCAAAATTTCGAGCATCCAGGCGATCCGGAGGACAAATTTCCATATTTTTCAAAATCGGTCAATTTTTCTATAATTTTGTAAGCCACCAAGTCACATTAAGTAGACTGGGGCACTTCTCTAAAATCATTGTAAACATTTTTTAAACGAGAGCAAGTGGGCTAGCCAGCGCCCATACCCCATCCCCCCAGGGGTGGCCTGTGTCGTCTCATTTTCATGGCGTGATTGTTAGAGTAGTTTATTTCTTTGTTTTCCGGCATTTTAATAAAATAAATTAGGATTAAAATAAACCTTGTTGGTCCGTTCCACTGGCGGGCCACAAGTTCACTCATAACATAGTTTTTCACATTTTTTTTACAAACTCATAACGCCCCCTTTGCTTTCCCGAAGTAGGGTTTCTGTATGAGGGCTTGCCCGAAATACGTGCCTGAAAAGAGACTCCTGGGGTTTTAAAAAAAGATAAAATTTGGGTTCATAAAATTTTTATAAAAATACCAAGGTCTTCTCCCGTATGCTCTGTGGCCAGCTTGCAGCTTAGTCTGATCCAGTTGGTACACATCAGAAAGGAGGGGATGACTAGTAATAGGACTTAACACCACCCCAATAAAAAATCCTTTTTGTGAAAATCCGGCACAACACGCATTTTGTTGTCGTGGGCAAATTTCCCAGAAGGCTTGGGATAACACTGGATAGTGACCTCTTGGAAACCGTTAGGCTTGCCCTCGTTGGTATAGCATCTGAACACCTCCTCGAGACTCCGATTCAGCCCAAAGCCTGAGAGGGAAGCCACGCTTCAAAATTCCGGACATGTTCCCCCGTACCTTGCGTATATCGGGAACCCACCTGCCTTAATAAAAAGATCACCATCACATTAATTTTTAAAATAAACCAAGAACACTCCACAACATTTACCTTTTCTGTTTATGCATTTGTTATTTGACTCCATAATAAGGCACTGGTCTTGTTGCAAATTTCATTTTATATTATTGACTAGTATGCAGTTTAAATGATGGCTATTTTAAAATGAGAGCAAATGATAAATGATTGTTTTATTTGATCAAAGTGTATGTTGTCTGTTCTTGGTTATCAAAAATATTTCCTAACTCCTAGATTAGACGCCTTAGTTTCTTTTATTTTTTAGGGTCCACCCCCCTTGGCTTCGCTAGGAAAGCCTAGACGGAGGAGTCGAGTCCCAAGTGACAGCACTTGACTCTGACTTGCCCCCAAGGCCACACCAGCAGCTTGAAGACTTCTGCTGCGTTTTCCCAGGTGTGGAACCAGGCGGCAACATTTTGGCGCCGTTGCCGGGGATAAGTCTTTTTATTCCCGGAATACGACTTTTGAGTTTTTCCCTTTTGTTTTTGCTTTGTTTGATGAATCTTTAGATTATATTTTGAATTTTTCATCTGGCGACTCCACTAACCTTTTTTTCTTTTATAAAAGTTCAAAGAAAAGCAAAAATAGAATTCTTTGTGAGATTGTTTTATATGTATATTTTTATTCTCACATGGCGACTCCATTGAAGGGATAAAACCCTTTGTTTCTCATATAGTTTGTTGAGACTGCTTGTGTGTAGATGAGTCCATCCATTACAGTAAAATCTATAAAGACTCACCTTTTGACAACTCCACTGATTCAGTACCAGATATATCCCATGGTCATTTCAAATGCAGGCTATTGATCTTTGAAAATGGATGATAAAGAGTCTAGTGAGCAAATTTCCGATGCACATCCTCCCATTGACTTCTCAGACATCCCTGGTTTCCCTAATTATCATGATGGTGAAGATGTATCTGATTATCTACCGTTCTTTTGGGGAGATGATGATGATGTAGAAACCCGGCATGTCTTTTCTTTTCTTAAAGTTGTGGCTAACTTCAAAGTCTTATATGAAGATAACATAATGGAGATGTTTGTTAGTACATTACAGGGACCTGTTTATCAATGGTATTTTAAAGAGCTTCCAAATAAATGTATTAACTCTCTTTCAAGCCTCCTTAGAATATTTATAAGGCAATGGCATAATAAAGGAGCTAGTATGGAGCACTTGGATAGGATCCTTAGAAGGTACTTTCTCTTGTTCATACCTTGGATTGAGTATCATAAGGAAGACCCCAACTTTCCTCGTATCATCATGACAGAGAATAATAAATATTGGGAGGTGCCTCTAAGTTATATCAATCGTGTTGATCTCCCTATAGCACAATCTGGCTTTAAAAAAGAGATTCAACATGACCCTATCGAAGAGTTCCATGAAGCACCCTTAGCTGAAGATTTTGTTGAAAACCATCCTCTTGTCACCATAGCTGAAAACATTGAAAATATGGAGTGTTCTCAAATCTACGATGATGATCACATCTGTGTTTCAGATTTGCCTAAAGAGGAAGCCATTATAGAAATTGACAAAGAAATTCATGAAGGGTCTTCAATTGAAGATGTTTCAGAAGAGCTTCCTCATATTGCCATTGAAGATTTGGGATTTCAGGATTACTTTAGTGAAGATGATGATGTTTGTACTTCAAATTCACCTAAGGAAGCAACCATTACAGAAGCCTTTAAAGAAACTTGTGATGATTTTTGTATGATTTATGATGACACTCCTCCTTTTTCTCCGCATAGTGGTGAAGTCTTGGACAACTTTATACCTTGTAATATCTTTCAAACCAAGCCTTCTGAGGATAAGTATTATGAACATGAGGATGGGCATGGCCAAGGTTGTGATGCAATAGACAAAGACTCCCCCTTCATTTACAAGGATGGGCATGATGATTGTTGGATGGATTTAGAAAAACCCATCTTTGATATATCAAGAGAGGGGAGTGTTGATTTTGAGACCTTGGGAAATTTTGATATGGAAGAGGAGCCTGTAGATATTTCTCATGATCAATTAGAGCCATTAATGAGTATTAGTAACGAAGACTTGGATCAACAGTATAACGAAGAGTTGGGTAGGATGAAATCAGTGGAATGTCAGTTTCAGCCTTCATCAGCACATTCAGAGGTTCCTTATGATTTGGAGCAGCTTGGGGTTTATACTTTCACAGAAATGAACTATCAGAAGAGCCCTTCAGATCAATATGATGAGGTAGTTGGTCTGCCTTATCATTCCGAGTTTTTTCTCAGCTCTATTCAGTCATGGGTAGAAGAGGCCTGCATGAGGACTTACCATTGGGGGAAGCACTTCAAAGATCTATCATATGCCTATGACCACCAATCCAATCCTCCAAACCAGAATTATCATGCAGGTTTGCATTTTCTAAATAAGGTATCATTGTTTTGGCTGGTAACCAAACACAAGATTAAAGGTTTTTATATTGATAAAATGTTAAGATGGTTGCATTGGATTTATCATTTTACTTAGCATTTTATTTTGTTATGCTTAGAGTAGGAAAATAAGCTCATCAAGTGAGCATTTACTTTCAACATTTATTTTTCAATACTTTCCTTTTATGTACTTAGAATTTTTCATTAGTCATTTTTTTTAGTTTTGAATAATGCAACTTATGGTTCATTGGCTTCTTATAAGAACTTGTGCTACTGAAAGGTTTTCTTGTCAAGTTGAGATGTTTTTACAGGTCATAGAAACCGGAGATTCTGGTATTCTCGAATGCTCTCCTTGCCTGAAGACTGGATCGAGCACACGTCCCGCAGTTGGAGCCAGATGTTGCCAACTAAGTTGTACTTGGTTGGACTATCAAGCGAGCGGGCAAAGTTGAACATTTCAATGTTCTTTTTTCGATGATTTGATATACAGCTGGCCTTTTAAAGGGCCCCCGTTTTAACTTTTTTCCACATGTCCATGGCCCTGCGGGGTTTGTAATAAAACGTACTAGCATGGTGTTTTGTAAGAGACTTGGTTCCCTAGGACTTTTTGGCTAAGTCAGGTATTCCAAGGAGTTTTTTCACCTATCTATTATGTTTTGCATTAGTGCATAACATAATTAATTGGTTTTTCTCCTGCTCCTCCAAAGCTGGAATGCCTGGGGAGGCTGACAGGCCTTAGGGGATTGTTAAAGTCTATGGGTCAATGTATATGAACATGCTAGGCGTTAATTTTGAGTCATATGGACATGTCCTAAGTCCCCCTAGGTTGTTTTTTTAATTTTTGGCAAAGTTTAATTTTTCCGTAAATTGGGCCATTTTTTTTAATGGTTCAATTAAAAAAATTGTAATCGGCCTATAAGGGGCATCTGGAGGTATTTTTTGCCTTAGGGGTGCTCGTTTTCTAACTCAGAGCACCCCCTAAACCCCTAAACCCACTTTTCCTAATGTTTGGGTGCTTAAATTTTTACCTATGGCCAAAAAACCCAAAAAACCCCAAAAAGTCATGAAAAAATAAAAAAAGTAAAAAAAATGACTCATAAAAATAATAAATTTTGGGAGTGATTTATGGACTGATTTTTTCAGCTATGTTTTAGGAGTTGTAAGAGCTGATTTTGGAAAGATTCCGGGCAGCTATATTATTGGGATTACTTCCCCATTTGAGGGGGGCATATTTCCCAAAATTGGGCCCCTTAAATCATGGAATTTGCAGCTATGTTTATGGGCTGTCACATGGCTGATTTTTAGCTGATTTGGGGCTGATTTTGGTAGCCCATTACATGGGAGTGGGCAGCCCCATTTTCTCCACGAGTTATGCCACTCATTCCACCCATTTCTCTCCATCTTTGGCTATTTAAGCATGGCTGCCCACTCCATTTTCTTTAGAGGGAGAATTGGAGCACAAAACCTATGATTGTAATACTTTTTTTATATGAATAAAGAAGACTTTGGAGGTCAGATTTGTGTTGTTCATTGTGAGTGGATGAAACATCTTGGACTTATGTGATGGAGGTAACTTGTGCATAAGCTTTGATTATTCAATAGTATCAACTGTACTCATTGGAAAGATTAGTATTAATTTATGAGATAAATTAGTTTCAATTTGTTTATTGTCTAGTTTATTGTTATGTGTCTGCAAAAGAAAATCATGCCTGTATGTTTCATTTGTTTATGAGTATTCAGCATAGATTTCTTTTTCAGATATATCTCTACACTTGATCTTTGTTTGCAAAGTGTGTAATGTGCAGGTTATTTCAACTGGAGTAGGCGGATCTTGTTTGCTTCCTCTTCTCTAATCTTTGTTTGCAGATGCAGTCCCTCGGAACACCACAAAGATTCCTCCAAGGCTTCGGATTTCAAACATAATTTGGCTCATTTTCTCTCTCTCCCTTATAAACAAAACTTTTTCTTTGGTTAACTGGTTACTTGTATTTGAAATATTTCTGATTCATATGCTCATATTGTATTTCAAGTAGATCAGAAATATTTTCATAAAGGATTAGTTTAGACAGTCACAAAGCTTATATATTTAACTGTTTAGACTTTCTTTCATTTAGCATCTACTTTTCAAAGGACTTGCAAGTAAAATCGTCATATCTTTTTTAAGTCTTGTTGGGTAGTTGTAGTGCTGATATATAAGATATATTTGGCTGTCCTAGAGCTTGAAATTTGCAGCCATTAAAGGGCTAGCAAAGACCCCAAGTAGACAAGCCCTATAGCTTGTTTTACTTGGTTATTTTTCGTCATTTTCACCTAGTTTTTAACTTAGAATTTTTTGGGTTTTTTAGGAGATGTTCCAAAGACACTCTTAAAGTGTTTTTGGGCATCTTATACTAATTATTGCTTGCTGGTTTGCAGCAGAAGATGAACAGGTAGGAGGAAGTGCTGGCAAAATTTCGAGCATCCAGGCGATCCGGAGGACAAATTTCCATATTTTTCAAAATCGGTCAATTTTTCTATAATTTTGTAAGCCACCAAGTCACATTAAGTAGACTGGGGCACTTCTCTAAAATCATTGTAAACATTTTTTAAACGAGAGCAAGTGGGCTAGCCAGCGCCCATACCCCATCCCCCCAGGGGTGGCCTGTGTCGTCTCATTTTCATGGCGTGATTGTTAGAGTAGTTTATTTCTTTGTTTTCCGGCATTTTAATAAAATAAATTAGGATTAAAATAAACCTTGTTGGTCCGTTCCACTGGCGGGCCACAAGTTCACTCATAACATAGTTTTTCACATTTTTTTTACAAACTCATAACGCCCCCTTTGCTTTCCCGAAGTAGGGTTTCTGTATGAGGGCTTGCCCGAAATACGTGCCTGAAAAGAGACTCCTGGGGTTTTAAAAAAAGATAAAATTTGGGTTCATAAAATTTTTATAAAAATACCAAGGTCTTCTCCCGTATGCTCTGTGGCCAGCTTGCAGCTTAGTCTGATCCAGTTGGTACACATCAGAAAGGAGGGGATGACTAGTAATAGGACTTAACACCACCCCAATAAAAAATCCTTTTTGTGAAAATCCGGCACAACACGCATTTTGTTGTCGTGGGCAAATTTCCCAGAAGGCTTGGGATAACACTGGATAGTGACCTCTTGGAAACCGTTAGGCTTGCCCTCGTTGGTATAGCATCTGAACACCTCCTCGAGACTCCGATTCAGCCCAAAGCCTGAGAGGGAAGCCACGCTTCAAAATTCCGGACATGTTCCCCCGTACCTTGCGTATATCGGGAACCCACCTGCCTTAATAAAAAGATCACCATCACATTAATTTTTAAAATAAACCAAGAACACTCCACAACATTTACCTTTTCTGTTTATGCATTTGTTATTTGACTCCATAATAAGGCACTGGTCTTGTTGCAAATTTCATTTTATATTATTGACTAGTATGCAGTTTAAATGATGGCTATTTTAAAATGAGAGCAAATGATAAATGATTGTTTTATTTGATCAAAGTGTATGTTGTCTGTTCTTGGTTATCAAAAATATTTCCTAACTCCTAGATTAGACGCCTTAGTTTCTTTTATTTTTTAGGGTCCACCCCCCTTGGCTTCGCTAGGAAAGCCTAGACGGAGGAGTCGAGTCCCAAGTGACAGCACTTGACTCTGACTTGCCCCCAAGGCCACACCAGCAGCTTGAAGACTTCTGCTGCGTTTTCCCAGGTGTGGAACCAGGCGGCAACATTTTGGCGCCGTTGCCGGGGATAAGTCTTTTTATTCCCGGAATACGACTTTTGAGTTTTTCCCTTTTGTTTTTGCTTTGTTTGATGAATCTTTAGATTATATTTTGAATTTTTCATCTGGCGACTCCACTAACCTTTTTTTCTTTTATAAAAGTTCAAAGAAAAGCAAAAATAGAATTCTTTGTGAGATTGTTTTATATGTATATTTTTATTCTCACATGGCGACTCCATTGAAGGGATAAAACCCTTTGTTTCTCATATAGTTTGTTGAGACTGCTTGTGTGTAGATGAGTCCATCCATTACAGTAAAATCTATAAAGACTCACCTTTTGACAACTCCACTGATTCAGTACCAGATATATCCCATGGTCATTTCAAATGCAGGCTATTGATCTTTGAAAATGGATGATAAAGAGTCTAGTGAGCAAATTTCCGATGCACATCCTCCCATTGACTTCTCAGACATCCCTGGTTTCCCTAATTATCATGATGGTGAAGATGTATCTGATTATCTACCGTTCTTTTGGGGAGATGATGATGATGTAGAAACCCGGCATGTCTTTTCTTTTCTTAAAGTTGTGGCTAACTTCAAAGTCTTATATGAAGATAACATAATGGAGATGTTTGTTAGTACATTACAGGGACCTGTTTATCAATGGTATTTTAAAGAGCTTCCAAATAAATGTATTAACTCTCTTTCAAGCCTCCTTAGAATATTTATAAGGCAATGGCATAATAAAGGAGCTAGTATGGAGCACTTGGATAGGATCCTTAGAAGGTACTTTCTCTTGTTCATACCTTGGATTGAGTATCATAAGGAAGACCCCAACTTTCCTCGTATCATCATGACAGAGAATAATAAATATTGGGAGGTGCCTCTAAGTTATATCAATCGTGTTGATCTCCCTATAGCACAATCTGGCTTTAAAAAAGAGATTCAACATGACCCTATCGAAGAGTTCCATGAAGCACCCTTAGCTGAAGATTTTGTTGAAAACCATCCTCTTGTCACCATAGCTGAAAACATTGAAAATATGGAGTGTTCTCAAATCTACGATGATGATCACATCTGTGTTTCAGATTTGCCTAAAGAGGAAGCCATTATAGAAATTGACAAAGAAATTCATGAAGGGTCTTCAATTGAAGATGTTTCAGAAGAGCTTCCTCATATTGCCATTGAAGATTTGGGATTTCAGGATTACTTTAGTGAAGATGATGATGTTTGTACTTCAAATTCACCTAAGGAAGCAACCATTACAGAAGCCTTTAAAGAAACTTGTGATGATTTTTGTATGATTTATGATGACACTCCTCCTTTTTCTCCGCATAGTGGTGAAGTCTTGGACAACTTTATACCTTGTAATATCTTTCAAACCAAGCCTTCTGAGGATAAGTATTATGAACATGAGGATGGGCATGGCCAAGGTTGTGATGCAATAGACAAAGACTCCCCCTTCATTTACAAGGATGGGCATGATGATTGTTGGATGGATTTAGAAAAACCCATCTTTGATATATCAAGAGAGGGGAGTGTTGATTTTGAGACCTTGGGAAATTTTGATATGGAAGAGGAGCCTGTAGATATTTCTCATGATCAATTAGAGCCATTAATGAGTATTAGTAACGAAGACTTGGATCAACAGTATAACGAAGAGTTGGGTAGGATGAAATCAGTGGAATGTCAGTTTCAGCCTTCATCAGCACATTCAGAGGTTCCTTATGATTTGGAGCAGCTTGGGGTTTATACTTTCACAGAAATGAACTATCAGAAGAGCCCTTCAGATCAATATGATGAGGTAGTTGGTCTGCCTTATCATTCCGAGTTTTTTCTCAGCTCTATTCAGTCATGGGTAGAAGAGGCCTGCATGAGGACTTACCATTGGGGGAAGCACTTCAAAGATCTATCATATGCCTATGACCACCAATCCAATCCTCCAAACCAGAATTATCATGCAGGTTTGCATTTTCTAAATAAGGTATCATTGTTTTGGCTGGTAACCAAACACAAGATTAAAGGTTTTTATATTGATAAAATGTTAAGATGGTTGCATTGGATTTATCATTTTACTTAGCATTTTATTTTGTTATGCTTAGAGTAGGAAAATAAGCTCATCAAGTGAGCATTTACTTTCAACATTTATTTTTCAATACTTTCCTTTTATGTACTTAGAATTTTTCATTAGTCATTTTTTTTAGTTTTGAATAATGCAACTTATGGTTCATTGGCTTCTTATAAGAACTTGTGCTACTGAAAGGTTTTCTTGTCAAGTTGAGATGTTTTTACAGGTCATAGAAACCGGAGATTCTGGTATTCTCGAATGCTCTCCTTGCCTGAAGACTGGATCGAGCACACGTCCCGCAGTTGGAGCCAGATGTTGCCAACTAAGTTGTACTTGGTTGGACTATCAAGCGAGCGGGCAAAGTTGAACATTTCAATGTTCTTTTTTCGATGATTTGATATACAGCTGGCCTTTTAAAGGGCCCCCGTTTTAACTTTTTTCCACATGTCCATGGCCCTGCGGGGTTTGTAATAAAACGTACTAGCATGGTGTTTTGTAAGAGACTTGGTTCCCTAGGACTTTTTGGCTAAGTCAGGTATTCCAAGGAGTTTTTTCACCTATCTATTATGTTTTGCATTAGTGCATAACATAATTAATTGGTTTTTCTCCTGCTCCTCCAAAGCTGGAATGCCTGGGGAGGCTGACAGGCCTTAGGGGATTGTTAAAGTCTATGGGTCAATGTATATGAACATGCTAGGCGTTAATTTTGAGTCATATGGACATGTCCTAAGTCCCCCTAGGTTGTTTTTTTAATTTTTGGCAAAGTTTAATTTTTCCGTAAATTGGGCCATTTTTTTTAATGGTTCAATTAAAAAAATTGTAATCGGCCTATAAGGGGCATCTGGAGGTATTTTTTGCCTTAGGGGTGCTCGTTTTCTAACTCAGAGCACCCCCTAAACCCCTAAACCCACTTTTCCTAATGTTTGGGTGCTTAAATTTTTACCTATGGCCAAAAAACCCAAAAAACCCCAAAAAGTCATGAAAAAATAAAAAAAGTAAAAAAAATGACTCATAAAAATAATAAATTTTGGGAGTGATTTATGGACTGATTTTTTCAGCTATGTTTTAGGAGTTGTAAGAGCTGATTTTGGAAAGATTCCGGGCAGCTATATTATTGGGATTACTTCCCCATTTGAGGGGGGCATATTTCCCAAAATTGGGCCCCTTAAATCATGGAATTTGCAGCTATGTTTATGGGCTGTCACATGGCTGATTTTTAGCTGATTTGGGGCTGATTTTGGTAGCCCATTACATGGGAGTGGGCAGCCCCATTTTCTCCACGAGTTATGCCACTCATTCCACCCATTTCTCTCCATCTTTGGCTATTTAAGCATGGCTGCCCACTCCATTTTCTTTAGAGGGAGAATTGGAGCACAAAACCTATGATTGTAATACTTTTTTTATATGAATAAAGAAGACTTTGGAGGTCAGATTTGTGTTGTTCATTGTGAGTGGATGAAACATCTTGGACTTATGTGATGGAGGTAACTTGTGCATAAGCTTTGATTATTCAATAGTATCAACTGTACTCATTGGAAAGATTAGTATTAATTTATGAGATAAATTAGTTTCAATTTGTTTATTGTCTAGTTTATTGTTATGTGTCTGCAAAAGAAAATCATGCCTGTATGTTTCATTTGTTTATGAGTATTCAGCATAGATTTCTTTTTCAGATATATCTCTACACTTGATCTTTGTTTGCAAAGTGTGTAATGTGCAGGTTATTTCAACTGGAGTAGGCGGATCTTGTTTGCTTCCTCTTCTCTAATCTTTGTTTGCAGATGCAGTCCCTCGGAACACCACAAAGATTCCTCCAAGGCTTCGGATTTCAAACATAATTTGGCTCATTTTCTCTCTCTCCCTTATAAACAAAACTTTTTCTTTGGTTAACTGGTTACTTGTATTTGAAATATTTCTGATTCATATGCTCATATTGTATTTCAAGTAGATCAGAAATATTTTCATAAAGGATTAGTTTAGACAGTCACAAAGCTTATATATTTAACTGTTTAGACTTTCTTTCATTTAGCATCTACTTTTCAAAGGACTTGCAAGTAAAATCGTCATATCTTTTTTAAGTCTTGTTGGGTAGTTGTAGTGCTGATATATAAGATATATTTGGCTGTCCTAGAGCTTGAAATTTGCAGCCATTAAAGGGCTAGCAAAGACCCCAAGTAGACAAGCCCTATAGCTTGTTTTACTTGGTTATTTTTCGTCATTTTCACCTAGTTTTTAACTTAGAATTTTTTGGGTTTTTTAGGAGATGTTCCAAAGACACTCTTAAAGTGTTTTTGGGCATCTTATACTAATTATTGCTTGCTGGTTTGCAGCAGAAGATGAACAGGTAGGAGGAAGTGCTGGCAAAATTTCGAGCATCCAGGCGATCCGGAGGACAAATTTCCATATTTTTCAAAATCGGTCAATTTTTCTATAATTTTGTAAGCCACCAAGTCACATTAAGTAGACTGGGGCACTTCTCTAAAATCATTGTAAACATTTTTTAAACGAGAGCAAGTGGGCTAGCCAGCGCCCATACCCCATCCCCCCAGGGGTGGCCTGTGTCGTCTCATTTTCATGGCGTGATTGTTAGAGTAGTTTATTTCTTTGTTTTCCGGCATTTTAATAAAATAAATTAGGATTAAAATAAACCTTGTTGGTCCGTTCCACTGGCGGGCCACAAGTTCACTCATAACATAGTTTTTCACATTTTTTTTACAAACTCATAACGCCCCCTTTGCTTTCCCGAAGTAGGGTTTCTGTATGAGGGCTTGCCCGAAATACGTGCCTGAAAAGAGACTCCTGGGGTTTTAAAAAAAGATAAAATTTGGGTTCATAAAATTTTTATAAAAATACCAAGGTCTTCTCCCGTATGCTCTGTGGCCAGCTTGCAGCTTAGTCTGATCCAGTTGGTACACATCAGAAAGGAGGGGATGACTAGTAATAGGACTTAACACCACCCCAATAAAAAATCCTTTTTGTGAAAATCCGGCACAACACGCATTTTGTTGTCGTGGGCAAATTTCCCAGAAGGCTTGGGATAACACTGGATAGTGACCTCTTGGAAACCGTTAGGCTTGCCCTCGTTGGTATAGCATCTGAACACCTCCTCGAGACTCCGATTCAGCCCAAAGCCTGAGAGGGAAGCCACGCTTCAAAATTCCGGACATGTTCCCCCGTACCTTGCGTATATCGGGAACCCACCTGCCTTAATAAAAAGATCACCATCACATTAATTTTTAAAATAAACCAAGAACACTCCACAACATTTACCTTTTCTGTTTATGCATTTGTTATTTGACTCCATAATAAGGCACTGGTCTTGTTGCAAATTTCATTTTATATTATTGACTAGTATGCAGTTTAAATGATGGCTATTTTAAAATGAGAGCAAATGATAAATGATTGTTTTATTTGATCAAAGTGTATGTTGTCTGTTCTTGGTTATCAAAAATATTTCCTAACTCCTAGATTAGACGCCTTAGTTTCTTTTATTTTTTAGGGTCCACCCCCCTTGGCTTCGCTAGGAAAGCCTAGACGGAGGAGTCGAGTCCCAAGTGACAGCACTTGACTCTGACTTGCCCCCAAGGCCACACCAGCAGCTTGAAGACTTCTGCTGCGTTTTCCCAGGTGTGGAACCAGGCGGCAACAATATGCAAGACATATTTATACCCAGAAAGCAGGGAGGAGAAGGCTTGATCACTTGCCTTTTCTTCTACGGTTGCCATAGTAGGCCATTCACCCGAAATTCACAAATACTGTGGCTCCACCGATACCCTAATGAGATATGCTTGCAAAACCTTGCAGAGATTTGGATGCCCTTGTCAAACTTCTGCCCTAGTTCACTGTCAAAGTCTGCTCATTGCTGATGTAAACAATTCGGACTGTAATAGCACATGAATTCGGACTGTCTTCACCTCCACAAAATCCGGGACTGTGTACTGCTGTCCGAATTTCCACAGTGGAAATTGTTTGCTGCTGCTACCTCAGTCCCGAAAAAATCAGACTTAAAAACCACCGAATTTCTGCTGTCTCATTACATTTTCTTCACTAAGAAATCAGAGAAAATAAGATACAAAGATTTGACTCCCAAACAATCTTCAAAAAATTCGTCTGAAAAAAAAATGATGGAACCTCCACTGTAGCTGCCTCAGAAACTAATCCGAAAATCAGAGCTCTTTACTCCAGCGAATTTCACCCACACAAAACGAGCTGCTGCAAAACTTGGAAAATCTCAGACCTTTAAGAGCTGCTGTAGCAGCTTGAGGACAAAGACTGCTGTAGAAAATGACCAGCCCTAAATTTCTGCTGCTCCACAGACAATTTCCACACAAAACGAGCTGCTCCCCAAAAAAAATTCCACTGCTCCTGTGGCTGCCTCAGAGATGGCCGAAATTTCCATGTAAAAAATGAAGAGTTGCGTGGAGTATTTATACTAGTTTTTCCTCCATAATTTTAGGGCCGACATACATATTTAATTTATTTTTAATGGGGCCGACATACTATAAAAATATTTTATTATTTTTTAATAAAACTTTGACTGAGCCGACTTTGTGTTTGACTGAGCTGACTTTTAATTTTCGTTGGGTCAACTTCAAAAATTAATATCTCATCAACCATGAGGAACCACGTGACGTGCCACCTACCGTTGGAAAGGGCATGACGAGGACTATCATCTTATGAGGGTCTTGCTTGCATTGACAAGATCCTTTACTCATATTTTCTTCAATTTGTGCAGGCCATCATGAAATGACTTGAATTCTTCTTGATGGCTTCTTCACGAACTTTTATGGTAAAAAGAGAGAGCTTCATGCAGGGTCAGTGGGTGCAAGATATTCCTTGTGCACTTAGGACCATCTTCAAGAATTATCATCTCCATCAAGGCTCATCATTGCCATCTAACCATATCAATTGCCAGTAGTGGGCTCCATGACCTTTGCAAGGTCATCAAGGGCTCCTCAAGGGGCACCAAGACATGTTGGCATCAATGACTATACACTGTTGGCATCAATGACAACTTAATCAACAATCTCCCCCTTTGTCATTGATGACAACACCATAAATCCTCTTCAGAACAAGCTCCCCTTGTCAACAACTTCTCTCCCCCTTTGGCATCAATGGCAAAGGGAACTTCCTTTGACAACACTGCTCCCCCTTAGGGCATGCTCCCTTTGTCAACAACTTCTCTTTGTTTTTCAACTCTTGGAAAACCTTTTCTTCCTTTTTGCATCAATGGCAACAAGAATTTCCTTTGGTAATACTGCTCCCCCTATCATTGGGCATTGCTGTTGATCGATAGTCTTCAAAATGGTATTGAGTTTTTCCCAATATTTTCATCATTTCTGTTTTGATCATTGGTGCAATCTACTGACTTTCTTTTCCATACTTTGGTAGGTTGATCACTGTTCATGAGATTCGGTTGAACTTGCTTTCTTCTCCAAACTTTAACTTCTCCCTGCATCCTGCAATGTTTCGCAAAATGACCATAATGATAACAATGATAATATTGAATGGAAAACATACCTTGATTTATATCTGGAATTATTCTGTCATGAGTTCTGCAATGGATGGCTTTGTGACCATAGTTGTTACACTTGTAGCAGTGACCACTGAACATCATGGGATATCCCTGAGCAAAGGATCTTCTTTGTGATGCAAGTTCTTTGTTTCTATTCTTCCTTGAATCTTGCTGATCATGGGATCTACTGAAAATATCTGTATAACTATTAGCCTTTTCTTCTTTTTCCCTGGAACTTTCACTTTCTTCAATGTTCTTTTCAATCTTTGAATTTGTCTTCAACTGAGCAACTGCCTTGTTCAGATCTTCCTTTAGAGAGAGGATCTTCAATTCTTGCTTTTGACAAATTTCTATCTTTTCTTGGAGTTGTCTTGTTAGGTCTTCTTCAATTTTCTTGACTTCTTCTATCTGTTCTTTCAGATCAATGACAATACTGTCTTCCATCTGTCCTTTTATTTCTTGCTTTTCTTTTCTGAGTTCTGAGAGTTCCTTTTCAAAGTCAAAATTCGTCAGACATAACTTTCGTAATTCTATCTTCAAGGATTTGATTTCATCTTCTTGTTTTCTTCTTATTTTCTCTTCAATCTCATGATTGAAATGAATTCCTGTTTTGTCACTTGGATCTTCTTTCTGACTGGCGGATCTTTCCTTCTGCATTTTTTCAAGTAAGATACTGATCTCACTATCTTTGTCTTGAAGCTTGCGAGTCAATTCTTTCTCCTTATCTTCTAGCTGTCTTCTGAGCTTGTCAATTTCTTCTGATTGTCTTTTATTTTCAACAGCAGACTTCTCAAGTTGATATTTCAGAGAGTTGGATATGGCTTCTTTGATTCTGGTAGCTTCTTCAACTTGGAGATTTAGATCAATTATAGTCTGTGTGGCTTTCTCAGATTCTTCTTGATTCCTCTTCTCAGATTTGTCCAATTGTTCTTGTAATACCTGGTTCTGTTTACAAAGTTTCTCAACCTTTTGCAAAGCATTAGTAATATCATTGTTTAAACATTCATTTCCATCATTTATCAAGAAACAATGAGATTCATCACATTTTGATGTATTACAATCTATGAATGTTGAATAGCACTTATCCTCTATACTCGATAGACATATTTCTTCAAAAACATTACAAATAGGGTGTTCAATAGACTTACCTTCATACTTACCTGGATCTTGTACTGACCTTTCTATGGAGTTGTCTTCTGCTTTCTGTTCTTCAATGGAGTACACTTGATCTAACTTCAGTGACAATTCTTCAATTGAGTTGAACTTTCCTATTTTCTTCTTTTGGAGATCTGTCAAATCTGTAGTCATGAGTTTCATAACTTCTTCTTCATGTTCCTTAGAGGAGTAGAGATGTTCTATTTTGAGCCATAGTTCCTTAGCAGTGTTGCACTTTCCAATATTCTCTTTTATGGAATCTGATAAGCCTTCAAGAATGGATTCCATAGCCATTGAATTATTTTTCCTTGCTTCCTTTTGAGCTGTTGTTTTCACTTTCTTCGGATGATCGTACCCAATAAGCACTGACTGCCATACTCCACTGCCTTCTGCTTCAAGATAACCTTGCATTCTTCTTTTCCATATCAAGTAATTTGTCCCACAAAACAATGGTGCTCCATTCACTGAGAACCCCATGGTGTGTCAAGGATCTACTTCAAGCTGGTAAGGCTTTCTGTGAAGGACCCGCTCTGATACCAATTGTTGGACACAATGAGCACACTGAGAGAGGGGGGTGAACACTGTGTATAGATTTTTATTACTTTTTCAACTTTAACAATCATCAACTGCTTCTTCAATACATCATTCATTAATGTATTATCACATTATCATTATATCATCAGCATTATTAACAATTACAGCTCATCGTCACATATCATCATATCATCATCACATAGGAAGCATAGCAAAACACAGTACACAAGATTTTTACGTGGAAACCCAAGTCCTGGGGGAAAAACCACGGAAGCCTTTATAATAATAATTTACCAGCAACAACTGGAAGGAGGCAACAACCCCCTTTGTTACAAAGACTTCAATTCTCCAGCTACAACTGGAAGGAGGCTACAACCCCCTACTTTATAGGCTACAACCTGAAGGAAGCCTTAGCTCCCTCAATTTCCTTGCCCCGTCCTGCCACCCTGATATGAAGATAGTAACTGAAACTACTGAACCACAAACTTCACTGATCCTGCGGACCTGCTATCCAACACTTGTACCCAATCTGTACCACACTGCACAACCACTGTCACTACTCATCAACTGACCACTACTCATCAACTGTTCACTGCTCATCAACTGTCCACTGACCACTGCACCACAATTGCTCCACACTAATCAATTGACCAATCAATCTGTCTGCACCAATCAATCTGTTGTTCACATCATCCGACTCAGTCAATCTGAGTCTAACCAACTGCACACCAAACCTTGAATCTGCTGTTGATAACCTCTGCACTCTTATCACTGCCATATCATCCATGTATGCCAACAAGTCATTTTACTGCCATACACTGCTCATGTACATCCTTGTACACCTCGTCATACACAGTCACTGAACAAATACTCCTTCTCTACTTCCACTGAACATAAGGCATGCATCGTCATGCATCATCATCATAGGTATGCATCATCGTCATAGGGTATGCATCATCATCATAAAATATGCATAATTGTCACTTCAGTGTGCACCGTGTATGCATCATCAACATCAAGTATACATCATAATGCATAGGAGAGCATCATCACACTATGGTATGCATGTACATCATATTGTATAGGAGTGCATCAACTTCATAGAGTGTACATCATTATCACATGCATTATCATCATAAAGTGTATAATATCATAGCATAAAGGTATGCAACATCATCATCATATCCTCCATAATGACTTCAAATATATATACCAATATATAGACTCACATACTAATATCAAAGATGAACTCTATCCATGAGAGACATGTGCCATTACAAGAGAAACCCAGAAGCATGAGCCATACCTTTTTGAAGATCATAACGTCAAGAAACAATAGACAAACCAAAATAAACTCTAGATCATGTCATCACATAGCCCTCGTAACAAGCTTTCCAACGAGCCAAGAATTTTGTAATTCCGATTCCGTATGAGAAAGTTATGCCAATTTTAGTAAAGATGCCCAAAAATTTCTCCTCCACAAAATTTCGCACTTTTCTCCAAGAGTTGCGAAATTCCAATTGATGAGCAAATGAAATGTTTGATATTCTATTTATATAGGTCGTGGAGGAAAGTTATTACCTCAAACAGGGCCGACATACAATTCAAAATTACAAATAATTAAATTTTCTTTTGTTAGGTCGGCTCACCCAAAAAAGGTGGGGTACACCAACTTCAAAAATTCATATCTCTTCAACCATAAGGAGTTAGAAGATGCTCCACATATCAATGGAAATGGCTTGACGAGGACTATCTCCCTATGATGGGTTTATTTGCAAATTCTTGGTCTAATACCCTTAAATTATTCAATGTGTCCAGGACGTCAAAGACCCCACACATGAGGGTGCCAAAGACCATACCACTAACTACAAGAGTTTCAAAGTCTTCTTCAACATATCAAGGCACGTCTGTGGGATCTACCTCCATCTACATCCCAATAGCCATATAACCACAAATAGGACCATACATCACCATGGTTCAAGACCCAAGGAACCGCATGCAAGGGTTTCAAGGACTCTTTCAAAGATATCATATAATATTTGAACAAGATACTTTCCATGGACTTCAAGCCCATCACATAGGACTCCATCGCCAAGTGATGAGGGCATCATGACCAAGGATTCTATCATATCAAAGGCTCCAACAATCATGGGCTTACAGACCACCATATGTATGGATTCCAAGACCCAAATCATTTCCAAATGCACCATCAATGATCATATAGTGTCCAAGGGTCATCATGCCGCCATTTATGTGGGTGCTAGACCTTCTCATGCATAATGACCTTCTCCAAGGGTTCCATGACCCCAACAAGGGATACACGGGCATCAAGATCTTCATTAAGGGTTCCAAGTCTTCATCAAGTCATTAATGACCACATCATCACCTTTAAGGGGACAAGGACCATTAAACCATCAAATGTGGGTCCAAGGACTTCTTCATCAAGCAAGGGGCTTCATAGGCTTCTTCAAACACCTCAACCACACCAGGAGACCTACAAGGGTCAAGATCCATCATGACATCACCTGTGGGGTTGCTAGACCTTCTCCTGGGGTACCATGACCTCAATAAACACAAATGACCACTGAAAGGTTCATTTGGACTCTTGCAACTTCTTCAACGCTTTTGTAGCGTACTGGGGCATAAGTTGTGGTATTGGGGAAACAAAGAAACAATTGGGGAACTGCAAAACATCTTTGGGGTACTTAAACACTCTACAGGGTGTTCAGGGCTTTTGTCATTGTCCCAAGGGCTCCAAGGGCTTCAAACTTGGGCTTGGACAAGATCAAAAGGTCTCCTCAGACACTGACAATTACTTTTTTGTAACAACGATGTCACTAATTATTTTAATTGTTGTTTTAAAAGGGGAAACATGCTTCTTATTGTTGATGAAATTGTCATTGATGCCAACATAGTCTTGATATCACCACTTTGTTGAAACTCTTGAAGAAGCCCTGTTCATGATGCTGAAGACACTAGAGATAATCCCGAAGCCTTGGCAGACAATGGAGAAGCCCATGAAGTCTTGGAACCCTTGATGAAGACCCTGATGACCTTGCAAAGGTCATGGAGCCCACTACTGGCAATTGATATGGTTAGATGGCAATGATGAGCCTTGATGGAGATGATAATTCTTGAAGATGGTCCTAAGTGCACAAGGAATATCTTGCACCCACTGACCCTGCATGAAGCTCTCTCTTTTTACCATAAAAGTTCGTGAAGAAGCCATCAAGAAGAATTCAAGTCATTTCATGATGGCCTGCACAAATTGAAGAAAATATGAGTAAAGGATCTTGTCAATGCAAGCAAGACCCTCATAAGATGATAGTCCTCGTCATGCCCTTTCCAATGGTAGGTGGCACGTCACGTGGTTCCTCATGGTTGATGAGATATTAATTTTTGAAGTAGACCCAACGAAAATTAAAAGTCAGCTCAGTCAAACACAAAGTCGGCTCAGTCAAAGTTTTATTAAAAAATAATAAAATATTTTTATAGTATGTCGGCCCCATTAAAAATAAATTAAATATGTATGTCGGCCCTAAAATTATGGAGGAAAAACTAGTATAAATACTCCACGCAACTCTTCATTTTTTACATGGAAATTTCGGCCATCTCTGAGGCAGCCACAGGAGCAGTGGAATTTTTTTTGGGGAGCAGCTCGTTTTGTGTGGAAATTGTCTGTGGAGCAGCAGAAATTTAGGGCTGGTCATTTTCTACAGCAGTCTTTGTCCTCAAGCTGCTACAGCAGCTCTTAAAGGTCTGAGATTTTCCAAGTTTTGCAGCAGCTCGTTTTGTGTGGGTGAAATTCGCTGGAGTAAAGAGCTCTGATTTTCGGATTAGTTTCTGAGGCAGCTACAGTGGAGGTTCCATCATTTTTTTTTCAGACGAATTTTTTGAAGATTGTTTGGGAGTCAAATCTTTGTATCTTATTTTCTCTGATTTCTTAGTGAAGAAAATGTAATGAGACAACAGAAATTCGGTAGTTTTTAAGTCTGATTTTTTCGGGACTGAGGCAGCAACAGCAAACAATTTCCACTGTGGAAATTCGGACAGCAGTACACAGTCCCGGATTTTGTGGAGGTGAAGACAGTCCGAATTCATGTGCTATTACAGTCCGAATTGTTTACATCAGCAATGAGCAGACTTTGACAGTGAACTAGGGCAGAAGTTTGACAAGGGCATCCAAATCTCTGCAAGGTTTTGCAAGCATATCTCATTAGGGTATCGGTGGAGCCACAGTATTTGTGAATTTCGGGTGAATGGCCTACTATGGCAACCGTAGAAGAAAAGGCAAGTGATCAAGCCTTCTCCTCCCTGCTTTCTGGGTATAAATATGTCTTGCATATGAACTGAAATTATATGCTGCAAATATGGAGACGTGTGATGATTTGAGCAGAGCTCTAGGTATTGATATGTAATGAGAATTACTACTAAAGGTTTAATAGCAAATTGCTATGGGAAAATTTCTAGGCATTACAACAGGGGGAGACATGTAATCAAACCAACAAATTGATGGTCGTTTTAGTGGATAGTGTCAAGCTGTAATAAATAGATGAGGAGGATGCAATGCTCTGGTAAAATAAATGAAGTTGATCTCTAAGGCAGCAAATCTCAGGGTACAGCAGTTTCTATAAGAAGATAATCTTTCAGCAGAACAGAGCAAGCATAAAGTCTACCACTGATACATTTATGAGGAAATTATCTGGGTATCCATCCACTCCCTACCCTGTAACATACAGTAGAGGTGCTTCTCCTTATATATATGCTGGGATATTCATATACTTAAGATCTGGAACTGTAGCAGCAAACAACAGTGTGTGTTTCCAGGCAGCCATGCCATTTGTACACTCAGCTATATGGCTATTCTGAAGCAGAAAGAAGTTGAAGCACAAGAGAGTAGATGGCGTTGTATTATATTCTATATCTAGCAGTTAGCAGTATTATTTCTTCATAGTAGAACTTAAGTATTTTACTCAGATCTGCGAACAGTATGGTGTAGAAATAATATGGTTTTCATGTTATTTTGGGCTTGTAGCTTTGGGATATGGCTCGTCATGGTTTACTTGCTTGTAGTTTTGGAATGTGATTTAGGCATAAACTGATTTTGAGGAAGTCACATGATGATGTGGTTTCTTAACACCTTATTGGCAGCTGGGTATCTTAACACTTTATTGGCAGTGAACAGTATTTGTATGTTGAAGGGATAAGGAAATCAGTTTGCTTGGTGGACTGGATTGAATATTGGTTCTGAAATGTTCTGTGCTATGCATCTAGAGGAATTTCATTTGCATCTGTTAAAGATTGGTAGAGTGCTGTACGGAGGGCTACGAGTCACCTACAGGTCTTGCACAGATTTGAAGGCGACAGCTTGACTGGATTTGAGGACTGTCTATACACTTTATGAACTGTTTAGAGGAGGGGCAGCACATTGAAGTGGCAGATTGGCTATGCAGACTTAGGAGTGAGCACACACAGTGATATAATTCAGTGTACAGCCCAGATCCTTTGAATGGACAACCCAGGTAAGTGAAAGGTGAAGGTATGTATGTGTGCCTTAAGAAGTTTTTATTTGCACAGTCCAGTACAATGGTGTGTGTGAACAAGTGTTGACAGTCTGTTAGCAATTTTAAAAGGATGACAGCTTGATGAGTGTGACAGCCTTGGCATGTCAGTGGCAGTAATGTGTTATGATAGTAACTAGTGACATACTGTGATAGCCTTAAGAGACAGGTGCTTAGAGGAGATCCTTGAAGTCCTAATATGAGCAGAAAAGGCCCCTTGACATCTTGGCATGAGCAGTGTATAAGCAGACTCTTTGGATGACTTGACTGATAACAGCAATAGTGAATGTGTTCTCTCAGAAAACATGTTGACATCTTGAACAACAGTGATGAGGAGGTGACAAGTTGATGGCAGCAGCAGTTCATAGAACAGACCTTGATGATTCAGCAGTGTATTGAGGAGCTGTGATTGTTGGTTGATATGCACAGATGTTAGAGCAGAGATTGAGACTATTGCTGCAGTAGATGAATGATGAGCAATGTTACAGCTGAGTTGATGTGTCTGCAGATTGATGAGTTGATGTGACAGTGAGCCATAATGTAAAAGCAAGCTTGTCTTGCTTCTGAGGTTAGGATACCTCAAACCCTTCTTAGCAGGGTCTAAGAAAACCAGGCAGGGTCCTGGATCCAGAGTAGGTGCTCTTGATATCAGTAGGTGCTGATTTTGCCTAACGGTTGTAGCCGGACAAAAATAATACAAAAAGATTACAAAATTATATTGTGTTGTGTTCTGTTGTGTTATGGTTTCTGATGATCTAAATGCTTATGCTATGTGAATGATGATATGAAATATGTTTATGAAATGATTATGGTAGAGTAATGGATTGATGAATTGGTAGCTAACAGTAGTAAGCTAAGAAAGGTTTAAAATTTGGCTTCACACTGATTCACCCCCCCTCTCAGTGATTACCGAATTCTTCAATGCAATTGCGGGCTCTTTAACATGAAGGAGGGCATCTCCTCCCTCCTTGTCTCCATGACAAATTGAAAAACACTAGACAAAGAATCGCACTGGCTGCTTGGGGCTCTTCCACTTTTAAATGGTTGTTTTATTACTACAAAATTGATGGGCCGAAGTCATTTGACCCTATTCATCTTGCCCGAAGCAAACCTCTTGACTATAATTAATTTAATGAAGTTATAGTTCCTTGCCTAGGGATGGGGGGATGGCAGGGGACGTTCCCTTTTTCCCAGGGACATCCTCGCGGATGTGAGGGGCATCTTACATGTTCCTATGATCTTTCCTATTGAATCGAGGGTGTCTCCAACATCCCCAAGGGCTACCAGACGTCAATTTTGGGAAACCCTTGTCAAAAGTGGTACCTAACAGGCAACAATTTAACTGATAAAAACAAACAAAAAACAAAAAACATTCTATCCAAAAGAAAATTGGTGGTTTGGAGGTTGCAATTGAAGGGATTTGGAATTCGGCAATATTTGAGAAACGCATGTGTATATGTTGGTAGTAGAAAATGAAACTTGGAAGTCAGCAATATCAATATTTGAAGAAACGCATGTGTATGTTGGTAGAAGAAAATGGACAATGGTTCAAATATCACATAACTAAACATGGATTGTTAGTTTACAAGCAAGGAAAACAATGTTCTGTAACCATAACCATATTTTGCCAGATCTGATTGTTTTGTGCACAGGTAAAAGTTGAAGAGTATATATAGTCTAAGGATTTGTTTCATTAATAATTTGAATAGTTTATTTAACATATTTAGTTCATAATATTTTTAAATATATTTTTGTTATCCTAGTTCCTATGTCCCTTGGAAATTGGGGGTAGCTTCTAACTATGTTTAGATTTTGTCCATGCCTTTCCCTATCTCTGAAACTCAATGCAACATAACAGCCTTCCATAGGGCGATTGGCCTTGTTGTGTACCCTTAAGAAACTAGGTGGTTTCTTATGGTCCACATAACAAAATTATATATATTTTTAAAAGGAAACATGCAATAATTTTTCACTCTCTCAAGAGTGTTTACACAAAATAAGGAGTAGGGGTCATCAATTTTGGCTTGCAGTTTTAAAATTAGAGATGGCATACATGATTGCCTTTTCTTTTCTTCATAGATATTCTAGACAATATACATAAATTATACTTGATCCCCTGCTTGGAAATAGAATTCTAAGTGTTGATATCTTTATTTTGGGATATTGGCATTGGAGAATTCCTTAGAGTTCTTAAAGCTCCATTGGAGTTGTGCATAAAGGTTGGTTCATAAGGTGGTCTTGGGTGACTCGAATAATTCTAGAAGCCTTGGTATGAGTTTTGAAACTTTAGGTGGTTCCCTAATTGAATTTGGGCCATTGTTTTTTTTTTCAATATACCAAGTCCCTTTCACAAAATTGGAGCTTTTGGGTGTTCTTTATGAGATATCAACTCACGTAAGAATGATTTAGACACGAAGAAATGAATTACAGATTCATGTAAAATATTTTTTTTTATTACAATGAAGTCATTTGATACAATGGAGTTGACCCCTTTTTTGTCAATGGCTAGGTAGTTGCGCTATTGGTAACCTATCTACCTCATCTACAAATATCTAATTAGCTTGTGTCTTATCCTTTTTTTAGCCACTTATACGAATGTGACTTTATTACATTATTGAAGCCTTATACTTTATCGCTCCTTCTCAAGGCTTACAATGCTATTAAAAACATTTGCTAAAACATTCTTACATACTTTTCTTTGACAAACACTGCTTGAACCAATTAGGGCTCCATCAATTTGCCTTGTAACCCTCGTAAATGTGTAACTCCCAAGTTGAATTCACGAGTTCCTAGGTTCCATCTCCCTAAAATCTTGAAGTATGGATCACCTAAAATAAATTATTAAACAACAAGCCACATGCATGTCTCAGAACCTCATTATTAAGGAATAATTCTTGAGATTCACAAAGTCCCAAACTATATAGGCAACAATGCATGCTAAGGTCCTTTCATTATCTGCTAAGTGGGGCTCTTTAAATCATGAAAGCATCATTTCTTTTTCATTCTTTATTTTGATCAGGAACACATGTATAGGTTTTTCCTGCTACATCAAACACATTGGTACATATGGTTGACACATTGACCATAGATTTACTATGTTATTTATAGACACTAAAACACGTCTCTATCCTAAAAAATTTCTAAATTTTTCAGTTTAGGAAAGTGATATAATATCTAATGTTATGTACCTTAATAGAAGAATACGAAATTTACTGGCTTGGTTGGCACTTACCAATGATATCTTTGATTTACTTTTATCTGCATTGACGATGGAAGGTATCCTTATGGAAATATCTCCATTTACCAAGTCACTGAGGTACCTACCTAACGTGTTCCCTTAGTTGTCTAGGAAGATATCATGGACAAGGTTTATCAATGGCAAGCTTACATAAACACCAGAAACCCTAACTATTAAAAGAAACTAATCAAAATGCTGGAAAACTGTAACTTTATGAAATAACATTTATCTTTGGATGATTTTTGAAATGAAGAAAAACATGAAACCTATATATTTGTCCCCTCTTCTTTTGGGATTTAAATAACTCTATGTCTCTCCACCAAAAAATATAGTCTTGAGAAATATATATGTTGTTCTTGTAGCTTTCTCTGTAATACCTTTGTTTTAATGGACATTGATTCAACAAAATAAGGACTTTATATTCACTAATTTATTATTATTATCAAGAAATACCACAATAAACATTGGGGCAATTACTGAAGTTGTTGATATCTTTGTATATGATTCATTGGTTATATTTTTTGGTCACATTTCGGGGCACTGATGCTGGATTAGAAGAACGACAAAAATACATATACCTTTCTTGTATATAGGATTTTATTGAATTGTTTATAGGTCCATTTCTTAAATTTTATAAGATTGACAATGTCATGGATTTGCTATTTCTTTTCTACACAATTATGAATTCAAATCTCCATCTCTTCACCCTATTTACTATTCGTGACCTCTGACTTCTTGTGTCTTCATGATATGTGTCACTATACCACATAAATGGTATCTTCATTCAATCCTCCATGGTTGGCTCATAATTTGCTCCTCCTTCTACGTGGGTTAGGGCATCTTCAATCTTGCATTTTGAACTAGTTATTAGGATGCTTCCTTTGATTACGAATCTTTAAATGTGCATACTCTTCTTCCATTGAGAACCCTTTCTCTCACATCATTTCTCTATTTGTTCTTGGTATAGGTTATACCAGTGAATCATTGCTTGTTTCCTAGTTTGCAATTTGCTGCATTGATGGACTTGAACATCTCTTTGCAAATGAATCTCCAATCAAGTTGAATGAATGTCTCTCCATATATGTGCATGTTTTCTTTAATCTTCTATTCTTGATACACCAATTTTCATCCCTTTGTAGTTGAGACTATCACATACATGTTGGTGGTTGTTAATCAACTCATTTGTGATGTATGCTTTTAACTTTGGACAATCACCAAAAATGAATTGAACTTCAAATCTTAGAAATATTGGTATCACTTTGAATTCACTCGAACTTTGGATCTTTCCACTTTGATATGATATTACTTATGAGATATGAACTCACATAAGAAGTGTTCAGACACAAAGAAACATATTATGAAGTCATGTAAAATATGTGTTTTTATTACAATTCACTTGATATAATGGAGTTGATCCCCTTTTATGTTAATGGCTAAGTATTTGTGTTACCGATACAACCTAACTATATCATCTATTAATATCTAATTAACATATCCCTATCGTTTTATGATTAGAAAATGATCAATATATAATTTATCATCTGTTTGGAGATTTCGGGGTCAGAAGATTGGATGAATTGGCTTGTAGAGCCCATTTTAGGGGTAGGTCTCACTTTTTAGATTTGGGGTCAAAAAATCGTCTTAAACCTTCTGGGGCCGTTTTGAGGATTTAAACGTCAAATTTTGGTGAAAAAACAACCATAATTTTTGTTTTTTGCATTCTACACATCGATACCTTTTCAATGGTGCAATAATCGCCTCAATCAAAATCCGTATGAAGAAGTTATGCCTCCTGCAAATTGACCTACCTAGTTGACCACAATGGTATTGAGTGGATTCCATGTCAGTTCTCATTTCTCGCATGTGGAGCAAGTCATGTGTGGACTTTGAAGAACATTCTAGAAGGTCCAAAACCCTAACTGACGCAAGGCGCCTTATGCCGAAGGTTCTTGCTTAACAATACACACCACACACACGTTCACATAAACAAGATGCAAACAACATGCCAGAAGCTGACTTATATTACTTCTCCGAATCGGTTACAATGCAAACTGCAAAGAAATGAAATAACTAACTAACTGTCGGCCTAAGCTGTTACAATACAAAAGTAACAGTGTGCTATCTCAGTGTGTCGACCTCACCCTCTCCTGGTTCATGCGGAACTTTGAGCTATGGCTCGATCCTCTCGGCTTTGTATATGTGTGACTCTTCTCTCCAATCTACCAGACTTCTCTTGAGCTCTGCTTGAATCTTCGAAATGCCAAGTCCCCCAACTGATCCGAACTCCCTGGTCTTCTACTCTGCTGCTGCTGTTCCCGAGATCACTCCGATCCCCCAGACACGCATCCTCTGTTTGTCGATCTCCCCAGATCTTGCAGATCTGCAACTGTCAGCGCCCCAACCGTGCTGCACAGCCTCTGCCTGTGACAACATCTGTCATGTCTTCACCCACTTGCAATAACTGTCATTAACTTCCTTAGCAACCCCGAACTGTTGCCAATTAGTCTCCTTGACTTCTACGTGTCCTTCTGATAGGCTACAGTAAACCATCACGTCGGCCATACTGTCTGTCAACTTCGACTTACCCGTCAGCTTCCTTTCGCAACCTAAGGCTTTGCTAGTCCTTTCCTTTCTCCTCGCTTGGCTCATGCCCAAACCTGTCGGAGTCGTGGTTCGACGCATGTCGACCATCGACGCTCCGCCCTTGACCTGCCGTCTGTCGACCCCAACACGTCGACTCTCGGTTTCGCACCATTAATCGGTCGCATAACCGACTGCTTCTGCTCGACTTATTGACTTAGGAAAGCCAATTTGCTCTCCGCACCAGTGGTCGTCGGCATTTCCTCTGGTCGGCTTTCCTCATGTCGATCAACTTCGACAACTTTTCCTAGGCCTTGATGCTCCTGCATCACTAACCCTAATCAGGGGTTGGGGCATGCAAAAACCCTAAAATTAATCCTAGACGACTATCGAGCTATGTTAAATGCTGGGCAGTTAGGAGAAGGGGTTCCATTCTTTTGATGTATTGTATTGTTCCATAATTGAGCAACAATAGGGCAGTGGATATTATAGTAGAACAAATGAAGTAGGAGATCATGTAGTAGTCATTCTGGTGACAGAGTCATAGGTAACTCCATAGAGAGTGCCATTTCCTTTGTATTCGCATTTTGATATGAAGAGCAAGGCATAGTCCTCATTTGTGGCTGGGTTTTTTCCCATAGTGGGTTTTCCCAGGATATATATTTTATTGTGTAGATTTTAAACTTATTTGATCTAGTTATTCCTGTTTCAGTTTCAATTTATTTAACAATAAATAAAAATAAGCTAATAAAAAAGAACTAAGTTGTAAGATCCATTGTGATGTATTGTTCCAGTGGAATATCCACGACAGTTTATGGATCATATTGGTATCATAGCAATTTTTCTTATGGGTTTTGTGGGTAACCATAGGAGCCATTAGTTGTTGAAAAAACGTCTTTAAACCGTAGCCATGGCAGACAAATCTGTTCAAGGAGCGACATACGATTATTGTTGGATTTTGTATGACTTCGAAAGATATTATTATTGTATTTTATTGTACTTGATTGTACCTCCTAAGGGAGATGAACTTGATGTAATTAATCATGTAAACCCTTGAAAGAATCAATGTAAACCTTGGGATGAAAAACAAGCAAAAGAAAAAGATAAAAATAAATTATTTATTGCTCCCCAAGAGAAGTCGGCCAAGTTAGGGAAAAGTCCAATTTGGCACTTGTATAAATAAGAGGTAAATTCACCTCATTATTCACTCATCCACTTCACACAAATTCACATCACTTGGAGAGAGAAGTTCACATCTGCAGAAGGAGAAGACTATTTCTGGGGTTTCTACTTGGAAAGTATTTCCATATTTTCTCTTTCATTATTGTACTCTGATCTTGGTATTATCATCTCTATACGAAGGTTGCTGGGTTTTCTCCCGTTTGGGTTTCCCAAGATAAAACTCTTGTGTTATTTGTTTCTGTGCTTTGTCTTTCTTTTAGTGATCCTATTGAATTTATGCAAGTAAATTATTATGCTATAATTATATGAAAATCTAACATGGTATCAGAGTGGTACTAGAAGAAGCCATTGCCGGAACATTGTCGGAACCCTGCCAGAACTAGGGTTTCATCTTTCGAAGTCTTCACTCAACTTTTTGGAAGAAAAAGAGCATTGGGAACTTCACTCTAAGGAGGGCGCATCTTTTGGTGAAGACATAATTCAATTATGAGAATTTTGAAATTTTGACCTAATTTTGCTGTTGTAGCAGAAATTAGGGTTTTAGTTTTCAACCCATTTTCTCCACGTTTTTGGCTCGACCCTACCTTTACTCAACTCGCCTTGCTAGAGCGCATCTACCTGTGGAGTCAGTTTTCTAAAATTCCAAATTTCATTTTTGACCATTAGAGAGATTTTGAGGTCAAAAAAGGGCCTCCTAAGAGATGTACTACAAAAATATGAGATATATTAAAATATTATGAATTGGGGGTTTTATGGGGTAGGTATATATGACAAGTCACCTCCCACACTATTTTCTATGCATAATATAAATAACCATGGTTGAGTTACTTTTCAAAATTCACTAGAAATAAAATTAATAAAATAAGTCTACATTGATGTGACTAAGATTCATTGTAAATTCCCAAAAATGTATTGTCCTTTAACATTTATTTGTCTTGAACTTGCAAATGAAATTAAATAATAAAAAACATTTTTAAGAGCTATTTTTTTTAATTTTATGTTGACTTGTTATATTTAGTACTTTTCTCATGAATTTAAAAATGTAATTTAATTGAGAATTTATTTATATGTAAAATATCAATAATATTATTATAATCCACATTGCATTATTATTATTTATTAAATCTATTATTATTCTTTATTAGTTTGACATTATGTTATTAAATAGAATGGAGTGAGTATATAATTTAAAATTAAAAACATAAAAATGATAATATATTATTTTATAAAAAAATGTGAAAGGACTTTCTTTATGAATTAAGAGTACTTCACTTGAAAATGACAATAATATTATTTTATGAGAAAGTGTGAAAAGACATTCATTATGAGTACTTTACTTGAAAATGACAATAATATTATTTTATGAAAAGATTATCATTATGAGTACTTTATTTTATGACTTAAAAGTACTTACACCACTACCTTGGTTAACTATGTGTTTTCATCCACCATAGAAAATTTGACAAATAAGCACTTTTAACTCATGCAATGCCACCTCACCAAGGGGGATGATGTCATCTACTAGAATGTGATTGGTTGTATTTTATAGTACATTTTCTTTGTTTTGAGGCCATTTTTTGACCTCAAAATTTCTCTAATGCTAGCTCCTGCTAGGGTTTCTGGTCCAGATCTACAGATAAGATGATTGGAATGAAAGTTGAAGATCGGCTGGAAGGGGCTTCCAAATTTATCTCTTGGAAGTCTAGGGTTCTTCTTCTACTAGAAGAAAATGATCTCTTGCAGTTTGTCAATGAGAAGGTTCCAGAACCAGAAGCCGAAGAAGACAATCTCGTTGGAGGAAGAATGATGCCAGAGCAAGAAGGATTTTGGTGGACTTAGTTAGAGACCATTTGGTTCCTCAAATCTCAAGTAAGAAGTCTGCTAGAAATATGTTCAAAACTATAAAGAAGTTGTTTGAACACAATAGTATCAATGTATCCCTTACATTGAGGAATCAACTATCAAATATGAAGATGTCTAAGTCAGAATCCATTTCCTCATATTTCATGAGGATCACAGAACTAAGGGACATGCTTAGCACTAGTGGATATCCCATTGATGATAAGGAGCTCATCATTACTACTCTAAATGGTCTTCCACCATATTGGGAGTCATTTATTCAAAGTATAAGTGGTAGATCTAAGCTACCCAAATTTGATAAGCTATGGGCAGATTGCACCCAATAAGAGACAAGAATAGCAGCAAGACAAAGACTTCATGGCACTCTACCTGAGGAGAATCAAGCATTCTTATCCCATGCCAAGAAAGGCAAGGGAAGGGGAAGAAAGTTCTACCTGCACAAGCACCAAGAACGTGTCCCTCCTTGAGAGGGAGAGATGATAGAGAGATGTTTACCATGCTTACACCTAGGTGCCTCTACTATTCTAGGTTCTTAGCCAGGTATGGGAGAAATCCCATCGGCAGATGAGATGGACATATAATAGATGGCCGGGTTAACACAGGTGCCTCTGCTCGTCCAGGTTCTCAGCCAGGTATGGGAGAAATCCCATCGGCAGATGAGACAAACATGTATTAGATGGTCGTGTGATGATTGCACAAGTACATCTACTCGTTCAGATGATTGCACAGGTACCTCTACTCGTTCAGGTTCTCAGCCATGTATGGGAGAAATCCCATCTATAGATGAGACGAACAGGTAGGAGATGGTCGTGCCCATCTGCTCGTCCAGGTTCTCAACCAGGTATGGGAAGATCCCATCGACAGATGAGACAAACATGTAGCAGATGGTATAGCAGTTGGTAAAGACTATCTCTCGGACATTCAGGTAGGATGGAAAGACTCTGTAGGAATCACCGGAGGATTGGTGGAGTTGATGCATGATGACACATCTCGAAGGATTGAGACTGCGTTGACAACCTTCAGTATGTATAGATATGATGGAGACAATATAGATATACAAATGAAACCCAGATGACCATGATGCTGATGAAGACCGAAGAATACATTCCTTGTTGAGAGGGAGTGTTGGATTTTGAACAACTTTGGAAGATATTATTATTGTATTTGATTGTACTTGAATTGTACCTCCTAAGGGAGATGAACTTGATGTAATTAATCATGTAAACCCTTGAAAGAATCAATGTAAACCTTGGGATGAAAAGCAAGCAAAAGAAAAAGATAAAAATAAATTATTTATTGCTCCCCAAGAGAAGTCGAGCCAGTCAAGGAAAAGTCCAGTTTGGCACTTGTATAAATAAGAGGTAAAGTCACCTCATTATTCACTCATCCACTTCACACAAGTTCGCATCACTTGGAGAGAGAAGTTCGCATCTGCAGAAGGAGAAGACTATTTATGGGGTTTCTACTTGGAAAGTATTTCCATATTTTCTCTTCCATTATTGTACTGTGATCTTGGTATTATCATCTCTATATGAAGGTTGCTCGATTTTCTCCCGTTTGGGTTTCCCAGGATAAAACTCTTGTGTTATTGTTTCTGTGCTTTGTATTTCTTCTAGTGATCCTATTGAATTTATGCAAGTAAATTATTATGCTATAATTATATGAAGATTCTTGTGGGATGACTCATGTTCTGATAGGTTGACGAAAGATTCTTTGTATCCTGTCATGTGTTTGGATGCTCCACTATCTACAAGACAATCATTGCTCCCATGAATGATGGTACCTATGAGTGCTGAGATCAAAACATATTCTTCATCACTTGAAGAATCATCCCTTTCTTCTCTGGTTCTTTTTCTTGCTGGTTCATCGTCTTCAACGGTGTGAACATGATGCCTTTTCTTGTTGGATTTCCTGGAGGGTCCTTGATTTCTGGGACAATTTCTTTACTAATGTCTCTTCTCATCACATGTGAAACATCTGATACTGGAGAGATCCCTTCTAGGTCCATGATGCCTTCTGGATCTTTTGTGATGATGGTCCTCCCTCTTGTTGTGATTTCTTTTAGTGTGAGCGGTTAGAGCTTGGTCATCATTAGCTCCCATCTTCTCTTCTCTTGCTACTAGTCGAGCTTATTCTTGGGTGCATTCTTCCCATAGTCTGTTAAAGGTGATCAACTTCTTCCTGACACATATTCCTTGAGTGAATGAGTCCCATGATCTTGGGAGACCATTGAAGGTGGTCATTACAATCTCTCCTTCTACTTTGTCTTCAATTGCTTCAAGTTTCTCCTTGATTTGAGAGACCCGTGTGAAGTAGGATTGCATAGTCTCCGAGTGTTGGATCTTCACATTCTTGAGTTGGTTCCTTAGTGTCATCTTCCAATTGATGTTCTTCCCTTCGAATATCTTCGTCAAAGCATTGAACATCTCCTTGGAAGTCTTCAAGGATGATACATGAGGAATGAGATGATCCTTGATGGAATCTGCAATAATCCTCTTGGCCTTGACTAAGTTCTTCTTGTGGATTGCTTTTGCCTCTTCTCCCTATGGTTCTGAAACCTCCCCATTGACATACTTGTCCAAACCATTTTCTTCTAGGACAAGAGAGATTCTATACTTCCATGCTCGGAAGTTGTCAGCTCCTTCAAGATTATCTTCAAGCTTAGTGTGATTTGTCATTTTGAAATGAAAACCTCAAATGGAAATAACAAATATTTCAAACTTACCAATTTGAGATGCCCAACCTGGTTATGGAGCTGATTGACTTAGGGTTTGTTAGAGAAACCCTAATTTTCCAAACTTGAAATTTTGAATTTCTGCTTGGACAACAAGATGCACCTTCTCAAGGCGAGTTGTCCATTGTACTCCTTTATCCGGATTGATGGAGGAAAACCCCAAAATTTTGATGCCCTAGTTTTCTCCCGGCACTAGTGACTATGTCAAAAATGAAAATTATTCAAATTGTATTCTTCTTCCTCCAAAATATGCGCCCTCCTAGGGCGAGTTATCCTAGCCCTCTTTTCTTGCTGAACTGTGAAGAGAATACCTTGAACTAGGAAGCCCTAGTTTTCCACTGTTGCACAATGCCTTATTTTAGGATGACTCTCATACCATGTTAGAGTTTGCACTTTAATTCAATTTATTTAGATCTTTAAACTGAAAGATATACAAGCACAACAAAACACAAAGACACAAGAATTTTTCTCGGGGGAACCATAAAGGAGAAAACCCCGCAACTTCCTCATAAATAGATTTGTCACTAATACAATATCAGGTAAGATGGAAAACCCAAAATATAAGATCTCTTTTGCAACTCTCTCTCTTTCTCCTCCAGTGAACTTGTCTTCTCTCTCACTTGATGTGAACTTGCTTGAGTGAGTGTGATGCCAAATGAGAGAGTGATACTCTCTATTTATACTTTAAGTGTGGGTGAACTTTTTCCTAATGGGGCCGACCTCTCTAACTTGACTGGGCTGACCCATCCTAGGGAGACTCAAAAATACAATTTACATTTATCTTTTGGGGAGCTATTGCCCCGACTTACAATGGAGGTTTTACCTCGATATTCTACGATGACCAAATATAATAATGACATCCCTGAACGGAGGAAAACATCTTCGACAGAGGTACAATAATAATATAATAATAATAAACAAATGAATATATTTCGAAGTTACATATACAACAACACTCAAGACCACCTACAACCAAGATTATGGCATTTGGAACTCTTATGCATATGAATCCTTTCACTCGTGATGCATACAAGTAGGAATACATAGATGATGAGGACTCCAATGAGGTATTTCAATAGATACAAGGACTCGTCATGACCGCAACATGGGGTGTGTCTAATCCTTCCCCAATGGCATATAACGAAATTCATGATTAAAAATAAGTGCGCAATTAAATTATACAACGGAATTAAAACATATTAATACACGCACAAAATGTAATGCATCAACATATTTATCCCAAGCAGAATGATGAAACAACATGCAAAGAATTAATCCCCTTTTCATGCTATGCACAGGCTTCATGCCAACTAACTTAAGATAATCATTTCATTTAATTACATGAATAATTAAACATTCAGAACATAACACAGAATAAACATAATTTAACCACAGAGAACACTTATCTTTAAGATGAAGATGTCCAAACAACTGGCTATGTGAGAGAAACATTCCACCCAACCATAGGTCCCTGTCCAACCTATATTCTTTCAGCTGAGAGACCACCCCCGAGTTGGGATGTGTATCCATTGAGGAGGAACTAAACAGGCTCACTCACAGCCATGGTTTCACACCAACAGTCATGCTAAGCCAACACACAATTGAGTTTATCAAGCATGCAAGAGACAAAGGAGGAGGATGCTAAGCCAGTGAGCTCAACCACAGAGCTACATGCATCTCAACTAAAATCAAACAGTCATGGCACCCACAATACCTACCACACCCAACACAAGGAAGGTCCCATTCTCTGCTGCAAAGTCCCTCAGGCGCCCCTTCCCTCCAATTCTATTCAGGGTGGGCATAGAAAGGTCCAAGTTAATAAATCCTTGAGATTCTAGCCTTCACTGGGTTTATCAAGTAGTTCCAACCTCTGTTCTCTCTTCTTCTCTGTTATTCACACTTGTATTTTCTCAATTTTGTCACCAAATAACTCTGTCTCGTAATTGGATTTTCGGGCTATAAAATCGGGGTTTTCCTGTGGATTTCTAGGCATCTAACACTCTCAAATTCACCCCAAGGTTCAGGTCTATGGATCCTCCATTGGATTTCACTGTCCACACGAATTTCTGGGCGTTTTTGACACTTCAAAACGTGGTTTAATTCAAAGTTGCGATTTCTGGTTTTTTCCCCCTGTTGGGCATGTGTAATGGATGAAAAATGATGCTTAGATGTTCCCCAATGGAATGGGAATGAGGAAGAATGAATTCCCATGAGTTAGAGTGACTTGTGGGTCAAGGAAATAGAGCCCATACATGCCATACGAATTTCTGGGTTGCCCATGCTCCATTGAAGCCATGGACTGATTTCTTCAACTACTTCCTTACAACATAATTAAATGTCAGCAAGGAAAATCAAATGGGTTCTCAAGATGACTTTTGGAAACATATGGTTCAACCCCACAATCCCTCTCACCACTCCCTAGTGGATACACATGGCTCCCCTCTAATTAGTTGCTTCCATAGCCAGTTTTTGGTATTTTATTGCAATATTAATATTTACATAATTTTACAATGTTCCATGGCTTAATAACACATGGATAACATAATATCAAATACTTTCCTTTTTAACTAAAACCTGAGCATCCACTAGCGGGGCCTCGGCCTTGAGCTCCACGCTAGGAAAACATACATCGCATGTATACAATATTTACATTAAAAGCCAATATATCCCAAGGGTCAAAATGAGGGTATTACATCCCCCCCCCTTATAACAACACTGTCCTCGTTGTTCTCAAAACTGAACAAAAATGGGAATTCCTTTCTCATGGCATCCTCCAACTCCCATGCAGCCTCATTGGGACTAAGGTGCTCCCATTGCACCTTTACCTGTCCAATGGCTCGGTTCCGGAGCAATGTGACCTTCTTGTCGAGGATACACATAGGCTCCACTTGGAACTCTCCCTCGGGTTCCACCTGTATCACATTTCAATTAATCATATGATTATGATCATGTACATACTTCTTAAGCAATGATACATGGAAAACATTATGATCTCTTATGTTAGCAGGAAATGCAACTCTATATGAAACTGGTCCTATCCTATCAAGGACTTCAAATGGCCCACAATATCTTGGTGACATCTTTGCACAAATCCCCAACTTCAGGGAACTTTTCCTTGGTTTCACCCTCAAATAAACATGATCCCCAATCTTAAATTCCTAATGCACTCTTTTCAAATCTGCATAACTCTTTTGCCTATCCTGAGCTGTCTTTAAATTCTGCCTGATCTTAACAACTTCTTGTTCCATTTCCTTGATCATCTCTGGTCCAAGCACTACCCTGTTCACCGGACTATCCCAATTCACGGGAGTTCTGCATCCTTTTCCATACAATGCCTCAAATGGACTCATTCCCACTGATGCTTGATGTCTGTTATTGTATGCAAATTATACCAAGTGTAGGTAATCCTCCCACTTGGATGGTTTATCCATCACATACATTCTCAGCATGTCTTCGAGAACCTGATTCACCACTCTCAGTTTTGCCATCTGTTTGAGGATGATATGATGTACTGAAATTTAATATAGTTCCCAATTCCTGAAACAATCCTTTCCAGAAATTGGAAGTGAACTTTGTATCACAGTCAGAAATTATTGCTTTGGGAAATCCATGCAATTTGAATATCTCTCTCATGAAAATATTTTCTATGTCATTGGCCTTGTGAGTGGACTTGACTGGAATGAAATGAGCTACCTTTGATAGCTTGTCCAACACTACTATGATTGAATCATGCTTCTTCACTGTCATGGGAAAACCTGTTATAAAATCCATAGAGATCACTTCCCACTTCCACTTTAGAATGGGTAAGGGTTGCAACAATCCCGCTGGATGTTGGTGCTCTGCCTTGAACTGTTAACACTTTTGACACCTAGCAATGTACTCAGCTATGTCTTTCTTCATCCCATGCCAAAAGTATTGCTTTCTTGTTGTCGTTATTGTCTTTTGATATCCTGGATGTCCAGAGTATAGCATTTGATGTATTTCATCCATCACTAGCTTCTTTAAATATGCATAATTTGGAATATACAGTCTATCTTTATAGATGGGGATATCATCTTCACCAAGTTGATACCCTGCACACTTTTCATCTATATTTATTTGCTGCAACGTTTCTTTAAATTGAAGGTAAGTTTCATCACCGTTTTGGGCTTCAAGAAATCTTGTCTTCAAATCTGATTTGCACATACTTAATGCTGCAACATGAAATTTTCTGCTAAGAGCATCTACAACCTTATTCTCTTTCCCTTTTACATGCTTAATTTCAAAATAAAATTCACAGAGAAATTCCATCCACCTGGATTGCCTAGCATTCAAGTTTGACTGGTTAAACAAATACTTCAAGCTCATGTGGTCTATCCTAAGCTCGAATCTTCTTCCCAACAAATAATGTCTCCACATCTTGAGAGCATGTACTATGGTTGCTAATTCTAAATCATGCGTGGCATAATTCTTTTCATGCTCTTTTAATTTCATTGACTCATAGAAAATCACAAATCCTTCTTGCATGAGCACTCCACCTAGCCCTTCAATGCAAGCATCTGTGCACACTACAAAATCCTTCCTTGGATTTGCTATCTTCAAAACAGGAGCGCTGGTAAGTAACTTCTTCAGCTGCTGAAAGTTTTTCTTACATTTTTTAGACCATACAAACTTGACATTCTTCCTCTGCAATGAAGTGATTGGATGTGATATCTTGGAGAATCCTTCAATGAACCTTTTGTAGTAACCAGCAAGACCCATAAAATATCTAACGTCTAAAACATTCTTTGGAGTAGGCCAATCCATTATGGCTTCAATCTTTTCTGGATCCACTGCAATACCTTCTTCGGAAATAACATGACCCAAATATTGCACCTTCTTTTGATAAAAGTCACACTTGCTTAACTTTGCATACATCTGGTGCTCTCTAAGGACTTGCAACACCATCCTTATATGCTCCTCATGCTCTTCTTCATTCCTTGAATAGACAAGAGTGTCATCCAAGAATATAATTACGAACTTATCCAAATAATCGTTGAAGACACTATTCATGAGGCACATGAATGTGGCAGGTGCATTGGTAAGACCAAATGGCACCACAATGAACTCATAATGAACATATCTAGTTCTGAAAGCCGTCTTGTGAATGTCTTCCTCCTTAATCCTCACTTGATGGTAGTTAGACCTCAAGTCAATCTTGGAAAACACTTTAGCTTCCTTCATTTGATCAAATGAGTCATCTATCATTGGCAATGGATACTTGTTCTTGACTGTCACTTTATTAGGTTGTCTGTAATCAATACACAACCTCAAGGTTCCATCATTATTCTTGAAAAATAGAACAGGTTCTCCCCGAGGAGATACACTCGGTCTAACATACCCCTTGTCCATTATTTCTTGTAGCTACATTTTTAACTCGATCAATTTTGGCGTGCTCATTCTATAAGGAGCTTTGGAAATTGGCGCTTCCCCTAGAACAAGATCGATGGTAAAATCAATATCTCTCTTTGGTGGCAATCCCGACACTTCATCAGGAAACACATCTTTGAACTCTTGCAATATCTGGAAGTCTTCTATCCTTGGTCCTTTGTCCTCTATTGAATCTGATATATGAACTGCATATAATTGGCAACCATTCTTATAAAATTTTTCAACTGTAAGGCTGAAATATGCCTTACTGAAACTTCCTTGGGAATTCCTCTTACTAATCTCGGTCTTCCCTCTTCATCAATGCATTCAAGTACCTTTTCATAGCAGTCTATCTTGTCTCTATGCCTTTCCAACCAATCCATACCAATTAGAGCATCATAAGATCCTAATGGTATGACATTCAAATCTACTTTTGTGAGGAATCCATTCAACTCCATGGGGCAGTCCATCACCACTTCACTCACTTTTCTCTTGGTTCCTGTGGCTAATTGAATTAGCCAAGACTTATTATGTTTCACTTTCTAAGAGAAAAACCTTGAACTATCTTAGGAGACACATAACTATGAGTAGATCTTGGATCAATCAAAATAGAAATAGATTGCTTAGCAATCTTACCTTCAACTTCCACCACTGCTGATTGATGGTCTGCTTGGTGATCATCCAATGCTGCATAGATTCTAGGTATTGCTCTTGCCATATCTTCCACTGTAGTTGCTTCTTCTAAGTTGTGCAAGCTCCTGGGGTTCTCCCTTTTAGTTGGACAATATCTAAGCATGTGGTTTCCTCCACAACCCCAACACTGAAGTGGTTCTTTTGATGCTTTATCTGTTGCTACTGCTGGCTTGAATCCACTTCTTGCTTGTTGCCCCTATGGAAAGGTTATGGGCTGATTTTTGAATGGTGGCTTGAAGCCACTTCTCTTTTGATCAAGCCTCCCTCTTGGATTTCCTTTCCATGCTGGGTGAACCTCTGATTTTCCCCTGCTCTGCTCATAGAAATGCATTGCCATCCTAGTGGTTTCATCAAGACTTGGTGGATTAACAAACTCAATCCCATCTCTGAAACTTTGAGGTAGACTCCTAAGGAAGCATTGGATCTTTACCCTCTCATCTTTGATATAATCCACATACCTCAAAAATTCCAAAAATTTATGGACATGTTCTTCCATAGATTTTTGTCCCAGCTTGAGTTCATTGAATTCTTTCCCCTTACTGTCATAATACCTAGTAGAAAGGTATTTTTCCTTGAAATACTTCTTAAATCGCTCCCAGTTGATCCTCCTTTCACTGATCCCTTTTACTTGCAAGAGGTGTTCCCACCAAATTGAAGCTCTGCCATTTAGATTGTAAATGGTAATTTTGGACTTTTAATTCCCTGAATAATCATGAATCTTGAAATATTTCTTCATCCCAAGAAGCCATGCCTCTGCCTCTTGGCCAGTCTTATCTTCTCCATCAAATGTGGGAGGCCTTGCCTTCCTGAATTCTCCCTGTGGAATTCTTTTGGATTTCTTTCTTCCTTCAAGCTTGCTAGAAGTATGTCTTGGACTTCTCCTAGAACCTACAGAGTCACAAGACCTGCTGGAATAAGATCTTGAGGAGGGTGTTTTATGCTTTTTGCTCACATAACTATTTCTTGGGCTTGGAGTCCTCCTCCTAGAATGAACTCTAGAGTGACTCTTTGCATCTCTTTCTTCTTTGCATACATTGGTTGGGTTGGACCCAAGGTTTATCCTCTGCTGCATATTAGTGAGGCTCTGTAAAATAACAGCATTGAGTTGGTTCTGTTCCTCTTGATCCTTCATCAATCTTTCATTGAAGCTTACCATTGTCTCAACCAAATTCTGAGGAGTTATTTGCTCCCTTCTCCCATTGGATTGAGTTTCAGCATTCTCTTCTTGCACATTTTATCCTATCACATATTAATCATGCTCATAAGGATCTTGAGCATCATTCATGGTCACCATTTTCCTTTGGAGATCCCTTTCCCTGTATGTTGCCTCTGCTACAACTATTCAAATCTTATCAGCTGCAAACACTCTGCATTATAAATTTTTTTTATTAGACATCTTAGGAATGCATATAGAAACATAAAACATCAATATTTAACAGAATTAAACTCATGGAATAATTCTCAGAGCTATTATGCCTTCTTCTCTTTTTCCCATTCATGCAATTTTGGAAATTACCAATATTGACAACAATTTTGTCAAAACAGTCACTGACACTTTTTTTCTCTACATATTTATGACGTATGATAACTTCATTCAAATTCTGGTTATGCACCATTGTTCCTTGATGGATAATATTTCCAATTCCTATCCACGTGCATCATTCCAACTTCGGGTGTGGAAATCACATTACTCCAAAAATGACAATTTTTACTAAAATTCTGCACTTTTTACACAGCTGTAAATTTATTCTGAAAAGCTAACTTTAGCCGTCTGTAGAAGCAAATCTAGAAAGAATCATGAAAATTTTTCTACCGGGATAAGTTATTCCATATAACAAGGAACACTTAGAAACTTTCGGATCCTTGTTTCGATGCACCAGTCAACTTCTATAAAATTCCGGGTTTGACTATTTTTAACTTTCCACTTTTTCCAAAATTTCCAAATTTTGGCCAAAAATGGCTATCTTCCAAACTGTGCATTTCTGGAAAATATTTTCTAACAAAAATTGTTTGTTTTAACGAGAGGATGAAATGTTGAGTTCAGTAGATTTCTTGGATCCTACATCTAGGGTCACTTTCATCCACTGCAAGCATTTCAAAATCCTCAAAAAGTGGCCCAGAATAGTGCTTTTTTCCCTTCTCACTTACCTCGAATCCACATCCTTTGAATTTTTGCTCCAATATTCTAAACTTAACAATGTCCCTACTCCGTGGCCGCTCCATATTGATTTCATCTCAATCCGAGCTCCTGCCAAGCTTCAGGACACCGATTTGTAAAAGCCATTAATTCCAATTTTATGCTAAATTGGAGCATAATGGGCTCGGGACCCTCTTTGGTTATTTCATGGCCTTCGTTAATGGTCTCAGAACACCATAGGGCGCATTCAATTTTGATTCCGCATGCTCCTGCTATCCAAAAATCGAGTTTCAGGCTCTATAGTTTTTTTTTGAACCCACAACTTCCGCAATCCACAATGCGGGAGTCGAAAATGCGGAATGCCAAATTTTCACTTCTGAAGATGTCACTTCTGCAATCTGCAATCCATACTGCAGAACTTGGAAATGCGGAACACCAAATTTTCAACCCCCAAAAATGTCACTTCCGCAATCCGTACTACGAAACTCGGACATGCGGAACGTCAATTTTTCACTTCGGAAGATGTCATTTCCGCAATCCGCAATCCATACTGCGGAACTCGGAAATGCAGAACGTCAAATTTTCAACCTCCGAAAAAGTCACTTCCGCAATCCACAATCCGTACTGTAGAACTCGGAAATGCGGAATGCCAAATTTTCACTTCGGAAGATGTCACTTTCGCAATCCGCAATCCGCAATGCGGAAATTGGAAATGTGAAAGCCCAATTGCATAACTTCTTAGGCCCGTAACTTTCTCATCCCAAGTCCAAATTGGGAAAATTTGGTATCGTTGGAAATCTCTTGGCTAGCATTATGCAACTGTGTGATCCTCTACCACTCCTGAGAACTATGATTATGTCATTACCTCAATCAAAATGCTGCCCAAAATTCATCAATACCTCTTTTAAACCTTTTGATATCTGCCTGTAAACTCATAGTTTGGCCCAAGCAACCCCAGTGCTGCAACATGGGATTTGATACCACTCTTTCACGTCCCCTCCCGTCATCCCGACCCGCAGAGGGAACATGACCACAACGTGGGGTGTGTCTAATCCTTCCCCAATGCCATATAACAAAATTCACGATTAAAAATAAGTGCATAATTAAATTATACAACGGAATTAAAACATATTAACACACACACAAAATGGAATGCATCAACATATTTATCCCAATCAGAATGATGAAACAACATGCAAATAATTAATCCCCTTCTCATGCTATGCACAGGCTTCATGTCAACTAACTTAAGATAATCATTTCATTCAATTACATGAATAATTAAACATTCATAACAAAACACAGAATAAACATAATTTAACCGCAAAGAACACTTATCTTTAAGATGAAGCTATCCTAACAACTGGCTATGTGAGAGCAACGTTCCACCCAACCATAGGTCCCTGTCCAGCCTATATTCTTTCAGCTGAGAGACCACCCCCGAGATGGGATGTGTATCCACTAAGGAGGAACTAAACAGGCTCACTCACAGCCATGGTTTCACACCAACAGTCATGCTAAGCCAACACACAGTTGGGTTTATCAAGCATGCAAGAGACAAAGGAGGAGGATGCTAAGCCAGTGAGCTCAACCACAGAGCTACAAACATCTCAACTAAACTCAAACAATCATGGCACCCACAATACCTACCACACCCAACACAAGGAAGGTCCCCTTCTCTGCTGCATAGTTCCTCAGGCGTCCCTTCCTTCCAGTGCTATTCAGGGTGGGCATAGAAAGGTACAAGCTACTAAATCCTTGATATTCTAGCCTTCACTGGGTTTATCAAGCAGTTCCAACCTCTGTTCTCTCTTCTTCTCTGTTATTCGCACTTGTATTTTCTCAATTTTGTCACCAAATAACTCTGTCCCATAATTGGATTTTCGGGCTATAAAATCGGGGTTTTCCTATGGATTTTTGGGCATCTAACACTCTCAAATTCACCCCAAGGTTCAGGTCTATGGATCCCCCATTGGATTTCACTGTCCACACGAATTTCTGGGCATTTTTGGCACTTCAAAACATGGTTTAATTCAGAGTTGCGATTTCTGGTTTTTCCCCCCTGCTGGGCATGTGTAATGGATGAAAATTGATGCTTAGATGTTACCCAATGGAATGGGAATGAGGAAGAACGAATTCCCATGAGTTAGAGTGACTTGTGGGGTCAAAGAAACAGAGCCCATACCTGCCATACTCTGGGCTTCCCATGCTCCATTGAAGCCATGGACTGATTTCTTCAACTACTTCTTTACAACAGAATTAAATGTTAGCAAGGAAAGTAAAATGAGTTCTCAAGATAGAATTTGGAAACATATGGTTCAACCCCACAATCCCTCTCACCACTCCCTAGTGGATACACATGGCCCCTCTCTAATTAGTTGCTTCCATAGTCAGTTTTTGGTATTTTATTGCAATATTAATATTTACATCATTTTACAATGTTCCATGGCTTAATAGCACATGGATAAGATAATATCAAATACTTGCCTTTTTAACTAAAACCCGAGCATCCACTAGCGGGGCCTTGGCCTTGAGCTCCACGCCAGGAAAACATACATCGCATGTATACACTATTTATATTAAAAGCCAATATATCCCAAGGGTCAAAATGTGGGTATTACAAGAAGGTGAGAAGAAGGCTAATTATCATCTCTAGGATGGGTTACTCTCAACTTACTCTACAAGCTGTACAAGCTCAGTGTCCTTAAAGATGAAAGGTTGTAGATTTTTCGAGAGGCACATGCCTCCGAAGTTGTAGGGCATTTTGGTGTAGGGAAGATAGTTGCAAACTTAAAGAGGTATTCTTACTGGCCTAGAATGCAAGCATTTGTAGCTCGATTTATCTTAGGACGCATACTTTGATGTACAAGAAAGCCTAGTAAATGGAAGCAAGGTCTTTACCATCAAGGATAATTTTAGGGGCGAAATTTAGCCCATGGGTTATTTTTCCATGTTTTTTTTCAAAAAAAGATTCGCCAATTTGCATTTTTTGAAGCCCCATTTCGCCCAATTTTGATGGGGTAAACTTTTTTCACTCTAAAAATCGCCAAATTATTATATAAACTATATAAAATCCTTAGAAATTGAAATAATTTTAGAAAAATATCGCCAAATATTTTATAGTTGACAGTTTAAGAATTTGTAAGATTCGCCAAGGTTTATACACTTTTAAATAAGTATGGGTCCTTAAAATTATCCCTGGTTACCATCCCTTACCTGTTCCTACAAGATCATGGGAGAGCATCTTATGGATTTTATCAGTGGTCTTCCAAACACTAGGACGGGACACAACTATTTATTTGTGGTAATTGATAGATTCAACAAGACGTGCATTCATATGCCTTTTAAAAATACCATCAAAGGAAAAGAAGTAGCAAACATGTTCTTTGAACAGGTGTAGGTGCACTTTGGGATACCTAGGAGCATCATCTCATACAAGGATACCAGATTTCTTAGCGCCTTCTGGAATACACTTTGAGAGAAAATGGACACGGAGTTTAAGAGATATACAACATTGCATCCACAGACAGATGGACAAACAAAAGTAGTCAACAAGACTTTGGTGTATCTTTTGAGGGGTTACAACCAGAAGCATCCAACGACTTGGGATGAAAACTTGATCGAAATTCAACACTCTGATAATAGAGCAGTCCACACTTCCATTAATAAGTCACCTTTTGAAACTTATTTTGGATACTTTCCACCTTCACCTCTAGATGTTGTTTATGGACAACATGGAGGAGTTAGGGAAGACATCATAGGTGAAGTATTAAGAGCTGAAAGGTTAATTGATAATATTAGGCATGAACCATTAAATAATTCACATGAAAAGTACAAGGCCAGGCATGTCCAACATAGGGTTGGAAAACCATTCAAAGTGGGAGACAGAGTATGGTTACACTTGAAGAAGAAAAGACTACAAGGTCCCGGTAATAAGATCAAGGGTCCGAGGTATGGCCCTTTTGAGGTATTGGATAAGGTGCGAGATAATGCCTACAGACTCAGTCTACCCCCATACATGCACATTTACTTCGTAGTGATTGTGGAAAATATGAAACTCTAAGAACCTTCCATGTTGGATCAAGAACTTGAGCATGTCTTACCTTCTGTAGAGGACTTAGCACCATAGGCTCAAGCAGAGTTAGCAGAAGACACACTATTGTAGAAGAAGTATAGAACTACCAGGTGGTGATGGTATGAACTTTGGAATGTGGGGTTGAAAGGACAACTTCCAGGCAAATATAAATGGTACTCGAAGGAGAAGGTAGAGGAAAAAATTCCTCACCTCATTCAGTAAAATATTTTGGGGACCAAAATCCTCCCAAAATGGGGATGGTGATCCAAAATGGATCAATATATATTTTGTCACCTATTTAGAGCTTTCAAGGTTGAAGATTGGATGAATTGACTTGTAGGGCCCATTTTAGGGGCAGGCCCTAGTTTTCATATTTGGGGTCAAAAAATCATCTAAAACATTTAGGGCCATTTTGAGGGTTTAAACATCAGTTTTCAACCAAAAAACAATTGAAACTTTTTTTTTCTTCATTCTACACACTGATACCTTTCCAATAGTGCAAGAATCACCTCAATTAGAGTCGATGTGAAGAAGTTATGCTTTACATAATTTGACCTACCTAGTTGACCACCATGGTACCAAATGTATTCCACGTCAGCTCTCATTTCTCACACATGTGGAGCTAGTCACATGTGGACTTTGAAGAACATTCTAGAAGGTCCAAAATCCTAACCCTAACAAGAAGTTGGGGCATGCCGAAACCTAAAATTAACCCTAGACGACTATCGAGCTATGTTAAATACTGGGCTGTTAGGAGAAGAAGGAGTTCCATTCTTTTGATGTATTGTATTGTTCCATAGCTGAGCAAAAACACGGGAGTGGATACTATAGAAAAAAATAGGAGATAAGAGATCATGTAGTAGCCATTCTGGTGGAATATCCGTAGGTAACTCCATAGAGAGCGCCATTTCTTTTGTATTTGAATTTTGATATGAAGAACAAGGCACAGTCATCATTTTTGGTCGGGTTTTCCCAAGTTATATCTTGTGTTATTGTGTATATTGTGTACTTATTTGTTTTAGTTATTCTTGTTTCAATTCCAATTATTTAACATTCAATAAAAATAAGCTAATAAAAAAGAAAAGTTGTAAGATTCGTTGTGACGATCTATTCAATGGAATATGCACGATAGTTTACAGATCATTTTATTAGTCATTTATATGAATGCGATTTTATTAATTTACTGAAGCCTTATTCTCTAACATTGGGGGCTCTTTAATTATAGAAAATTTTGGTTTATGATCCTAGAGAATGTTAAAATAATTTAGGTTCATTGGAAGGACTTTATTCATTGATATTTTATTTTTGTCAGGGTTTGGGTTTTACTAATTTGAAGGGTTTGAGTACGATGCTTCTTATTTGGTATGTGGGTTGTTGCTATTCATTCGCACTAAAGGTCAAATCCCCCTAGAGACATGGTTGACCCTTGTGGGTTGTGACCCATTTCATGTGGTTGGGATTAGGCGTAGGTCTTTAATGTTTTTTAGGGAGTATATACCCCTAAGTTGTGACATATTACCTAGAGGATTGTGTTCTTGAGTTGCAAGACCTTTGCTTCATTGTAATATACCATGCTAGATGGATTGATTACATATGTTGGTTGAAAACATCCATGGAAAAATAAAAAGAACCCAGTGAGTTTCCCAGCTATGAGAAAATTGAGTCATGGTAAAACTCTAGAGATAATCTAAGAAGTATAACCCGTATTTGCATTGAAGGGGGTAATACTTTCGAGGGGTGAAAACTCAAGGTTCATTGTTTCATGAAAAATTGATACAAACAATGAGAGCACTAACATAATTAGCACATCCATGACATAGACTAAGATGATTTTGACTTACAATTCCAATCATTGATTTATGGTGTGACAAAAAATACGTAGCAAATTTAAACAAATGAAATCAGACATTAAAAACGCATTGGTGTGAGAATATTAATTAACAAATTATTACCAAACCTTCATTAATTAAGAATGTACAAGAAGATACAAACAATGCGAAGCTTGATACAATGATGAAACAATTCATCACATATTCATCTTGTTTGGAATCTCATGCAGGGATGATTTTAAGAACCCCCCCCCAAATTTATATGTATAAAAATTGGGCGAATCTTCTCAATATATAGGAAAATTTGAAGGTGATTTTATCAATAATATAATATGTATATATAATTTTTGGGCGAATATTTCATTTTATTATATGATGTTGTAAAATATTGGCTATTCTTTCACTAAATTATAAGTTATTGTAAAATATTGGCGAATATTTCACTGAATTATAAAATCTTGGCGAATATTTTACCGAATTATAAAATTTTGTAAACATTTGGCGAACCTTTCGTTGCTTTATAAAACACATTGAATGGCACTCTGCTTGTTAATTATGAGTTCAAGGCTTCTTAAAATGCTGATTTCATTTGCTCTATTCAAGTTTTGGTCTCAATACCAAATGGTAGTGTCCTTAATGATGCCTTCATTTCCAAGCAAAGCCGAGTGGATCTTGTAGACATGTATTCTAAATGTGGGTGTTTGGAGGATGCACGTAAGTGTTTGACCAAGTGCCAGAGAAAAATGAAAAAATAGTTGGTTGAGCAAGTGTTTGATATTGTGACATAAGCAAAAATCTTAAAAATTATAGCTTAGAATAGCATCAAAACAAACAAAGACATCCACAAGAATGAAAAATCATGGCAAAAACAAAATATTGAACCACCCTGAAAAAAAGGGGAAAGAAAAAATGGGGAAATAATACTGGTTGGTTGTAAAAGCTTGATGGAAATGCATAAGCAACAACCATATTTGGATTATTACAGGCAGAGTTTAATGTAGTAACAATACTAGGTGTCACTGAACTCATAGTGGATAAGAATGACACCTCATAAATAGATAAATATAATAAGTTAATAACTAATAAACGAGGTGATATTCAGGTGTTACTCTTCATCCAATGTTTGTCAAGATTCAGGGCAAGTGGGGAATCCACTTGTTATCTCGTCCCTTAATGGTCTAATGGACATGTGGGGACCTGAATCTTGACAAACCGATAAACTGATAGAATCATACATTATGCATGAATTTTGCCTCCACCAGCCAATTATGCCCGTGGAGGCTAGGAAAATTATGCTATGTAATTATGCCAATTGCACTAGAGGAATGTTGGTCTCGTGCCAATAGGTCTCCTACGATCAATGCATAGGAACCTAGTGCATAGACCATTTTTCTCTTCGCTTAGCTATGTAGAGCTCATTTATTTTTCTGAATAAAGATAAATATTTACAAACAAAATATACAATCAACATAAAAGAATCGAAAAAGTGAAGACAATTAATTCATGCAACTAAAAGGTAATAAAAACTTATTTTCTCAAACCCTAAATCAACGGAAATCAACTAAAACCAATATTGATTCAAGCTACAACAAAGGGTTAAATCAAGCATCAAATGAAAACTAGAAGCATTCAAGGGTCTAACACAATAATTAACCAAAATACACGCAAACTCCACAAATCGACAAAATGTTTCAAAAAAACGCAATAAACAAACCATAAAAAATTGTCAAGATATTAGAAATAAACACCAACATGGTTTTATGTACTTGAATGAGCTCATTCTTGCTTAGCGAAAGTGTAGTCAAATTATTTATTTATCTTCTAATGCTAGGACACTATCTATGTGAAGAGATAGCTCCTAAGCCTAGCTTTGTCAAATTCCAGTGTCCTTTCCTATCACATACAAGAAATAGACAATGTAAAAGATAAATATCAAAACATGATACATCAATCTTAAAATAAACTACATCAAGGAAATGTATGTCATATCATCAATGTTATAACAAAAAAGTACAATGTAGAATCTATTTTTAATTAAAACGCTAGCTCAAATTTACATATAGTGATCACCCGCAAGGGTCCATGGAACACCTATACCAAAATAAGACTCAAGAGTATCTCATGTGTATTGGATCATATACAATTTTAGGTGAAATCCATTTCCCAATTCACATTTTGGGCCTGGTCCTCATTTTCGGCACTCTGGAGATGACCTTCTCCGGATGAGCCGTCATTATGATCCTCAAGAACATTATGTTCCATATCAAGTTCATTAGATATATTTGTCATATTGTTTTCTCCCCTTCTTTCACAATTTGATCGCCAAAGAGCTAGTGCTCTTTCATATGGAAAATTGTCAACCTCATACTTTGTTACATATAATCTTAAGCATGTGTCCATATTTTTATCAAGCTTGTTCCTCAACTTTGACTTCAAAAATGTCAATGCACTAAACATTCTCTCATCCTCCACTGATCCCAAAATCATGGTTTGACATAAATCTACTAATTTGAAATACTCTGACATATTTTGTAGTAGAAATTCGCTACCACTGAGTGTAGTCCATAATCTTGTAATTGCACCATATTCTAGAGGATTCTCCAACATAGAAAATTGAGACCACATTGTATCAACAAAGCATCGGGCTTGATCTGACAATTTTTTTCCATCTAAAATACCTTGAATATGTTCTCCTTGTATCTCGGTCTCTCGACAAAAATGGCTTTGCGAAATCTTGCATTTTGTTATAAAGTCAACCTTTATAGTGTCTGAACATTGACGATGGTTCCAATATTGAGGGTATACCACAAACATGGCCTCCAACAATTCATCTCGAGGAAATATTTCTCTTATCTCCGATGATAGTGATTTTGCAATTTCTATCAAGTTGCGCCTCACTGAAATCACAACATTGTCAAATTGTTCTCTTGACACAGGGCACTCTTTGGTGGTTCTTCCTATTTTGTCATTATAATAAAAGGGAACCATATACCCATGCACTTCCATACATAGAATCCCTTTTTCATCAAACTTCAATAAATTTTCATCATTTTCTATATTGATTATCTTAGTCCAATTTGTAAATGATAGACCTGTAAAAGAATCTGCCATCATATACAAATTATCTAATGCAAGGCATGCTAATTTTATAGCATTTGTGTATTCAACAATATACATCGTGCGACTTTGAGACATCTTCATAAGGCTATTCATTTCATGAAGCAGAGGAAGAACTCCAGCCAATGTTAAATATGTCTCTATATCAGTTATTAGAAAGAGAAGAGTTTGAGCTTTTTCTACACTTAGGCGATGTTCATACATCACCCTTACCAAGGATGCATATATATCGAATAGTTTTTCAGCTAGTCCCTTCAGTGAGATCCATCTTGTATCAACATCTTTTAATAATTTGTTTCCATTTGTAACACTGTCGACAAATTTTTTTAACTCTAAAAACAATTTGGGACTCCGACCAAAGTATGCATGAACCTCACGCACAAGATATTCAAATTTTGAAACCAATGGAAAGTTGTTCACTATTTTAAATGCAAGATTCATCCTGTGAGCCATACAATGAATACCAAGCATATATGGTGAAGCTGAGAGTTGTAGTCTAGCACAAAGGCCGTTCCTTTGTCCCTGCATTACTCATGCTCCATCTAATCCAATGCATACCAATTTTTTTGCGATCATTGAATGATCCATACCACCAGTTTCCTTCAAACTATTAATAACAAGTTCATAAATATTTTATGCTGTAGAACTTTTGCTCATTTTATGAAATCCAAGTAGATTGGAATGCATGATATGGTCATTGACCTTATAAATGCTCATGCAAATCCATGAAGTATTATCAACAGCTGTAACCTCATCCAAAGACAGTGACAAAAATGTAGCATTCACAATCTTCTCTTTCATATCATCCTTTTCTACTTGAGCTAGATATTTTCCCCATTCCCAACCACTCATTAAAGACCAATGAGAAGATGGAAAATTTGGCACTTGAATCAAAGATAGATATTTCATCATTTTTGGATAATCTGTCATAGGATGACCATTGGATAGGATGTGAAATACAGTGCTTAATTGTATCAACTTCGATAACAATTTTTTTTCCATCATCTTTCCGAATTGAGAAGTGATGGTTCCTCCACTTTCATCCAGTTTTCTCTTATTTATTAAGTATTTATTGTATTCCTCTTCATATTAGAGATGTCGACATTGGCTAAGAGATTTCCATCTAGTAGTAGATTTCTTCTCATCATTTCTAGTTTTCTTATCATACACCTTTCCAACATGGTTCTCTATGGTGTCTAGCTTCATTTGCAATTTCACTACCTTGCCAAGTTTCCAAGTACATGAAATGCATTTAACTTCTCGTGAGGTCTCATTCTCATTTGTTGGAGGTATCGGTTCAATAAATGGGAATCTTGATACCCAATCAGATTGGAATTGTCTCCCGAAGTCCCATTGGCCTTTTTTCCTCTTCCATGAATGGTTTATGTCACCTTGCAAGGAAAAATATTCAACATTTGAGCTACCAATTTCTGATGAAAATGCATTTGTCTCACTTTGATCACTAGAGGAATGTATTCTACCATCCATTGTATGTTTTGCAGATGCATCCTCCAAAGTGTTGACATCTCTCTCACCGATACCTTGCTCAAGAGAGCTTGAAGTATGAATATGATGTGGATTATTGGATTGATGTTTTTGAAAATATGATATTACATCCTTTTGTCTTAATGTTTTATTTTTCTTTCCATGATCCATGTTTGAAATCTTACCTAATGTTCCACAATTGAAATTCCAAATCAATATAGAAACCAGAAGGAAGCCTGCATGAGAAAAATGATTTAAAATTAGTACAACTGCAATTCCCAACGAGGAGGTTGGTCCTCCACAATTGCACCAAAAATATACTAAGTGATTAACCTAGGGGCCACTAGAACAACAGGGAACAAACAACACACCACTATAAAATTTTCCTACGGTGATGAAGACCAGGAAAACAGAGATGAACTCTCAAAGGAAAGTCTGGGATGATTAGGGCCCAAAAAAAACCAGTAGAGTAGCAAAGGACAGTTACCCGGGGTCCACAATACAGAGTCTTCGGGTGCAAGTGTTTGAATCACCAACTTCCCTCCCAAATAATTGCAAGGGATTTCCTCCCATGTCTGTCTTAGGTACAGTAGAAATATCCTTCCACCGTCACCTGTGTAAAGCCCTAAAGGTTAAAGATACTAAGGCTACCACAGTTGCAGAAAGAGTCAGAGGGGATAGTCGCAAGTCGAACCGACACGTATGGGCAGGGTAACTAAGCCCGAAATCCAGAAGCGCACAAGGTACTAATGGATCCCCATACACGTGGCAGCTCTGGTAGATGCTCGATTGAAAAGCATGGGGGTATCCTTGACAGATCAACCTCACACGACCTCATGCTTAACTCCGGTTTGAGTGGAGCTTCCCGACACACCTCTACAAAAGTGGATTTACCTAACGATAGTTTTACTACGATTTTGAGATTTGAATGGTCTTGGAAAGTTTAAGATGCTCTATTCCAAAACCCTAGCCTAAGCTAGTTGGTTTGTGTGACCTAAAAATAAAAGTTACTAGAAAATTATAAATTAATGGTTCTTTTTAAGGTTTTTAATTATTCAAAAGGGTAGTCATGCATTTGTGTGTGTAATGGTTGCAACTGAAAAAAGAAATGTGTATATAACAATGCAAAATATTCACAATTCCCTGGTTTGCTTATCTTTCAAAACATAAAATCGTACAGTAAACCTAAAACAATCTAAAGATTTTTTTATATTTTTCAAAGATGATAGTATATACGACTACAACTACTTCGAAAAAGGGGAAAATTAGTGCATACACAGTAAAACAAGATAACCAATTAACACTACAATGAACCAACACATTCAACCTTAGTGGAGGTATTATTCCTAATAATTTTCCTATTCAATTCTATTATTAAATTAATGTTAAATTCTAAAATATGTACTGGTCAAACGAGTTGTCTTATTATCATGAGGCTAGGATACAATTTTGTCAATGATACAAGTGAATAAGTCTTAAAGTACTGCTATATACTTTTTAGATAAAATATTTTCATAGATATGTTGACTTCTCTCCTAAGGAAGATTGAATTTTTCCCAATATGTATATCCCTAGATTTGAAAATAATTGCATTTCTTTCCCATAAAAAAACCCACTAGATGTTGATCTTATCTCTTATTTAACACATTATGTCTAGGTTTATTCTAATTTTTTTTTTTCATCAAGCATACCTTCTTGTCCTTTTGAACTTGGTCTCCATCTCCATTGTTGTTTCATTCAAGGATATTCATGTATTATAAAAAATATTCATTCAATTATCCAAAGATATAATTGAATGATAAGAAATAATAGTGTAGTTTCATTCTATATGCCATACAATATGTGCATTCTAGGTGTTATACATGATTTTCAACTTTTATTTCATGATATAATCCAAACCTTGCGAATTTTGAAATCTTGAAAACTAAGAATTATGATAACTTATAAATGGGATATGAAATTATACTTTTTCTATATGAAGTATGATGATAATGGAACCATTCTCAAGCATAGTAAAGCAATTAATGCTATTGTTAAAAAATTAAGTAAAATAATTAAAAATGAAATATAAAGAAGAATGTCAAATTTTACTTTAAGAATTTAGTACTACCATTTAATATAAAGGCATCTAAAATAGTTACATGGAACTAAGAGTGTAATGACAATTATTGCTTTGTTATTTGCTTCCTGGAACTAAGAGGGATTTATATGGAACTTGGAGAGGTCACTATAAATGGCATTTGGAGGGATAGAAATTGGTAAAGGAACCAACCTTCTGTGAAATGATTTCCTATTTCCTCTTTTGTATTGAGTTACGATTTAATGGAGGAACCTGAACCTACACACTGTCGAATGTGCTGAAATGAAGTTACGTTTTGATGGAGTCTTCTAGTAATCTAGGAACTGAACTTGAGGTTCGCCTTGATGTAGAATAATCTCCTCCTTTGCTATTTAATTGTAGAAAGATATGGAGACTTAGAGCTTATAAAACTATTGAAAGTGGTACTAGTGAAGATAGTAACTGGGATAAAAATACTTCGACTTGTATGAAACACTCCGTTGTTGCAGTTTCTCATAATATTACTTTGAACCAACTAAGAATATGTGTCACTATCCATATTTGTTTCTATAGGATTACATTGATCATTCCTCCTCAAAACTGCAAGGGGGTGGTACAAGTTCTTGGGTCCTCCCGTTGACATTAGAATGCATCCTCTGTAACAACTGAATTGTCACCTAGCCTTCACCTCACCTCAACACAACATGACCATGAGTGTAAACTGTTTGATCACTGTTGCTCACCTCCCATGTTGTCCTCAACTTCAACTTTAATGGAGATAAGAAATCTCATTTACAACTTTAATTCCCTACATCTTTTGTATAATTTGAATAGCCGAGCTCAGGAAATCATACTTTGATTGCTACTTTGTACATAGACTACATTATTTTAGAATTATGTGACATGTCTTATAGACTGGTACTTTGGCTTCTAGTAATCAGAGTGATATTACATGTTTTGGATATGCCCATATTGGACTGAGGATAATTTGGAAAAACAGTGCTGGCCCTTTTTTGAACACATAAGACCTGAACTCATTTGAAGGGCAAGAGGACTTCCAAGTTTCTAAGAATGAACTTTGGTGAATATAAAACTGTTTTTTTTTACCAAAAGAAAACATCACCTAGAATAATGTACATGCTGCAATTTATGAATTTCTTAATGATGGGAATCATGCATCTTCTCCTTAGCAGTTTAAAACGGATAGCCAACAATAGACCATGATCCATACATTCAGATTTGGAAAACATATAGAAAACAATGGAAATGTATGCTAAGATTCCTAGAGGATGGAAGCAGCTAGGGTAAAACCCTAGCCACTAACAAAAATTCAAGCTCTTGACATCCTCTCAACAGTTTGTTGAGAATCTAGCAGGAAACAAATGTTTAAAATGATGATTGGCCAAGGTCAATAACAAGCTGGGTACACAAGAGAAGACAACATATAACATAAATGCAATGAGAAGAAAAATGCTCTGAAGAGACAATAATAAAGGACTATTGTGGAGAGATGGTGACATAAAGTTGCTAGTTAGTACTCCCTGGCTGAATGGGTCAGTCATCTTAGTCTAGTTTGTAGCCAACAAAGTATACTGTTATGCATCCTTTCACTAGTTAGAAGTTTAAAATAGTGTTCTCATGCTTAATATGCCTCACTTGAAAGTTTGAAACCATAACATGAGCTCTATCATTGCTTCCCAAGGTTGAGACAATCATATGCCAGTGTTGGATGATTTGGTTTGCTGAATGCTGGCATATGATCTTCCTCTCTGCCACAAGGTGAACTGGTTTCTTTCCTTACCTCAAGTTTTACTTTTTTTCAAAGTCACAGCTTGACATAAAAGGCCTCCTCTGTTTTGACTCAGGTTACAGCAATAATGGAAATTGCTGGTCATTATAAGCAATACGTAACCTTCCTCGCATATTTTTCAACTGTCAACCAACACCTTGTTTCCACATTTATCCTAACATTGAATCAACAGGTCAAACTCTTATTTTTTTTCCAACTTTTGATCACTCATAAATTGCCACCTATAAAGTGAGCTGACATCACTGGGACTCTTTCTCTAGTTGCTGTTTAATGATGCAAAATGGTGAAAATTCCTTTGCTTTTGAATGTTGATTTAACCCTTTTACAAAATTATACTGCTGGTTTATCCACTTGCTTCATGACACAGCTTACAACTGCTACCACTTGTGCATCTTCATTGCATTCCTTTGAGAGTCATGAATTATGAGAGGACTCTTTCGAAATGGCACAAAATAACATAAGTTAACCAAAGAGAAATCCACCTCATATACTGAGTTAGATAAGAGGGTCGAACTTAACCATCCTTGCCTTGCTTTTAGTAATTCCAATTTGGTTTTAAATTGCTTTGGTAGGATTTTCCAATGCTATGGTCTTACTCGTTATATATATGTGAAAATTTGCAAATTTGTGTATAATGGTTTGGATTCACATGGATGCACATGAATATATATATAATTTTTTTTAAATTTGAATATTTTATGTAGACAGTGACAGGAAATATGCTGAATCACAAGGTGAGGAAATTTCCAACATTGACCATCGGATCGAGCTTCATTAAAGGATTAGGAAGACAATGGAGTTAAGGATAAAAAATGCTACTTAAATTTTTGAAAATTTTAGTAGCATTTTCATAGGCATTAAGGATTTTCAGCATGCTTATGTAATGAAGGCATAGAGCTTCAAACTTGAAAACCATTTACAGCATTAGGCCATGGTTCGACTCAAAATTCTATTAATTCCCAACATGAACAACGAGCATGGTTCCATTGTCAGTAAACATATCCAAGAGCAACTTTGCATTTTGCTAAATCAAGAGGATAGAAAGGTATTGGGATTTTTCTAATTAAAGAGGAAGAAAATCCCTATGTTAAACTGATCCAACTTCATCAACTCCTATAGCATATTTGGGAAAGAGATCCTGGATAGCCGCATGGTATAGGCCTATGGGTGTTGCAACTTCAAAATGTCATCAGAATACATGATGTATTTTGAAATATTGAGTTGGAGAAATGTAGACGAAGACTCTTTGGCTTCAACTTCAGTTAAAATTTTGGGTAAAATGGTTGCAATATTCTCATAAATGCACAGTCCATCTAGTTCTAATTGGTTCTATGGACCATCCTTGCTCATTGTTAAAGAGGAAAATACTGGGGGGTTTCTCTACCTAGAAGGAAGATTGACCTTACAACAACTTTTTAGGGGAAGTTACAACATTTATTTTGTTGGGTTAGAATTTAAATGTGAACTTGGTTGGGAACTTTTGGAAAGAAATGGAACAAACCAAACAGAACTGAATTGCCTCTAAAGGAAATTTCCAGATCCCACAATAAGATCCATGAGTTATGTTCAGTCCAGGATGGGTATTCAAGTGAGAATATGTGCAACTAAGGAGGAGATATTGGAAGCCAACGATGATTCACTATCCTTGTAACCTTCCCTAATAATAGAAAATGTTATTAATCTCATTGTGAGAATGACTTTGGGTGGATATATATATATATATATATATATATATATATATATATATATATAATTGCTGAAGAAATAGTGAAGGAGCAAACTGTTGGACAAATCATCCATCTATATGGAGATAACTACATAATTGATTCCTAGGGGTCTTTATCTTGGATCTTTAAGAATTTCCAGTCTCATCATAGTTTTGTTTCTTATGAAAAGTATGCAACCATGATCCACATGATATTAGGCTTGAAATCTATGGAGAACCCAGAGTCAATTCCAATATTATAGCCTTATGGAAAGCATTATGGATTATGCACTGATCAGGGTATTCTCCTTAATTCCTTATATAATTAATGATCTGGATGAAACAGAGCTAGAAAAACATAACTACTAATCTATCAGCTAGCAATGGATGTTGCATCAACATTTTTCACAAGAGAGGGGACAATGAATGTTCAAGTTGAAGGAGGATGATTTTGTATATGCAGAGAAGATAGAAGCCGTCATTGTGAATGCATGGACAAGTTTTCTTGAAGATACATCAAGATTACACTCACCTTAAACTAAACAAAGTGAACATGTTGTTGAGGATGCTTTGAAAAAAGTCAATCAATAGTTTCTACAGTTGTCATTTCAAACTTGTCTTGAACAAATAAAAGAATTTAGGATCAAGAGAAATCAGTCAGACATACAAACTTCAGTACCATCAGAGGCAGTTTAGTCGATGACTCTGTCTATGCACCAATCATAATTTCCATTCACTGAATGAAATATTGATTATTTTAAGCCAAGGCTTGGAGTTCATGTTGGCATAGCTTCATTTGGAGAAGTTTATTGTGGGGTATGGAGAGGAAGGGTTGTAGCAATTAAGATATTGCTTGAGGAAGATTTGGCAATGGAAAAACCTTGGAGTGTGAATATAGTATTTCACTGCATGATATCAAATTCAATACCACCTCTATTGGTTCAAATCCCTATATCATTTGGCAGGGGGGTTATTTCAGTCAATGGTACCATTGCAGGCATTTAGTTGTTGTTTCGATGTTATCTGGAATATTTAATAGTTGTGAATCTGTGATCCAATGCACCATTTGAGATTAGAGATGCCACAACCGCCATTTTGGGAGGCCACTAATGCTCGCTACTATAGTACTTTTCAGTACCCCAATTCAAAAGTCAACCATATTGAAATAACACAAATGTTATTGCAGTGGGATTCCAGTGTGATGAAAAATGGATGTATTAAGGAGATATGGATTCTTGAGAGAGTAAAAAGGTCAGGCTGCTATTAATATTATTGTATTGCAAAATTGATATTAGGGGATCTCAATGAAAATTCTTGTAGTTGTGAAATGGTTCCAAATTATATAACTGAAAGGTCGTGAGATGGGAACTTAGTTGCAGCTGCAATTAATACTGGAGCATACTATACTTGGATGTTGATATCAAGCACATAATTCATATATATTCCAAAAAAAATTTCTTTCAGCTGAATCCTATGAAAATCATCTATATTTTCCTAAATCAAAAGTCGAAGATTCATTTCCAGTTGAAGAATCTTTACATGCTTCGGGGTTCAGTAAGACTGCATATGCAAAATTGAAGTTTGTTATTGTTGTGTATGGTCATGTAGTAATTTGATTGATGGAATGGATTTCCTTCGAGGATGTATCTTCTACAATTATGATGATATTGTCCACCTTGGAGCTGTTATATTGCATCATGATGAAGTATGTTGGTTATGTCCACTTCCTTGGGTTATGTGTGGACACACTTTCTTCAGTGATGCCTTTTGGATAGTTTGAGTGGGGCTATATTTTGACCATCACTTAGTAAGTTAGTATTCATCCATGATTTCGAAATAGCTTGTGAGCAACATACCCTCAGATTTTTATATCTTATAAGCAGTGGGCCCTCATCTGTATTTAGAAGGGAAACAAATAACCCGAGGGTCCTATTTTCACATATTGGGAAAAACAAATCTCAACTCCTTTCAGGGTTAAAAATGATTGAAGATTCAGTAGAATGGATGGGGAATTCAAAATCCGATTTTGATGATTGTGCTTGACTTAAGAAAGGATATACTTGTGCCATGATATGAAGACAAGTAGAAAATTTTCTAGATTCCTGTAGCTTATCTTAAGCATAAAAATAATCCATGAAGGCAGATTTCAGATTGGACCTAACATGTAATAGTAGGCCATTTTTCCTCATTCTATATCAGGGGCAGAGTATAATGTTGAAGATGTTTTCCAAGGGCTGCAGAGCACACCCATACTATAGCTCTTCCCCAGATTGTTGTTAATGGAAAAAGTGAGATCCATCCTTAAAACCAAACACTGGAAAGACACAGAGGAGGTAGATGTTCTACGGTTGGATTTGGAATGAAAATACCAATATGCAACAAAGAGGTTTCCAGATTCAAACTGCACCATCTATATGCCATTCACTAAGGCTAGATTTGTGCATAGTTAAAGGGTTGTATTAATACTTGTACCATCCCCTGTTGCTAACTTCTCCAAGCCTATTGTTTTGTGTTTTTAAGATTAATTTTAAAACACTCACTCTCTGTTACAATGTAAACACAACCACCTCCTGGCAATTCTGGAATTGAAGCTACTAGATTTGTGGCAACTAGGATGAGGGAGTCTATGGATCTTTTAGGAGTGCGTTAAGAATAAATTAGCAAATGAAAAAGTTGTAAACTTGTAGTCAAAGAGATTAAATGGGCATACTTAGTTGGTTATTGATTACATGTTATCACCTAAAATCAGAAAGTTATAATGGAAGACTTGGAGTATGTGCCAATGTTACCTTGCATGAGACCTCTCACTTTAAGCATGTTGTTAGTCACACGTACTTGCAAAAGGATGTCTGGAAAGTATTTTTTAACAAACTAATGGAGTAAATGTATGGGTATCCTAAAGCAGGCTACAACAATCTTGGGAACTGAAGGGAGGAAGAGTTTCACTTGTATTTAGAATATTTAAGCCATTTTGTTGTATGTATACAACAAAGCCTAATTGTTAAAAACAACTCACATGACGGAGGGCACTGTCCAATGTACATTTACAACTGAAAGGTAGGACACTCAAGCAAATTGTTATTCAGATGTGAAAGGCTATGTGGAAAGCGATTTGTAACCATTTGATGTACTAAATCTATAGATCTCCTAAAGCAAGATGCAGCTGTCTTGGGTAACGATACTAACAAATTTCCCTAGTAATACATCCCCCATTTGGCTAACTGTACAAAGATGAGTACTTCATGGATAATTAGATACAAAGTTAAGTATGAGGGAAGTTCTATGGTATATTGTCCAAAATAATCAGAAAACTTTCCAATCATTGGCAAAAGAATTATTTCACAAATTTCCAATTTTGAAATTGGAAAAGATCTCTTCCAAAATGCACCAAAAGTTGAAAAATGCAATATGAAGTTACAAAAAATCCCATTTTACTAACTAAACTTATACTTACTGATTACTAATTCTTGGTCCATCAAGCTGTGGTCTAGTAATAAGTTGGAGTGCTTGCAGAAATGATGACATAGGTTCTCCAGCTTCCATGTAAATGAGTTCAAGGTGATTTTGGAGGATTAGATACCCTTCAGTTATGCCTCTTATCCAAAGATAACCTGTTTATAAGCAAAGATCTCATATGGAATTTCATACACTCTCCAACCAATAAAAATGGGCTTAACTACCCAAAAAAATGACTATGTTTTCTTAGGTTGATCTCTCACAAAAGACACTTCAAAACTACCAAATTAGCTTGCTGTAATTTTTTTACCTGATTTATGCTATAAAATTCCTTAACACAGTAGTTCAAAGACATATAAACACTTCTTAATATGTAAAATAGCTAAATTTAAGTGTAATTATGCATTTTTTAACTTCGGATTGCACTTAAAAAGTTTGATTTGCAAGTATTTTACTCAAGATCAGCCTATTAATTAGTTCTTTTAGTTTTTTTAAGCTTATGCACATCACAGTTAGAACAGATATGAATCACATGAAGGGTGTGTGATAGGATAAGAAACTTCTTGAACAAAGGAATAACAACAGAACAATCAAACTCAAGCAAAAAATGCAGCAGGTAAACCAATTAGCATTGTACATACCTGGGCGTGACTTTGTTTTACTGTGGACAATCCATGGTGCACCGTGGACAATCTGGGCATGATTAGGACCTCCAGTATTAAACCAATATTAGAAGACACCCATATTTGCAGAGAGGTCTGTTGATAATGCTAGTGGAAAGGTGACATGTCCAGATGTGAAGAAAATAATTTGAATAAACAACCTCGAAATTAGAAACCAAGACCTCCAAGACCTCCAATCAAGGATTAATTCAATAAAGGGTTATGGTAAACTTGACTCATAAATAAATTTATATAACCGAAGGAGGTCCCTTGTTATCATAAACATTTGGCAAAATTTGGCATCTTCTGAGGGTCAATCTCAGACTTATATTGAGCAGCAGTAGGTGGATTCTTGAATTCAGATCTCAAAAAACAATTATGGGCATAATAACAACCATAAAACATGAAGTCCAGGCAATCCTGAGTCGTGTTTGGACAATTTTGAATCCATCTAGGCATTGCACCCGAAGTTCTGGGAAATCCTTTGGGCATAGACAACCCTAGAAAAGGAAGATCTAGGCATAATTTCAACCCCAAACAATAGTAATGTTCAACTGTAAAAACCATTAAATGAAATTCAGGGCACACTTAGATGAAATATGGGAATCAACATTCCTGGTTGTATCTTCATAACAATAATAAATGCCCCAATGGAAAACCTCCTGTAGCAACAGTTTGGTGTTATTTAAAGGTTCTGGAGCTAAAGTATGTTGAGGGTGTCCTGAGATGACCCTCATGTGGAGTTGTAATAGATGTGGGAAGACTTGGAGAAGGATCTCATAGTCCATCTAATTATTAAAAGGAGGATCCCACTAAAACCTTATTCACTTCCACACCCTTCAAATGTGAAAAGGGAACTTCAACTAGATCTAATAGGAAAGTGCTCTATTTTGATTGACTAGTAAATATGATTATGCAATATGAGAATATATAAATTCTAAATACTTCTCAAAGTGCCATCACTTAGGTTTGGAGGAATGACCTTTCATTCTCAAGGGTTCACAAGCTATAAGGAAAGAGTCTTGGAGATGCCCTATGTTCTAACAAATCCTACACTAGAATGCCATATTCTCATAATCAAAGATCTGATTGTAGCTAAAGCTTTCATCTCAATAATGATCAGATTTTATAAACTACCATTCATATCTATCTCCATGGAATTTCATGCTTAGTTCAAGAGCCCAACACCAAGCCTATCCTGATTTAGTATATAAATTTGCAAAAAGTAACTCCAATTTGTTTCGATATTGATGGATGGCACAAATGTATAGGCAAGTTTGTATCCAAACCTAGATCTTAATTATGGACATATTCATGGAGGTAGGATTGAAATCTAGAAACTACGGTGCAATAAAATGGCCCTCTCTTCCCCAAAATCAAGGTCACAACGATAAGAATATCTTGCAATATTTAACATCTTCAAAGAGAACAATAAAGAATCCCTTAGTAAATAAATATGCTACATCACATTTTGTTAGTGAAGTTGAGTGAATCCATCCTTAAAACTTTGATATAGTTGGCCAAACACCATTAAAATAGCCAATTGAAGCTTGATATTTACACGATTAGATGTGGGAATATATTTATGGTCCCATAGCCTTTATCTTTGGAATAAAATTAGACTTCTCTAGAGTGAAAGTGTTGTGGGAGAGGGTTATATCTCCTTTTTTGAATTTTAAGGAGAATAATTTATGACATGTGAACTTCTGAAGTCATGATCTATCTAGCCGAGCCTCGTCTTACCCATGTGTGATTCCAATAAGGCCCATTCTTCCATCTATGACTGAGCCGTGGTTTCATTCTGATTTTTTATCTTCTTGTTTAGGTCTGCCTGGGGTTCGGTCCACTTGCTGAGAATATTATTGTGAAGGCCATGAGGCCTAAGGGTCTGTTCTAGTATGCTATAGGAACATTTAAGAAGGTTATGAGACCAGGTGTTTAGGTCTTTTGTGTAAAGACCTTTTGCAGATCTGAACAAGGGACCGTGCTTTCTACAAAATGGTTCATCAGAGACATGAAGTGTGGCCCTTTTGGGATTTACAATATAGTTTTTGAGTGACGAGACTATGTGCTACCATGATGCCAATACAAAGTGGGAGTGCTAAGGTGGTTCTTATAAAAAGTAAACGGTAAGACCCAACATAACCAAAAAAGAGCCAACTCAAGAGATGGAGAGTCAATCCCAAAAAATGTACAAAGAGAGCCGATATAGAAGAAAAAAAGTTGGCTCCTAAAGAAAGCATTTTTAGGTTCAATGATGAATGACCTACTAAATCAATACTCAAGATATGAGAGCTTGTATCCTACAGTAATTAATACCAATCCAGGCCATGACTTTGTTTTCTTAGGGCCCACAAAGAAAAACTCTCTAACAAAATATTCATTCGAAACGATACTCTATTTGTTTCTCTATATCCCACCATGCATATGAATTATATCATAGAGAACCAACTGCTTTCTCATCATAAATCATGGAAAACATCATGCAGGAAAACGAGCATAAAGGGTACATATGTAACTTGAAACCCCAAGTGGATTAAACATAAATGTTGAATAATAATGTAACTTCAGAGGATATTCTCCATGTATTTGAGCCATTATTTTACCATGCAAAAATTGCCTTTTGTGGATATTAGAGTCAGATCCTTGTAAAAATGTAATTTATATTAAATTGTATTGTTTTAAGTCAAGTTGGCCTAGTCAAGGTTAGCGAGCCGACCTAGGGTTGTGTCAACTCATTTTTAGGTTAGAATGTGTATAAATAAGAGACTTGACGCCTCATTTGAGAACATACTCATACACATACTTGTTTGATCAAGTCTAGCATACAAGGAAGAGAGAGAAATAACGAAGGAGGAGAAGTGGAGGAGAAGAAGTCAGTCTTGCTAGAGTTTTGGTATTTGGTTCTTGATTTGGCATACTTCTTGGTCTTCGGTAGACTCTCCTTGAGAGAGCATTGTTTTGACACTGTACTTGGTTGAATCTATATTGAGGAAGTTTTGCTGGGTTTTCTCTCCCATGAGGGTTTCCCCGGATAATTCTATGTGTACTTTGTGATCTTGTTTCTTTCAATGATACTTATCTTATTGTTATTGCACATGTGAAATTTTTAAGTGCTAATAATAAGAGTAGAGGCAATTTATAAACTTTAACAATAAAAGGGTGTAGTGTTGAATCAAATTCTCCAACCAATATGAGGCCATAAAGGAAATTCCGATCAAAATCCCAAGAGTTTTCATTCATTTTATAGATAACCAGGATAGTGTGGAGTTGACTAGTGACAATTAATGCTTTTGAGATTGGTTCAAGGAGGAAATTCTATTGCAACATTGCTAGGGTTGAGGATGGTATTCAATGTCCATCATCCAAGGATGAAGTAGCTAACAGGCTTGATACCTTGCAATTATTTTTTCTCTGTTCATGTACCCAATGAAGCATTTGAGGGAGATTCCACTAATGAGGATAACTTGAGTTTAAGAACATCATATTATATTATAGAGGACATACTCAACTATGGTTGAATTTTGCAGCCCATAGTTAGGATGTTTCTATGCAAGATCTGGACAACTATCTTGAGCAGTATAGTTCCTTTTAAGTTTTCAAAACAAAAGGTTTCTCACAGCTCTGGCATGTATTTGTCTAGATTGAGCATGTTGACAGTTGGACGATAATTTGGCCTGAGAGACTGCTCCAACCGAACTTGTTTCAGTGAGAAAAAGCAACTAATTGAAGAGAGATATGCTATTTATTGGAAAATATTGGCACCCGATGTTGAGGATTTTAACAGCAGTGTTGTTTATGCCATTGTCGTAGGTTCAAGGAAGATAATCAATAGGATTTTGCAGTGTAGGGAAGTTGGGGTTGAGCAGCTGAGATCGAGAAATGAAATCTTGAAGAAAAGGATTCAGTCAACAAGAATCCCAGTGAGATTTCTTCTAGAGCAATGAGAAGTATGTGAAGGAAATGATTGATGATATGAAGGTATTTGGACTTGATAATCCACAATATGTGGTATTCTTGTCAAGGAAAAATTAATTGGTCAAGTACTAGGGGTTTTGAAGTCAGTTGCTACCCATGGTTATGTCCTGATCATGAAACCTTGCTTCCCATTTTCAGTGTACTCATTCTTCAAACAAATATGCTGAACTACGCACCTTTGTCATCAACATCTCTCAACGAAGGACAATATCCATCAGTTCATGGAATTAATCAATATGCTTGTTGAGTCAAAGCAGGCTGAGATTTTTGCTGAAGCTTCACAACTTTACTCAAATTTGAAATTTCATGGTGCACAACCTACCTTTAATTGTTTATAGATTAGTATCCATGGTCTATCATAAGATAGGATTTCTTGAGACAACACATTATTTGGTTGGTTGCAGTTCAAGAGCGGTGTTAACATGTTTTCTAACAATATTTCACCATGTTTGTTGTTTTGATTGAGCCTTATGCAAAGTAGAAGATATGGCAGAGAGAAAAATATGTATTTGGACAACCTCATTACTTCTTTAATTTTCCGCTAGATGGGAAGATCTAGAATGCACTGATATATTCCTATGCCAAAATGGTTGGTACGATCAAGGTGGTAATCTATCTCCCACAACAGAGACAATCAAGGGTTCCGTGTAATTGAAGTATACATCAACTATCAAGGAATGCAAGCAGTTGAATCTGCTTTTGATAATAATACTTAAAACATCTTAATCACCATGTACGACAATATCTTAGAAATCAAGATTGAAAAGATTTTGCCACTTTGAGTGAAATAAAAAGGTTGATTGTGAGCCCATGTTAAACTGATACAAAGGGTTATTTTCTAGTATCTACATGTGGTGGACTACAATTAAGGGAAGAGGTTGAAAATCTCTTTATAGAGATGAAAATTCTATTTATAAAACAGAAAACCCCGCTGAGATGAAAATTTGGGCATTGAACCTACCCTCCAACAATCCATATGTTTATGGACTCTATAGGAAGGATGGAGACTCGAGAGTCTTAAAGAGGAGAAAATGTATTTAGGTATTTACAATATGCTGGTTAGAATTTGGACTTCTGTTAGAGCTCTATATTGAACTGATTCTCCTATCTTAATGTCCCCGAGGCACTGCATCCAACATGTGATAATTTGGATGGCAAAGTCAAGGAGAGACAAATACCAAAGCAAATACTAAATAAAGAAAGGGCATATTTTACACTAATTCTTTGAGATAACTAAAACAACTTCGAAAACTTTACCTTTAATAAAACAAATCATCAGGGAACATATCTTCAAATATAGGTATTGATTGAGATTGGAGATTTGCATATGTCGCACAACAGATTCCATGGAAATATATTACCAACAATTGCAGGCCTTCAAAAATGTCAGCAGTATTTCAATTTGTCCATGGTTGAGGGAATAGATGTTGCTGCTAATAATTTAACTAATTTTGATTCCAAGAACACTTGAAATCTCCACAAAAGTACACTATTTCAATGTCTTCGAATTGACTTTATGGTACCATTCCAAATTCACTTAGGAATTGCAACATATCAAAATCTATTTGTTTTGTATAAACTATTTGGTTGGAGAGGTTTCAACTAAAACTGGCAATATTAACCATATAAGATATTTATTTGGTTACAAGAATAGTTTAAATGGATATACTCCAACTTAATAATTACAAGAAAAAAATCTAGGTTAGGAGCCTTGGGATAATAATGAAGAATATTCTAGGTATGCCGTGGGATAGGAAACTACATTCTTGGATTCCATGGCCCCTTAGGTATCCATTGATTCATCGTGCTCTCTTTCTGCTTCTTTTGTATTATTAATCTACCCTAAATAGTCGATGAAGCTATATTTTTGCATATTCCCTTGAATGATACCTCCTCCTTCACCATCATATTCGATGGCCAGATAGAGAAACCTCTAAAGTTTCCTCTAATTTGAAATCATTTGCAGAAGACTTCTCCTAGATTTGAGTGTATTGTTGTTGAGCAAACAATAAAGTTGGTGTTACTGCTGGGAAAATAATGGTTCAAGACTAGTAGAAACATTAGAGGTCCATAATTACTAGGTGATGACATTGGATATTTAGTAAGGATACTCTATTGTTACAATTTGAGCTATCATTAAGCATGCTCCTAGCAATGTATGCCTAAGAGAGATTCTAGATCCAGAACACTTGATATGCCTAGTATGTTAGATAAAGTCCCTCTCTGATTTCTTCAAATCCAGAACTACAAAATTATCATGTGTATAAAATGTTATACATTTATCCTATAAGAAGACCCAACATATTGTTTGAAAGGCAATTGGCTTGTGGTACAAGCTACTTTATGAATATTTATCCTTCAAGGAAGAAAGCTTACGGACCTGAGGACCATACTATCACAAAGAAAAACCTAGAATTTCTCTAAGGGTTTATAAAAAATACAGAACAATAGAGAAGGAAAATGACACAAACCTGGAAAAAGCTAATCTAAACCAAAGAAGCTTTCAAGATCTGACCAAATCAAAGAAAACTAATCAGGGCTCGCTCGTCATTTTTTGAAACAAAATCGTTTATATAAACATTATTTCATTCAGGGAGAGGGATAGGAAAATAATGCAAAGATAATGCAATCTCATAACATAGCCAATAATAAACTGCTTTGCAAATTTAATGCTCACATACCTTTTAATGCTAAAACACCTCCTGAAATGTACAACCAAAGCAGTTTGCAAACCTCTAGATACATGCTACAAACGGGTGGTAACCCGATTCTTTGAAACAAACCATAAAAATGATCCTTGTATGGGTGAAAAACAAGATTTTTACCAATGTGATTCAGCATGGGCGATGCCAGGGGTGTTATTGCCACTCTAGAAGCCAAATCGCGGGCGAATCAGACTCCAAAACCGCCATTCCTTGAAATCAAGGGCGAACAATAGCTCCAAAAAACCCCTTGCCAGAAATCGAGGGCAAACAATAGCTCCAAAAACCGCCATGCCAGAAATCACGGGAGAATGGGTTTACAAGAACCACCATCCCTAAATATCGGGGGCGACTGGTGCATCGAAGAAAAAATCAAGGAAAAATGAACTGGCGAAAATAAATTTTCCCCTATTTCTCCCAAAAAAATCGGGGGTGACTGGTTTCTCTTGTAAATTCCTCCTAAATACATTTTTGGCTATATAGGTTTTGAATATTTAAAAAAAAAAATTAGTGGGCTATTAAAATTAATTCTCAAAAACCTCTTTTATATAAAAATTCGGCCCCCCAAAAATTGGAAACCTTCTAAATTCGCCATTGGGCTAAATTTTGCCCCTAAAATCATCCCTGATCTCATGTTAGCATATTTAAAATCTAGCTAAGGGAATACAATGCACTTTGTTTTCAGTTTTGTTTGTATTCCTTAAATGACATGATATGCACAAATTAATGAAAAGAGAAAGAAACAAAAGATGATTTGTTGTGATTATTGATTTTCTGCACATGAGTTGAGTTCATCTTATCACAACAATGTGTTCTTTTGTTGTGCCTTTGTGATAAGAATTGGCACATTAGGTTGCATGACAAGCATTATTGTTAGCAAGTACTTTTTCCTGGCATTTATGTTGTTGTAAATGTAACTTCAGAACATATTTTCTGTTTATTATTATTATATTATTATTGTATTTTTATTGTACCTCCATCGGAGATGTTTTTCTTCCGTTTGAGGATGTCATTATTATATTTGGTCATGCTATAATATCGAGGTAAAAACTCCATTGTAATTCGGGGAAATAGCTCCCCAAAAGATAAATGTAAATTGTATTATTGAGTCTCCATAGGATAGGTCGACCCAGTTAAGTTAGAGAGGTTGGCCCCATTAGGAAAAAGGTCACCCACACTTAAAGTATAAATAGAGAGGATCACTCTCTCATTTGGCACCACACTCACTCAAGCAAGCTCGCATCAAGTGAGAGAGAAGAAAATTTCACTGGAGGAGAAAGAGAGAGAGTTGCGGAATACATCTTATATTTTGGGTTTTCCATCTTGCTTGATATTGTACTAGTGATGAATCTATTTCTGAGGAAGTTGCGGGGTTTTCTCCTTTATGGTTTCCTCGAGGAAAATTATTGTGTCCTTTTGTTTTGATGTGCTTGTCTATATTTTAGTTTAAATATCTAACTAAATTGAATAAAAGTGCAAACTCTAACATGGCATTAGAGCCATCCCGAAATAAGGCACTATGCAACGGCGGGAAACTAGGGCTTCCTAGTTCAAGGTGTTCTCTCCACAGACCATCGGAAAAAGAAGGCTAGGATAACTCTCCCTAGGAGCGTGCATCTTTTGAAGGAAGCATAATTCAATTTGAAGAATTTTCATTTTTGACCCAGTCACTAGTGCGTGGAGAAAACTAGGGCATCAAAAGTTTGGGGTTTTCCTTCATCAATCTGGACAAAGGAGTACGTTGGATAACTTGCCTTGAGGAGGTGCATCTTTCTGTCCAATCAGAATTTCAAAATTCCAAGTTTGGAAAATTAGGGTTTCTCTGACAAACCCTAGGTCAACCAGCTCCAGAACCAAGTTGGGAATCTCAAATTGGTAAGTCCTAATTATTTTCTATTTCCATTTGAAGTTCTCATTTCAAAATGACAAACTACACCAAGCTTGAGGATAAGCTTGAAGGAGCTAATAACTTCTGAGCATGGAGGTATAGAATCTCTCTTGTCCTAGAAGAAAATGATTTGGACAAGTATGTCAATGGGGAGGTTCAAGAACCGGAGGGAGAAGAGGAAAACCCAATCCAAAAGAAGAACTTGGTCAAGGCCAAGAGGATTATTGAAGACTCCATCAAGGACCATCTCATCCCTCATGTATCATCCTTGAAGACTCCTAAGGAGATGTTTGATGCTTTGGCAAATATATTTAAAGGGAAGAACATCAATTGGAAGATGACACTAAGGAACCAACTCAAGAATGTGAAGATCCAACAATCAGAGACCATGCAATCTTACTTCACAAGGGTCTCTCAAATAAAGGAGAAAATTGAAGCGATTGAAGACAAAATAGAAGAAGGAGAGATAGTTATGACCACCTTGAATGGTCTCCCAAGGTCATAGGACTCATTCATTCAAGGAATATGTGCCAGGAAGAAGTTGATCACCTTCAACAGACTATGGGAAGAATGCACCCAAGAAGAAGCTCGACTAGTAGCAATAGAAGAGAAGGTGGGAGCTAATGATGACCAAGCTATAACTGTTCACACTAAAAGAAATGACAACAAGAGGGAGGGCCACCATCACAAAATATCCAGAAGACATCATGGAACTAGAAGGGATCCATCTAGTATCAGATGTTACACATGTGATGAGAAGGGACTTTACTCAAGGGATTGTCCCATAAATCGAGGATCTTCCAAGAAAACCAATAAGAAGAGGAATCATGCTCACACTGCTAAAGATGATGAACCGGTAAGGAAAATAACCAGAGAAGAAAGGGATGATTCTTCAAGTGATGAAGAATATGTCCTAATCTCAGCACTCACAGGAACCAACACACATGAGAGTAATTATTGGCTTGTAGATAGTGGAGCATCCAAGCACATGACGAGATACAAAAAATCATTCATGAACTTATCTGAACGTGAGTCACCTCACAAGGTGAAACTTGGGGATGATTATCAATATCCCATCAAAGGAAGTGGAGAAGCTTCCTACAAGATAGATTCTGGAAAATCATTAAAGATGAAAGATGTTCTCTATGTACCAGGATTAATGAAGAACCTTCTCTCCATCTCAGCATTATATGACAAAGGAATACAGGTTACATTGGTTGATGGAAAAGTTCTAATATGGCCAAAAGGAAAGACAATAAATGATGCAATAGTAATTGGAGAGCAAGAGGGTGGCTTGTTTAAGTTGAAAGGACTACCAGAACAAGCATTGGTCCATGAATCCATGGAACCAAGCGAATTGTGGCAGAGAAGGCTTGCACATGTGCACTATAGAGCACTACCAATAGCAGGCAAGCAATTTCGGGTTTACCATAAATCTAGACAAATCATGAAGGCATTTGCAAGGGATGTGCGCAAGGAAAGAACGTGAAGAAGACATTTCCTAGCACTGAAAGCAAGGAAAAATGAATAGTGGAGATAGTCCACTCAGATGTGTGTGGTCCCATGTCTTCCAACTCATTAATGGGGTATGTATACTATGTTTATTTTATTGATGAATTTTCACGTAAGACATGGATTTATTTCTTGAAAGGAAAAGATGAAGTATTTAGAAAATTCAAGGAATTCAAAGCCTTCGTCGAAAATCATACTGAAATGAAGATCAAGAATTTACGATCAGATAATGGCAGAGAATTTACTTCAGAAGAATTCAAGGGCCTTTGTAGAGAATATGGGATTAAGAGGGAGTTGAGCACTCCTTACAATCCTCAACAAAATGGCATTGCATAATGAAAGAATAGAACAATAATGGAAGAAACAAAAGCAATGCTACATGATCAGGATCTTCTGATGCACTTATGGTCAGAAGCAACAAGGAAATATGTGTATGTACAAAACCATACACCTCACTATGTATTGAACAATAAGACTCTCGAAGAAGCTTTCTTAGGAGAGAAACCAGAAGTCAGCCATCTTAGAATATTTGGATTCCCGGTGTACATACACATCCCAAAGGAAAAGATAACCAAGATAGATCCTTCAGAAAAGAAGGGGATATTTGTGGGATACAAGGACACATCAAAAACTTACCAAATATACTTCCTAGGATTCAAGAAGATCGAGATTATCATAGACATAACTTTTGATGAAGATTAAACATAAAAAAAATCAAGAAAATTATCTATTGAAGAAACTGAAGAACTTGAAGTTCCCAGAATCAGATACACAGTGAAGGAAGAAACAATTCAAGAAGATCATGAATACCATGACATGACATAACCACAAGAACCTGTAGATCCACCTCGTGAAAAGAACTCCCACAAAAGAAGACCAGAATGGGCACGTGAATCAACACAAGATGTAGATAAGTATGGAACTCTAGATGGGACACACAGAGAAAGCAAGATACCCAGACCATACTCCAATTATGTGGGATTACTATGTGACATCATTGACAAAGAACCTTCCAACTATGAGGAAGAAACATAGAAGAAGGAATGGAAGGATGCCATGATTGAGGAGTACTAGTCGATTATGAATAATGATGTTTGGGAGATAGTTCCAAGACCAGTAGGGAAGTCTGTTGTGACTTCGAAGTGGATCTACAAGATCAAGCATGCTGCAGATGTTAGCATTGAAAAACACAAGGCAAGATTTGTGGCATGCAGATTCTCCCAAAAAGAAGGCATAGACTACGAGGAGACATTTGCACCTGTAGAAAGATACATTCCATCAGATTTATACTTACATTGGTTGCAATAATGAAATGTAAGTTACACCAAATGGACGTCAAGACAACATTATTGAATGGTGTAGTCGAAGAGGAAGTGTATGTGGAGAAGCCACTGGGATTTGAGACACATGAAATACAGAATCATGTGTGCAAGTTGAAGAAAGCTTTGTATGGTTTGAAGCAGGCACCGAGGACATGGTATGGCAGGCAGGATGGACAACTTTCTAATGAGCTTAAGATTTACGAAGGGCAAAGCACATTCCCACCTTTACTTCAAGGTTGAGGGCGGAGACCAGTGATACTACTACTTTATGTAGATGATCTGTTTGTAACAGGAGAGGATGAGCTCATTGCAGATACAAAGAGAAAGCTTGCCACAGAGTTTGAGATGAAGGACCTGGGAATGATGCATTACATCTTAAGTATGGAGGTGTGGCAGAGTGCAGATGGGATTTTCCTTGGTTAAGGAAAATATGCGGTGGATATTCTGAAGAGGTTCGGAATGATGGAATGCAAGGAAATGGCCACACCAATGGCATCGAACTTGAAGCTACTTTGTGATGCTTCATCAGAGACAATTGATGCCACGATGTATAGGCAGATGATTGGTTCATTGATGTACTTGAATAAAACGAGGCCATACATATGCTTTGTTGTGAACACCCTGAGCCAGTTCCTAACGGATCCGAGACATGTTCACCTGATCACTGCAAAGCATATATTGAGGTACCTGAAGGGTACAATTGAGTATGGTCTCAAGTATGAGATGAATCAGAAGATTAACCTGCATGGTTTTATTGATTTGGATTGAGTAGGCACTGCCACAGATAGGAAGAGAACTTTAGGATGCTGCTTCAGTTTGGGATCCGGTATGATCTCCTGCTTTAGCATGAAGTAGTCCTGTGTGGCATTGAGTACAACCGAAGCAAATGATGTTGTAGCTTGTTTGTCCAGTTGTGAGGCAGTGTAGATTCAGAAGCTACTGTCAGATTTGTTTGATCTCGAGTTAGAGGCGACTTGTATATTCTGTGACAACCAGAGTTGTGTGAAGTTTTCTGAGAACCCGATGTTCTATGACAAGTTGAAGCATATTGAGATCAAGTACCACTATATTCGGGATATGGTGCAGAGAGGAGCAGTGAATGTCTTGTGTGTGGCGACAAACGAGAAGATAACCGATGTGTTGACCAAGCGATTAGCGAGAGTGAAGTTTGAGTACTTCAGAGAGAATGTTGGTGTTATCCAGATCGAGGTTCCTCGAAAGAGGGAGTGATGTGACCGGAAGACGCAAGTGTACTAGGGTTGTATCTCACATGGTGGAATACGCAGGTGGTCCATAGGGACGTAATGCACCTAGGGTGCTCTTGGGATGTATCCACATGTTTGGAGACCTTGGTAGGTCCACGGGTCATAAAGACACATGGGTGCGCCTGGGATGTATCTTACATGGTTGAAGATGCAGGTGGTCCATAGGGATGTAATTCACCTGGGGTGCTCCTGGGATGTATCCACATGTTCGAAGACATAGGTTGATCGAGAGAGTTGTAATGCACTTGGGGTGCTCATGGGCTGTATCCACTAGGTGGAAGATGCAGGTGGATTGAGAGATAGAGACGTAATGCACCTAGGTTTCTCCTGGGATGTACCCACTGGGTGGGAGACCCAGGTGGTCTGATGGACATGATGTATGCACCTGGGCTACTCTCTGTGTGCGATGATGAGATGATACAGATACAATGAGATGATAGTAGGAGACGCAGGTGGTTGCTGTGGCAATGTAATGTGTGGTCCTAGGATGTACCTACTTGATGAATTTCTCATAGAGATGATGAAGACCTATATGGGATTTAGGCCTACATCCAGCATGAAAAAATGATGGCTCTGTACAAATTCTCATGACGTATAGATTCGAGAGATGTCACTAGTCAATGATCAACGAGATGAGGATTGCTGTAGCATCGATGTTGATGATCCAGTGTTGATGATGTTACATCATTGATGATGATCCATTGATGATGACGTTGTCCATAGTTTGTCTCTAGTTGTGATGATGACTGTCGCGAGATAATACCTTCCTAGTTAAGAGGGAGTGTTGTTGTAAATGTAACTTCATAAGATATTCTTCTGTTTATTATTATTAAATCATTATTGTATTTTTATTGTACCTCCATTGGAGATGTTTTTCGTCCGTTCGGGGATGTCATTATTATATTTGGTCATGCTAGAATATCGAGGTAAAACCTCCATTGTAAGTCGGGGCAATAGCTCCCCAAAAGATACATGTAATTTGTATTATTGAGTCTCCCTAGGATAGGTTGGCCCAGTCAAGTTAGAGAGGTCTGCCCCATTAGGAAAAAGGTAACCCACACTTAAATTATAAATAGAGAGGATCACTCTCTCATTTGGCACCACACTCACTCAAGCAAGTTCGCATCAAGTGAGAGAGAAGACAAGTTCAATGGATGAGAAAAAGAGAGAGCTGCAGAAGACATATTATATTTTAGGTTTTCCATATTGCTTGATATTTTACTAGTGATGAATTTATTTATGAGGAAGTTGCAGGGTTTTCTCCTTTATGGTTTCCTCGAGGAAAATTCTTGTGTCTTTGTGTTTTGCTGTGCTTGTTTATCTTTCAATTTAAAGAGCTAACTAAATTGACTTAAAGTGAAAACTCTAACAATTTCTAGGGCATAACCATGTATATATATATGAAAAGGAACAATAGTGATCCCATGAGTACATCACCTATTACCACTTTGAGCCATGCAAAAAGTTGATCACTACAATTTGCATTTACCTCTGATCTAATTTCCAAATACATACCCTCACACATGGACAATTTATTGCAACTTATATCTCTCTTTAGTGTCATTTATCTATGTAATGCGAAAGGGTCCCAATGAATGCATTCACAACATCTTGGTGGTGCTTGAAGAACTTGATATCATATAAAATTACTAAATCTCTATGCTAAAATCTTAGTCTTGATTTTCTAGTCATGTAAGGATTTTTATGCAACTATTTGTGACCCTGAGTGGAACCATTCTTATGTTACCTACACCAAAGTGTTCAACCTTTCTTGAAGCATGCCACCATCATTCATTTGCTAATAATTAAGAGTTTGTAGACTAGGAACCACATATTGTAGTAGCATTATCACCTTTTTTCCACAAACCAACATAAACGAGCTGAGATTTTTCAAGGATTTGCATGTGGTATGATATTCCTAAGGAAGTTTGGAATCCTTTAGCCCCAATATTCTTGATGGATGGATTTTTTTTCTTCGAATCACGTTCCAATGTTTTATTGAAAGCTTTTACATTTCCATTTAACACACACACACATATATATAGGTAGGTGAATATTAAAAATGAAACCTACAATTTACTACTGAAAATTGTAAATTTTGGCGAATATTATGATAAAAAAACACATTTTATTTAAATATAGGCGATATTAGAGACTAAAAAAGACAAAATAGCGAATTTATTTTCTGAAAAAAATTCCAAAAGATATCCAATTGGTGAAATTTATCCCCTAAAAATTACCGTGACCATAGCCTTCTCTCAAGGTTAGTACAAGTCCACTAGCCTCAAAAACCCTAGCCAGGGAAAACAAGAAAACACTAGATCAATTGAGGTGCTCCAATATGCAATAATCACTTTAGAACATTTTCCAAGGAAAGAAATCCTCTTCACCCTTAGAGAATATTGATTCAAGACTAACATCATGGGAAAATTCCTTTATTTGAGAGAAACCATTGGAAAATCCCTATATCTAAGAGAATCCAAGGGAAACTTGCTTTGTCTGAGAGAATCCAAGGGAAATTCCCTCTATATGAGATAATCCTTTGATCCTATCCTTGTACCCTACAATACTCCCATCAATTGCAAACCTGGAATCAATATTAACAATATCCTCCACCTAGGTATCACCTCTCCTCCAATGAACAACAAGAAGTCTCATAGATGGAAGAAACTAATACAACATGACTAACATAACTCCTAGGAGGTACACTCACCCTGATTGAAGATATGGGTGTCCCCATATGCTTATTTGCATCCTGCAATGTATGGGTAAGCCATGTTGACTTCTTATAGGGTGGAATAGGTGAGAAGCATAATTTCCACTGTACATTTGTCATACAAGACACTAGAAGAAGATTCTTGTTTAACCTAAGAACAAAAAAAACATATTCCAACTCAAGAACATCATTTGAAAACATTTGAAAGGAAATTGATCCGAATCCTCTCACAAGATATGTAGCATCATCACCAAGCTCCACGTTTAAGAGTTCCTCTTACTCTTGAAATTTTCTAAATAAAGAGCTATCATATGTCATATGTCTTGAAGCTCAAATTTCCACATACCATCCAAAACTAGACATAGTTTTAGAGGACAAGCAAGGGACCAAAGCCATATCCATCTTGGAAAATGTATAATATGATGAAGATCCTCCAACTACCATAGGTGAAGAACACTAGTATTTAATGGAACAAATCAACCACCAATTGTAGATTCTCTTGGGAATCTCACTTGCTGAAAACAAAACCATATGAGTCATTAATACAGAGATATACCACCTATCACTAACAATCCTTAGAACAAAATCAATCTCCTATCACAAGTCCTCCTAGGCATCACACCAATTGAAAATACATAGTATATCTATCATTTTCATCACAAGAGAAACTCATTAAAACCTCTCATAGGTGAAAGTGCTCATCTCAAGGAAAAACCATCAAAGAATGAAGTAGACAAATCCCTTTCTAGGGGACAAGTGCTTCTCCCAGGAAACCTAGGGTATCACATCCAGTGAACTCAACAAGGTCAATCCCCTATCCCATGGTAATATCAATATGAAATACAATCCCCCCCTTAATTTAGAGTGATATCATCCAAAACAAGATTTGATACCATGTGAAATTTCTTGGAATACAAATTACTTAGTCAAGGTATTTGACTTTTAATGCAAAACATAAATTTCACTTCCAACCTTAGAGGTTTCCTAGATCTTAACCCTATGAATTTTCATCCTTAGGGTTGTTGTGAAATAGTGTATAAAACAATAACATAAAGAGTACACTATAATTTCACTTCCAAAGAGTCCAAAATTATAGGCAATCCAAGGTGGAAAGATACTAAACCACTTGCATAAGTTCCATTTGCCTACAGAAACTTATCCAAGATAAACTAAATCTGAAAAAGATCTTTTATAGTAGTTATAACAATAGTACACCAATAGGTATAACAACAACAAATCATTGAAAGCATGGATTCTGTGTGAGAAGATTTTAGATGCTCAACGTTTCGAGCCACTAGTCAGGATTATCTTCAACACTTAAATCCTAAAGATGAGCTCAACTATGTAAAAATTTCAATGCTTTCCCAATCCTGGTTTCAAGATTGTCTCAGAATATCAGTTTAATGCCCAACCCCATTCATTTCAACACTGTTGCAAATGAGTTTTTCACACATAAACAAATCTGTAGCTTGAAACACTAAGGAAAATTTCATAACTTTAATGAGCAGAAAATAAACTCAGCCACACACATTAAAATTTAGACCTGGAATTTTAGGCTAATTCCTCAGGAAAAACCCTCGTGGGGGAAAATCTCTGTGAGAGAGAAATTCTTTATTTTCTTCAAATATAAATGTACAACAATTTTCAGCCTTGAAATCAGTGACAATAATCCTCCTTGATTTATTTGAACTATCCAGTCTTCACCTTGGTTTATGTGCCAGCTTCTATAGCTGAAAAAAAATCCTCAAATTCTATGCTCTGCTCAACATCAAAATTTGTGCCCACTCAACCTCTGTAATCCACTGCACGGAATGCAATGTATATCTCACTATATGGTCTGTTGTAATTAATGAAGTATGACCTCATTAAATGTTGTATGGTTCTCCTCAATTTTCATGCAAGGGTACTAGAAATGCATGCAACAAATCTCCTCAAAATATGTGCAATCCACCTTGAAAATAGTTCCCTCTAACTACTGTTCGATTTGCCTAGGAATCCATGCTTGTGGTTTCTCTCTCTTCTACAACTTGACTTCTTCTCCTCAAGAACTTGACCTCTCTTCCAAAGCACATGGAATGAAAGTAATGCCTTTCACTTGCCCTTTTCATTTTTATTTAATTTACGAGGGTAACCAAATGGACACAAGATCCAAGGGCCCACATTGGATCTCGTGAAGAAAAATTAATGGATGAGATAAATGCACTTTTCTCTCCATAAAAAAAATTAAATTCTCTCACCTCATTAAATATTTAAAAAGTCACTTTACATCTCATAAAGTGAATTTAATTTCACACCACATGAAATTAATGCAAGGGTCATGTTACTTTTTCCTGTTTTAGTGACTTAGGCATAAAGTCACTAGGGGAACACTTTCCTAGGTACAAAATCAACACTCCCTCTTATCGAGGAAGGTGTTCTGCACCACCCCCAACTTGTCTTTGAAGAAGAAAAACTTTCCCTTCCCCAAATATTTTGTCAGAAGATATGCAACCTGCTCATCAGTGGAAATGTAGTGCAACTCTACAGCTCCTCTCTAGACATACTCTCATATAAAGTGGTACCTGATCTCAATGTTCTTTGAACTATCTTGGAATACTGGATTCTCAGAGGGTTTGATGCAACTTTGATTGTCACAGTAGATAACCGCAGGCCTTATCTCCTGACCAAATAAACCCACCAAAAACTTGTGAAGCCATAAGGCCTCACAACTATCCTGATTCACCGCCATGTACTTTGCCTTAGCAGAAATCAATGCAATTGAAATTTTCTTTCGAATGATCTGTGACACTGATGTCGATCCCAAACTGAAACAACACCTGGAAGTGCTCTTCCGGTCTGTCACACATCCTATCGAATCTGAGTCTGTGTATCCAACCAACCTGAAACCATCTGTCCTCCTATAATCCAAACCATAATCCATCATACCTGTGAGATACTTGAGCACGTGTTTTGTAGCTACCCAGTGCACTCTCCTCTGCTCAACCATGTACTGACTGATAGTGTTCACTGCAAAACACAAATCTATCCTGGTGTTGACCAAATACATCAACGAGCCAATGCGATGACGATATAAATTCAGATTCACCAACTCTCCCTCAAAAGCATGAATCTTCTCTAGTTGGTGATCATTAGTGTGTCCATTGACCTGCAATCCTCCATCGTAAATATCCTTAAGATGTCTACTGCATACTTTCCCTTCCCCAGGAAAATATGTCCAAGATCCCACCAAAGCTCCAATCCAAGAAAATAGTGCATCAACCAATGTCCTTCATCTCATACTTTGAAGCAATATCTCGTTTGCACACTGCAATGAGTCTCTTTGAATCTGTAATGAACAAGTCATCCACATAGAGTAGAAGAATGAGCGGATAATCACCAACCACAATGTAGTAAAGGTTCGAATCTGCCTCAATCTTCTGAAATCCAATCAACAACAAGTAAGAATCTATCCTTCGGTACTAAGCTCTAGGAGCTTGCTTCAATCCATACGAGGATTTCTTCAACCTACAAACATGAGACTCTCTCCCATGAATCTCAAATCCCTATAGCTGCTCAACATACACTTCCTCCTATATAAGCCCATTGAGAAATTAGATCTTCACATCATCTAGTGGATCTTCCAACCCATCTCCGTTGCAATGGAGATCACTTCTTTGATTGAAGAGTAATGAGAAACAGGTGCAAAGGTCTCATCATAATCTACTCCCTCTACTTGTGAGAATCCCCACACAGCAAAACGAGCTTTGGAATTATCCACAGTGACATCTGTAGCATGCTTGATCTTGTAAATCCACTGAGAAGTCACAATTGACTTCCACTCCGGTCTTGGTACAATCTCCCAAACATCATTCTTCATGATGGAATGGAACTCTTCCATCATGGCATATCTCCACACTTTATGCTAGGATGCCTCCTCAAAAGTGGAAGGCTCTGAATCATGAAGACTAGTCACCAAGGCCATGCCATGTATGTCTAGCATCCTAATCTCTCGTACAGGTCTCTTGGGATCTCCAAATGACTTAGATTCTTTTAGGGTATCCTTAAGCCACTTGGGATTCCTCTTCCCTGAAGACTCCTCCCATACTGGTGTATTATCTTCTGAAGGATGAGACTCGGGAGTAGTGCTACCTGTGGTTGGTGACCCAAAAACCTATGAACTAGTAGCTAGAGAACTAGTAACTAGTGAACCATGTGAATCAGAAAATGGAACTGGTGAACCTGTAACCCGAGAACCTGAACCTGTACTAGGTGAAACTGTGGATCATTTCCCTAAACCTGAACCATTTGTAACATGTGCACGAATCACCCCTGATATCGCTGACCCTACACTCTGTGAATTTGTACTCTATTTGCTCAACTGAGGCGTGGAAGCTTGTGTCTCCCCCTACTCTGACTCCCAAGACTTCCTAAATCCACGCTCCTCCTCAAATATCACCTCCCTCCTCACAAAAAATTTCCTTTGTAAAAGAAGATATATGCGGAAGGCGTTTGACGTCTCATCATAACCCACAAAAATACTGTTTTCTATCGTGGGATCCAACTTTGTCCTCTTCTCTGAAGGGACATGAGAGTAATCTAGACAACCAATTATACGAAAATATCCAACCTTAGGATTCTTCCCTAAAAAATCCTCATTAGGAGTCATGCACTCCAAGGCCAAGGCTCTGTGGGGACTCCTGTTCTGAATGTATACAACAGGAGTCATATGATCATTAAGCAACACTCTTGCTGCACCCACAATGGCCCTATTATTTCTCTCCACAACCCCATTCTACTATGGGGTGTATGGTATCATCAACTATTTCCTGATGCCCCTCCTATCTACAAAACTCATCGAATGTAGTGGAGGTATACTCACCCCCATTATTTTATCTCAGAACCTGATTCCTCCTCCCTTTCTGGTTCTCCACAAGAGATTTGAAGTCTTAGAACCTCTGCAAGACTTCATCTGACTTCTTGCTCTTTAGAAAGTAAATCCAGGTCTTTCTGGAGAAATAATCAATGAATGTAACATAGTACTCAAAACCAGTCAACAAAACAAAAGACATAGGAACACATAAATACGAGTGTATCAAATTGAGTACTCCTGCCGATCTACTATCACTTCTTGGAAAACAAGTCTTGGTGTGATTTCCCAAAGCACACCCCTTGAATACATCACTGTGTTCTGTGCTGAACTCAGGAAAACCAGTCAGCATATCTCTCAACATCCTCAAAGATGGATGATGTAAGTGAGCCATCCTTTTATGCCATAGCTTGCATAGAGCACTACTATTGTTGCTTTGTGCCAAAGCACGAAGAGGATGAAACAAGAGCTTTTAGATTTTTCCACATCTGATTCCAATCATAAAAGAAGTAAATGGACCCGATCCCTTAGGAAAAACGTGCACATGCCCATAAATGAAGTACACTCCAAATCTCCTATCCTCGATCATGGAAACTGAAATCAATTTCTTCTTTAGCCCAAGGATATGCAAGACATCCCTCAAAGTCATGGGATCCATGGACTCCCTCTGAAAGGTGATATTCCCCCGCCCAAATTCCCTGATAATCGTGTCATCTCCCAAAACTACCTTCAGATCCAATATTGTCTGAGTGAACTCTGAAAACATATCCTGCGCACCTGTCATATGGATAGAAGCTCCACTATTAATGTACCAGGTGCATGTGGTGGTGGATGCACTCAAAGAATGGACAACCAAGAATGAGTACTCTCTCTCATCCAATACATTAGTGCTGGTAATGGATGCTCTCTCTGAATGAAAAACATAAAGAGAAAAATATCTCTCAAATATGGCTGGATGTAGTCTTCTTCTTCTTGTTCGAGCATTGTCCAACATAGTTCCCAAACCCCCGACAAGCAAAGCACTTGAATTTTCTCATGTGTTTCTTCTGATCACCACCCTACTGCTTAGACCCACCCTTAGGAACCTTCTTGGACTTCTTCATCTTCCTCGTAGTTGTCAATGCCACATTCTCCTCACCATCCTTACTATGCGATGAACTTCCCTGCACATATTCTCTCAGAGTCTCCCCCTGAACAAAGTCATCCCAAAGACGATCTCATGAAGGCATGTTCTCCCTAGACACAGTGGCCTCCAAAAACATATCCCATGGATTGGCCATGCCATTTAAGGCTGTCTGCAGTAGATCATGACCAGGTACCACCTCCCCAACTGCTCCAAGCTCATATCTCACATGTGTGATCCTAGTAAGGTAGGAAGTAACTTTTCCAGATTTATCCATCCTAATACTTTTCAACTTCTCTCTCAGTACCATCTTCTGATTTTCATTTGAAGTCAAGTACAATTTGGTTAAGGAATCCCATATTTGATAAGCATAGACCTTACCAGTCACGTGCGTGATCACATGGTCCTTTACGACATTAAGGATAATTCTCTTATCCTTGATGTCCTTCTTGTCAAAGGATGCCTTAACTGCTGCATCTGTAATTGCAGGTACCACCACAATATTGGTAGTAGTATTGTTCACTATGTCCCACAACTCGTTCTCCTGCAAAATCAACACAATCCTTTCTTTCAAAGGATTGAAATTGGATTCCTCGTCCAACCTATCCTCCAACCTCAACCTAGTAGCCATCTTATTTTAAATGAAAGTCCCAAAATATCCCTAGTGAACAAAAGTGTCTCTCTCTGTAAGTCTGAAAACCACTGCTCTATAATTCTGATCACTTCTCTTTAGCTCAGCTCTGATACCATGTAAAAATTTCACTGCTTTCCCAATCCCAGTTTCAAGTTTGTCTTAGAATATTAGTTTAATTTCCAACCCCATTCATTTCAACACTGTTGCAATTGAGTTTTCACACATAAAAAAATATGTAGCTTGAAACAATAAAGTAAATTTCACAACTTTAATGAGCAGAAAATAAACTCAGTCACACACATTAAAATTCAGACTCCGAATCTTAGGCTAATGCCTCAGGAAAAACCCTATAAGGGAAAACCTGTGTGAGAGAGAAATTCTTTATTTTCTTCAAATATAATTGTATAACAGTTTTAAACTCAACATTTAAATTTACAACTTATCTCAACCTTGAATACAATATTCAGCCTTGAAATGAGTGCTAGGACTCCTCCTCGATTTTTGTGCATTGTCAGGTCTTCACCTAGACTTTTGTGCCAACTGTTATAGCAGAAAAAATAATCATCGATTTTTTCTCTTCTCAGCATAAAAATTCATGCCCACTCAGCCTCTGTAATTCACTGTACGGATTGCAACAATATCTCACTACACGGTTTGATGTAATTAATGCAGTACGACCTCATTAAATGTTGTATAGTTCTCCTTGATTTTCATGCCAGGGTACTGGAAATGCATGCAAAAACTCTCCTCAAAATATGTGCAAGACACCTTGAAAATCATGCCCTATAACTGCTGTTCGATTTTTCTAGGAATCCATGCCTATGGTTTCTCTCTCTTATATAGCTCCAAATGTTAAGCATCAACAAATTGGTGGCTCGAAATGTTGAGCATCCTCACGGATGTCAGGGGCATATTACATGTTCCTATGATCTTTCCTATGCCCAAGGACTACTAGACGTCAAGTTGGGAAAACCCTTGTCAAAAGTGATACCTAAGAGGCAACAATATAACTACTTAATAACAAAAAAACATTATATCGAGTGCACGATCCAAAGAAATTCGATGGTTTCAGTTTCAATTGAAGTAAGCAATATTTGAGAAACACATTTGTGCATATTTTGGTAGTAGAAAATGGAACTTGGAAGTCATAAATATTTGAAGAAACATATGTGTATGTTGGTAGTAGAAAATGGGGGCAATGGATCACATATCACATAACCAAACATAGATTTTTAGTTTAAAAGCAAGGAAAATAATGTTCTATGAAGAGTTTTATCACATACCCAAACATAGATGATTGTTTTATGTTGTGGCAAAAGTTGAAGAGTATATATATATATATATATATTTTAAGGATTTCATTCATTAAAAATTTGAATTTAGTTTATTTTACATATTTGGTTCATAATATTTTTTAACATATTTTTGTTATCCTAGATCCCGTGTGCCCTGGAAATTGGGGGTAGCTTCTAACTATATTTGGATTTTGTCCACTTCTTTCCCCATTACCAAAACTCAATGAAACATAAAAACCTTCCATAGCGCCTTGGTCTTGTTGTGTACCCTTAAGAAACTAATTGGTTTCTTTTGGTCAACATAAAAAATTTATATATATTCTTAAAAGGACATAAAACTAGAGATGACATAGATGATTGCATTTCCTTTTCTTAGATTTTCTAGACACTATACATAAATGACACCGGACCCCCCTGATTGGAAATAGAATTTAAGTGTTGATAACTTTATTTTGGGATATTGACATTGGAGAATTCTTTATAGGTCTTAAACTTCCATTGGAGATGTGCATGAAGGTTGGTTCATAAGGTGGTATTGGGTGACTCCAATAATGTTAGAATCCTTGCTATAAGTTTTGAAGCTTTAGGTGATGCCCTAATTGAATTTGGGGCATTTTGTTTTCAATATACCGAGTCCCTTTCAATCAATTGGATATTTTGGGTGTTATTAATGGGATATGATTTCACATAAGAACAATTTAGACATGAAGAAATGAATTACATACTCATGTTAAATATATGTTTTTATTACAATGAAATCATTTGATACAATGGGGTTGATCCCCTTTTATGTCAATGGCTAGGTAGTTGCGTTATTGCTACAACCTAACTTGTTGGAGGATTGGTTATAACCGCCACACCTCTGGGAATATAATGTGGATTTATCTCCCACACTGGGATCCTTGAACATGTGATTGGTTGCAAATGTTCATCAACATCTGCAGGTTTTGGTGTAATGGAAAAACTTACATGGTATCAGAGATTTGCTGAGCAAAGTAATCTTCCAGAGAGTTTTTCAAATATTTTTTGTGCAGGTATTCTACAACAGCTTCCATGGATTTGAAGGCAATTCCTCCTCTCTCTCCATTCAACTATGATGAGTGGAAACCAAATATGATAGCATATATGAAGAGACATGGTCTTTTTGATATGTGTATTGATGTTATGAGAGATTTTGCTTCCTATGAATACGAGAATGATTGGATAAATGAATGTGATAGAGCCTTTGGAGCAATACATATTGCTATGTCTCCTAGTATGCGCCACGTCATGGAAACTGCTGAATATACACGTGATCTATGGGCCCAATTGGACAAAGCATTTGGAAAGCACAATGAAGATATTGGTGCAAATAATTTGTAGAACAAGCCCACTGATACCTCCTTAAGTGTTCTCTCTAATTATGTCTCGGCCTCAAGTATCTCTCATGATGAAGTTGTTCAAGATGAAGAAGAAGCTGTATATGCAACACATAATGTTCATGTTGAAGACATTCCTTCCTTTGTTACTCTAGAAGTTGAAGACAATTTCAAATTTTCCCCTTCCCATGTAGCTAATGTAGATGAAAGTGATACAACTAATGAAATTGATATTTTTGGATAGATTATCCATTCCTCAATCATGTTCTCAATGTATTCTATTTTGAATTATGATCAAGATATGTCAGTTACTACTCTATAGGTTGAAGAGAGTTTCAAATTCTTTACTTCCCATGAGTCTGCTGGTGTGCAGAATGATGATCTACTGAATGTTTTGGAGGTCAAATCAGAGTTTGGAGGTGATGCATTCTCCCTCCTTGATCACATGATTCCTATTAAATTTATTTGATCATTGGGACATATTCTCATATTTTCATTGAAGATGAAGGACACTACCATTTGCTTGGGTTCAAGTCTCAGGTATATTTTGATGATTTTGCTTTTGATCTCACCCCTGTTGGTTCAAAGGAGAACACAAGGAACCATATACATATTCATGGATTTGTTCTGATCAAGTTTGGTTCAAAGAGCAAGTTCAGAGAGCCTCTAGATTCGCTTGCATCCGCTGAAGGAGAATACAAGCACATGTTTTGGGAGCATGATCCACTTCTTCCCAAGAGGAAGATACCCTCAGACATATGATCAAGCATCACACCTACTTGAGTTGGAGAAATTAATCTTTTGATGTGTTTCATGTCCATATTGAGGGGGGGTTTTGTTCCCATAGGGTTTTCCCTCTTTCCTCACTTAAATTTTTAAAGGGTGACCTTTGGTCTCAGTTACCGGGGCCCTATTTATGATATTTCCTCATATAGTCAGGATTATGGGGGGGCATTGGATTTCAAGTTCAAAAGTGGGAATTTTCTTTGAATTAAAACTAGTGGCATTTTGTTTAACATCAATATTGGACTTTCATGCTATTAAAGATCAAGAAAACAATGATAATGATGAGTTGAACATGAAAGGTGACACACAAAATGGGAGTTGTTGTGATTATTGGAACCACTTAATGGCTTGGTGCAAGAATAATATAAGTTAACATTGTCAACATGAGTACCTTTATAAATCAAATAGGCCTATGTTTTCAAGAGTAGATCCATTCTTTCAACTTTATTTCTACATGTGAAAATGCCTTGTCTTCACACAAAAGGATTCTCGATGAAATTGTTCAACATTTACTCAAATATTCTCTCTTATTAACAATGTTTGATAAGCAATACATAATTTCAAGAATTAAATGCATGTTTTCTATCCTTCAAAAATATGTTTCTAACATGGTTGCTTTAAGACAATTTTTGGAAAAGTTGAAGAGTCAATCATGGGTTATGATTAGGGAAATTTTTCTCTTGTAGAAGATGCTGAATTAGGGGATGAGATAAATAATGAAAGTTCTTCATTTTCAAGGAAATGAAAACCTTGTTCCATTTTAGTTGGTTTTAAAATAGTCCCATGGACTCTATGTAGTGAATTATTAGTCCTAGGAAAGTGTCATTTGGCAAGTTTCTACTCTAGCTTCCTTGCATTGCATCTCTTCCTCAATTTTTTATTTTATGATTTGGAGTATCAACAATGCACAAAAATATATAAGAAAAAAAAATAGAACAAATAGATTTACACATGTGCATCGCAACATGGCTATGGAAATAATAAATACCTTGGTATAGCTGGTACATGATGCTTTGCAATTCATCCGAAAAAACATTTGAGCAAATGAAAACCATAGTCCAAAAAACATCAAATTACAGGAAAAGATAAAACACCCAGTGATTTGCAATTGAAAATCAATCCAAACTCACAATGTTACTGAAATGCAAACACACAATGAATTAGGGTTATTTCATGTAATGTCCCCAATTAAATAATTTTCAGATAAACAATTAAGTTGGCCTATCCAATTCCTAAGGGTTATGCGGGAAAATAAAATATTGATATTTAACCCCAAGGCCTATAGTTCCGCATGGAAATTCAAAATTATAAATTGATGGTGGAAAATAGGCCAATAAATTATGTAAAAATCATTAATTGCTCCAAAATGAAGTGGCATGGGGTCCTAGTTGGACTTGGGGGCGCATAAGTGGATATGTGGGGTCCACATTAGGGAATATTCCTCCTTTACACATGGAACCATCCTCAAATTCGAATTTGGAGGGATAAGTAACTCCCATGGGGAAGGTGAAAAGTCACATTGCTATTTTTAGTCAATGACAGATTCTATGACAACCCTATGACACCTTATGGCACTTATGACGGATTATCTTACAACTATTGTGAAATTTATGACATGTAAGAGATAAAAATGGACCCAAAGAGGGTGCATGAGGTGTGTGGGGCCCAAGGAAGCTTCATTAAGGATTCCAAGTCTAAATTCATGAAGGATATCAAGCAAAGTCAAGACAAGTGTCACTTAGGTTAATGTAACAACCAATATTAACACTAATTCAAGTTAATGAACCAAGAGGAGGGAAATTCGAGTTTATTGGAGGGAAATGAGGCCAAGGAGGTTATTAAAAGAGTATCAATTCGAATTGGGTGAGATTTTGGTCATTCTTCATTTGCATCTTTTCAATTTGGTATAGCTTTAGCTTGTCCTTGCACGATGGGTGTTTACCTTCCCTACCATTGAACCAATTTTGAAGGTGAAATATCCATGTCCAAGTTGGTTGGAGGAGAGGCAATTAAGACCTATTATCAGAGATTAATGAAGGTGTGTTGTTTTAGGTTTGAGTCTCCCTACATTTAGAGTTCATATCTCATATCTTTATCCACTATCTCTTCTCACAATCTTCTCTCAATGCCCATTTTCTAGTGTTGATGGCACACTCATAGTTGTATGAAATTTGCGGAGGATGATTTTGTGAATCCCTGGTTATGATATATGATGTATATTACTTTATTTATCATAACCATTGATCCATAGTTCTAAATTCCATATCTCTTATGTAAACATTCCAAGCAAACTATCAATTTGAGCTAGTTTCCCCTCTACTTTCATATGGCCTTTTTAGAGTAGTTTTGCATCTGTTTTATATTAGTATTTCTCAAAGTTTTTTCAGATGTTAGAGAAGAATAATATGTAATGTTTATTATCAGTTTATTCTATGAAATCCCCTTGGAAATCCTATTATAGTTTATGCAACAAATTCCATGCTCTTTGTTCACAATTTTCCAAGCAATTTCCATGTTTTACCACTCTGTGTTTGAAGGGCACAATAACCAGTTATTGATATTAATGAATGGTGAATTTTGGATTTTATTTAGGTCCTTAATACTTTACAAGTCTCTTTTCAGAAATAAGGGAATTTCGTATAGTGTTTGGGAAGCCAAAAGGTCCAAGACTAGTTGGGGTTTTAACATCTATTTCCTAGTGTTTTCCCCTTTCACTCCCTCTTGATAAATGAAAGAAATGGATGTATTAATTAAGTGTATGAGTGTCTAATAAATTTATTAGGATGTACTAATACCCATATATCACCTAACTACATAATTCAAAATAATTTGGGTGCATTTGGAGCAGTTTGGGTTCATTAGTCCAAAGTCCGAAATCGGCCAAATTTGAGTAGACTTGAATAACATTTCAAAAGGATTTTTCAGACTCTAACATTTATGGTTTGAGGTATTTTAGTATTTTTTAAATCCCATAGGTTCCTTCCAGATGAAATTTGGAAAGGTCTGTAGGTGTTTGGAACAAGACAAGAAAGACTAGTTTCCTAGTTTTGAAACTAGACAAAGTACTGAAGGAGGATGTATGTGAAGTGTTTGTAAAATTCCTCAGCCACAAAATATTAATAAGCCACATATATCATCTTTTCAATCCAATTAGAATATCCATATCACTCTCCTATATCTGCTTCAGTTGTCTCATAAGCATGGAATCAATGTGAATTCATTATCAATGAGGGTTTTGAGAAAGAAAGCTTTCATTGTCTAAAATTTTAAGCCTTTATTGAAATATTTTGTGATAGTGTGCCTAATTTATCAAATAAGGGACATTACAGTAGTATCATAGAATGGTCCTTGCACCTGTGCATTGAGTCATCCATTGAAGAAGAAAATTGTAGCCATATCTTATTCAGATTCAGAGTATGAGCAATATGAGGAGTATTCTTTCTATGCCTAAGAAGAAAATGATTTCTATGAGAAGTATGATGATGACTATGATGAGTGATATGAAGAGTACTGTAGATAGTATGAGGAAGAAAATTTCCAAGAGGTACCTTCTACAAGTATCTCCCATCATATCACATTTGGGAGAAGAAATGTTGGTTATCCTTATAGCCATGTGTATGGAGAAGATGCATGTTCCACAATCAAATGTAACCCTTTGGAGGAGCATGAAAGGATTAAAAAACAACCTACTTGTGAAACTAGCTGTTGGCTTGGTTTTGCAACCAAGCTTAGTGCAATGGGCACCTATCAACAAGTGATAGCAGTTTCAATAGAAATAAATAACAAACTACTTTAAACTATATTAATCATGGATCTATGTGAAATAGATAAGCAAACAATGGAAATATTATCGAAAACAAAAACAATTGACAATATGTAAAAAATGATTTTGTATTAAGAATAGGGGCAAGCAAGTGCTTGCAATGGTGATACCTCCAAGTGGTGAAGATTGTTGAGTAGCTCCAAGGGTGAGCAGCTCCAAGCTCCAAAGGTCTCTTCTCCAAGATAGCTACAATGGTCAAAAGCTCATGAGAGATTTTGACAACATGAGGATAGGATGATGGATGGATGGAAAATGAGGAGCCCCTACCACCTTTTTATAGTTTTTGGTGGTGGGGAATACCATTATGGTTTTGAGGAAACCAATGGTATTGACCAACATGGTTTAGGTACTTTTTCCCTCCTTTTTCCTTTTTTGAATATTTTGAATATTTTTATTCCCTTTTTAATATTTTTGGGAATTTTGGACCCTTTTTGAGGGTTTTTTATACTTTTTGAGGAAAAATATTCATTTTTAGTGGAAAAAGGGGTGTATTAAGGTCTTTTGGTGACCTTTTGGTGGCTTTAGAGGCTCAAATGATGGAAAAGTGGACAAATGGGTCATGTGAATAAGGAAATGAGCTAGTAAGCACTTTTTGGGTGTTAACACTAGCAGTGAAATATCCGAAGCTTCATGGGATGCATGTGTTTCCTAATTGAAGAGAATTTTTGGATCTTCTTCAAAAACAGGATCCACAAATCTTGATCCTAAGGAAACCAGGGGGCAATATGCATCATCTTGATTGAAGGAGCAGGAACAAAGTACCAATAAAAGTAAAGGAGAATAAAGGAGGACCAAAATGTGAAGCTTCATTAGGAGTTGAAGAGGATCATCCAGAGACATCTGTTAATGGATGCCCGTCCCTCTATATTGGTGACATAGAGATCAACCTTAATGAGGTTGCTGCAATTCCCAACTCCATTGAGCATGAATAAGAAGACCTTGTAGCAGAAAAATATGAACCAAGATCATCTTCCCAATCACCACTTGAGCTTCCATGTGAAGTTGATCCCAAGAAAAAAGAAGAAGAGGAGGTTCGCTCTCATGAATCATCCTTCATTGGAGGGTATTTGAATATGAGTGAAAGGAATATCTATGAGGCCCTTAGAATACTCCATGAAACTCAAGCATTGTGTCAAATTCTTGTTGGAGAGTTTCTTAATTGGAGGATCCATCCTTCCTTGAAGACATGGAGAAGATTCAAAGAGCAATGTGAAACGTCGAAGGTAATTTAATGTATTTGATTTTTGATAGAAACAATTTGGTTGAGCTTAATGAATGGTTACATGATGCATGCTTGAAGAATAATGAGGATATTCATAATCTCAAAATTCAAAATGAGCAACTTATTGAGAGCCTGCAAGATATTTTTTCTTCCTCCTATGTTTCAAATTGTCATATGGTAGATTTCTTGGATGATTCTCATGACATGATGGATCATGAAAAACAAAATTTACATGTGTTTGATGTGTTTGAATATGAGCGTGATGAGAGCCAAGCACTTGTTGTGGTGGAAGAGTAACTTGAGTTTCCTCTTGATGATGGTTATGCACTTTTCGAAGAAGTGCATGATTCCTCTACCTTGGAACCAACCTATGAGGAAAGTTTAACACTTTTGAGGGAGGTTCATGATCCTACCCCTACAGAGCCTTCACGTGATGAAACTTCTCCACTTTATAATCATTTGGATGAGTTGGTTCATTCTCCTACATCCTACACTTCCATATTTTGCAGCATTCATCCTAATGAAGTATGGGTGAAAGGATTCTTTTTGATGGTGGCACATGAGGAGTATGAAACTGTCATCTCTCCTTTTGATGATGACATGAATAGAGCACCTTCTTCTTTATATTTTCAACATCATCCTTTGTTACCTTATGATGATACACATCTACCTTATGATGATACTCATGATTTTACTTTCTCCTTGCTTAGTTCATTTGACGTTGGGGGAACTTCATCCAATAATTGGGTGAAGAGATATATGATTTAAGCACATTCTTATTGGAAGCAAAATCCTTTGTTATTTCTTGATGATACACATATTCATGGGTGTATTGATGAGATTTCTTTGAGCCACTTGAAGTCTCCCTGTTTTCTTTGCTCCTTACTTGGTTCATATTTGAGTGGAGGTTCTTCATTCACTTCTTGGATGAAAGAACACATGGATGGATATTTTTATGCATATTATATACTTTTGGAGCATCATTATAGGACATGGGATCCTCACCTAATTCATTGGAGCATATTTGATATAATACTTGATGCTTCTAGGTATGGGGCACATGATGATCTACTTACTTGGATGTACAAGCAATTTCATGATTCTTTGATGATGTACCTTCTTGATGTACATGTGTATGATGTTGTTATGTACTTTAATGATCTATATTTTGTACTCATGGTGTTTGGAAGGATGCAATACACAAAATTGGATACTGCTATTGCTTGGTTTCAGCTCACTTGGAGCAACATATCGATTGTTGGTTTGAGAGAGAAAACCAACCTTCAGTTGTTTGAGTTCATCTTTGTAGAGCAGTGTTCCAGTTTCCTATGTGGGAGACCTTTTGAGAGATGGATTCCGTTTTCACATGCTTGGTGTTAATGGAATTTCATAATAGACATTTCACACCATGCATGTATCATGATCATTTGGGACCCTGGGATCATTTTTGATCTCGTTGGTTTCAATTTTTGGGGCCAACAAGTAGCACATGTGATTGAATTACCAATTGAGAAGGTGATTTTAATTAGAGTAGTGTAGTAGCAAGAATGGTGGTTCCTATCTGAAATTTTCTTGGAATCTTGAAAACTCAATGTTTGTCAACCTAGTGGCAACTTCAAAGAGTTATACAGTGAACAAAAGGGTTGAAAGTTCAGAAAAGGTTTCCAAAATATGAAGGAGGTAAAGATTAATTATGCAAATTTTGTTTTGATGAATTTAATTAATCTTTTGGTGTTTAGTGGTGATGTCATAGGAGATATCAATATAAAAAAATCCACATCTCTTTACTTTTGGAAACACACAATTATAGTACATGAGTGCCACTACTCAAATTGCATCTAAGGATAATTGGCTGTTCTGTAAATTCAAACTCTATGTTGCAAGCAAGTGTTCCAAGAAATTTCAATCATTGATTGATGGAAGGAGTTAAGTTGGAAAGCTCAGTGCAAGTATGAAGGTTCAACTGATTTTTGGAACAAGTTGGAAGCAAATTTTTGGAGGGAAAGCAGGTTCTTCAACATCCATGTTTGAAATTTCTTGAGTATAAGAAATATTGGGTGGGGAGGACTGTAATGTCCCCAATTAAATAAATTCAGATAAACAATTAAGTTTTCCTATCCAATTCCTAAGGGTTATGTGGGAAAATTAAAATATTGATATTTAACGCCAAGGCCTATAATTTCTCATGGAAATTCAAAATTGTAAATTGACGGTGGAAAATAGGCCAATAAATTATGGAAAAATAATTAATTGCTCCAAAATGAAGTGGCATGGGGTGCTAGTTGGACTTTGGGGCGCATAAGTGGATATGTGGGGTCCACATGAGGGAATATTCCTCCTTTACACATGGTACCATCCTTAAATTCGAATTTGTAGGGATAAGTAACTCCCATGGGGAATGTGAAAAGTTACAGGGCTATTTTTAGTCAATGACAACCCTATGACACCTTATGACACTTATGACCGATTCTCTTAAAAATATTATGACATGTAAAAGCTAAAAATAGGCCCAAAGAGGGTGCATGAGGTGTGTGGGGCACAAGGAAATCTTCATGAAGGATTCCAAGTCTAAATCCATGAAGGCTATCAAGAAAAATCAAGACAAGTGTCACTTGGGTTAATGTAACAACCACGATTAACACTAATTTGAGTTAATGAACCAAGAGGACGGAAATTCGAGTTTCTTGGAGGGAAAGGAGTAAAAGGAGGTTATAAAAAGAGGATCAAGTCGAATTGGGTGATATTTTACTCATTTTTCATTTTCATCTTTTCAATTTGGGAGAGCTGTAGCTTTTCCTTGCACAGTGGGTGTTTACCTTCCTTGTCATTGAACCAATTTCGAAAGTGAAATATCTTTGTTCAAGTTGGTTGGAGGAGAGGCCATTCATAACTATTATAAGAGCTTAATGAAGGTGTGTTGTTTCAGTATTTATTCTTTCTAAAGTTCTATTTCATCTCTCAGATCTTTCTCCACTATCTCTTCTCACAATCTTCTATCAATGCCCATTTTCTAGTGTTGATGGCGCACTCATAGTTGTATGAAATTTGTGGATTATGATTTTGTGACTCCCTATTTATGATATCTGATGTATAGAAGTATATTTAGCAGAACCATTGATCAATATCTCAAAATTCCATGTCTCTTATGTAAACATTCCAAGCAATCCATCAATTTGAGCTAGTTTCCCCTCTACTTTCATATGGTCTTTTTGGATTAGTTTTGCATCTGTTTTATATCAGTATTTCTCAAAGTTTTTGCATATTTTAGAGAAGAATATTATGTAATTTTTACTACTAGTTTATTTTATGCAATCCCCTTGGACATATGATTAGATTTTATGCAACAAATTCCATGCTGCTTGTTCACAATTTTCCAAGCAATTTTTATGTTTTACCACTCTTTGTTTGAAGGGTGAAATAACCAGTTATTGATGTTAATGAATGATGAATTTTTGTTTTTAATGAGGTCATTAATACATTCCAAGTCTCTGTTCAGACATCAGGGAAGGTCGTACAATGTTTGGGAAGCCAGAAAGGTCCAAGACTAGTTGGGGTTTTAACATCGATTTCCCTATCATTTCTCCCTTTCAATCCCTCTTGATAAATGCAAGACATGGATGTATTAAATAAGTTTATGAGTGTCTAATATCTGTATTATGATTTCATAAGACCCCTAAATCCCCTACATATAGAATTTGAAAGCATTTGGGTGCATTTGGAGCAGCTTGGGTTCACTAGTCCAAAGTCCAAAATTGGCCAAATTTGAGCAGACTTGAATAACATGTCAAAAGTAGTTTTAGGTCTGTTATTATGTTTTAAATCCCATATGGTCCTTCCATAATAAATTTGGAAAGTTCTGGAGGTGTTTGGAACAAGACAAGAAAGACTAGTTTCCTAGTTTTCCTAGTTTCCAAACTAGACAAAGTACTGAAGGAGGATGTATGTGAAGTGTTTGTGAAATGTCCTCAACCACGCAATATTAAAAATCCACATATATCATATTTTCAAGCCAATTAGAAGCTCCATATCACTCTCGTAGATATTCCTCAATTGTCTCATAACCATGGAATCAATGTGAAATTCATTGTCGATGAGGGTTTTGAGAAAGAAAGCTTCCACTGTCTAAAGTTTTAAGACTCTATTGAAATATTTTGTGATAGTGTGCATAATTTATCCAAAAAATGGACATTACATTTCAAAACCCTACATTAAAGAATCTAACAAGCCAATTTGACATAATCAAACCACTACTTCTCTCCCAATGAAACTTATGTCATCTAAATAGTGCTATATGGCTTGAATAAATATATATAGTGAATTAAAATATAAGTGTTTTATACCATGATATACATGTTTGAAAGGTGTTCCCATGCCATTGAGAACTTGGGGCTTATCTTGATATTTATACTTGTTCAAAATAGTTTCCAAATATACTAGGGCCATAGTTTAGTGTTTAGGTTGATGGAGTATTAATTTAACCGATAGGGTTCCTTTTGGTCATGGATTTCCCCACATAAACAACATGTCAAGAAAGGGATGGGAATTTTCCAGAATATATACCCCTAGGACCTAGAACCTAATCCAAAGGAGTACCATATGATGTGATGTATTCCCCAACCTTCATGCAAGCTTCTCAAATAAATTGGATAGCCAAAAATAAAAAAAAAGGCTTCCCACAAACAACTTATCTAATGCTTGAATATGAATGAAATTGAACCCTATTTACAAGAGAACAAAATTTGAAGAAAAGACAGAATGCAGAGAGATAATTTTTTTTATCTACTGTTCGATCATGAGGGAGGAAATTGGATGGGCACATTTATATTCCAAAGGAAAGAGTTTGTAGTGGACTTGTAATAATTCCTTGCAAATTTCTATAGTTAGAATGTTTATTTTACTGACACTTTGATCCGTGGTATTCTCTAAAGGAGTGGCTTTGACAATGAGGGAGTCTTGATCTAGATACCTAGAAGTAATGGGAGTCACTTGGAGATCTATTATCACTTTGGATTATTATTTTCTAACATTTGTACCCCACCATGGTCAATCGATCAACACAACGCGAGGGTTTGGAAGATTTCTTTGACCTCGTATAAATAATGGGACAAAACACAAAACCAAAATGATTTTTTTAAATCAAATAAAAATGGATGTTGGATGCAAAAGACCAAACTAGTGGTATTTTGGAATGGTACCATTGAGTGTTAGTGACAATTTGAAGTGTTCCCCTATTACATAGATGGGTTGGACATGGCCCATTTAACTAGTTTGTAAATAAATCCAAAACCTCAAATTGGATTTGTCTTCCAATATTATGAGTAATTTTCTGAGTGATCCAATTACGAAACAATTTTAGACTCTTCATCATGGTCATATAAACACTCCCGATAGGGATCTCACTATAGGACATTCTAGTTTTAGACAAATTCAAATATTCCATCCTAAACAAAACTCCCAAACCCTCTTGGTCACATGTTATCCTAAGCATATAATCATTCAAATGAACCCATATTTTAAATATGCTTGAAAATATCACCCTTAGAGTTATTTTGATAATTTCACAAAATAACGATGAAACCGCAATGCCAAACCCATTGAAACTACTAGAAGCTATGATGTATGCAAATTTATGATATATGAGCTATGCATTTTTACAATTTTTATATGCATAAGGTTAATTATAAATTTTTCTTTTAAAAAATACATTTTTGTTGTTGTGAAACAATAAAAAAACTTGACAAACAAAGTTTTATTGACTAATCAACATAGAAATAAATATAATCTAAATATTAAAAAATACTTTTATCAAAATTTTTAGAAACTATAAGTAAAACTTTGAAATATTATAGACGAGTTGAAATTAATTAGAAAAATGATAACAATAATACCACGCATGGAATAATAAAGGAATACGAAGGAAATGTATTATGATCAAATTCTAAACATACAAGATAACAAAGTATGACAAACCAATATTATGAAAAAAAAGTCATGCTAGAAAGCCATTAGGGATGCTTCTAACGAGTCCTTCAAATCCAACAAGATATATAGGTACAAATTCTAGTTAAAAGGAAAAAAACTACTATATAGATAGAAAGAATGAAAATATTTTGCACCTCTTTAAGACAAATCCTAAGAAATTTTGGATACAAATTCTAAGTCGTAAAACTAAATAAAAAAATATGATTCCCTTGAGGGATTGTAATTACTACCTTACAAAGATTTATGAATCCACTGATGTCATGGAAAACATCCATAACATTTTTACAAAGGAATAAGTTTTCTATTTAGAAGACATAGAGTTTGGAGTTAAGTGGCATTGAAAAGGGAAAGCTAAGGACATCAAAGGATACCAAGTAGAAATATTAAAATTTGTGGGCCTATCCTCATCCCTCACATCCATAATCTCTTCAAATTAGTAGTGATGTAGGGTTTCCCTAAACCTTGGATAGAAATCCTCATGTTCATATTCTTAGAAGTGGAGATAATTTAAACAATTATTCTAATCATAGGACCATTATGTTTAACCCTCTTTTAACCAAGTTATGTGGAATTATTTTATAAAATGAGGTAAACATACAGATAGAAAGTCACACAAAACAACTAAAGGCTAGACAGGATTTAGGAGTTATCATTCGACTATGGACCCTTTGTTACAATTAGGATAATTGTTGGACCATTGTTGAGTAGCATCATAATAATAAAAGCAGTCTTCTGTGTTGCTTCATTGAATTTAGAAAAGTATTTGACACAATGCTTAGAACTAACATTTTGTTAGTAAAAGATAGAAAAAAAATCAAACAACAATAATAATAGAACACAAGATTTACGTGGAAACCTTGTCATACACTAGTAAAACTACAAGAAAATCGCAACTTCGATATTTTCTTATTACTCAACAAAAAACGTACAATGCTTTATTCTATATCTCTTGTATTACGATGCTGGGGTTCACTCCCATTTTATACAATACAAATGAGGGTACTAGAAGGAACCAAAATATACAAGAAGGGTCTCAACATTTTTTCCTTGAGGGATTTGGCCGCGCAACCCTGGAGGGGGGCCATGAAAAATTCCCCAGGGACTAGTCAAGAGCTCTATAGGAAGGATATTGGAGATTTGGATATTGGATTTATCTCCTAACATTATCCCATTTGAAGTCAATATACAAGAAGTTTCTTGCCAATGTTTTCCACCTGAGCGCCATTTCCCAATTCTACCTTCATCACATTTTAAGAAATCCCATAGAAGTTTTGAACCATTAAAACTTGTCTATCATGGTCATATTTGTAAGCATATCTCAAGTATTCTCATAAGTATCAATTTTATCCAACAAGATATTACCTTCTTCCACCACTTTGATTATCAAATGGTACTTAATATTTATATGTTTCACGCGATCATGAAATGTTAGATTCTTCACTAAGTGAATAGCACTTTGATTGTCACAGTGCAAAGCGATATTCCCTTGCATCATCTTGAATTTATCCATCATTTTCTCTAGCCATGTTTCCTCTTTAACATACTTAGCTGTTTCCAAATATTTTTCCTTAGTGGTTGATAAATCCACCATTGGCTACACCTTATATGTGCAGCTTACAACTCCACCAACAAAGTGAAAGTATATCATGCAATAGAATTTCGTCCACCTCTGTCTCCACCAAAATAAAAATATGCAAAACCTTTAATTTGTAAATATGTCGATTTGTAGAAAATAGAAGTGTCTGAAGTGCCTCTTAAATATTGGATTATCCACTTCAAAACATTCCAATGCTCCTTGCTAGGATTCACCATGAAATGGATAACAACTCCCACTGCTCTGTTATGGTGATCAAAATGGAAAACATGAGGCTCCCTAATGTTGTTGAATATGGCACATGAGACATGCTTTAATGTATTCTCTATTTTTTTGCTAAGACACTCTTCAGAAGACAATTTGAAGTGTGCAGAAAGTGGGGTACTAACTAGTTTTTCATTCTACATATTGAAGCACTATAGAATATTTTCTATATATGAATTTTGACTTAACCATATATTCCTACCTATTCTATCCCTATGTATCTTCTTCCCTATAATTTGATTTTCTACTCCTAAATCCTTCATTTCAAATGTCCTATCCAACTAAGCCTTTAGATCAATGATTTTCTTCATGTTGGGGATTGCAACTATCATATCGTATCATCAACATACAATGACAAGATAACAAAATTGTCATAATCAAACCTCTTATAATATGCACAATGGTTAGCTTCAGTTCTACTAAAACCATGGTTCTTCATGAAGGTGACAAATTTTCCTTACCATATCCTTAGTGCCTCTTTCAATCCATACAAATATTTTTTGAGTATGAAAACCAAATTTTCTTTGCCTCCTTCTTTATATCCTTCTTTATAGCCACACTATTTTGTTGTGGTGTATATGCAACAGTCTTCTAGTGCTTAATTAACTTCTGCATACAAAATTTATCAAATTACTTGGAGTAATATTCTCCTCCATTATCATATTTGAGACATACAATAGACTTTCCCAAAATTTTCTTTACTCATGCCTTGAAGTCTTTAAATTGATCAAAGGATTCTCTCTTTTTTTTTCTAGAAAATAAACCCACGCTGTTCTACAATAAACATCTATAAAATTCAAAAAATATCTAGCACCATTTATGGACAGAGTGGGGATTGGTCTAAATATATCATATTGAATAAGTTGCAAAAGATCAGAGCTTTTACCAGAGCTTCCAATAAACTGAACTCTCTTCTCTTTACCAAAAATACAATGCTCACACAATACTAAATCACAATAGTTAAAATCCCAAAAAGAACGCCTCGATCATGCATAATTTTCAAACCTTTTTCACTCATATGTCCAAGTCATTGATGCCACATCATTGCTACATCTAGAAAATTCCCCGAGTTTTCTACTTCTACATGATTTGTCACAGTATCACCACATAAGAAATATAGGGTCCGGTGAGATTCTCCTCTTTCTTCCATGAGGGATCCTTTGGTAATTTTGCATCGACTGTAACCAAAGGTAGTAGAATACCCCAACTTATCCATCATCTTGATTGAGAGTAGTTTCTTCTGTAGATATGGTACTTGTCATACATCACACATGTTCCTTTCTCTTCCATTTTCGATCTTGATCTTAATGTCCCCTCCTCCCATGATTTATAAAGGATGATCATCACCCAAGTATACCATTCCACCATTATAGGGATGGTATTTGAAAAACTAATCTCTATGTGGAGAGATGTGGAAATATGTACTTGAATCCAAAACCCAAGCATATAATAGAGATATGTTTTTACCGAGAGATAAAACCTCACATGTTGTCATCTCTTCTGAATATACTCTACTGGATTCAACTGATGGTTGATATAGCTTTTCATCCTTCCAACACTCATTCCTCAAGTTCCATGGTTTCCAAAAATTTAACACCTCCCTTTTTTGTGTCCCTTGGAATTGGATTTGGAATGTGATCTCCCTTGTTGACCCCTATTGCTAGATATCCCTCTCATAGATAGGGATTTACTAGCAAATGGATGATTTTCACCTCAACTTTTTTCCCGATAAAGTATCTACCACGTCATCAAATTTTAGAGTTCCCAATGATGTTGGTGATGGTCACCACCATATGATACCAAGTATCCAAGATGGAACATAGTAAAATGATTGCCTTGTTCTCATCCTCCACCTTGACACCAACCAAGAGCAGTTTGTTGATTAGGGTATTAAACTCATTCAGATGATCATCCACAGTTGAACCCTCCTTCATCCTCAAATGAAAAAGTTGTTTTAAAAAAAAGCCTTATTTGTTGTCGATTTAGTCTCATACAACTTCCCAAGTTTCTCCCCAAAGGGATTTTGTGATTTTTTCCTTAGCAACATTGAACAAGACAGAGCTTTCTAGGAAAAGGAAAATTGTATAAATCACATTTCCATTGAGATTTATCCATTCCTCATATATCATGCCATTGAGTTTGTTTACAACCCCTTTCAAGGCTAGGGCTTGGTCATTTTCAACCAACAAATCCTCCACCTTCATCTTCCATAGGGAGAAATTCTTGCCGTCAAACTTCTTAATCTCAAACTTGGTTAAACCTCATGTCATTGTTGCAACTCCCAGTTTCAATAAACCCTATGCCTGTTAGTTTTTAGGCTCTAATACAAAATGTTAGTAAAATATAAAAAACATAAGAAAACAACAATAACAATAGAACACGAGATTTTCGTGGAAACCTTGTTGTACACAGGTAAAACCAAGGGCAATGACAACTTCGATATTTTATTATTACTTGGAAAAAAAACTTATAATGTTTTGTTTTATCTCTCTTGTATTTCAATGCTCGGGGTCACTTCCCTTTTATACAATACATATGAGAGTTCTATAAGGAACTGAAATATACTAGAAGGGTTTAGAAAAATTTTCCTTGGGGGCTCCACCCTCGAATCCTTGGAGAGTAGGGGCTCACCCCCGCACCCATAGAGAGTGAGGGCTCCCCCCCCCCTCACGGTCCTATTCGATAGTTCTACAGGAAGGATATTAGAGATATGGATATTGGATTCATCTCCTAACACCTTTGGAATATATCAAAAGAGCTAAAAGTCCCCTTTGAGTTGCTGTTGCGATAAGGTTGGATGAGAAGATTATTGACAAATTTAGGAACTCTCGGGGCTAGCCAGAAGATATTAATTGTAATATAGGAGTGAAGCAAGATTGTCCCTTGTCCCCTACCTTTTTGTACATACATTGATAAGCTAGAGGGTTGTTTGGAAGATGTAGGTTGTTCCGGCACAACTTTGATTGGATCTAGTCATCATCATTATTCTTTATGCTGATAATATTGTTCGTGTGGAAAGGAGTCCCTATGATATCAGCAAACAACTAAAAGTTCTCATATATTTTTGATCTACTATGGGTATGATTTTTAACATTGAAAAAAAAAGGTTATGATAATCAGATCCCAAAAGATAACTCATGTTAATTTCATGTATGTCAGCAACAACTTGGATGAAGTGACTTCATATAAATTTCTCCGAATTTATCTTTATCACAAGCTTAACTAGATTTATATATCATTGAAAAAATGATTAATGGAGGGTGAAAAAAATATTATGGACTTGAAAACAATTGTAAATCATTAGACCTTTGGCTTTGGGATAAGAAGAAAATCATCTTTGAGACTCTCATCACTCCTATTATCTTATATGGATGCGAAGTTTGGGGTTGCATCATCTCTAGAGAATCATGGAGAAGGATAGAGAAAATCCAAAAGTGCTTCCTAACATATAATCTTAAAATTAAAGGAAATATACCATGTATCCTATCCTCCTCATAGAAGCGAGTCTTTTCCCCATTGAGAGCACGACTATGACTAAGTACCTACTGTACAAGAACACAATAAACATGTGAGACAAGAGGCTTCCTACGATTGCTTCATACTCTAGTCAAAACAATCTATGGCTTTTAAGCAAGGTTGGAATAAAGATGCCATGTGGAAGAAGAGGTCACTCTAGAGAATAGTGATAAAATTAAAATTATTATCATATAAATTTAAGAAAAAATTATGTTGGGATAAGTAATTAACAAATAAGAGAAAATTAAGTTGTTATAAGGAGGTGATCAAACCCCAATCTAAAATTAACAAATAAGAGAAAATTAAGTTCTTATAAGGAGGTGATCAACCCCAATCTAAAAGATCAAAAGTATCTCTATGTTTTAACTACCATAAAGAAGAATATGAGCATTGCTCAAATAAGAACAAAAACTAACTAGCTCCATAGTGGAACACACATTGAACAATTCTTAAAACATATTGGGATGAAAGTATTTGTAATCTTTGTGATACACACAATTTCAAAATATTTGCTCCAATATTGGCTTTTCTAACCTTAAAATAAAATTATGAAGAAAATCAAATGATTCCTTACCTTTTTTAAGGTGTGATAAACCAAAGTTGATCTTAATGAATGTTATCATCATCATCATTATTTAAGTAAATTAATTTGTAAATAAATTTAATTTGATTTTTATTAAAATACTTTCTCAAATTTAATATAATTTGATTTTTGTTAAAATACTTTCTTGAATTTAATATAATTTGATTTTTGTTAAAATACTTTCTCAAATTTAATAAAAATATAGAACTATGCATAGTAAAAAAATAAATTTGTTATTATTTTTTAATTTACTTCATGATCATTTTGTTAAAAAAATCCAAATTGGATAGAAAACACTTATCCTAAGTCATTACATATGATAAAAAAATGGAGTAGTTTATTTAGTAAAATCTAAATTTTTAGATGTTTTAATTGTAGTTTTGAATCTATAAATAGATTCAGCACCCTCAAATACTCTTATGGCACCCAAATTATGCAATTTCAATAGCTAATATATGTAATTCTAAGATTTTTTAAAGATTTCCAACCTAAAAAACTCAGAATATTTAAACTACACCAAAATAACAAAAAAAAACAACTGTTCCTAAATAAAATCACAAAGTTTTAGATAGCTAAAAAATCTTTAAATTGAGGTAACTACCAATAACTAGTACAGAAAATCCAAACCCACCGCAAAACACACATAAACATAAAACACTTATGTTAAAGCTAGTGCATTTCACGAGGAAGGAATTCAGTGTTTTCGATAGCAGGAGAATGTTTAAATTGATATATGAGTAATCGACGCATAAGCAGGGTTGAAATTTGAAATCCAAACCTGTTACAGCAATTTTGTTAAACGTATTGAAGAAAATATTGGATTTTTTCATGAACAAATCGCCTCGTAACAATCAATTTACTAATTAAATTCCCTTCCTGCCATATTCCATCCCCGCAGTGATGCTTTTTGAGATATGAATGGCTATGCACTTAACGAGGATAACATAACAGTTTCTACAGACAAAAGTGTAAATCGTTTAGCTTACTCAAATACCCATAATGGGTGTAATTAACGAGAATAACAAATCAAAATTTTCGATTTTCGAAACCAAAAATTGTTTAAATTAAAGAATAGGTGACGCAGGAAGGATGCTATAACAGTAGTATTCATTGTGCTAAGTACTAGACCAGCGAAACATTTGCGTTCTACAGCGCGATCAGTACGTATCTTTCATGGTTCCAAAATCACTCTATACTATTCTCGGCTGCAATGTCAGGGCATCTGCAACTATTTATTCCTTTCCATGTAATCAATTGAGAATTCATCACAACCTTAATTTTGGAATACAGGAAAAAGCATCGTTGCATAAGGTACAGTAGGCCAATTTGGTCTTGCTGAACCCTCACATATTAAAGCTTTTGACTCCTTCATCACCTTTAAAAATGAAGAAGGTATATATAATATTGTCTATAATCTCAGTGTCTTTCCGTTTTGTTGTGTTAGTGATTTGAAGATTCTAAATCAAGCACTCCATTAACCATTATTTTGGCATGCAGATAATGGTGTTGAAATTGCATATGGAGGACGAGAGAAGCAAGAGAAGAGCCATGAAGGCTGTTGCTGCGGCTGGAGGCATGAATCTTTATTGCCATTATTGCATATACCAAAATATTTTCTGTCCATTTCTTAAATGTTCGTTGCTCTGTATTGGTTTACTAATGCTGCGATTGTTCTATTTTCAGTGGACTCTATTGCATTGGACATGAAGGCGGGAAAGATAACTGCGGTGGGAGAAGCAGATCCTGTGTGTATAGCAACGAAACTAAGAAAATTGGGGTACAAAACAGAGTTGGTGAGCCTGGGTCCTGCCGAGGAACAGAAAAATGATGCTGAGGAAGAGGATCAGAAGAAAGAAAAGACTGTAGAGCCAGCAGCTCCAAGGACAGTTGTGTGATGTGAAACCATGTGGCTACGGTCCTTGTGATTAGGGATACTCGTACACTATTGTGGGAGAGGAGTATCGCCTTTCCCATTATCTTGTCATAATAATAATAATCACTACTTCAACCCTAATCATACAAATTCTGGTTATAATTCATATAAATGGATTCTAAAGAGCTGTTATGATATAAACATTACAAATGTGAGCAATTGATGTGATTGGGATCGGAGCACTGTTTTATAGCTCTTTTCAATTTCGATCAGAACTTAATTTGAGCTTTGACACCCTCTGTTTTCTATAAGATCAGAGATTTTTATATCGTTTTCCATGAATTCCAATATATTCATACTTTCAATTTTTGTGGGATTTCACATCTATATAACTGTATTCATAATTGTAATTATATGCTATAGTTTATATAGCTTCTTCACTTATTGAAATTATGTTGGAAACTATGTTACAATAGGTATGTTATAAACATTGCATTGATAGAAGTTCAGTTTCAATTCTTGTGGGGGAGGTGCGGTCGGCGTAAGCTCCTTCAGAAAATTGCACCCCCAATCTTTGAGATCCTGTACTGTACTTTCTGAAGGCTAGCCCCAACAGACTGGTTTGGTATCCAGGTGGCTCCTCACTGAGCAGTTTGGAGAGGTTCCCTCCTCTCATTTATAAAAAAGAAGGTATTAGAAAATATTTTTAATTTTATTAACTACTAATAAATATTGGTGTAGTCTAAATATTCTATGTTTTCAGTTTTTTCCTAGCATATTTTTTGTCTTATTTTGTTCGTATTGGAATTTGACAAATCTAATGGTTAGAATCCTTTTACGAAAGGTTTTATAATTTTAAGCTTATTCCTTGATGGTTTTGTTGGGTCCGGGAAATGCCCCTTTTTGGCCACCTTTATTACATCATTTTTCCCTGATTCCATTCTACTTTCATGAGCTATATCCATGTCTTTCCCAGATCAATCAATGATACTAACAGGTATAATTTGTTATTGCCTTATTTATTTCTATGCCTAAGATTGTGAAGATTCGAATCCTAAACTTTGGTTTATGCTAACACTTGTGAGTTTATTTAGTTCAAATCTAAAGCGCAGGTGTATCATCCCAGGAGCGCCAGCTGTTACTCTTCAAGCACCGGCTCCTCCTACTCCAAGCGACAACGCATCCTCCACGCAAGCTGTATCAGATCCCCATTGTAACAGATTCCATTGAAGCAAAGCCTAGCTGCGACAGACAGGTGGCGTTCCAGCTGCTGAGTCCGTTGATTCATTAACTATCAAAGCAACAACATCTTTCAGAATTAACAGCCCTGTTTAAGATGCTGTATCAGTTAGCTGTAACTCCGCAGCATGAAGATCATAGATCTTCATTGGTGCACGATTTTAGTGGATATGAAACTGTATTTCCTTTGTATAAATTCCAGAAGTCTCTCATAGCCTGGGGTTGGACAATCATTACTTGTGTAAGCTGTAACAGAGCACTGAGACTCACGATTTTCCATCAATAATATGAGAGCAGAGTTCTTCATTTCTGTGTCTTAATTTGCTGTGACTCTCACCATCTCTGTTAGAAGGCCAGGGCCCACCTTCTCACAGAGATAGCCGGTTTAAGTAGGTAGAGTAGTTTAGTTTTACTTCTGTTGTGTGGTGTGGAATGATTGCAGACATTATTGGTAGCTGTAACAGAGATTAGCTTTCCTTTCTGGTATTTTATAATTGCATCTCGAATAGCTGTAACAGAGTGGTGTGACAGTCGATTGTGTAGGATAATTTACTTAATTGCATGTGTGTTTTAATCAGCTGTGACAACCAAGCTCAATTCCAATTATCCTCTAGTTGTTTATGCTTTCTAGGATTTCCAGTAATTATCAGTTAGAGTTCAAGCTTGTGTTTTAATTCTGGTTGCTGTTGTATCTTCAATTGCATTTATAGATTAGACAATTAATGGAAGAATTACAGTAGCTATTGGATAGATCATTTTGGTAATGATTGAATGCTATAGTTTGATAATTATAGGATTTAACTTCTTGCAAAAGTAATCTAGTTTCATTTCATCATTAGATCATTAACTTGCTGGGTTGATTTCTGTAGGGAAGTTGCTTTATTTGGATTCTTAGATGTATGAATTAGATTAGTGTTCTTAAGGAATGAGTTGGCTGGACACATCGGTAGGATCATCATTTACATTCAGCAAATCAACTGCTTGATCTATTTATGCATAGATTGTGCTTATTGCCTTTGAAACAAAAGACATTCCTAGGTTTGACAATTTATATTGACCATTTTGTGTGTTAGCTTTAATTAACTGACATATAGGGTGACCAACATTTTGGCGCCATTGGCGGGGATGGTTATAGATAGACAGAGTTAGTAGTTGGTTTCATTTGATTTTATTTTAGTTCAATTTTTTACAGCATGCATGAATACAAGAAAAACAAATCGGGAACCCCTTTTGAATACTAACATTGCAGGTAGAAGAGGTCGAGGTCGTAATGCAGGTCAGGGAAGACACACATATATTGATGAGATAATTGCTAGAGCTGATTCTTCCACTAGAACATCGCGGAACTCTACAGGCAGGGGAAATTTTGTTCCTCCCAATCTTGAACATTTAGCATCCATAGTGGAGAATACAATGGGACCCTCAACTCCTATTGCAGAAAGTAAATCTTCTGAAGATAAGGGAAGTGCTGTAGGTGCACCAGATAGGTAATTGAAAATATACCGACTCTTGGAACACAGAAGGATGTACGTAACGTCTTGGGGCATGTTGGCTATTACAGAAGGTTCATAGAAATTTTTTCCAAACTAGCTTCTCCTTTGTTCACTCTGTTGATGAAGGATGCACAGTTTGTCTGGACTGATGCATGTCAAACAACGTTTACTGAGCTAAAGAAAAGGCTGTCTACAACACCCATCTTAAGAGGACCCAATTGGGCTCTGCCTTTTCATATTTCTTTAGATGCCTCAGACAATGCCATTGGATCAGTTTTGGGACAGCAGGAAGGTAATGCCCCTTATGCTATTTACTACGCTAGTAAAAATCTGTCTCCTACTGAACTGAATTATACTGTCACAGAAAAGAATTTCTTGCCATTGTTTATGCCATCAACAAATTTAGACATTATGTTACTGGATATTCTACTTTTGTGCACACTGATCATTCTGCCATCAAGTATTTAATGAATAAATAAATCACAAATGCTAGAGTTACTAGATGGCTGTTACTGTTATAGGAATTTGATATTACGATTATTGATAGACCAGGAAAGGAAAATGTTGTTGCAGGATTTTTTATCTCGACTTACTAACAGTGATGACAATTTACCAATCGAAGATTCCTTCCCTGACGAACATTTGTTTGCAGTATCAACTCATTCCCCATGGTATGCAGATATTGCTAACTTTTTGGCTGCAGGTAAGCTCCCAGCACATCTATCAAAAAGAGAGAAACGAAAGATCATACAACAGAGTGCTAGGTACTGCTGGATTGATGGCCATCTTTTCTACACCGAGCTTGATTTAGAAATCAGAAGATGTGTTAGAGAAGATGAGATCTTCAGCATTCTTAAAGCTTTCCATGATGAGCCCTGTAGGGGACATTTTGCTGACAAGAGGACAGGTCATAAAGTTTTGAGAATGGGCTATTTCTAGCCTACATTGTTCAGGGATGCGAAGAAGTATGTTCAGGCATGTGATAGTTGCCAAAGGATGGGCCAACCCAACAGATTAGATGAGATGCCTTTACAGCCATAGCTTGTGGTTGAACTGTTTGATAGGTGGGCTCTAGATTTTGTAGGGCCTATCAAATCTCCCTCAAAGTAGAAAGTTCACATCTTGGTTTGCACAGACTACATGACTAAATGGGTAGAAGCTGTAGCCTTGCTCAAGGCCAATGATCAGGCTGTGATTGATTTCCTGTATGAAGAGATTTTTACTCGGTCTGGAGTACCTAAGGAGATCATTACAAATGGTGGACCACAGTTTGTATCTCACAAGCTGGAAGCATTGTTGCAGAAATTTCATATTCAACACAGAATAACCTCACCATATCATCCACAGGCCAATGGGTAGGTGGAGAGCACGAACAAGGTTATTGAGGCTATTCTGACAAAAACAGTGAAGAGCCATTGTAAAGATTGGGCTGAAAGACTTCCAGAGGCACTGTGGGCCTATCGTACCACTTGGCGTAACACCACTGGTTTTTCCCCATATGAGCTAGTGTATGGCAAGAATGTTGTTTTTCCAATTGAATTTGAAATCAGAACTTTAAAAAAAACTGTTGAAGCAAATCTGGATTTATCAGAGGCACAGAGGAATCGACTGAATCAGCTCAATGAATTGGATGAGAAGCACATAGCTGCAGTGCATCATACAACTTTAATCCAACAAAAATGCTCTAGATGGCATGACAGATTTATAAAGAAAAGAGTCTTCTAGGAAGGAGACTGGGTCCTGTTGTATGATTCACGATTTAAGAGGGACTTTAAAGGCAAATTGCGCACCCGTTGGTTGGGACCCTATCAGATAGATCAGGTATTTGATAATGGAACAGTCCGATTGATCACCATTGATGAGAACAAAGTACCATTATTCGCAAATGGTCATCGACTGTGACTGTATCACAGGCCGATCTCAAGGGAGGATTTTATTTCACAAGTTGCAGATGATCCAGAGTATCAGTTAACGTTAGGGCAGGGGTTTTTAAACCCTGTGAATTCTTAAAAGTTGCAGTTTCCACACATATTTTTGTACATAAATAATTGGTTTTTCTTTCATTCTGTATTTTATCTATTTTAATTTTTTCTTGCACTTGATCGATTTGTTTTGAAGTACTGTGTGCAGGAACTTACTGGAGGAGCAGCAGCCGTGACTGGGCCAGATGACTGCAGACACCCCATATTTTTTCCTGATCTAATAAAGCTCTTTGAAGAAGATGGATAATTCGTGGTCTTTAACAGATAAAATTTGCTTTTACTACAGTCTGATGCAGCTGCGACTCCGCTATTTATGCTTATCTGCCAAATTCCGTAGCTGCAACTCCACCACATTTGCCCATTCTTCCAAATTCTGCAGCTGCGACTCCACTATCTCTGTTTACCTTTCAAATTTCATAGCTGTGACTCCGCTACATTTGCCATTCTGCCAAATTTCGTAGCTGCGACTCCGCCACATTTGCCCATTCTGCCAAATTCCGCAGCTGTGACTCCGCTATCTCTGTTTACCTTTCAAATTTCGTGGCTGCGACTCTGCTACATTTTCCATTCTGCCAAATTTTGTAGCTGCGACTCCGCCACTTTTGCTCATTCAACCAAATTCTGCAGCTACGACTCCGCTATTTTTGCTTATCTTTCTAAGTTGACAGCTGCTACTCCGCCATTTTCGATTTATTTTTTACTCCTTCTCAGTAGCTGAGACTCCGCTACCTTTGTCCATTCCGCTAAACATGGCATCTACGACTCCGCTATCCTTGATCGATTCTGCTAAATCTAGCAGCCGTGACTCCGTTCTTTTCCACTTCATCCTCACTCCTTCCGTACAGCTGCGACTCCACCATTTTCACTTATTCTGCTAAATTTCGCAGCTGATACTCCTCCAGTTTGTCTGCTCTTCGATCGATGCTGCCAATAATAGTTTGATCAGGTGTCTGTCTTAATCACCTGTTTCATCAGTCCAATCGCAGTCCTTCATGAAGAAAATCATTTAGATATCGTGGTACCTGTCAGTTCGCATGGCATGGCCACATCACTTCAGCACATGTGCGTTTATGCTTGTTTTAAAAATGGAGATGATAATGAAGGAGGGATATAATAGTTGGTGCACCATAATAATTACTTCGTGGCTGAACACATAAATGAAAGGTACGGTTCAGAACTTTTACATGATTTGGCAAGGAATTAAATATGGTAATAATAATTATATGTTGTCTTAAACCCTTGATTGAATGAACCTATAATGTTTAATTACTGGAGGGTATGTCAGAACCACGTCTGTATTTATTCCCTGACACCACACCCGAAAAGTACCAAAACACTCCAAATATGCCAATTTTCCATAACCGTCTTATCTTACTGGAATTTTATGCCTACGCCGACTTTCCTAAAATACCCTATTTTCGAACTCCAACTATCGCTTGCATGTTCGTATGCTGCATATCCTACGTCGAGACTGGTGACTGTTGTATTAGTTCTGAGTTTTGAGAAGAAATTAAGATGGGTAACCCGGTCCGACATGAGCCAGTACACACAGAAGTTGTGCGTGCTAATGCAGAAGTCCTTAATATTTTTACAGCAACAGGTTGGATGGAATATTTTGAACAATTGAATGGTTTCCATACAGAAACCGCATTGCAGTTTGCACTTAAATTGACTGATACTTACTCTGAGGTTAGAGGGCTGCGTGTGGATGTTACAGAAGAGATTATATCAAAGGTTACTAGTTTACCCCAGGTTGGGAAGAAATTATTTGGACGGAAGGTGCATAATGCAAATGCTGTTAGAGAATTCTTAGCAGTTGGGGAGCATGCTCGTCCAAAGATACATCTCCTGTGGAGGTAGGTACCAAACTGTTTCCTTCTGTGAACTCCCCCTACTTTCTCATTTACGCCATGGTAATTTGGTGAATATACCATTCTATCTACTCAAAGCCCTACAAACCATGGCTAGTTATGCAAAAACCGCCCAACACCCAGTTTCCTCTCTTACCAATCATGGCCTAATTAAATTACTGGTTTTAAGAGCCATTGTAAACCGTAATTTAACTTGGGAACAATTTTTGGCTGGAGATGCGCCAATTATACAACCTGTGTTGGAAATGGAGGGTGTTGGTGAAGGTAGTGAGGACCGGTGTTCCTCAAACCCATTTGGGGGGGAGGCTGGAACAATAGGAAACCAGGCCAATGACGAAGAGGAAGTAAACAAGGGAGAAGTGGCTGTAACAGAAAACCCTGTAGCTGAAGAAACTGTGATGGAAACTGTAACTGCAGAAGAAGTAACTCAAATAAAGGAAGCTGAAACTGGAGCAGCTATTGGAGTTGCGACAGTAGAAGTTGCAGTTGCAGAAGCAGGGATTCAAAAGGAAGGATATCGAATAGGGATAGTAGAAGAAGGCACTGTGGAAGTTTTGGAAGTTGAATCCTCTTCAGAAATAAGGGGTACTATTATTGAAGAAGAAAAGACTAAGGTAGGGACCCCTGTGTCAAAGAAACGAGGAGTAAGATCAGGAAACAAGATCTAGACACCTACTGCAACAAAGAAAAGGAAAATTAGAACTGTTAAATCACTAATAGCAGTAGGGATGGAGGAACACCCAGTGGGAATGGTGAGAAGAAGGACTCGATTAGCAGCAGCAAAAGAAGCAGTTGTGATAGAAAGAACAATAGAAGAAGTGGATACAATGGATGTAACTGGGGGTAATATTGAATCACCCCTAGCAGAGACAGCAGAAGTAGCAGAGACAGCGGGAGCAGTCAGAGAGAATAGGAAACCATCTTGGGTGGAGGAAATACCTGTGATAGGAATAGATTTAGAGATTCCCATTTTGAACCCTAAGTCATCTATTATTATGCAGGAACCTCCTAGAGAAGAACCCCAAATTGAATATCTCTTGTTTGAAAATGAACTATTAAAAGAAGAGGTGCAGATATTGCGAAATGAGTTGGAAAGATGGAAGGGATTAGTTGGAAAGCAGGCAGAAAATAATTTGGATACATTAGCAAATGGTGCAAATTTATTTGAAAAGTCATCTTTTGCATTTGAAAATGAGAAGTATGGAGAGACTGTTTGTCCTGAGTGTGGAGACATATTTGCTGCAGTAGGACACAGGGTTGTTGTGTTGGGGGATGTATCAAAGAAGCATGTACAGATAGAGGAGATTGAAGGAGTGCCAGAAATTGAATGGATGAGGGAAAATGAGCTAGGAATTAAAGAGATCCCTACTATGAGTTTAGTAGATGAAACAGTACAGTCCCAACCATCAGGAAGTACTGAACTTCTTCAGTCCCAACCATCAGGGGATACTGAACTTCTTCAGTCCCAATTATCAAGGGATATTGAGCTTCTTCAGGATCAGTCTCATCAGTCATAAAAACCTGATATAAACCAGACACAATCTCAGCAGCTCAAAGAAACTGAGGAACAGGGGACTGCTACATAAGAACCAGTACCCTTGAAAATGTTTAGTAAAGATGCAACTCAGATAGCAACAGTTGATATCAAGGACCAGGAGGAAAACACTGTTACACAAGAACCAGTGTTTCTAAATTCATTTGCTACAGTGGCAACACAAACTAAGATGGTTGAGATTGAAATAGAAAAGGGGGATGCTGCTACACAAGAACCAACAGTCCTAAGAATATTGACTGAGACTGTAACACAGACTGAGGAAGATGAGGAGAATATGGAAATAGAGTATGCTGTTACACAAGAACCAGCATCCCTAAAACCCATGGCTGAGATTGCACTACATGCACAGACCACTGCAACCCCACTAGAGGATGAAACGATCACAATACCAAAGCAAGATAAGGAAGTCATTCACTTGGATTCTGATGATGAAGAGGAGGTAGCAGACAAAAGAATTCAACGATTGGAGAAAAAGGTTTCCTGGTTAAATCTCGAATTGGATAAATGGCTCAAGTGGATCGAATAGTTCAGAACAGGTATGATCTCTCTTCAAGAGCATAGGAATGTCATTAAGGGACTAAGAGAAAAGTGGGCTGAGGAGTTATTCTTCCAGAAACTTCGGTGGGAGAAACTTCAAGAGAAACTGGAAGGATTGAAGAAACTTAAGTCCCTGCAACAAGAAAAAGAAAAGATGTACACTCTTTCCATAGAATTGTTAAGTTGCAGGGCTCCATCCCCTTCTTACCCTGTTTTTCTCCATGAGCAGACAACCTTATTCCAAATAAGAGCTCTCAAGGATGGGAGATCATTTGATTTGGCAACAACTACTCAGTTTTTGGAGACTTTCCTGAAGAGTGACTTTGAGGACCAACATTTGTTATGTGAATTATATTTACATGATAGGGCTTGCTACATTGACTTTCCATCTAATCCTTTACCTATTCTAGGGGATATTCAGCTGAGAGCGTTTTCCTCCTTTGTCATTAACCATGTGAGATGGAAAGATTCTTTCCAAACCATCCTTAGGAATGAGGAGAATTCTACTCTTTGGATTAGGGGGGAACCTCAGAATCCATCAGCATTTATGGAAAATCATGTTAAAACTCTTAGGGTTCCCCCAATTGCTCGATATTTTGAGAGACTGCCAGATAGACTCCTTACCACATGTGTCCCAATGATTCTCAATATGCAACAGGATGCCCTGGAAGGGAGTGAATACAGATGGCTGTACTCTTCCTCATATCTTAAGGAAATGGATCCATATCGCTTTGAAAATTTTAGGCAAGCTTTGACAAGGATTCCTAGGTATATGCGGTGCATGGAAAGGTGTGTGTCTTGGTGGCTTGGTTTGAGATTCAAATTCCCTCTCATTTGGTTGCCTATAAGCAATTCTTACAGAACCAGCTATGCTCTAACATTAGAAGAAGAAGAGCTGTGGTGGGGGCATTGGGTATCCTGCTATGTGTTTGTTCCTCGAGGGGAGGCACCAGAACTTGCTTACAACCTTACAAATCTCCACAGATTTCACTCAGACTCAGATTCAAATTAAGGGAGGTTGTTGCATGAGGACATGCAATCGGATAGTTGGGGGGAGATGTTGGGTCCAGGAAATGCCCCTTTTTGGCCACCTTTATTACATCATTTTGCCCTGATTCCATCCTACTTTCATGAGCTATATCCATGTCTTTCCTAGATCAATCAATGATACTGACAGGTATAATTTGTTATTGCCTTATTTATTTCTATGCCTAAGATTGTGAAGATTCAAATCCTGACCTTTGGTTTATGCTAACACTTGTGAGTTTATTTAGTTCAAATCTAAAGCACAGGTGTATCAGCCCAACAACGCCAGCTGTTACTCTTCAAGCACCGGCTCCTCCTACTCCAAGGGACAATGCATCCTCCATGCAAGCTGTATAAGATCCCCACTATAACAGATTCCATTGAAGCAAAGCCTAGTTGCGACAGACAGGTGGCATTCCAGCTGCTGAGTCCGTTGATTAATTAACTATCAAAGCAACAACATCTTTCAGAATTAACAACCCTGTTTAATATGCTGTATCAGTTAGCTGTAACTCCGCAGCATGAAGATCATAGATCTTCATTGTTGTGCGATTTTAGTGGATCTGAAACTGTATTTCCTTTGTATAAATTCTAGAAGGCTCTCGTAGCCTGGGGTTGGAAAATCATTACTTGTGTAAGTTGTAATAGAGCACTGAGACTCACAATTTTCCATCAATAATATGAGAGCAGAGTTCTTCATTTCTGTGTCTTAATTTGCTGTGACTCTCGACGTCTCTGTTAAAAGGCCAGGGTCCTCCTTCTCACAGAGATAGCCGGTTTAAGTAGGTAGAGTAGTTTAGTTTTACTTTTGTTGTGTGGTGTGGAATGATTGCAGACATTATTGGTAGCTGTAACAGAGATTAGATTTCCTTTCTGGTAGTTTATAATTGCATCTTGAATAGCTAGCTGTAAGAGAGTGGTGTGACAGTCGACTGTGTAGGATAATTTACTTAATTTCATGTGTGTTTTAATCAGCTGTGACAGCCAAGCTCAATTCCAATTATCCTCTAGTTGTTTATGCTTTCTAGGATTTCCAGTAATGATCAGTTAGAGTTCAAGCTTGTGTTTTAATTCTGGTTGCTGTTGTATCTTCAATTGCATTTATAGATTAGACAATTAATGGAAGAATTACAGTAGCTACTGGATAGTTCCTTTTGGTAAAGATTGAATGCTATAGTTTGATAATTATAGGATTTAACTTCTTGCAAAAGTAATCTAGTTTCATTTCATCATTAGATCATTAACTTGCTGGTTTGATTTCTGTAGGGAAGTTGCTTTATTTGGATTCTTAGATGTATGAATTAGATTAGTGTTCTTAAGGAATGAGTTGGTTGGCCACATCAGTAGGATCATCATTTACATTCAGCAAATCAACTACTTGATCTGTTTATGCATAGATTGTGCTTATTGCCTTTGAAATAAAAGACCTTCTTGGGTTTGACAATTTATGTTGACCATTCTGTGTGTTAGCTTTAATTAACTGACATATAGGGTGACCAACAGGTTTATTGTAATTTGTAACCGCATTTGACGGGAAAATAGCCTCATGATGTCAAATTCCATTCCTATTTGAATTTTTTTGGATAAATAGACTATCAAAACCTACACTAAAGTTGAAAGCTTAGAATAAATAGACTACTCCATTAAATACCAAAATCTTTTTGTTAAATGATTTTCTCACTACATCTTTCTAGTTAAAAAAACTTTATTTTTATTAAATATCTCTTTTTATATTTCAATATCTATAGATACCCCATACCCTACATCCCAATAACTCTCACATAATAAATTTATTTTCACAATTAAAAAAATCCTTTTAAACTAATTTCTTTTTTGTCTTTAATAAGTTTTAAAAAATTTATAATATTTCCTTTTGTAATCGTTAATTAATTTTAAAAAATGGTGGAATTCTTACCTATGTTCTATCAAAATTAAATTTAATATAGAATAAGATTGTTACTTGTTATTGAGCTAGAGCCTCTTTAGGCAAACTTAGAGCATACATTTTGGATATTCATGGATCACCTTGTCATATTTAAAAGTTATTAACTAATTTTGTTATTGATGTAAGAATCACAGTAATCATTGCCTAACATTGATTAGATTTAAAATTTTAATAAGTGTCAATTAGCCTTCTAAAAATAGTATATATCTTCTAAATAGGGTATATATCTATTAGTTATAGTCTCACAAATTTCGTGAATTACTCTTCTTAATAGGGTATTAATTTCAAAAATCCATGTTTTCTTTTTTAAATAAAAAAGTAACTTTTGGTTAATTAGTCAACTTTTATAAGAGTAATAACGTTCTAAAGTATTATGTTCATTTTAATTTTTTTATAGATATATTGTGGGACAAATTTGTTGTCAACCAACGACATATACTTGAAAATTTTAGGTATGGATAATGAGTGACCTGTGTTGACATCGGCTTTTTGATAGATGGTTATTCATCTTAGGGAAAAAAATTGTAGGCTCATAATCTACACACACTACACTATCCATGGACTATATTTTGAGTTTTTAAAGACTTGGGAACTATTTTTTATTATTTATTGAAACAATATATGTTCAGAAAATGGTGCATTATCGACACATGTTTTTGTCTTCGCATTTTCTTTCAAATGTGACTCTTATTGGAAAAACTAAAAGTACCATTTTGAAGAGGACGAGCCAATTATGATCTATGTGAAATTTCAAAATTTTTGGTGTTGTCTTTGTTATGATATTGAATTTATATTTTGGGTGATTTTGAGAGTAATAAAATTCCTAAGGGATAAGGTTTAGAAAAAAATATATTAATAAATAGAAATTCAAATCGAATTGAAACAATTATTATATCATTGGAAACTAGATTCAGAGATGAATTCATTGCTACCAAGTCACACAAATAATATTTATAATTTGCAGGGGTTCGGGCTTGCCGAAGTTGCAGGTTCCAAAAAGATGCCATATATTTTCGTAGGTTTGTTGGCCATAAATTCTCGGCCGAAACAATATCTTCCAAATTTTAGGCCGAGAGTTTAGTTCAAACTCTCATCCGAGAGTTTTTTTAAAAATACGGCGCGGTGATTGGTTCAAACTCTCGGCCTAGAGTTTTATTAAACTCTCGGCTGAGAGATTGAACTCTCACAAACTCTCGGCCTAAATTTTTTTAAACTCTCGTCCTAGAGTTTGAGGTTGAATTTTTCTCGCGTGATCATCCGCCCGCACTAGTGTTTTTTCACTCAGTTTGTCATAAAATTGTTTCCCAGGTTCGCGTTTTCACCCATAAATTTTCAGATTGCATGGACTCCCCAAGAACATTGTGAGTGATAGAGATAGCAAATTTATGAGTGCCTTTTGGAAATAAATTTTTAGATTGGTTGGAAATCAAATGAATCCAAGCACAAGCTATCACCCTCAAACTGATGGCCAAACAGAGAGAGTGAATCAATGGTTGGAAGGGTACTCGAGGAATTATTTTGGTGACTAGCAAAAAACATGGGTGAAATAGCTACATCTGGGTGAGTTTTGCTACAACACTACTTTCTATATGTCCATTGGTATGTCTCCTTTTAAAGCACTATATGGTTATGAAGCAATTACATTTGTTGAGAAAATATTTGGTGATAGTAGATCCCCAAAGGCTAATATTGGGTGGAAGAAAGTCAAGATATTTTGAAACTCCTAAAAGACAACTTGCAGGTTGCCCAAAATCAACAGAAACAGTATGTAGATCAACATAGAGTGGAAATAAATTTTCAAGTAAATGATTTGGTCTATTTGAGGCTACAACCATATAAACAAACATCTTTGAAGACGAAAGGGTCAGAAAATCTCAAACCAAGATACTATGGTCCTTACAAGATATTTCAAAAAGTTGGGGAGGTTTCTTATGAGTTGGAGCTTCCGGAAGGGAGAAAAATTCACAATGTATTCCATGTTTCATGCCTTAAGAAGGCCATTGGTTAGAAAATATCTGTTTCAGAAACCCTCCCTCCATTAGATGATGAAGGACAACTTAAACTTATTCCAGAAAATTTTTTGAAGACAAGAGAAAGAAAATTGAGGAGCATAACCATAAGGGAGTACTTGGTACAATGGAAAGATTTTCCAAGTGAGGATGCCACATGGGAGGAAGAATTTTTTTTGCAGAATCCTAATTTAGAATTACTTGAGGGAAATCAATCTTGGGTGGGGAGGATTGTAATGTCTCCACTCAAATAAATTCCAAAAGGAGAAAATTCCTGCAATCTACTAGTTTCCTAGGTTGGGTGGAGACATTATATTTGGAATAAGGAGACTAATAAACCCCAAATGGAATTTAGCATTTTCATAAAGATATTTATGTGGGGATAAATAAATATTTATGATGAGAAAATAAGATGGCACTTGGTCATGGAGACACATTGTTGGTGTAAGACCCCCAAAAAGCTAGATTCCCCATGCCACATGGCATTCAACTCTCACCCATTCGAATCCAAGTTGGACACCACTATTATTGGGGTAGTTGGAAGTTCATATTACTTGGAATGACTCAATGAGGTCGACTTGTAGAGGAAGAGTAACTCCCATGGGAGAGGAAGCATTTTGGAGCTAGTGGGACACTTGGGCTAGATTCCCTAGCTTCTATGACACCAATGATGAAGATGCCTATGACACTTATGACAAAATCAGACCTTATGGATGAAATCTGACATATATGACATGTCAGGGCTAAAAATATCGTCCAAGAGGGTGCACAAAGGAGTTAGGGCAGCCAAACAGACACCTATTCGAATTTGGTGGAGGAGGAGGCTAGAATTGGAGGGACAAGTGGCACACATTGGAATTTCTTCCCAACTTGAGTTGGAATGAAGCTCTTGGAAGTAATTTGACCCATGGAGGACCTTAGAAGTTTATAAAAGACAATAATAAAGAAGGATGATGGCTTTTTATCATTTTACATTTTGCATTTGGAGAGAAGAGCTAGTAGAGAGCTACTCTACTTTCCTTAGCACCAATTTCGAGGGTGAAAGATTCCCATCCTAATTGGAAATTGGAGAGGCCACTTAGGCCTTCCATTTGGAGCTGCAATGGAGTCTTTAGTTATAGGTTGAAGCTACAAGAAATATCATGGTTCATTCAGCTACAACTCATTCTTGCATCTCTTTCACATTTTATTGCATATTTGGGCTCCTGGAGAAATTGCGCCCTTGGTGAGATGTTGCTCTCTTTGTGAGAGTCCAAGAATATCCATTTATTTGTATTTTGATATATATACTCTGTATTTACTGCTCATAAGACTCTAAGGTCGACATACCAAATGAAGTTATGTAAAAATACCAAACACTGCATAAATGATGTCATTTTCCCTAGATCTTGTTGTTGGAGTTTGAAGAGACATTATTTCGAGTTATATCAGTTATTATCTATGATTTTGTTGATGTATGGAGTGTTATTAAATTTATGAAAAATTTTCATTAACAGTGCACAATTCCTTGGCACCTAAAATTCGAATTTCATAACACATGGTAAAAATTACTAGCTTTGCCCCCTCTGTGAAATCTTGCATATAAACATATGATTTAAATGAGTTTAAGAAGGCCATAAGAACTAATTAAGGATACATTGGGGAGATAATTAAAGCCACTGATCAGTTCCATACCTTTGTTCAGAAATTTGGAAGGGTTTAACAACATTTGGGAAGTCATCTTTGTCCACTACCCTTGGGGGTTTTGAAGCTCGAAATTACTAGTAACTTTCCCTACTTTGTCCAGATTGTAAATGAATGTTGCAAAAGTGTTTTAAGGGTTGTTAAGCATCCATCAACCTCATTTATATGTATTAATACCTTTCAAATACCTTCAGACCCAATTTGGAAGCATTTGGATTCATTTGGAAGCAGTAGTGTCAATACTAGTCTAAGGGTCGAATTGGTTAAAAATTGTAATTTTTCCTAGTTTGTGCAATTTTTCTAAAATGGACACTACATACTTGGGGGATCCACCCTCGAATCCTATGAGATATGAGGCTCACAACCCCCCCTCGTGGTCCTATTTGAGAGTTCTACAGGAAGGATATTAGAGATATGGATATTGGCTTCATCTTGTAACACCTTTGGAATATATCAGAAGAGATAAAATTCCCTTTTGAGTTGTTGTTGTGATACGGTTGGATGAGAAGATTATTGACAAGTTTAGGAACTCTGAGGGCTAGCCAGGAGATATTAATCTTAATACAAGAGTGAAGCAATATTGTCCCTTGTCCCCTACCTTTTTGAACATACATTGATAAGCCAGAGGGTTGTTTGGAAGATGTAGGTTGTTCCGGCACAACTTTGATTGGCATAGTCATCATCATTATTCTTTATGCTGATGATATTGTTCTTGTGTCAATGAGTACCTATATATCGACAAACAACTAAAAGTTCTCAAATATTTTTGCTATAGTATGGGTATGATCAAGTTAACATTGATTTTTTTTTTATGATAATCAAATCCCAAAATATCACTTATGTTAATTTCATGTATGACAACAACAACTTGGATGAAGTGAATTCATATAAATTTCTCCGAATTGATCTTCATCACAAGCTTAACTAGATTTATAGAACTAAAAATTTTATTAATGGAGGGTGGAAAAATTATTATGGACTTGAAAACACTTGTAAATCAATAGATCTTAGTCTTTGAGATAAGAAGAAAATCATCTTTGAGACTCTCATCATTTCTATTATCTTATATGGATGCGAAGTTTGGGGTTGCATCATCTCTAGATAATCGTGGAGAAGGATAGAGAAAATCCAAAAGTGCTTCCTAACATATAATCTTAAAATTAAAGGAAATACACCATGTATCCTATCCTCCTCATAGAAGCGAGTCTTTGCCCCATTGAGAGCACGACTATGACTAAGTACCTATTGTACAAGAACACAATATAAAACATGTGAGAAAAGAGGCTTCCTACGATTGCTTCATACTCTAGTCAAAACAATCTATGGCTTTTAAGCAAGGTTGGAATAAAGATGCCATATCGAGGAAGAGGTCACTCTGGAGAATAGTGATAAAATTAAAATTATTATCATATAAATTTAAGAAGAAATTGTAGTGGGATAACTAATTAACAAATAATAGAAAATTAAGTTGTTATAAGGAGGTGATCAAATCCCAATCTAAAATTAACAAATAAGAGAAAATTAAGTTGTTATAAGGAGGTGATCAATGCCAATCTAAAGGATCAAAAGTATCTCCATGTTTTAATTACCATAAAGAAGAATATCAACGTTGCTCAAATAAGAAAAAAAACTAACGAGCTCCATAGTGAAACAAACATTGAACAATTCTTAAAACATATTCGGATGAAAGCATTTGTAATCTTTGTGAGATCTCAGGGGTCGCCTGCCCTTCGAGCCTTGTCACAACAGGCCAATGAGCAACCCTACCCTCCGTCGGTTTTGAACCTGTGACCTCCTCGGAGATAACACATGTTCTTAACCATTAGGCACCATTAGGCCCACTCAGTGCTCGTTGATCTTAATGAATGTTATCATCATCATCATCATTATTAAGTAAATTAATTTGTAAATAAATTTAATTTGATTTTTATTAAAATGCTTTCTCAAATTTAATATATTTTGATTTTTGTTAAAATATTTATAGAAAACACTTATCCTAAGTGAGTACACATGACAAAAAAATGGAGTAGGCTATTTTTTCTAGTTTTTGTAATGGGTTTTGGCCGGAATCCCATAATTTTTTTTGGTAAAATCTAAATTTCTACATGTTTAAATTGTAATTTTGAATTCATAAATAGATTCAACACACTCAAATACCCCGTAACACTCAAATTATACAATTTCAATAACTAATATATGTGATTCTAAAATTTTTTATATTACCAATAACTAATACACTTCACGAGATAACGAAGCAACTCAGCATTTTTTAATCTTACTCCATTGTTATTTAATACACGGAAAATCCAAACCCACAGCAAAACACATAAAACAGAAAACACTTCTCTCAAAGCTAGTGCATTTCACGACGAAGGAAATCACAGTGTTTTCGATAGCCGGAGAATGTTTAAATTTGAAATCCAAACCCGTTACAGCAATTTTATTAAACGTATTGAAAAAAATATCCAACTTTGATGTCGGATTGATTCGATTTTTTCATGGACAAATCGCCTCGTAACAAACAATTTACTCATTAAATTCCGTTCCTGCCATATTCCATCCCTGCCGTGATGCTTTTTGAGATATGAATGGCTACGCACTTAACGAGGATAACATCAGACAAAAGTGTAAATCGTTTAGCTTACTCAAATACCAATAATTGGTGTAAGTAACGAGAATAACAAATCAAAATTTTCAATTTTCGATAACCAAAAAATGTTTAAATTAAAGAATAGGTGACGCAGGAAGGATGCTATAACAGTAGGATTCAGTGTGCTAAGTACTAGACCAGCGAAGCATTTGCGTTCTACACCGCGATCAGTACGTATCTTTCATGGTTCCAAAATCACTCTATACTATTCTCGGCTGCAATGTCACGGCATCTGCAACTATTTATTCCTTTCCATGTAATTAATTGAGAATTCATCAAAACCTTAATTTTGGAATACAGGAAAAAGCTCGTTGCAGAAGGCCAGTAGGCCAATTTGGCCTTGCTGAACCCTCACATATTAAAGCTTTTGACTCCTTCATCACCTTTAAAAATGAAGAAGGTATATGTAATATTGTCTATAATCTACGTGTCTTTCTGTTTTGTTGTGTTAGTGATTTGAAGATTCTAAATCAAGCACTCCATTAACCATTATTTTGGCATGCAGATACTGGTGTTGAAATTGCATATGGAGGACGAGAGAAGCAAGAGAAGAGCTATGAAGGCTGTTGCTGCGGCTGGAGGCATGAATCTTTATTGCCATTATTGCCATTATTGCATATACTAAAATATTTTCTGTCCATTTCTTATCTGTTTGTTGCTCTGTATTGGTTTACTAATAATGCGATTGTTCTATTTTCAGTGGACTCTATTGCATTGGACATGAAGGAGGGAAAGATAACTGCGGTGGGAGAAGCAGATCCTGTGTTTATCGCAACGAAACTAAGAAAATTGGGGTACAAAACAGAGTTGGTGAGCCTGGGTCCTGCCGAGGAACAAAAAAATGATGCTGAGGAAGAGGATCAGAAGAAAGAAAAGACTGTAGAGCCAGCAGCTCCAAGGACAGTTGTGTGATGTGAAACCATGTGGCTACGGTCCTTGTGATTAGGGATACTCGTACACTATTGTGGGAGAGGAGTATCGCCTTTCCTGCATTATATTGTCATAATAATAATAATCACTACTTCAACCCTAATCATACAAATTCTGGTTATAAATCATATATATGGATTTCAAAGAGCTGTTATGATATAAACAGTACAAATGTGTGCAATTGATGTGATTGGGATCGGAGCACTGTTTTATAGCTCTTTTCAATTTCGATCAGAACTTAATTTGTACATTTGTTTGACACCCTCCACTTTCTGTTTTCCATAAGATCAGAGATTTTTATATCGTTTTCCATGAATTCCAATATATTCATACTTTCAATTTTTGTGGGATTTCACATCTACATAACTGTATTCATAATTGTAATTATATGCTATAGTTTATATAGGTTCTTCATTTATTGAAATTACGTTGGAAACTATGTTATAATAGGTATGTTATAAACATTGTCGTGATAGAAGTCGAGTTTCGATTCATGCTGGGAGGTGCCGCGGGTTTAAGCTCCTTCGGAAAACTACACTCTAAAAAAAGTATGATTACGGTGACTGTACCAATCTTTGAGATCCTGTACTTTCCGCGGTTTGGAGAGGTTCCCTGGTCTAGTTAAAAAAAAAAGGTATTAGAAAATATTTTTAATTTTATTAACTACTAATAAATATTGGTGTAGTCTAAATATTCTATGTTTTCAATTCTTTCCTAGCATATTTTCTGTCTTATTTTGTTCGTATTTGAATTTGACAAAATTGAGAGTTAGAAACCTTTTACGAAAGGTTTTGTAATTTTAAGCTTATTCCTTGATGGTTTATTGTAATTTGTAACCGCATTTGGCGGTTGCCCGTCAAATTCCATCCCTATTCGATTTTTTTTGGATAAATAGACTACCAAAATCTACAGTAAAGTTGAAAACTTAAAATAAATAGACTACTCCGTTAAATACCAAAATCTTTTTGTTAAATTATTTTCTCACTACATCTTTCTAGTTAAAAAAAAATTATTTATATTAAATATCTCTTTGTATATTTCAATACCTATAAATACCCCATACCCTACATCCCAATAACTCTCACATAATAAATTTATTTTCACAATTAAAAAAACCTTTTAAACTATATATATATATTTATCTTTAATAAGTTTTACAAAATTTCTAATATATTTTCTTTTAATCTTTAATTAATTTTAAAAATTGTGGAATTCTTACCTATGTTCTATCAAAATCCATTTTAACATAGAATAAGATTGTTAATTGTTATTGAGCTAGAGCCTCTTTAGGCAAACTTAGAGCATACATTTTGGATATTCATGGATCACCTTGTCATATTTAAAAGTTATTATCTATTTTTTTCATTGTTGGAAGAATCACACTAATCATTGCCTAGCATAATAGTATATATCTTCTAAATAAGGTATATATCTATTAGTTATCGTCTCAAAAATTTCGTGAATTACTCTTCTTAATAGGGTATTAATTTAAAAAATCCACGTTTACTTTTCTAAATAAAAAAGTAACTTTGGTTAATTAGTTATCTTTCCATCAGAGTAATAACGTTCTAAAGTATAGATATTCTCTTTCTCTAAACACACTAGAACGAGTATATGTCCATCTTAATTTTAATGGCTCTATCAAGTTATTAGAGAAATAAAATCCCTTGAGGTGTAAACTATTTTACTTCACAGTTCATTAATTAGTGCAACTTTGACCTATTTGTAAGATATCCATATTGGAATAGTTGGTGCATGGATGATAATAATGTACTTTTAAGTTAATAATAGAACAATGAGTTAGATATTAGGTAAATTGCTAGGTAGAATTAGGTAAAGGAAAGATATATGCATTGCTTAAACCCAAAAGTATTTATGAACTATTAACTTTTAAGGATTGCACCTCAAGGATTTGATGATTGATAGAGCAAGAGTTAAGATGGATCTATACCGATTAACTAATACTACATATAATTTAATATATTTCCTATTATAATCATCTAGGCATCAACTATTCCAATTTGAAATAATAATACACAAACTCTATAAATATGAAAACCTTTCATAAGTTTAGGACTCTAAAATAGTTATCCTTAATATTTATGCCATAGTTATAATATAAAGTTTCATTCTATAGATAATATTAATTAATACAATTATATTTAATTATCATATAATTATTTATGATAATATTTGTTTAATATTTTAGTTTCTTTTATCAATAGATAAAGAACTTCACAAATTTGTCAATAGAATTTGAAATTGAAATGTTAACTTTAATTTGTTTTATAATTTTTTGTATATTTTTTTTTTGAAAATAACAATGTAAAGGAAAATAATATTAATGATATTGATACAGTTTTGGACAAACATTTCTTATAATGTGTTGATTTTATATTAATTGTCTTTTAAAGAGTTCTTTAAAACTTGTATTGTCAAATTAATTTGAGATTTAAGTTTATGTGGAAGGAGTTTGAAGTAACAAGATTATTATGAGGATCGAAATTTTCTAGGCATGGTGAATCAAACAAAATTTTTTATAGTAGAAATTTCAAGTATGTAAAATATTACTATTGATTTTATTATCCTATTGAGATTTCAATTAGATTTAGAAAAAAATAAAATTCATAGTTATCTTCAATATTGCAATCCTTATTTTTTCACTGTTTCTTTTCGTTTTATGTGGTTGCAAAATTTTACATTAGGGTTAAAATCCCTCTGTCTGCCGAATCCTTTAGATCCTGCAGAGCTGCAGTTTTCAGTTCCCTATGGTCGTGCTGCACAACTTCTTCCTGTGGTGACATCTGTCATGATCCCAACCACCTTCATAACTGCTCATAACGTCCTCAACAACCTCCAAGGGCTTCTAAGTACTTCGCCTTGGATTCTGCACTTCTTTGAATATGCTACAGTTGTCGGCCCCATCACCTTCCTCGACCATATGGCACTTCGTCATCCCTTCGAATTTACTTGTCGGCTTCACTTAATTGCCACGGATGTTAGTCCGCCCCGTCCTCCACGCTTGGCTTTGGACGCAATCCGTCCGTGTCATTGTTTGACAAATCGTCGACACCCATCCTCTTTCGCATCTCCTCCCTGTCGTCTGTCGACGTCATACTTGTCGACTATCGATTTTCTCCTCCCGTCGACCGCACTTCGACAGATTCTAGTCGACTACTTGGATTCAACATCCAGTCTACCTTCGCACTAGTGGTTTTCAGCAATTCCCCTAGTCGACTTCTCTTGTCGATCAACTTTAATTGTTTTTCCTAGGCCCCGATGCTTCTACATCAGACTCCCCAGGTGAAAAAGAACTCGACTATTACGTCAGTCTCCTGTATTCTTCTTCGGAAATCCATGTCGCCTCCTGCAACTCATAGTCCTTCCAATGAACTAGATATTCTTTCTTTCGCGAACTTCACGTCCACCTGACTTCGCGTTCCTCTAATACTTAGGCTATTTCCTCTTGGTCGTGTCGACTTGAAATTTGTACTGTCCCGTTGATGTTCGACACTTCCACGCTACTGCTGGATGAACCTTCTTCAAACTTATACAGATTTGAGACATTGAACGTAGGTGATATGCTCAAGTCCTTCGATAGCTCCAACACATAAGCATTGTCTGAAATCTTCTTCAGAATCTTACATGGCCCAATCTTATTTAGCTTTAGCTTGTTATATGTTCCTATCGGAAATATCTCCTTACACAAATGTGCATAGACTAACTCTCCTTTGTTGAACAACTCTAGCCTCTTCTTTTTGTCGGCTCTCAGTTGTATGCTGCATTGCTCTTTTCAATGTGCTTGCACACATCTTAATGCACTTCTTTCATATGCTCCGCAAATGTTTCTGCATCCGCAGTTTTTCTGATCCCTGTCGGTATCTCGACCAAATCCACCACTCCATGTGGGATTCATCCTTGAACAATATGGAATGGGCTCATACCTGTCGATCGATTCACAGAATTGTTGTATGCGAACTCTGCTTGCGCCAACACATTCTCCCACTACTTGGGTGTGTCAACCGTCAAACATCTCAGAAGGTTTCCCAAACTTTTGTTTACCACCTCGGTCTGTCCATCTGTCTGCGGATGATATGCCGAGCTAAAATGCAACTTCGTGTCCAGTTTGTTCCATTGGGTTCTCCAGAAATGCCCCATAAACTTGGTATCTTTGTTTGACATTATACTCTTCGGAAACCTATGCAATCTAACTATCTCCTTGAAGAATAGTACAACAATGCTCATGGCATCACTTGTCTTCCGACACGGAATAAAGTGTTCCATCTTCAAAAATATGTCAACTACAACAAATATTGAGTCGTTACCTTGCTGCATCTTCGGCAATCCTAGCACAAAATCCATGCTCAGGTGCTGCCATGGGGTATTTAGCACTGATAATGGTGCACACAAACCCGTATTCTGACTTCTTCCCTTTTCCAACTGGCGAATCCATCACAGTCGTACCCACTTTCCAACATATGTCATCATTCCTAGCCAATAATACTTCTCTTCGACCAATGCCTTGGTCTTGTCGATGCCAAAATGACTTGCTAATCCATCACTATGCAGCTCTTGGATTATGTTCTCCCTTACATATGCTCTGGGAATACACAACTGTTGTCCTTTGAATAGGTATCCCTCTTGGATGAAATATTCCAAGTATGGAGTTCTGTCGACACTTCATGGTTCGCGACTCGCCTTCCATGCTTTCGCAAAATCCATGTTAGTCTCATACTTTGTCCTCACAGACTCTATTCTTGTTTCCTGAACTGTCGCCGTGTTCAACAATGCAACTCTTCGACTCAGTGTGTAGGCAACCTTATTCGACTTGCCTGACTTATGTCGCAACATGAAGCTATATCCCTACAAGAATTAAACCCACTTCATGTTCCTCGGATTCAACTTCCACTGAGTATTCAGGTACCTTAGTGCTTGGTGATCTGTGTACAACACAAATTCCTTGGGAAACAAATAATTCCTCCAGTTCTTCAATGCTTGGACAATAGCATAGAAATTATGGTCGTAGATTGAATATTTTCGCTTCGCTTCATCCAAAATCTCGCTGAAGAATGAAATTGGTCATTCCTCCTGGCTCAACACTGCTCCAATTGTCATTCCACTCGCGTCATAATCGAATTGGAAAAAATTGTCTAAATCTGGGAGTGCTAACACCAGGTTCTTAGTCACCTTCTACTTCAACTTGTCAAAAGCTTTCTGGGCAGCATCTGTCCACTTAAGGTCTCCTTTCTTCATGCACTCCGTTAGTGGTGCACATATCCGACTGAATCCTCTAATGAACTTCCTATTGAAACTAGCAATTCCATGGAAAATTCGCAGTCCTGTCATTCTTGTTGGTTCTGGCCACTCCAATATTTCCTTCACCTTCTATGGGTCCATCACTAACCCTTTACCCGATATTACAAATCCCAAGTACACCAATTCTTCCTTCATGAACAAAAAATTTTGCAGGTTCACCATTAGCTTCTCTTCCTGCAACTTCTACAACACTTTTTGAATGCGTTCCAAGTGTTCGACCTTGGTTCGACTAGATATCAGAATGTCGTCTATGTACACTACGACGAACTTTCCCAAGAATGGTTTCAGTACTTCATTCATCAACCTCATGAATGTACTGCGTGCATTATTCAATTTGAATGGCATAACTAACCACTCATACAGTCCTTCCTTCGTCTTGAAGGTTATTTTCCATTCATCACCCTCTTTGAACCTGATATGGCGATAGCCACTTTTCAGGCCAATCTTGGTGAAGTATCTCGCCCCACTCAAGCAATCCATCAACTCATCCATTCTCGACAATGGAAACCGGTACTTGATCGTGATCTTATTGATGGCTCTGGAGTTTGTACACATCCTCCATTCTCCACCCTTCTTCAGTGATAGTACAGTTGGTACCGCACACAGGCTCAGACTCTCTCTGATCAATCCTCTGTCCAAAACTCCTGGACTTTTCTATTGAGTTCTTGACCCTTTGTTGGATTCATTCTATGTGGTGCCTTGTTTGGAAAACTCGATCTTGGAATCAAGTCCATCTAATGGGATAGGCTTCTCATTGGTGACAATCCCATCAACACCTCATCGACTACTATGCTCCAAAACTCGTCGAGCATCTCTTCGACTTCGAATGGAATCCTCTCCATTGTTGACCTCTCAACACATGGTCCTTTCGGAATGATGGAGAAACATCCTGACTGTTTCTCCTTCTTTGCGAGGAATTCCTTCGGTGAGGACATCAACCGCTCGCATCTCCCAATAGTTTCTCTCACCCTGCTTGCAGTCGGATTGGTCCTCCCACTTCGGCTTCAACATCCTTTGCATGCAATTTTTCCACACTGTGACTGTGTTGGCTCAACCATCATAGATCATATTTCGATCATATTTCCATGGTATCCCTAACAACAGACGCATGCGTCCACTAGGATTACATCGCACAGTACACTGTCTTCAAGCTTCTCAACCTTGAAGTTAATCAGGCACTGTCTGGTTACCTTCACATGGTGACCCTTCTGTAACCATGATATCTTGTATGGATTTGGGTGTTCTCGACATCTCAAACCCAATTTGTCGATGAGCTCTGTCGACACAAGATTCTTTGTACTGCCACCATCGACTATGGTCTTGCAATACATATCGCCTATCAACACTCTAGTCCGAAAGATATCCTTTCACTATGCCGGCTCCTTCTCATCGTGTCGGTCGTCCTGAACCAATGTTCTCCTGGACGTCATGTTTCGACCTTTTCTTTGACCATCCTCACCACTATCAGATGTTGAATCCATCCTCTCATCGACTTTCTCATCTCGTCGACTTCTGGGTTTCGGCTCGTCTTCCATGTGTAGATTCTCCGAGCATTCGTAGGATTTTTGTCCCACACCTCGACACTTGTAATAGACTACAGCTGGTATGTCAGCTCCTTTCTTTTTTGTCAGACCAGTTTGACCATATGCACCCCGACCGCGGGTCTCTCTACCATCTCGTCAGTTTCTTTGTGTTCCCTCTTTGTTCACTGTCCCTTTTGCAATCGGTTATCTTCGACGGCTTCTCTCCTGGTTCCGCTACTTTGTCTCTTCGTGGAAACAGTCATCACACCTCGACTAGTCATCCTCCCTCTGGTCGATGCGGCTTTCCTCTACAGTTTCTCTTCTACCTTTAGAGCTAAATGGTAGGCTTTACCGACTGCTCTGAACCTCGACAGGCTCAACTCATTCTGTATGGCATACTTTAAACCATTTACATATCTCGTGACAGCTTCTTCTCCTTTGTCATTTTGACCCAACTGAATCGATAGTCTGTAGAATTCTTCCATGTACTCTTTCACGGTCATCTCTTTCTGTCGAAAGTTTTGCAACTTCTGGAACAAGGAAATCACATAGTCACTAGGAAAGAACTTCCCCTTCAGATTGGAAACCATCATGTCCCAAGACTTGATTTTATCCTTTCATTTCTTGACTCTACAAGCCTGTACATTATCCCACCACAATGAGGCATGACCCTTCAACCTCAGACATGCAATCTTAACCTGTTTAGGATCCTCTATCTGCTCTATGTCGAAGTATTTCTCCATCTCTCTGAACCAGTCTATCAAGTCTTCTGAACCCAGACTTCCTGAGTAGGTAGTTACATCCATCTTTGTTCTACCTCTTATCTTTGACAGTAGCTTGATCAGTTCATCTTCTGGTTCTTTCTCAACAGCTTCTCGTGCTTCCACTTCCTCAACTTCCTCATCGTTGTGGGCAAATGCATCAGGAATACAACCACATCCTTGGATCTCTTTGATCGCTGTGACTTCACTTGTCAAGCTCCACATTGTTCGCATGCACTCGTCGAACATTTCACGATCAACTATGACTGTTGCGCCACACGCTCTTCATCCTACACCTCGTACATTAACGCCTCTGTGAGCCATTTTCAATCTCAGCTGAAATCTTCACTCATTCAATCTCAACCGGACTTCACAACTATGCACAACTCTACCCAATCGCAGTTGGAGTTGTTCACGCACTCGCAGACTCTTTCGGCTCTCCCGATTCAACTGCTCAACACTGGATTCTTTCCACCTCTGATACCAACTTGTGCAAGGCAGGTTTGTCGGACCCTCTTGCTTAACAATGACACACAACAACACAGGGGTTCTCACATAGACTGGATGTGAACTGAATTCCAGAAGCTGGTTTCTATTAAATTGAATCAAATTACAATGTGAAATATAAAGCAATCTATGAAACTAGTTAGCCTTAGCCTATTACAATATATAGAATGAAAATATGCCTCTCTTAGTTTATTCTCGGTTGTGTGTGATCCTTCGATCCTCTTATCATCGATCCCCCCTCTGTTCTGTTCCTCCGCACTGCTCTTCTACTATGCTCTACTGCTTCTCTTTGCGAGGCTCACTCTGTTCCCTGAGACACTCTTCCTCTGTCCTCCGAATCCTCTAGATCCTGCCGACCTGCAGTTGTCAGCGCCCTCTGGTCGTGATGCACAGCCTCTTCCTGTGGTGACATCCATCATGATCCCAACCACCTTCATAACTGCTCATAACTTCCTCAACAACCTCCAACAGATGCTATTCCTAAATGAAATCACAGAGTTTTAGATAGCTAGAAAATCCTTATATTGAGGTAATTACCAACTTCACGAGATAACGAAGCAACTCAGCATTTTTTAATCTTATTCCATTGTTATTTAATACACGGAAAATCCAAACCCACCGCAAAGCACATAAAACAGAAAACACTTATTTCAAAGCTAATGCATTTCACGATGAAGGAAATCACAGTGTTTTCGATAGCAGGAGAATGTTTAAATTGATATATGAACTTAATGGACTTATGAGCAGGGTTGAAATTTGAAATATTATTTGAAATCCAACCCGGTTACAGCAATTTTGTTAAACGTATTGAAGAAAATATCCAACTTTGATGCCGGATTGTTCGGATTTTTTCATGGACAAATCGCCTCGTAACAAACAATTTACTCATTAAATTCCGTTCTTGCCATATTCAATCCCTGCAGTGATGTTTTCTGAGATATGAATGGCTATGCACTTAACGAGGATACCATAACAGTTTGTCCAGACCAGTTTCGATAACCAAAAAATGTTTAAATTAAAGAAAAGGGAACGGAGGAAGGATGCTATAACAGTAGTATTCAGTGAGCTAAGTGCTAGACCAGCGAAGCATTTGCGTTCTACAGCGCGATCAGTGCGTATCTTTCATGGTTCCAAAATCACTCTATACTATTCTCGGCTGCAATGTCAGGGCATATGCAACTATTTATTCCTTTCCATGTAATCAATTGAGAATTCATCACAACCTTAGTTTTGGAATACAGGAAAAAGCATAGTTGCAGAAGGCCCAGTAGGCCAATTTGGTCTTGCTGATCCCTCACATATTAAAGCTTTTGACTCCTTCATCACCTTTAAAAATGAAGAAGGTATATATAATATTGTCTATAATCTCAGTGTCTTTCTGTTTTGTTGTGTTAGTGATTTGAAGATTCTAAATCAAGCACTCCATTAACCATTATTTTGGCATGCAGATAATGGTGTTGAAATTGCATATGGAGGACGAGAGAAGCAAAAGAAGAGCCATGAAGGTTGTTGCTGCGGCTGGAGGCATGAATCTTTATTGCCATTATTGCATATACCAAAATATTTCCTGTCCATTTCTTATATGCTTGTTGCTGTGTATTGGTTTACTAATGCTGCTTTTATTCTATTTTCAGTGGACTCTATTGCATTGGACATGAAGGAGGGAAAGATAACTGCGGTGGGAGAAGCAGATCCTGTGTGTATCGCAACGAAACTAAGAAAATTGGGGTACAAAACAGAGTTGCTGAGCCTGGGTCCTGCCCAGGAACAGAAAAATGATGCTGAGGAAGAGGATCAGAAGAAAGAAAAGACTGTAGAGCCAGCAGCTCCAACGACAGTTGTGTGATACGAAACCATGTGGCTACGGTCCTTGTGATTAGGGATACTCGTCCACTATTGTGGGAGAGGAGTATCGCCTTTCCTGCACTATCTTGTCATAATAATAATAATCACTACTTCAACCCTAATCATACAAATTCTGGTTATAATTCATATAAATGGATTTCAAAGAGCTGTTATGATATAAACAGTACAAATGTGAGCAATTGATCTGATTGGGATCGGAGCACTGTTTTATAGCTCTTTCCAATTTCGATCAGAACTTAATTTGTACATTTGTTTGACACCCTCCACTTTCTGTTTTCCATAAGATCAGAGATTTTTATATCGTTTTCCACGAATTCCAATATATTCATACTTTCAATTTTTGTGGGATTTCACATCTATATAACTGTATTTATAATTGTAATTATATGCTATAGTTTAGATAGGTTCTTCACTTATTGAAATTACGTTGGAAACTATGTTATAGTAGGTATGTTAGAAACATTGCCCTCATAGAAGTTCAGAAGTTCAGTTTTCCAGAAAACTGCACCCCAGAAAAAGCTCGTACAACTACGGTGGTGACTGTACCAATCTTTGAGAAGGCTGGCCCACCCGGGTTTGGTATGTGACACAGCGCAGCAGTTTGGAGAGGTTCACTAGTCTAGTTTAAAAAAAAAAAAGTATTAGAAAATATTTTTAATTTTATTAACTACTAATAAATATTGGTGTAGTCTAGATATTCTATGTTTTCATTTTTTTCCTAGCATATTTTCTGTCTTATTTTGTTCGTATTGGAATTTGACAAATCTGACGGTTAAAACCCTTTTACAAAAGGTTTTGTAATTTTAAGCTTATTCCTTGATGGTTTATTGTAATTTGTAACGGGCAAATCGCCTCACAAATTCCATCCCTATTCGAAAAAATTTGGATAAATAAACTACAAAAACCTACAGTAAAGTTGAAAACTTAAAATAAATAGACTACTCCATTAAATACCAAAATCTGTTTGTTAAATTATTTTCTTACTCCATCTTTCTAATTAAAAAAACTTTATTTTTATTAAATATCTCTTTTTATATTTCAATACCTATAAATACCCCGTACCCTACATCCCACCACTCTCACATAATAACTTTATTTCACAATTAAAAAAATCTTTTAAACTAATGTACATATATATATATTTGTCTTTAATAAGTTTAAAAAAAATTCTTATATTTCTTTTTTTAATCTTTAATTAATTTTAAAAAATTGTGGAATTCTTACGTATGTTCTATCAAAATCCAATTTAATATAGAATAAGATTGTTACTTGTTATTGAGCTAGAGCCTCTTTAGGAAACTTAGAGGATACATTTTGGATATTCATGGATCACCTTGTCATATTTAAAAGTTATTATCTAATTTTGTCATTGATGTAAGAATCACACTAATCATTGCCTAGCATTGATTAGATTTAAAATTTTAATAAGTGTCAATTAGCCATCTAAAAATAGTATATATCTTCTAAATAGTATATATCTATTAGTTATCGTCTCACAAATTTCGTGAATTACTCTTCTTAATAGGGTATTAATTTCAAAAATCCATGTTTTCTTTTCTAAATAAACAAGGGGAAAAGCTGCGTGGCAGCTTAGTCCCTCCCAAAGGGAGTGGGCCACGCACCACGCGGAAGCTACGCAGAAGCAAAAGCATAAGGGAGAAGGCTAGAGCATGTGGAAGAGAAAGTGAATGTGTCAAAGGGTTGGAGCAGGTGTCAGGCTAGCGCGACGTGAAGGTGGAAAACATAACAACAAATTTCGCTTTCCGAGTCTCCAAACCAACATAAAACCTAGAAGCCAGACTTTGTCCTGCAGCTGTGCGGCCCTCAGTCCTTGCCAGTTTCTGTTATCCATTGATTGCTGAATTTGAAGAGAAATTTAGGTCGTGGAGTGCTTCTGCCAATAGTTCCAATGGCCTGTCGGAGCTTCCGTTTAGTATAACTATTCTGGCATGCCGAGAATTTACATAATCCAGTCGTGGTAATGAATCATTTTCGGACTATTTGCAAGTAACGTTAGTTCACGAAATTTATGTTTCGATTTTTTTTACAAGATTTTACCATTTTCCAAGAATCTAAAACAAACTATTAATATCATAGTACTATTAAAACAGTGTAATTCAAAATTAGTTTATTTATGAACACAATTTGTTATTCTATTGTATATATTGTTTGTTTGTGTCTATATTGTGGTGAAAAGTGAGCCAGGGTTACTATTGAATGATGAATTCCACGGTAACAAAAGTCAGTTAGCCTGTTGAACCTCTGTAGCAATTTCTTAACCTCCCGTTGCATGTAAACTCAACACTAAAAAACGAGAATGAGGAACTCGTAAAGCTTAAATCATTGATCATTAGGATTTATTTTCATTTACTGTAGAGACAATTTCTGTTTTTTTGTTAGAGTAAATTAAAATAACTAGCAGATCAATTTGTTAGCCCCAGTCAACTAGTAGAGAATTGGACGGGAAACAAAAAGCAGTGCAAGAAATGCATGGTGGAAAACCGGTAAGAAATTTCCAAAGATTTGTATACAACAGGGAGAGAACTGGATGGCTTTTTTTAAATTTTCTATTCTTCAAAATGTGAAATTACTTAAACCAACAGTCATATACAATATTATATAAATACCCAGAACAACTTATAAAATGAAAAAAAAACCGCCAGGTTTACCAAAAACGTGAGAAATTCTCGTGATAATTTTTTAAAAACCACAAAGACCATAATATAGAAATAGATACAGTCGCCCACAAACAAAAAACTATTTTCCTTTGTTCTACCCATTTCTGAGTCCTCAAATAACCCAACAAGGTAAGCCTCAGCAACCTCCTGCAGTGCTAAAACGGCATGGCTCTCAAAGCGCAAATTTGTCTGTAACAACCCAAACAAAATTGAAACAACTTTAGCCATAAATAAAAACGACTTTGGAAGATTAAATTTAAAAACAAGCCAAAATATAACAAATTGAAAATTAAAAAGGGGAAAGGGCCATCAATAAGATTTCCTAGCATTGCTTCATGAGGCCGAAAGAAAACTGAATAAGAGTTTGCATCGAAACATTCTATGCCCGTGCTTAAAACCCAAAATACAGAACTAAAAACCAAACCCATGAACTAAACTAACCCCATCAAATAGCTCTGCACTACCATCAATTTTCGTACCATTTCACAATATGGTCACTATCCGTCTAATATTGAAATTAGGTCAATACGAGGATTTTTGGGTAATTATTCGCACAACGAACCATGGTTAAAAAAAACAATTGGGAGAAAAATGCATCACATCATAGTGGGTGGGAGTTAATTTAGAGGTCACCTCATGAGGAAGGAAATCGATTCTATTCCTAAGCAGTGCAGAAACCATTACAAGTTCTGAAATCCAAAAAAAATTGCGCAAAATATTCCGCACTAGCATCTTAGACTTATTAATCAATAATTTTCCAAGCCTCCAAAAAATACCTTGAAATCCTCTGCAATTTCTCGAACCAGTCTCTGAAAAGTCATCTTTTGGATCAGAGGTGGTCGGGTTATGGAAGGGAAGGGGAAAAGCAGAAGAAAAATCCCCTATAGAGGCCTTCCCGACCAGCTTGAATCCAAGGAAAACCTACCATGGATGAAGCCTAAGATGTTGTTTATATCGATCTCTCATGAATGCACATGTCCATGTATGTGGCGAGTGTAATGTCCCAAAAATACATGAAAATTAAAAATTTTCCTGTCTGCGAAAATCGTTAGTTTATAATAGAAAAGGCGCACATTAAACATAATAATATTAGAAACAATCATACTTGTATGCTGCAATGTACGTCTAATCCTATCTGTTTCTACATAACCTCTTCTAAGTGTAAGTATAGAATTTGCGGAAGTGGTGTGGAAATAATGAGATCGTGTTTTCGTTGTGGTTTGCAACAGTGGGTTTAGTAGGTAGGAATAACACTAGCTACTGTTTAAAATATCATGTGATTTTAATTATGTACGTCAAATGATACCTTCAGGTGATGACCTTCTTGGTGACGGTATGTTTTTCACATTGGAGGTTCCATAATACTCTCGGACAGATAATTACATACCTCAGCAGGGTTGCCGGGAGGTATGGGCAATTGTAGGGGTTGCTGGACTTACTTAGCGTAATGCTAATGCCATCATGTACTTTTGTATTTGTAGGTGTCTCGACTCTATGAGTAAGCTCACTAAATGGGTGGTTCTTATTCCATTATTGCTCCTATTCCACCGGTGGTATGATAAGTCTTTATTACTCCATTGTCATGGGAGTTCTTAATTTGAAAGTTTCCCAAGGTGGGTTTACAACTATTAGTTCTTGGGTAATGCAATCAATTGCGAATTGATCATACTTTGCAAAGTTGTATGTATATAAATCGAGCCCTTTGTAATTTAATTTAGGGTGGTGGAAGACTACGACTGCACTATAGGGAGTGCGAATTATTTGACCTCCACTCAGTTGGAAGTTGGTAAAGACTTTAATGCATTTAGTGGCTTGTGGAGAACAGCCTATCATAAGGGTTTGGCTGTTGATTTGGGGTTTTGATCTGTAGTCTCTGTATTCGACTTGATGTTTGTTTATGGCTCTTCACTTTCGTTGCTGGATAGTAATGGGGTGTACTGACCCGAGCCCTGCTCGTGGTCAGCACGCTTAGTGATTATGGCTATTGATCATGGCGTAGGGAGGCCATACTCCTCATAAGTAAAGAAATGTAAACCCTATCTGTTATTGACAATTTCTAAATTCTTAGAACTGGAAATGCATAGTTGAGCTAAGAAATACTATGTGTTATTCATGGTAGGCGTTACACACTTTGGTGTGGGAGCTGCGAAGGTTTATGACGTTGTGGGCGTGACTAGGGTAATGGTAAGTCTGGCTTTCCATGCGTGCCCTACCTCCTGCAACTCTGATGTTGTTTGTATGCGTTTTGACTGGTAGTTTAGTGTGAGACACCCATAAACCATTGGCTTACTGAATCGCTTTGGGGAGGCCTAAAACAATCGTCTACTTGGTTAGACTTGACAGAATGGGGTTCTGATGTAATTTAACTAGCTGGGTGAATATGAGGACTGCAATATGTATCAGCTGGGTTTCACCGGTTATTCGGTTCTGTGAAAAATATTGTAATTTAAATAAATACTCTTCCATGAGATATGACTCATGTATAGTTATAATGATTTCAAATGCTACATTTCTCTGTTCCCTGTGTGTATTTATGTATTTGAGCTGAAACTTTAAGAGTTCTAAGGTTATGGGTTTTTTGGGTATTTTTGTAACTACTGTTCCGATAATGCAGACATTTATAAAGGGTCATTGACGCTCTCTTGCTTGTAATTGATCCTGTGTTTCGTATATTGCCTTCAATGGTACTCATTCTTCGTTTTGCATATTGCTATAGGGTTTATGTGTAAACAATGTATTTCTTGTGGGTATATAAGACATCAACGAAGTTTTCTACGCCTCTGATGCTGTAATGTGGGTAGATTGTAACTAAAAATGTCTTGTCTACCTTGCTGGTTGCGTGGGTAGAATGGATGCTTGCCTGGCAAGGGTTTCAAGGCTGTACTTGACGTTTTTGATTTGTTTTATATATAGAATTGTATTCTGTAGGAAATACTTATATGATTTGGCTCTTTGTGAAGGCCACGGGATTTGACCCTGGTCCTAATATTTCGATGGGAATCTTTGTGGAGTTCATATGAAATGTGTTTTCCTCCTTGCTTCTATTTATGATTGATCTCTGCGTTCCTGTAGGTGGCTATCATAGGTTTGTTGGTGAAAGGAAAATATAAAGGGTCTCAGGTTTGTCTTATTTGATTAGCATTATATACGATCTCTGTTATACTTGATATGTTTGTTTTACAATATGGTATAAAGGGTTTTGGGAAGGAAAACAAAATAGATCGGGCAGAGAAAGAAATGTGCAATAAAATTAGTATTACATACAGAGTTAGACTATATGGAGAGAATCTATAAAATAATGATGCCTGCGTTTTCTTTTGCTATGTGTTGTATAATTGGAATTTCGAATGGCTTCATGTGTTATTCAACGATTTCTGATATGGTTTTGATTTCTGTTACTAGACGATTTTGTTGTTTGATAATCTAAAACAGGGGTGTAGATAAGTGAAATAAAATACTACCATAAGTGGGATAAAATAATATAATTATTTTTTTCTACATTCAAATCAACAATTCGCCTATTCTAACAATCTAAGCAGTGTAAATGACTAGCAAAGACTAGCATGGCTAGTCCTACTGGGAATGCCATTCGATTTCTGGAAGACTTGATTTAAAATTGATAATAAGAACATTGTTAATTTAACATTGCATTTATAACAGGGATATGAAACGTAGGAGGGTTTTATAATTAATCATACCTGTTGATCTCTGTAGCTTGTCCTGCTGATGATGACCTGCTGACCTTGGTAACTTGTTCTTGATGATACTGACCTGCACACTCAACCAACTAGTTAGGAAAAACTACTGACTCTTAGCTGACCTGATAAATGATCTTTGATTTGATGACTTTGGGACTACCACATTCCTCCCAACCATGATTCTACAACCGTTCCTGGTTCAATATGAATCCCCCCGAGCTGGTTCTGACATGCAAACTGAGAAGTAGAGGCCCTTAGGTGTGTAGCTGGTTCAGATCTCCAAATCTATGGATAGAGTTCACTTCCTTGAGCAGAGGGTCCTTCTTGGCATAATGATACCAAAGGAAAAAGATCCCCCAAACTTTGGGGTATGTCCTCCTTAAGTAGGACAAATCTTGAATTATGACTGTTGGAAATTACTGGTTTCTTTAAAATAATTTAATTTATAAAAACAATATTTGTTTATTTAACTACTAGTTATTTTGGAAATAGGAAGTCTCAAGCTGTTTGATTAAAGTGTTTTTAATCTTTTAGATATTTTCATAATAATAATAATATATACAATTTACAATACCATGTAAATATTAATAAATAATATTTAGTAGGTGGAAGCCCACTTATGTATAAATATATATTTATAAAGTGTAACCATTTATAAAAGAATATATATATAATAATTAACTGATATATATATATATATTTATTATTGAAGCTCCTAATAATAATACTACTTTGGGGTCCTTAGCATTTTGTTTCACAAGATGCTTCTTTTAGTTCTTTTAAGGGAAGGGTTCACTTCTTTGGACGGTTTCGATAAGCTGGTAAAGGCACCTCTAGTCTCTCCCTTTGCATGTCATATTCCCTCATTTTAACATGGTAGTTCCCGCAGTTGATGTTGATAATAAGATTTATTTAATCAAGTCGAAATAGTTGTGATAAGACATGCAAGTGCTATTCAGAGTCCTCTTTGACTCAACACTTGAGAAATAGTAACCCCGAGTGCTCTTCAGAGCCTTTCAACTCAACACTCTCACATGGGCGTTACGCTAGTGCAATTCCAGAGCCTCTACTCAACACTAGAGCTAGAATGTGGTTGTGAGGCACATCTAGGATAATTACATGTCCTCGGATCTGGTAATCATTTCTTTCAAGCTTGGAGTGCTCTAGGGCTCATGCCCAACACTCAACGTACATCGGGACTTAGGACCAGTACGAAATAGAATTCTCTAAATACATTGGGGCTTAGGCCCAATATATAGGTCTTTTGTGTGTTCCTGAGTCCACGCTCAACACACTAACTAATCAACCATGTAAATCATGCTCTGCACAGTATAATGTAACAAAAGAGAAAATCTCAGTATATCATAATTTTGTAATCACTTCTCGAAATACAACATAGTTTATTCATTCGGCTTTCCTGCCCCGCATATATTCAATAATGAAACAAATCAGGGTCCATGCCCAATACATCACTCATAAGGAAATAAATCAAAACATATAAATGCTATGTCAAACATAATAAATCACATATACTGGGGCCGTGACCTGACATGACATCATAATCATAGTTAGTAAAAAATTTGGGATATTACATCCTTCCCCGCTTAGAACAACACCGTTTCGGTGTTTCCTAGGGACTAGAAATGAGATCATGAGACAAGGCGGGGTATATCTCTCTCATGGTAGCTTCATTCTCCCAAGTGGCCTCATTTGGTCCAAAGTGCCTCCATTGCACTTTCAACTGAGTAATGGTCCTCCTCCTAAGCTGGACCTCTCTCTTGTCCAGAATGTGGAGTGGTTTTGGCGTGAACTCCCCTTCAGGCTCCACTTGTAATAAGGACCAATCAATGCCATGTTTAGTATCGTATACATATTTCTTTAATAAAGAAGCATGAAAAACCTTATGAAATTTTATATGTGCTGGTAGGGCTAACTCATATGCTACTGGACCCTCTTGCCCAATATTTCAAAAGGTCCACAAAACCTTGGGGCTAGTTTACCACAACGTCCCTAACTTAAAGAGCTTCGTTTCGCTTTTATTCTTAGGAAGACATGTTCATCGATTTGGTAGTCATTGTCCTTTCTTTTCTTGTTTGCGTAACTCTTTTGGCGGTCTTGTGCTTCCTTTAAATTTAGTTGCACTTTGGAGACTAGTTGTTCCAAGTCTTTTAGTAAGTCTGGCCCTAGCATAAGCTTGTCCATCGGGCTATCCCAGGTGACGGGGGTTTGACACTTTCGACCATAGAGTACCTCGAAGGGACTCATTTTGGCCGAGGTTTGATACCTGTTGTTGTATGCAAACTTCGCGAGGTGTAAGTAGTCTTCTCACTTAGTGGGATTGTTCATGACATACATTCTCAGCATGTCTTCCAAGATTTGGTTTACTCGTTCCGTTTGTCCGTTGGTTTGGGGGTGGTATGCGGTACTAAACTGTAGTTGTGTTTCTAATCCGGAGAACAATGCTCTCCAAAATTTACTAGTGAAATTTGTGTCTCGATACGAGATGATTGCTTTGGGTATCCCGTGTAACTGAAAAATCTCTTTTAGGAAGATTTCCGCAATGTGAACTGCCTTGTAGGTAGATTTTACTGGTATAAAATGTGCGACTTTAGACATCTTGTCTACTACTACGAAGATGGAGTTGTTATGTTTCTTGCTCTTGGGCAGGCCTGTAATGAAATCCATACTTATTACCTCCCACTTCCATTCTGGAATGGGTAACGGTTGAAGTAGTCCGGAGGGGTGTTGGTGTTCTGCTTTGACCAACTGACATTCTTGACACTTCGCGATGAACAATGCGATGTCAGTTTTCAGTTTAGGCCAAAAGTAGTGTTTCTTTACGGCTGAAATAATCTTTTGATATCCAGGGTGTCCTAAATAGTGGCTCCGATGGAATTCAGTGAGTATGTTAGGTCTAATGTTCCCCCCCTTGGGAATGTAAAGTCTCTCCTTTGACCATAACAATCCTAATTCATCTATCTTGTATTCTTTATATTGTTGAAAAAGCCTATCTTCCTGGATCTTTCTAAGGATCTCGACATAGAACCTATCACTTTGGCATGCCATTCTAATTCTGTCATGTAAGTCGGAGTCCGTCTGACTTTCGGTTACCTCATATAACATATGAGCTCGTCGGCTTAAGGCGTCAGCGATCTTGTTTTCTTTCCCCTTGATGTGTTTTAGTTCAAAGTGATACTCACTAAGAAAGGCTAACCACCTAGCCTATCTAGCGTTCAGGTCTGGTTGGTCGAATAGATACTTTAGACTCATGTTGTCCATCTTTAGTAGGAATTTCTTACCCATGAGGTAATGTCTCCACATCTTTAGAGCGTGGATAATGGCGGCCAATTCGAGGTCATGAGTAGGATAGTTTTTCTCATGTTCCTTTAGCTTTCTTGACTCATAGCAGATGGCAAAGTCATCTTGCATAAGGATTCCACCGAGTCCTTCCTTGCTTGCATCGGTACAAACTAAGAAGTCCCCATTGGGGTCGGCAATTTGTAGTATTGGTGCGCTAATCAGAAGTTGTTTTAACTTTTGAAAACTTTCTTCGCACTTGTCTATCCAGATGAACTTACTGGTTTTCTTATGTAATGTGGTCATGGGGCAAGCGATCTGAGAGAAGTTCTTAATGAAATTTTGATAATAACCGGCTAAACCTAGGAATGATCGTATGTCGAAGACACATGTGGGTGTAGGCCATTCTTTGATAGCTTTGATCTTTTCGGGATCAACTGCTATTCCCTTCTCGGAGATGATGTGCCCTAAGTACTGTATCTGAGGCCTATAGAAATCACACTTGCTAAATTTTGCGTATAGCTGATGTTCTCGTAATATCCGTAGGACCATTCGGAGGTGTTCCTCATGTTCTTCTTCATTCTTGGAATAGATCAGGATATCGTCTATGAAAACCAAAACAAACTTGTCAAGGTACTTGCTGAAAACATTGTTCATCATGCACATGAAGTTTGCAGGTGCATTGGTTAGACCGAAAGGCATTACTACAAATTCGTAGTGGCCGTATTGAGTGCGAAACGCGGTCTTACTAATGTCCTCGTCACGGATCCTCACCTGGTGATATTAAGATCGCAGGTCGATCTTCGAGAAGATCTTTGCTCCTCTGACTTGGTCAAACAAGTCATCGATCCTAAGGAGTGGATAACGGTTCTTGATGGTTAACTTGTTGAGTTGGCGGTAATCGATGCACATACGCATCAGGCTGTCCTTGTTTTTAACAAAGAGGATTGGTGCTCCCCAGGGAGACACACTCAGTTGAATGTAACCCTTGTCTATTAAATCTTGTAACTGTATTTTGAGCTCTACCATTTCGGGTGTACTCATACGGTATGGAGTCCTAGAGACGGGTACGGATCCGGGGGTTAGTTCTATGGAAAATTCTAAGTCCCGCTTGGGTGGTAACCCTGGTATCTCTTTGGGAAATACGTCTATGAATTCTACTAGTATCGGGAAATCCTCGATCTTTTGATCTCTATCGACTTCTACTGATTGAAGGTGGATTGCAAACAGTTTGCAACCCTTTCTTAAGCATTTCTTTGCTTGTAATGCTGATATCTGTTGGACTGATACTTCCTTAGGTATACCCTGGATGGTTCGTTGGTTTCCTTGACTATTGGTGCATAGGATAGACTTATTTAAGCAATCCAACAAGGCATGATGTCCTTCCAACCAATCCATGCCTATTATTACATCATAATATCCTAGCGGTAAGATGTTCAAATCTATCTTAGTTAAAAAGCCGTTCAAATCTATCTCACAACTCTTAACTAGTTCGGAGACCTTCCGTTTGGTACCGGTGGCTAATTGTACCAGCCATGGTGCTTTGTGACTCTCTCGGTTTAATTTGCAAGACTCTACTATTCTAGGAGAGATGTAGCTCTAGCAAGCACCGAGGTCTATTAAAACTGAAATGATATTGTTAGATATCTTACCCTCAATTTCTACCATGGTGGCTTGATGATTTGCCTACCGGCCATCAAGGGTGGCATAAATCCTAGGTGTCTTTTCCATGTCTCCCACTGTAGGCTCTGCTTGGATGTTGTGTAAAGTCCCATCTATTTTTTTGGGGTAGTCTCTGTAGTAATGTGGTCCCTAGCATTTCCAACAAGAAACAGTTGGTGGGGCTGTCTTTGCCCCTTTGTTGGAGGCTGGACTGTTGGCTGGTGGTGAGGGTGCATTAGGTCGAGCTTGAGGTCGGTTGAAACCTCTGTTGGGTGGGAAACTATTGTTATGTTTCCAAAAAGGTGGGGGTTTAAAACCCGGTTTGCGGTTGTCTGAGAAGGTCCTAAATCTGTCCCTATTTCTGTTGATGTTATCGTTTCTTGGCTGTCTGTGCTCATAGCACAACCTGGCTTTATGTAGGGTTATGTCAAGAGTTTTGGGCATGTCGAATTCTATTTCTCTCTAAAGTTTGGTGGCAGCCGACCCAAGAACTGTTGGATTTTCACCTTCTCATCCTTAATATAAGGCACATAGTGCAGCAAGTCTAAGAACCGATTTATGAAAGCTTCCATAGTCAGGGAACCCATTTTTAGCTCATGAAATTCTTTTATCTTCTTGTCGAAGAATCTTTCAGACATGTATTTGTCCTGAAAGATTCTACTGAAAGTGTCCCAGCTTATGTCTCGCATCTCTTGTCCCTTAATGTGTTTTAGGTCCTGCCACCATCTGGAAGCCTTTCCATTTAGGTTGTATATGGCTAGTTGGGCTTGCATCTCAGTGGAGTAATTATGAACCTTAAAGTATTTGTTCATTCCTAACAACCACTCTTCAGCCTTTTCTCCTGAGTTAACTTCCCCGTCATAAGTTGGGGCCCTTATCTTTCTGAACTCCCCTTGTAAGCTGTCATGATTCTTCCTCCTTTTCTTGCAAGGAGGTGGAGAACCATTGTCATTGGAAGAGCTCTTACAGTCCCCTTCCAATGGTTCTGATTTATGTTTTGCTTGATCTCCTATTTTTTAACTGGCTACTTTCTTTGTGTTAAGGGAATTGACAGAGAAAGTAGTATGTTCAGGGGGTTTTGCCCCTGTTAGGCTTTGGAGTAAGGCTTCATTTATAGCCCGCTGTTCTCTCCTTTCTTGCATATTTTCATCCCTGAAACTCTGGAATTCTGCCTGTAGTTGCTGCATGGATTTCTCCAAATTTGAGTTGAGCTCCACCACGATTTCTTGTTCTCGTGGTGGGGAATTTAGGTTGCCTCATTAACTGCTGCCTTGTTCTGCACTCATTTTTCTGCTACTGTTTGTACCTGAAATTTATATAAGTATCTGTTGATCGAAAACAATGTGTTAGCTAATTCTTTTCGTAAAAACATAATACAATAATTTAAACACTTTCTTGTTTCTATAGCTGTGTTTGGTAGTAAGCCCAATAGGTCACTTAGTGTTTGTAACTTGCTCTGATACCACTTGTAATGTCCCAAAAATACATGAAAATTAAAATTTTTCCTGTCTGCGAAAATCGTTAGTTTATAATAGAAAAGGAGCACATTAAACGTAATAATATTAGAAACAGTCATACTTGTATGCTGCAATGTACGTCTAAGCCTATCTGTTTCTACATAGCCTCTTCTAAGCGTAAGTATAGAATTTGCGGAAGCGGTGTGGAAATAATGAGATCGTGTTTTCGTTGTGGTTTGCAACAGTGGGTTTAGGAGGTAGGAATAACACTAGCTATTGTTTGAAATATCATGTGATTTTAATTATGTACGTCAAATGATACCTTCAGGTGATGACCTTCTTGGTGATGGTATGTTTTTCACATTGGAAGTTCCATAATACTCCCGGACAGGTAATTACATACCTCAGCAGGGTTGCCGAACTTACTTAGCATAATGCTAATGCCATCATGTACTTTTGTATTTGCAGGTGTCTCGACTCTATGAGTAAGCTCACTAAATGGGTGGTTCTTATTCCACTATTGCTCCTATTCCACCGGTGGTATGTGTAAAATTAGTCACAGCAGATCTAATGAACAAGTAAATCAATCACAACAGATGAACATAGAAAATATGGTGCAAAACTGTGCAAAACATGCAGCAGTGCTCTCTTTCCCAGAAAGGGTGAATGAATTACAATACAAACTGTCACAATGACTGAGCAATTCGAATTGCCTAAGGAGGTCATTCGAATCACTGAATGGAGTAGCTTGACTCTGTCTAGGAGTCCTCATAAATCATCGGTGGTGCTCATCAATCACAACAACCAGTCATCCAGGTGTCAATCTGAGTCTAACTGAGTATAATAAATGTAACTGAAGTGTGTAGCACTGATATAGGATCTGGAGGCTCAGTGGGGGCGCATGGGAGGCTAACTGAAGTCAGAACAAGTCACCTAATCAAACTGGAGGTCAAACGGAAGTGATACAGTCAGTCGGGAGTGAAACTAGCCTCAAATCAGGGAGAATCGGAGCTAACTGAATGTAACTGAAGTGAATCTGCAGTGGTAGGTGAGCAAGTGCGCCCTTCTCTGGCAGTAGGTGAGAAGAGGGCGCCTTTCAGCTTAGGAGGGCTAAAAATCTGTGGTAAGTGGCTCCCGGGTGCTAGAAGAAGGTGGATAAGGTGCTGGAGGCATCAAAATGGTGACTGGGATGCATGCCTGTGCATGCAAGATCCTGAAATAGATCATATTCTGAAATAGATGATCCTGAAATAGATCATATCCTGAAATAGATCATGCAAGATCCTGAAATAGATGATGTATCCCGAAATAGATGATGGATATCCGAACACCCCCCCTCAAGCTAGACTATGATGTGCCAACTAAAATAATGTGGGGCCCTGGTAACTAAGACCAAAGGTCACCCCAATACAATAATCCAAAAAATGCTGAAAATAAACTAAGTGAGGAAAGAGGGAAAACCCAGTGGGAAGAAAGCCCCCCCTCAAGCTAAAGCATAATAATGAATCAATCTGTCTCCACCATGATGGAACTCACCCCCAACAGTGAACGGAGGTAAGAGAACTTCTTCTCAGTGAAGCTCTTGGTGAAGATGTCTGCAATTTGTTCATCAGTAGGGCAATATTGCAGAATGATGGTGCGGTCATGCACCAACTGTCGAATGTAATGCATATGAATCTCAATGTGTTTGGTCCTCTGCCGCTGAACTGGATCTGTGGAGATCTTGATAGCACTTTGATTGTCACAAAATAGGACAGTCGAAGTAGTGCCACCAAAACCAAACTCGGAAAGAATACCCTGCAACCAAACTGCCTGAATGCAGGCATTGACTGCCCCTCGATACTCTGCCTCTGCTGAAGAAAGTGCAATGGCTGCTTGCTTTTTGCTGGACCAGAAAATAGCACCATGACCAATCATGAAAACATAACCGGAAGTGGACTTCCGATCAATGCTATCACCTGCCCAATCTGAATCAGTAAAACCAATGAAATCTAGCTCAGAATCTGCAGCATAATGTATGCCAAACTGTCTCGTACCTTGCACATACTGCAAGATCCGCTTGGCTGCTCGCCAATGAAGCTCATGTGGCTGCTGCATATATCTTGACACGGCACTCACGGCATATGAGATATCAGGCCGTGAATGTGTCAAATAAAGTAGTGAACCAATCAACTGTCGATACATACTGCAATCTGCAAGCGGTGTGGAATCTCCCTCCTCAAGACTGATTCCTGAGAGGAATGGGAACGGGGCTGCCTTACATTCAGCCATATTAAACTTCAATAACAGGTCGGAAGCATATTTTTGCTGAGATATAGTGATCCCATCGAAATTTTGAGCTATCTCCAAGCCCAAAAAGTGACTCAGCAAGCCCAAATCGCTCATGTCAAAAGCTAGATTTAAGGCAGATTTTAGCTTGTTTATTGAAGTAAGTGTGCTACCAGTAATAAGCAGATCATCAACATAAAGTACAATAACCAACAAATTACCTTTAACTCGCTGAATATAGACATTCGGATCAGATTTGCATCTTTGGAAATTCTGAGAAAGAAGGAAGGAGTCCATCTTTGCGTACCAAGCTCTTGGGGCCTGTTTTAACCCGTACAAAGATTTCTTCAATCTACAAACCAATGATGGATATGATGTATAACCCTCTGGCTGCTGCATATAGACCTCTTTAGCAAGGTCTCCATGTAAAAATGCACTCTTCACATCCATATGGTGCACTTCCCAGTGCTTGGATGCGGCAATAGCTAAAACAAGGCGGATGGAATCCATCTTTGCAACCGGTGCAAAGGTCTCTGTGTAGTCCACTCCTTGGACTTGGGAAAAAACTTTTGCCACCAAACTTTCTTTATATTTGCTGATAGTGCCATCAGCAGCAACTTTAGTATGGTAGACCCATTTACACTTCACTAATTTTCTTCCAGGTGGAAGAGAAACTAGCTCCCATGTATTGTTCTTTTGAAGAGAACTGTACTCTTCGTCCATGGCACTTTTCCATCTCGGATCTCGATGGGATGAATAGTATGATTGGGGATCTGAACCAGCCATCAAATAACAAATCTCAGGAAGAAATGGATCAGCAATAGAAAGAGCCATACCTGCTCTTTGAAAGTCTCCTCTTGTTCGTCTCGGATCAGCAGGATTTCCAAGACTAGAACCAGCAGATTGTAGAGTGTTTTGGGCCCACTTTGGTAACTGAGGGGGATCTGAATGGTCGGATTCCAAACCTGATATGTCATGATCATCATATGCTGCTAAAATATCAGAAATATCAGAACTCATACCTTCATTATCGCTGCTCGAATCTTCTTCTGGTGAAGGCGGTGAATCGGCAGTTTTCTCCTCAACTAGTTGCAATTCTTGAAGCGGTTCTTCAAACTGCACACTGCGCTCTATGAATATCTTTTTAGATCTGATATCCATGAGTTTATATGCTTTTGATTCTTCCCCATATCCTATCAATATGCACTCGATACTTTGTGGATCCAAAGTTCGTCTCTTCTCAGAAGGAATTCTAGCCCATGCAGTAGAGCCAAAAACTCTCAAATTTGACACATCCGGTTTGTGACCAAAGAATGCTTTGAAAGGAGTCATACATTTCACGGATGAATGTGGAACATGGTTCTGTATATATGCAGCAACATTGATTGCTTCAGCCCAAAGATTTGCAGCCAAACCTTTTGATTCAATCATGCATGTAGCCATCTCTTTCAGTGACCGGTTTTTCCTTTCCGCTACACCGTTCTGCTGGGGTGTGTAGGGAACTGTATGTTGGATCTTGATTCCGCTTTGGGCACAAAGTTGCAGCAACTCGGACTTGATATATTCCCCACCATTATCAGATCTAAGAGCTTTGATCTTGCTCTCAGTGGTGGTCTCAACAGAAGCCTTAAAATCCTTGAATTTTCCAAGCACTTCTGACTTGTTTTTGAGAAAGAATACCCATGTAAAGCGGGAAAAATCGTCAATAAATGTCAAAACATACCTTGAACCATTTAATGACATATGGGGCAGTGGACCACTGATATCAGAATGGATCAATCCCAAAATAGTAGAGGCTCTGCTAGCCTTGCCGCGGTCGAATCTGTGCTCGGGGTGCTTCCCAATAATGCAACCGGTGCATATTCCCTTCGAGGAACGGAGTTGTGGAAGCCCATCTACCATGGATTTATTTGATAGCAGCAGCAAATACTTATAATTTAGATGTCCAAATCTTTCATGCCAAATCCTACTAACCTCATTACCATGTGTGCGAAGAGCAGTGGGCTTTGCAAGCGGGATAAAGTGCGAAAACTCATAACATTTAGCAGTGTGGTTTGCCTTTCCAACCGCAACTAGTCTTCCACTTTTGATATCAGAAATTTCAACTGTATTAGGGCTGAATGTGACTTTCTTTGGATCACCAGTATGTGTCATTTGATACACAGAAAGGAGATTCGAAGCTAAGGAAGGCACATAGAGAACATTCTGAAAGCATCCATGTTCTACATGAATCGTACCTTTGCCCTTTGAAGAAATTTTTGAGTCATCTCCCAAATGGATGGGGATGGAGCTGTTTGGATCGAATGAGGAAAAAGAATCAATATTTGCAGCCATATGATTTGATGCACCCGAATCTATCAAGAGAGTGGGCTTCGAAACCGTTGCCATGAGTGCTTGTCCTCTTTCATGATCGTCATTCCGATCCTTCTTCCTTGCACCGTCAGGAAGGGTTATGTTGTTCTTTTCCAAAAGGAGGGCCATTTGATCTATAGTCTTCTTCATACATGAACTTTCGGGATGAAAGCCACGGTTACAATAAGTACATTTAGATTTTTGGTTACCTTCTTTTCCCTTTTGCTTGGATTTCGAACTGGATGGTGCATCCGTTTGCTTGCCTTTGTCTTTTTGCTTGTGAGGCTCGAATTTGGGCTTCTCCTTCTTTAGCTTTCCTTTACCATTCGAGATCTTGGGTCCTTGAACAAATAGGGCTGAATCTTTGGAGCTTATGGACCCCATTTGAATCAACTTGTCATGCTCTTTCGTAACGGACTCAATGAAGGCATTCAAGGTAGGCATCTTCCAATTCGGGGTAGTTAGCCGACCGGAATTGAAAGTAGAGACAAATACCGAATAATCTTTCCCAAGCTTGCTTAGAATGGAGAGGATCAACTGTTTATCCTCTTTGATAACACCACTGTTCTTCAATTGCAAGTTCAAGTTCTTGAATTTTGTGAAGAATTCATTGATGGTCTCGAAATTCTCAGGATTAAGGCCAATCAATTCATTCTCTAATTGAAAAGCCCTAAGCTCATCCTGCTTGCCGAATAGTGTTTCAAGTTGCTCCCATATGGCTTTTGGAGTATTCAATCCGCTGAGATGGAAGTGAAGATCCTTGGAGATGGAGAGACAAAGAAGACCGTAAGCTTCATCAAGCTTGTTGTAGTGTTTGGTTCTTTCTGCTACATTGTTTGGCTCCAATTCAAGACCAAGAGTGACTCGGTAGTAACCTTTTGAACGTAATATGATCTCCATATCATCTTTCCAATCAAAATAATTGAATGGGGTGAGGATAGGCTTTGAAGAAGAGTATTCCATTGCAAGGATTGATTCAACTGATGAAGAGGAAGCTTGCATGCAGACTATAGCGAATGCAATTGCTGTAGAAAGGCTTGCATGCAGAAGGTAGCGAGTGCAATTGGAGGAGACAATAAACCTGCAAATCACATCAAAACAACCACAATAAGGTCGAACAATCCACCCTTTGAGAGTTGCATCACACCTGGGATTGGATTTCAAGCAATGTTGAATAGGTCCAATGTATTAGATCCAGGAATTATGTGGTAACTCAAGCTTCTGGAGTGGTATTGGAATATTTTTCAAGATTTGCATGCACAGGAGCGAATGCCCTTGAGATATCTCATGCCAAACTTTTTGCAATTTTTAGCAATTCAGTCAAATCTTCTTGTATAAACACCTGTAGAAAAGAGATCTTGTCCCTGCAATGGCTCTGATACCATGTAAAATTAGTCACAGCAGATCTAATGAACAAGTAAATCAATCACAACAGATGAACATAGAAAATATGGTGCAAAACTGTGCAAAACATGCAGCAGTGCTCTCTTTCCCAGAAAGGGTGAATGAATTACAATACAAACTGTCACAATGACTGAGCAATTCGAATTGCCTAAGGAGGTCATTCGAATCACTGAATGGAGTAGCTTGACTCTGTCTAGGAGTCCTCATAAATCATCGGTGGTGCTCATCAATCACAACAACCAGTCATCCAGGTGTCAATCTGAGTCTAACTGAGTATAATAAATGTAACTGAAGTGTGTAGCACTGATATAGGATCTGGAGGCTCAGTGGGGGCGCATGGGAGGCTAACTGAAGTCAGAACAAGTCACCTAATCAAACTGGAGGTCAAACGGAAGTGATACAGTCAGTCGGGAGTGAAACTAGCCTCAAATCAGGGAGAATCGGAGCTAACTGAATGTAACTGAAGTGAATCTGCAGTGGTAGGTGAGCAAGTGTGCCCTTCTCTGGCAGTAGGTGAGAAGAGGGCGCATTTCAGCTTAGGAGGGCTAAAACTCTGTGGTAAGTGGCTCCCGGGTGCTAGAAGAAGGTGGATAAGGTGCTGGAGGCATCAAACTGGTGACTGGGATGCATGCCTGTGCATGCAAGATCCTGAAATAGATCATATCCTGAAATAGATGATCCTGAAATAGATCATATCCTGAAATAGATCATGCAAGATCCTGAAATAGATGATGTATCCCGAAATAGATGATGGATATCCGAACAGTATGATAAGTCTTTATTACTCCATTGTCATGGGAGTTCTTAATTTGAAAGTTTCCCAAGGTGGGTTTACAACTATTAGTTCTTGGGTAATGCAATCAATTGTGAATTGATCATACTTTGCAAAGTTGTATGTATATGAATCGAGCCTTTTGTAATTTAAATTAGGGTGGTGGAAGACTACGACTGCACTATAGGGAGTGCAAGTTATTTGACCTCCACTCAGTTGGAAGTTGGTAAAGACTTTAATGCATTTAGTGGCTCGTGAGGAACAGCTTGTCATAAGGGTTTGGCTATTGATTTGGGGTTTTGATCTGTAGTCTCTGTATTCGATTTGTTGTTTGTTTATGGCTCCGCGCTTTCGTTGCTGGATAGTAATGGGGTGTACTGACCCAAGTCTTGCTCATGGTCAGCACGCTTAGTGACTATGGCTATTGATCATGGAGTAGGGAGGCCATACTCCTCACAGGTAAAGAAATGTAAACCCTATCAGTTATTGACAATTTCTAAATTCTTAGAACTGGAAATGCATAGTTGAGCTAAGAAATACTGTGTGTTGTTCATGGTAGGCGTTACACACTTTAGTGTGTGAGCTGCGAAGGTTTATGATGTTGTGGGCATGACTAGGGTACTGGTAAGTCTGGCTTTCCATGCGTGCCCTACCTCCTGCAACTCTGATGTTGTTTGTATGTGTTTGAAATGGTAGTTTAGTGTGAGACCCCCATAAGCCATTGGCTTACTGAATCACTTTGGGGAGGCCTAAAACAATTGTCTACTTGGTTAGACTTGACAGAATGGGGTTCTGATGTAATTTAACTAGCTGGGTGAATATGAGGACTGTAATATGTATTAGTTGGGTTTCACCGGTTATTCGGTTTTGCAAAAAATCTTGTAATTTAAATAAATACTCTTCCATGAGATATGACTCCTATATAGTTATAATGATTTCAAATGCTACATTCCTTTGTTCCCTATGTGCATTTATGTATATGAGTTGAAACTTTAAGAGTTCTAAGGTTATGGGTTTCCTGGGTATTTTTGTAACTACTATTCCGACAATGCAGACATTTATGAAGGGTCGTTGACGCCCTCTTGCTTGTAATTAAGCCTGTGGTTCGTATATTGCCTTCAATGGTACTCGTTCTTCGTTTTGCATATTGCTACAGGGTTTATGTGTAAACAATGTATTTCCTGTGGGTATATAAGACATCAATGAAGTTTTCTACGCCTCTGATGCTGTAATGTGGGTAGATTGTAACTAAAAATGTCTTGTCTACCTTGCTGGCTACGTGGGTATAATGGATGCTTGCCTGGCAAGGGTTTCAAGGCTGTACTCGATGTTTTTGATTTGTTTTATATAGAGACTTGTATTCTGTAGGAAATACTTATACGATTTGGCTCTTTGTGAAGGCCACGAGATTTGACCCTGGTCCTAATCTTTCGATGGGCATCTTTGTGGAGTTCATATGAAATGCGTTTTCCTTCTTGCTTCTATTTATGATTGATCTCTGTGTTCCTGTAGGTGGCTATCGTAGGTTTGTTGGCGAAAGGAAAATATAAAGGGTCTCAGGTTTGTCTTATTTGATTAGCGTTATATACGATCTCTGTTATACTTGATATGTTTGTTTTGCAATATGGTATAAAGGGTTTTGGGAAGGAAAACAAAATAGATCGGGCAGAGAAAGAAATGTGCAATAAAATTAGTATTAGATACAGACTTAGAATATATGGAGAGAATCTATAAAATAATGATGCCTGCATTTTCTTTTGCTATGTGTTGTATAATTGGAATTTCAAATGGCTTCATGTGTTGTTCAACGATTTCTGATATGGTTTTGATTTCTGTTACTAGACGATTTTGTTGTTTGATAATCTAAAATAGGGGTGTAGATAAGAGAAATAAAATACTACCATAAGTGGGATAAAATACTATAATTATTTTTTTCTGCATTCAAATCAACAATTCACCTATTCTAACAATCTAAGTAGTGTAAATGACTAGCAAATACTAGCATGGCTAGTCCTACTGGGAATGCCATTCGATTTTTGGAAGACTTGATTTAAAACTGATAATAAGAACATTGTTAATTTAACATTGCATTTATAACAGGGATATGAAATGTAGGAGGGTTTTATAATTAATCATACCTGTTGATCTCTGTAGCTTGTCCTGCTGATGATGACCTGCTGATCCTGGTAACTTGTTCTTGCTGATGCTGACCTGCACACTCATCCAACTAGTTAGGGAAAACTATTGACTCTTAGCTGACCTGATAAATGATCTTGGATTTGATGAATTTGGGACTACCACGTTCCTCCCAACCATGATTGTACAATCGTCCCTGGTTTAGTATGAATCCCCCTGAGCTGGTTCTGACATGCAAACTGAGAAGTAGAGGCCCTTAGGTGTGTAGCTGGTTCAGATCTTCAAATCTATGGATAGAGTTCACTTCCTTGAGTAGAGGGTCCTTCTTGGCATAATAATACCAAAGGAAAAAGATCCCCCAAAATTTGGGGTATGTCCTCCTTAAGTAGGACAAATCTTGAATTATGACTGTTGGAAATTACTGGTTTCTTTAAAATAATTTAATTTATAAAAACAATATTTGTTTATTTAACTACTAGTTATTTTGGAAACTAGGAAGTCTCAACCTGTTTGATTAAAGTGTTTTTAATCTTTTAGATATTTTCATAATAATAATAATATATACAATTTACAATACCATATAAATATTAATAAATAATATTTAGTAGGTGGCAGCCCACTTATGCATAAATATATATTTATAAAGTGTAACCATTTATAAAAGAATATATATATAATAATTAACTGATATATATATATTTATTATTGAAGCTCCTAATAATAATACTACTTTGGGGTCCTTAGAATTTTGTTTCACAAGATGCTTCTTTTAGTTCTTTTTAAGGGAAGGGTCCACTTCTTTGGACGGTTTCGGTAAGTTGGTAAAGGCACCTCTAGTCTCTCCCTTTGCATGTCAGATTCCCTCGTTTTAACATGGTAGTTCCTGCAGTAGATGATGATAATAAGATTTATTTAATTAAGTCGAAATAGTTGTGATAAGACATGCAAGTGCTATTCAGAGTCCTCTTTGACTCAACACTCGAGAAGTAGTAACCCCGAGTGCTCTTCAGAGCCTTTCAACTCAACACTCTCACATGGGCGTTACGCTAGTGCAATTCTAGAGCCCCTGCTCAACACTAGAGCTAGGATGTGGTTGTGAGGCACATCTAGGATAATTACAGGTCCTCGGATCTGGTAATCATTTCTTTCAAGCTTGGAATGCTCCAGGGCTCACGCCCAACACTCAACGTACATCAGAACTTAGGCCCAGTATGAAATAGAATTCTCTAAATACATCGGGGCTTAGGCCCAATATATAGGTCTTTTGTGTGTTCCTGAGTCCACACTCAACACACTAACTAATCAACCATGTAAATAATGCTCTGCACAGTATAATGTAACAAAAGAGAAAATCTCAGTATATCATAATTTTGTAATCACTTCTCGAAATACAACATAGTTTATTCATTCGGCTTTCTTGCCCCACATATATTCAATAATGAAACAAATCAGGGTCCATGCCCAATACATCACTCATAAGGAAATAAATCAAAACATATAAATGCTATGTCAAACATAATAAATCACATATATTGGGGCCGTGACCCGACATGACCTCATAATCATAGTTAGTCAAAAAGTTGGGATGATACAACGAGAGATACTAAAACATCTTGGCATGCTTGCCACGCAGGAGAGTTTAAGAAATGTGTCCAATTTGCCTCAAAGAGAGGCCAAATAAGGTGTCCAATCTGTTCATTGGCCAGTTTACAAACCACATCAAAATACTTAGGATATAATGCATTGAGAATTGTGCCAGGGTAATAGAAAAATAGGAAATCGATTCCTATAGTCCCTGCTGGTCTGTAGGCAAGCAGGGACTAAAAAGTAACTTTTGGTTAATTAGTCATCTGCTCTGTAGGCAAGCAGGGACTAAAAAGTAACTTTTGGTTAATTAGTCATCTTTCCATAAGAGTAATAACATTCTAAAGTATAGATATTCTCTTTCTCTAAACAAACTACAACTAGTATATGTCCATCTTAACTCTAATGGCTCTATCAAGCTATTAGAGAAATCAAATCCCTTGAGGTGCAAACTATTTTACTTCACAATTAATTAATTAATGTAACTTTGGCCTATTTGTAAGATATCCATATTGGAATAGTTGGTACATGGATGATAATAATGTACTTTTAAGTTAATAATAGAACAATGAGCTAGATATTAGTTTTGTAATAATTGCAAATAGAGGAAATTGCTAGGTAGAATTAGGTAAAGGAAAGATATCTGCATTGCTTACACCCAAGGGTATTTATGAACTATTAACTTTTAAGGATTACACCTCAAGGACTTGATAGAGCGAGAGTTAAGATGGATCTATACCGGTTAACAAACACTACATATAATTTAATATATTTCCCATTATAATCATCTAGTATTCAACTATCCCAATTTGAAATGATAATACATAAATTCTATAAATAAGCAAACCTTTCATAAGTTTAGGATTCTAAAATAGTTATCCTTAATATGTATACCATAATTATAATATAAAGTTTCATTTTATAGGTAATATTAATTTATACACTTATATTTAATTATCATATAATTATTTATGACAATATTTGTTTAGTATTTTAGGTTCTTTTATCAATAGACAAAGAAAGTTTCACATATTTCTCAATAGAATTTGAAATTGAAATGTTAACTTTAATTTGTTTTATAATTTTTTGTATATTTTTTTTGGACATAACACTCTGAAGGAAAATAATATTAATGATATTGATAGAGTTTTGGACAAACATTTCTTATAATGTGCTGATTTTATATTTATTGTTTTTTAAAGAATTCTTTAAAACTTATTTTATCAAATTAATTTGAGATTTAAGTTTATATGGAAGGAGTTTGAAGCAACCAGATTATTCCGAGGATCGAAATTTTCAAGACATGCTGAATCGAATAAAACATTGTATAGTATAAATTTCAAGTATGTAAAATATTACTATTGATCTTATTATCCTATTTAGATTTAAACTAGATTTAGAAAAAAAAATCATAGTTACCTTCAATGTTGCAACCCTTATCTTCTCACTGCTTTGTAATGTCCCTAAAACTATAAAAATTTAAAATTTTTCCTGTATGTTTTATCATCATCTATTTAAGTAAATGTTTAGTAAATTAACTCCAGTACTCGGAAAATAAATAGAAGACTTATCAATACAATGAAAATGCATGGTTTGTACTTCTGCTCAAGATTCACTATTTGATTTATTTGTTGTGGTTGGTTTCACTTTATGGTTTTGCGGAAGCGATGTAATGGATGATGTCCTAAAGAACCAGATTGAGTTAATGGATAATAATCCTGTTTGGTCGATCAACCTAGTACATGTTGAAACTCTAAGGGTCCTTATATCAACATCTTGATTTATAAGTTATTTCTTAAATGTCAAACTGTGTGTATGCTTTAGACTAGAAAAAATGGATTAGTTCCGATATATATGTCACTGTATTTTTATAAATCTTTTTATGAGCTTAAGGGGATGGAACTGGTGGCATTGGACTGGCTTACTTATCATTTATGCTAAAGCCTACTTCTTGCTTTGTTTTGTAGGTATTTTTAAAGGACCACTTAAGATTAACTTCCTAGATTTTATATCCATGTATAAATTTATTATGATGTTTTTAGTCAAAGCATTCAAATGTAAAACCTGCAATGACGAAAGATGCTCTCAACTATAGAGAGTGGGTAACAATATCAAAACGATAGTGGAGTTTTGTAGCACATTAATGGTGTCCAATTCCAACCATTCGAAATGGAAGCCAGCTGGATGGAGGTAAGGGAAAAACCTTAAGGGTTTGGATGGCTGTCACCTACCCAAATTTTGAGAATATTTATTTTATTTTCAAAATACTTTATGTTAAATTATAATTACAAAGTTTTGTAATTATGACCAAGTTTGATCAAGGATGATTGTAATTACTGATTATTATTATTTAATAAATTAAAATAGGAGACAAACACCCAAGGGAATTGTTAAATGAGTGTTCACTGACCCACTAGGAGGAATGAAAGCTGTTAGAAGTCATGGGACAGATGGCAACATTTGCACTCCACCACTAGCTGTTGGTTATGGGACAACTACCCCTAAATTTGTGGAATTATCCCCCAGGTGGGTGGAAGAGAGATGATGGCTCATTAATGACCAGGTTAACCACTAAAATGCCTAGGCAGCCTAGATAAGAAAATTCAAATTGAGCAGGCAGCTCCCACAATATTTTCTGCAGAAATATTCCTCAAGTGTATAAGGTGATCACTGAGAGATTCGAATAGGGAGGCTAAAAGTGTGAGTGCATTGTGAGTCTGCTAGTTATTATGAGAAGGAAACCTAGAGGTGATGGTGCAGTTCTATTTGACTGCTGAGTCTTTATGACTGGAAAATCTATATCTTACTACAAGTTGATGAACTAAGGCTTCTACAGACTCTTCTTACTGGTGGTTCAGTGATCAGGTTCGGGGGTCCTAAGGCAAGTAATTTGGCTGTCTTCAGGAATAGGTTGGGTAGAACAGGTTCCTTGGGCTGTTTGTTTCTCCTACAGTCAACCAGGTTCTACTGTTCTGACTTATTGTTTACAGTTAAATGATTTTCTACATGGTAGAACTAATATTTACAGTTATACAAAAGAAACTATTTTACTTACTAGTTTAAAGATGATATGTTTTAAGGATGATTAAGTAAATTAGATGAATGATTAAATTCTTTTTTGTATTTTTCCCATACTGTTATCTGTATAGTACTCTAGTACAAAAAAGTAAAATCAATAGAAATAAGTGATAGACAGAATTCCATTTGAATGAATAGATAAACACAGTAGTATTTCTTTTAAATGCTACCACTTCAATCATGTCTAAAACTCAGGCAATAGTACAACATAGTGTAAACAGATGTATAGTATTTCTCTATTTCATAATAAAAGAAGAACACTTTTATTTCTGCACAAATCTATATTTTCAAATTCAAATCCATCTATTTTTGAATAGTAACAATATGCATTTCAATATTATAAATTCAATGTTTTCAAGCATTTATATTATAGAAATTTATAGCAGCTGCAATTATTCTCTATACAGAGTGTTACTTACCAATGATAAGTAAACACTTATTATTTTTCATCACTATTTATCACAGTTTGATTTGATATAGATTTCAATCATTAAATATAGATACTTTCACTAAAGAATCAAACCCTAGGATTTTACATACTCTAGATTCTAAACATTTATTTAGTATACATTTCAATAAATTACATATCAAGCCATTCATGGAAGACACAATAAATATTTCTGAAGTTATAGCAGACATGTTTTTCCAAACCCTAAACAATATTATTGTAACTTACTATCTATCATTTCGTATTAAGAATATCAACAAGGCACTTAACATCACATAACATTACTTATCAGAAGTCATGATTTTGTTTTGGATCGTCATCTATCAAACCCTAACAAGAATTATACATAGTGTCGAAACCTTTAGAGACACAAGTTAAGGCCCAATTCTCGGGTTCAAATTATCAGTACAATCAAGGTTGCCAACGAAACCTACAGGGTAGGGTTTCATTCATTGAAACAAATTCGAACCTTGTGGCACATAGCCATTTTTAAAAAACATATACGACAGATCAAGTTTCACAACATCATTATTCAAATTTAAAATTCAACAACAATACTAAGTACAGGGTCTATCTACCAATAGACTTACAACCTACTACTCTCGACCAGAGACAATGATCGTTACCAAATCAACAGTGTATACAAACATTTTCTCAAACTATTATTTAAACAAAGTTATAATATTTCAATACAAAACGAGCCATTGTTTTATAGAAGCAAGTGAACCCTCGGCTTTATGAGTTCGTGTTCAATAGTATAACAAAAATTCGATAGAGTTACATTGCGGACCTTTCAAGGTACCAAATTTACACAGGGTCTTTCCCTTAACAACCGACAACACTAAAACAAGTTCAAATAATTTTTAAACGACGCAGCAAGTCATTAAAGAGCCGAATAGCAACTAAATACTGAGGGTTTATCCTCTTTACAGTATTGTTCAAAATAAAACATTAAAACTCGGCCATTACTCCGAACAGGGTTGTATTTCCAACTCTCGTCATACTGTAATCACCAGCTAAACCATGCCAAATGAACCTACGAGGTTTCAAGAACCACCGAGGCTTACCAGGAAGTAGTTGCAGCATCCCCATTCCAAGTTTTGTTCATTGAAATACTCCAACGCAGTATCACCTATCAGTGTCAGTTTAAAAAGGGTTAAAACAAGAAAAACACAGGAATAACTTAAAAGTACAGTATTATTACCACTGTCAATGAAAAACTTACCTTAGCATCGAAGCCCCTGGACTTAGACACACCACACCAAAAAAATGACGAAGCCTGATGGAATATGCAGTAAACACGAGTTCAAACTCAGAAGACCATTTTATGAATTGGAGAATCGAACTCCAGTTCGAATTACATTCAACAAATTGACAGAAGAACCTCCCCACAAATACAATGGCTATATCGTGGCTCTATTACACAAGATTATAAGCCTGTAACATATAAACTCTCTCTCACAGGTCTAAGGTTCGAAACCAAGGAAGGAGTCCTCCTAACAGTAAAACTGTAAACCCTGCATTGCAGCAGCATTGTCGGCTCTTCAGACCTTACCATTAAACACGAAATGAATGCCAAGAAACGATTCTTGGTTACTTACCAATGAAAGACTAGGGTTTCATTCCAAGCCCTAGATCTTGTAAAAATCAACGGTGGATTAGATGCCAGTCGGGAACGCAAAAATTTGAGAGATCATTGCAATCAATACTACATTGATTGTTGCATCTACCAAGTTGCCAAATCAGTAGACCAAGGGCTGGTGCATGGCACATCTCAACATTATATGGTGCTGATTGTAAATTCAATCACGTGAAGACCATCCAACCAACATTTCCACTTCACAGTTGAGCGACGTTAATGCTGAGACCATAATTCGACAGTTTGGAAGCATGCCAAGTACCAAACTTTAATACCCTGTCATGATCATAATCATTGCAAGGTTTAGATTCATAGTTTACATCTTATAATAGTTACTAAGGTTTATTTTAGGCATCGTAACATAAGTAATATATGCTAATGTATGTGCGTGAATGCATAGTCACTTTAGATTGTATATATTTCATTTCTATAGCTTATGTATAGTCTTATAGGGTAAAGTTTATATATTTCATATGTTAGCCAGGTATTGCCAAGTCAATTGATAAAAGTGAAACTATAGATATAGTTTAAGTTGTGTTGATACACACTCTAATGCTAGTTCATTTTGAAATAAGCATAAGCACTATATTCACAAGATTTCATTAATGTGACAAATGGACAAAAGTATCACCACTTGATGTTAATGATAATAGTCATATTAGGATGATTTTTCATAGATAATAAATATAGCGATGTAAAAGAAAAATGACGACGTGACTGTAATAACACTGAAAAGTTTGTAAGCTAACACATAAATGAGAATTGAAACCAAAATATCCATACCTCCAGTAACTTGTTTTGGCAAGGAAGTACTTAGTATTTTTCATATTACATTAACAATGAATTGAAAGACATATGTACTCTTAACTCATGTTTGTCGTAAAATTTCTTACCTGTGTTTTGCACATGGAAACAGGATTCAAATGCCTTAGCTAAACGTAGCTAAGTAAACCTCAGGGTACCTCGTAGGACCCCTTTGTCATCGTTCAAAACAAACTGTCAGCACATTACCAAGAAAATTATAATAATACAAACCTATGTATAACATGTAGTTACATTTAGAACTAAAGCAGATCTGAAGATTGTATTGTTGTGTTATGACATTAAAATATCTTTCGTTACAGAGATTAGCATCCATTTAGTCTGCAATAGCATTTACAACTAGCATCATATTTTGTTTTGAGAAATTCGATTTGTCGTCGTTATTAATATCTTAGTTAAGAGATTTAACTATTTTTATATGTTCCGTATTAACAAATTTATTAATTATTGCTATTTTAAAATTTTAAAATTTTTCAGTATTTACAGGATGTTACATGTGGTATCAGAGCTCACGTTCGAACTTTAGGCCCAAAAAGGTCCAAAGAACATGCAACAAAAATTTTTATTACAGCATAAATCTTACTAATTCAAATTTAAACTATTTGTGTTATACATAAATTGTTTTTAAGCTACAGGTATGGAAGGATTAGCTGAACATATGGAGGACAGATTTCAACCCAACATTCATAGCACGGGACAACATTATGAAGAAGTCCATGGCAAATTAAATGACAATTCATTAGAATTGTTGCATGCATTCCAAGAGTTAAAAGAAGAAATCAGATCTGTAAAACAAGACAATGAGAAAATTCTGAAAGCACAAGAGGAACTTAACCAAGTACTGTTCGATCAGTGCCCAACTGATGAACAGGATGGAGGGATTGAAAATACCTCCAAGATTGAAGACTTACCTCATCAAGACAGGGGTAAGAAAATGAAAACTAATGATGCGAACAACATTTCAACATCATTAGAAGTTGCCAATGAAAAACGAAAAAAGAAACGTAATTATTCAAGTGATAGCAATGAGGGAGATTACAAACCCAAAAGAAAAAGTCACAAATAGTATGAATAGATTTATGGGGAGTTCAAGAAAATCAAACCCCCAACCTTCAATGGTGAAACTGAGAAAGGAGAGACAGCAGAAGCATGGTTGTCTGGCATGAAGAAGTACTTCCAAATTTATGATTATTTCGAATCATTGAAGGCAAAGATGACAATATACAACTTGATTGGGAAGGCAGATATTTGGTGGCAGGACATCAAAAGAGTGAAGGGAATCAAAGACAAGGATGTGAATTGGAGCACTTTTAAAAGGTACTTCAAAAAGAAATTCTTATCTGAACAATACTATGAAGAAAAATCCAAGAAATTCTATGATTTAAAGCTAGGAACTATGAATATGAAAGAGATGAATAGTAAATTTCTAAATTTGCTGAGGTATGTGCCATACTTCATGGAAGAAAAACTGAAGATTCAAAGATACCTGAGTTGTCTACCTTTCAACATCAAGGACAGAATAGAGTATGACAATTCAAAGACCTTAGAAGAGGCCATGAGGAAAGCAACTTTCTGTTATGACACTAATCGAAAAAGAGAAGGGATATCTCATTGGAAAATTCATAAACCCAACAACTTTGAGTTGAAAAAGAAAAATTTCAGGTTTAGTGGAAATTCTAGTTTCCAAAAGAAAAACTTTCCAAATCGGAATTTTCAAGGATACAATCCCAAAAATAATTAGTAGCAGAATTTTACAGCTCATAGAAATACTCCCAATGCTACCAGGACTAATGACCAAAAGGCACCTATCAAATTTTTTGAGTGTCAAGGTCCTCATTATGCTTCAGAATGCCCCAAGAGGAAGCAGACAACTAATAATATTCATTCCATACAAACTGAACCTACTGTGGGAGACTTGGCAAGGGAGATGCCCAGAATTAATGCAGCTCTAGACAACAGGCAAGCAGAGCATCAAGTCTCTATGGTAGAGATTGAAGGTATGCTGCAAAACCACCCTATTACTATTTTGATTGATCTAGGTGCTAGCCTAAGTTATATATCACTAGATGTTGTAGAAAGTTTTAATTTGAAAACAGAAAAATTCAATAAATCCTGGCTAGTTAGAGTAGCAACAGGGACAAAAAGAAAAGTATCTGATTTTATTGAAAGTTGTGTTTTATCTATGAATCAGTTAAAAACACAAACCAAGTTGAATGTTTTACCTTTAGGATCCTATGATATCTCAATTGGAATGGACTGGTTAGAAGCCCATCATGTCATTCTGAATTGTTATGAGAAAAGTTTTACTTGTTTAAATGATGAAGGAGAAACAGTAGAAGTAAAAGGTATTCCAAGAAAGACATCACTTAGACAGATTTTAGCTATGCAAGTAAAGAGAGTAGTTAGAAAAGGATGTCAAATGTTTGCAGTGAATGTAGTGAATGAGGAGTTAATTACTAAAGAGGACAAACTGAAACTAGAAGATATACCTGTCCTAAAATATTTCCAAGATGTTTTTCCTGAAGAGATTCCAGGATTATCCCCTAAGAGAGATCATTATTTTACCATCGAATTAATGTCAGGTGCTGTACCGAATTCTAAAGCTTCGTATAGGATGAATACACTGGAATTGAATGAGTTGAAATCATAGTTGAAGGAACTGATTGATAAAAACTATATAAGACCTAGCGTGTCTCCTTGGGGAGCACCTGTTATTTTTGTTAAGAAGAAGGATGGCACTTTAAGACTCTGCATAGATTATCGTCAGTTGAATAAGATGACAATAAAGAATCAATATTCGTTGCCCTGCATAGACGATCTATTTGATTAGCTGCGTGGAGCAACAATATTTTCAAATATTGATTTAAGTTCAGGATATCATCAAGTTCGTGTGAAAAATGAGGATATTTTTAAAATAGCCTTTAGAACTATATGGACATTATGATTTTGTAGTCATGCCATTTGGATTAACTAATGCCTCGACAATATTCATGTGCTTAATGAATAATATTCTGCACAAGTATTTGGATAAGTTTGCTATTGTGTTCATAGATGACATTTTAGTATATTATAAAAGTAAAGAAGAACATGACGAACATCTGCGTATTATTTTACAAGTTCTGAGAGAACATCAGTTATATGCTAAGTTTAGTAAATGTGACTTTCACAAGGATAAATTCAGTATTTAGGACACATAATTTCTAAGGAATGAAGCTCGGTTGACCCCAATAAGAGAAAATCCATTAATGAATGGCCGGTTCCTAAGGATGTGTTGGATGTACGATCATTTATGGGTATTACTGGATATTATAGAAAATTCATAGAAGGTTTTTCAAGGATTGCAAACTGCATAACCTCCTTACAGAAGAAGGGGAAGAAATTTGTATGGGATCATAAATGTTCACACAATTTTAAAAAGTTAAAGGAATTACTAACTACAACACCTATTCTGAGGATTGCAAATTCTAATAAGGATTTTATAGTATGCACAGATGCATGTAATGATGGACTCAGTGGAGTCCTAACACAAGAGGGACATGCTGTTGCATACGAGTCTAGAAAGCTGAAAATACATGAGAAGAATTACTCTACTTATGATTTGGAGTTATTAGCAGTAATTCACGCTTTAAAAATGTGGCGTCACCATATTATTGGCAAAAAATTTACCTTGTTGACAGATATCATGGGGTTGAAGTATTTATTAGATCAGACAAATTTGAACGCTAGACAAGCTAGATGGTTAAATTTTCTAAATGAATATGATTTCGAAATTCAACACATAAAAGGGAAAGAGAACAAGGTTGTTGATGCATTAAGTCGTAAAGCAAAGTTGAATTTTATTTCAGCCATCAGTACATACTCAACAGATTTAGAAAATCAGATCTTTAAAGGGATTGAAACTGATGAAGAATACATAAAATTACAAGAAAAGACAACAGATAGCAATTTTGAAAATTCTATGGCAGATTACAGTTTAAAAGAAAATGGGCTGTTATTGTACAAAAACAAATTGTATGTACCCAACAAACCAAAAGTAAAAATTCTGATTTTAGATGAGATGCACAAAAGTCATTATTCTGGTCATCCAGGTTATTAGAAAACCATCACTATGTTACAAAAAGAGTACTATTGGCCCAGAATGAAGGATGAAGTAGCAGAATATATAGCTAAGTGTTTAGACTGTCAAAAAGTGAAGGTTGAACATCAACATCCGGTTGGACTGTTATAGCCATTTCCTATACCTAGCTGGAAATGGGAGATCATAAGCATAGATTTTATTACCGGACTACCCAAAAATCAGAAACAAAATGACTCCATCATGGTGGTAGTAGATAAAATCAACAATGCAACACATTTTATACCTGTAAAGACTACTCATAAGGCTCCAGACATTGCAGAAATCTTCATGAAACAAAATTTTCGATTACATGGGATACCAAAAGTGATAGTTTCAGACTGTGATTCTAAGTTTACTGGAAAATTTTGGAGATCTTTGTTTAAAGGGTTGAATACAACCTTAAAATTCAGCACAACATTTCATCCACAGACGGATGGACAGACAGAAAGAGTGAATCAGGTATTGGAAGACATGCTAAGGATGTATGTTAAGGACTAACCTGGTAAGTGGGAGGACTACTTGCATTTAGCAGAATTTGCATATAACAACCATTATCATGCATCAGCCAGGATTAGCCCTTTTTAAATTCTTTATGGTAGGAAATGTGATACACTTGTTTCTTGGAATGACCTAGTAAATAGAGTTATTTTAGGACCTGAATTGTTGCAGGAATTAGAACTAATTGTGAAACAGGTACAAAGAAATATTAAAACCGCCCAAGATAGGAAAAAGAGTCAAACACATCTTAGAGGGACTCATAAAGAGTTCCAGGTTGGTGAACATGTTTTTCTTAAGGTAAGACGGAAAAAGAGTTCATTGAAATTTGGAAGTTGTGCCAAGTTGGCACTCAGGTATTGTGGTCCTTTCGAAATTTTGTGAAGGGTTGGACCTGTCGCATACCAACTGGATTTGCCACCAAGTCTAAAGATACATAATGTTTTTCATATATCATTTTTAAAGAAGTATGTACACCATGCTACTCATGTTGTAAATTGGAATGATGTACAGGTGGGACAAGACGACGATTTTCAGGTGGAACCGGATTGTATCCTTGAAAGGAGGGAAACTCTACTCCAGAATCACACCATTGGGCAGGTAAAGGTGCAATGGAAGCACCTTAGCCCAGAAGAGGAAACTTGGGATTTGGAGAGTAGTATGCGGGTAGCATACCCAAATCTGTTTCAGGATCACTCAGAGAGTGATTAAACAACATCGAGGACGATGTTGAGACTTAAGGGGGGGTGTATGTCACCTACCCAAATTTTGAGAATATTTATTTTATTTTCAAAATATTTTATGTTAAATTATAACTACAAAATTTTGTAATTATGACCAAGTTTGGTCAAGGATGATTGTAATTACTGATTATTATTATTTAATAAATTAAAATAGGAGACAAATACCCAAGGGAACTATTAAATGAGTGTTCACTGACCCACTAGGAGGAATGAAAGCTGTTAGAAGGCATGGGACAGATGGCAGCATTTGCACTCCACCACTAGCTGTTGGTTATGGGACAACTAATCCTAAATTTGTGGCATTATCCCCCAGGTGGGTGGAAGAGAGCTAATGGCTCATTAATGACCAAGTTAACCACTAAAATGCCTAGGCAGCCTAGATAAGAAAATTCAAATTGAGCAGGCAACTCCCACAATATTTTTTGCAGAAATATTCCTCAAATGTATCAGGTGATCACTGAGAGATTTGAATAGGGAGGCTAAAAGTGTGAGTGCATTGTGAGTCTGTTAGTTATTCTGAGAAGGAAAACCAAAGGTGATGGTGCAGGTCTCTTTGACTGCTGAGTCTTTATGACTGGAAAATCTATATCTTACTGCAAGTTGATGATCTAAGGCTTCTACAGTCTCTTCTTCCCGGTGGTTCAATGAACAGGTTCGGGGGTCCTAAGGCAAGTAATTTGGCTATCTTGAGGAATAGGTTGGGTGGAACAGGTTCCTTGGGCTGTTTGTTTCTCCTACAGTCAACCAGGTTCTACTGTTCTGACTTATTGTTTACAGTTAAATGATTTTCTGCATGGTAGAACTAATATTTACAGTTATACAGAAGAAACTATTTTACTTACTGATTTAAAGATGATATGTTTTAAGGATGATTAAGTAAATTATATGAATGATTTAAATTCTTTTCTGTATTTTTCCTATACTGTTATCTATATAGTACTCTAGCACAGAAAAGTAAAATCAATAGAGATAAATGATAGGCAGAATGCCATTTGAATGAATAGATAAACACAATAGTATTTCTTTTAAATGCTGCCACTTCAATCATGTCTAAAACTCAGGAAATGGTACAGCATAGTGTAAACAGATTCGTAGTATTTCTCTATTTCATAATAAAAGAAGAACACTTTTATTTCTGCACAGATCTATATTTTCAAATTCAAATCCATCTATTTTTGAATAGTAACAATATGCATTTCAATATTATAAATTCAATGTTTTCAAGCATTTATATTCTAGAAAATTATAGCAGCTGCAATTGTTCTCTATACAAAGTGTTACTTACCAATGATAAGTAAACACTTATTATTTTTCATCACTATTTATCATAGTTTGATTTAATATAGATTTCAATCATTAAATATAGATACTTTCACTATAGAATCAAAACCTATGATTTTACATACTCTAGATTCTAAACATTTATTTCGTATACAAAGCAATAAATTACATATTAAGCCATTCATGGAAAACATAGTAAATATTTCTGAAGTTATAGCAGACATGTTTTTCCAAACCCTAAACAATATTATTGTAACTTACTATCTATCATTTCGTATTAAGAATATCAACAAGGCACTTAACATCACATAACATTACTTATAAGAAGGCATGATTTTGTTTTGTATCGTCATCTATCAAACCCTAATAAGAATTATACAAAGTGTCGAAACCTTTAGAGACACAAGTTAAGGCCCAGTTCTCGGGTTCAAATTCTCAGTACAATCAAGGTTTCCAACGAACCCTATAGGGTAGGGTTTCATTCATTGAAACAAATTCGAACCTTGTGGCACATAGCCATTTTTAAAAAACATACGACAGATCAAGTTTCACAACATCATTATTCAAATTTAAAATTCAACAACGATACAAAGTACAGGGTCTATCTACCAATAGACTTACAACCTACTACTCTCGACTAGAGACAACGATCGTTACCAAATCAAGAGTTTATACAAACATTTTCTCAAACTATTATTTAAACAAAATTATAATATTTCAATACAAAACGAGCCATTGTTTTACAGAAGCAAGTGAACCCTCGGCTCTATGAGTTCATGTTCAATAGTATAACAAAAATTCGAAAGAGTTTACATTGCGTACCTTTCAAGGTTCCAAATTTACATAGGGTCTTTCCCTTAACAACTGGCAACACTAAAACAAGTTCAAATCATTTTCAAAGGATGCAACAAGTCATTACAGAGCTGAATAGCAACTAAATACTGAGGGTTTATCCTCCTTACAGTATTGTTCAAAATAAAACATTAAAACTCAGCCATTACTCCAAATAGAGTTGTATTTCCAACTCTCGTCATACTGTAATCACCATATAAACCATGCCAAAGGCACCTACGAGGTTTCAAGAACCACCGAGGCTTACCAAGAAGTAGTTGTAGCATCCCCATTCCAAGTTTTGTTCATATAAATCCTCCAACGCAGTATCACCTATCAGTGATAGTTTAAAAAGGGTTAAAACAAGAAAAACCCAGGAATAACTTAAAAGTACACTATTATTACCACTGTCAATGAAAAACGTACCTTAGCGTCGAAGCCCCTGGACTTAGACACACCACACCAACAAAACGATGAAGCCTGATGGCATTTTCATCAAACATGAGTTCAAACTCAGAAGATTGTTTTATGAATTGGAGAATCGACCTCCAGTTCGAATTACATTCAACAAACTGATAGAAGAACCTCCCCACAAATACAATGGCTATATCGTGGCTCTATTGCACAAGATTATAAGCCTGTAACATATAAACTCTCTCTCACAGGTCTAAGGTTCGAAACCAAGGAGGGATTCCTCCTAACAGTAAAACTCTAAACCCTACATTGCAGCAGCACTGTTGGTTCCTCAGACCTTACCATTAAACATGAAATGAATGCCAAGAAACAATTCTTGGTTACTTACCAATGAAAGACTAGGGTTTCATTCCAAGCCCTAGATATTGTAAAGATCAACGGTGGATTAGCTGCCAGTCTGGCATGCAGAGATTCGAGAGATCATTGCAATCAATACTACATTGATTGTTGCATCTACCAAGTTGCCAAATCAGCAGACCGAGGGCTAGTGCATAGAACAGCTCAGCATTATATGGTGTTGATTGTAAATTCAATCACGTGAAGACCATCCAACCAAGATTTCCACTTCATAGTTGAGCGACGTTAATGCTGAGGCCAAAATTCGACAGTTTGGAAGCATGCCAAGTACCAAACTTTAATACCCTGTCACGATCAGAATCATTGCAAGGTTTAGATTCATGGTTTACAACTTATAATAGTTACTAAGTTTTATTTTAGGCATCGTAACAATAGTAATATATGCTAATGTATGTGCGTGAATGCATAGTCACTTTAGATTGTATATATTTCATTTCTATAGCTTATGTATAGTCTTATAGGGTAAAGTTTATATATTTCATATGTTAGCCATGTATTGCCAAGTCAATTGATAAAAGTGAGACTATAGGTATATTTCAAGTTGTGTTGATACACACTCTAATGCTAGTTCATTTTGCAATAAGCATAAGCACTATATTCACAAGATTTCAGTAATGTGACAAATGGACAAAAGTATCACCACTTGATGTTAATGATAATAGTCATATTAGGATGATTTTTCATAGACAATAAATATAGCAATGTAAAAGAAAAATGACGACGTGACTATAATAACATTTAAAAGTTTGTAAGCTAACACGTAAACGAGAATTGAAACCAAAATATCCATACCTCTAGTAACTTGTTTTGGCAAGGAAGTACTTAGTATTTTTCATATTACATTGACGATGAATTGAAAGACATATGTACTCTTAACTCAGGTTTGTCGTAAACTTTCTTACCTGTGTTCTGCACATGGAAACATGATTCAAATGCCTTAGCTAAACGTAGCTAAGTAAACCTCAGGGTACCTCATAGGACCCCTTCATCATCATTCAAAACAAACTATCAGCACATTACCAAGAAAATTATAATAATACAAACCTATGTACAACATGTAGTTACATTTAGAACTAAAGCAGATCTGAAGATTGTATTGTTGTGTTATGACCATAAAATATCTTTCGTTATAGAGATTAGCATCCATTTAGTCTGCAATAGCATTTACAACTAGCATCATATTTTGTTTTGAGAAATTCGACGTGTTGTCGTTATTAATTATCTTAGTTAAGAGATTTAACTATTTTTATATGTTCTGCATTAACAAATTTATTAATTATTGCTATTTTAAAATTTTTAAATTTTTCGGTATTTACGAGATGTTACAATGACCTACTGTATTATCGCATTTGTTGGTTGGAGGGGAAAGAAGAGCAAGGCTCTTCAGGTTTTGAAGGTTCCCATGGAAGGGCTCGACCTGCTCTTTAACCAGATAGCGTGGGAATTCATGAGGTAACCTCCATGCCATAGAACTCCCTGAAGACTTTTATTTCTACAAATCGTTTTGCTACAGGTTGTAATTTAACGTTTGGGTTTGATTTTGATAGGGCTTACGGTGGTGGTAAATTCGAGATGGGAATGATGGGTAGTTGTAGCTATGGTGACCACGGGTAAGCCTGGTCCTTTGTTGGCCAATTCATCCTCTCAAGCGAATGGTTTGCTTGTATAGTTTGTTTGCTTAGCATGTACGATTTTTGGGAGTGGTTTTACCCAATCGAATTTCTGGTGATGCTAAGTCTGGAATGAGGGGAAAACAAATCGTGGCCTAGACTTTGTGTCACGCTCTGTAATGTACAATCATATTTTTTATTTAATTTTGCAGCATGTATGGCATTTTGGTTTGGAGGAGGCCCTAACTTGGCTCCTGTACACAACGGTTGTGGTTTTGGGAATTTTGGAAATTCTGTTTGGTAATTTACATGAAGTCTTTTCAGTTGATCGCTGTCATAGTTGTGGGTATAATGGAACTTGTTTTTTCTCACTGTAACTTCTGAGAATGATTAAATTTTAACCTATGTATTTATTTCTTTGTTGGGTGAAAAATGAGCATGAAGCTACTATCTACGTTTGTAATTTACTATATTCTTGGTTTTACTCCCGTCATTTTAAGTTAGGCTTTTGATCTAGAAAATGAAGCTCTCTGTAGAGTGAAAGTTGGAAGTGTTATTTAAACTTAACGGGAAAATCCCTAACTGGTTTTGCGTTTTTTTATGATTCTGTGTATAGTAGTTAGATTCTACAATTGATATTAAGATGGATGTGTTTAAATCTAAGCCGAGAACAGGGCTCAGTGAAATTCTTAATCCTAAAGCGTTTTAGGTGGTTACAGTTACTGGGAAAAGAACGTAATTTATGTTTTAGCTGAGAGATGAAAATACTGTGTGAAATCGTTATCACTGTGTTGGATGTGAATAAATGGGCATGAATTAGTTTCTCATTTTAAATATTCTTCCGTGGATTTTATGGGAAAGCCCTAGCGTTAAAATCATATTCGTTTTCATGTCTTTCCTTATGGTTTAATGTTTATTATGGGATGGATGGGATCCATGATGTAGCATGTGATTCGTGGAAAATAAAGGTTTGCTTAGTGAACTCGATCCTGAATCTGAGTTTCTTTTTATGAGGTGAAAACAAGTTTTGGACAAAAGCGCCCTAACAATGTGACAGCCTATGTAAGGCAATTTAAAGAAATGAATAATTTTATTGTGAAAGCTTTTTAGGTAGATCCTAGGTATGATGAGTAAGTTCTCTGTTGTGTTGGTATTTGGTTTTAAATGAGACTCTATGAGATCTCTGTCAATAGATTGACCATTTAATATTTTTAATTAAAAGTTCGTACAGTAAGGGTTTGAATGTTTTATTAGTTTGGGACCTACGATTCTAAGCTTGGGAAATCCAAGCAAACCGATCTCCTTGATTATGTTGTAACAATTAATTTAATTATGCTTGTAGATTCTTCATTATTTTAGTTTGATCTAGGGTTTAATCTTTAAACATAATTTTTAAACTTTTGAAGTATAGAAAGTTTGACTTGAGGAGCCAATGCAAATATGCCCTTGCTCCCAATGCCCGGGGTTTAATCAGAAAGAAATTTACAATCAATGAAATTCTAAACTTTCAGCTTGTAACATATAAACATATAGAAGCATTCGTACCTGGATTTATAGCTGGGATCCTCTCCTTGCACAGACCTGCACACTTAAAACACTAATTAAAGAAAACAATTATGCTTATATGACCTGTAGGATGGTAACCGAATGACTTTGGAACTACCACATTCCTCCCAACCATGAACTGGAACCGTTCCTGGTTTTAATCCGATTCCCCCCGAGCTAGCTCCAACATGCAATAGGAAACTAGAGGACCTAGGGCAGACAACTGATGATCATCCAATTCTGAAAATAATTTGCTCTTTCAGATCCGTGGGACAAATTCTCTCTTGTTACCATAAAAGAATGATAAAAAGATAGATGCCCTCCAATGAGTTTTGTCCTTGCTTTTATAGATAATCTTTTGAAATGGTAGTTAAGTTTAATAATAATATTTTATTATTAAATTAAGTTTTGACTTTCAGTTAGAAAATATAATCCAATATTTATTTATTTATAACTTTAGATTTGAATATAATTTAAAAGTTTATTTTAATAAAGTTCAGTTTTGTTTTAGAAATCTTAATTAGTTCTTTTTGAACTAATTATTAAATTTTATTTTAATTAACTTATATTAAAGGGCATGGCTATATGTAAGTCGATCTTTATATATATATGCTTTTACTTTGTCTACTTAGTAACCTTATTATTCATATATATATATTGTAACTAATTACATATATACATCATATTCTTTATATACATATATAGATTTATGTATACAACTTTAGTGCATAAGTGAGACTCTTTATAACTTAAATAATTTGATTAAATCAAATAGTTTATTTAGCATTATATCTTGATGTTTATAAGAAAAATATAGGGTCAACTCTTTTGACAAGGCTAGTGGTAGGTTTGGATTGGTCGACTAGGTTAGGTAGTCGAGACTCTGCTTGCATGTTGGATTACCTCGTTTTTCATGGTAATTTTCTCTGTCCTTGATGAGATGAGTAATGGATCAATTAGTCAGAATAGAATAAGTATGATGACTGGTGCTATTCAGAGCCTTCCTCAACTCAACACCTTCTTTAAGTAAAGTAACCCCTGGTGCTATTCAGAGCTTAGGCTCAACATTTTTACACGGGAGTTACGCTAGTGCAATTCCAGAGCTCTTTGTTGAACACTAATGCTACGATGTATTTGTAAGATACACCTAGGGATACAATGTCCAAAGATCCAATGCTCCAGAGCTTATGCTCAACATCAATTTGGAGTGCTCAAAGGCTTATGCCCAACACTCTATGTACATTGGGGCTCATGCCCAGTACATAATAAAAGTCCTCTATGTACATCAGGGCTTATGCCCAGTACATAGGTCATCCATGTGCTCCAGAGTCCATGCTAAACACATACAAAATTCAATCATGCATATCATAACTCTGCACAGTATGTAACAAAAGATCATCTCAGTATATTAGGGTTTTTTACCCAATCTCATGATAAAACATCAATCAAATACATTGGGATTTCTGCCCAATATATAACCATAACCTGAATCTGTTAGGGTCCATGCCCAAATATGTATCTCTACAACTAAGATATGTCATGTGCATCGGGTCTTATGCCCAGTATATATAATAAAAGTAATACATGTGCATTGGGGCTTACTCCCAGTATACCAAAATAAATCATATGCATTGTGGCTTACGCCCAATATATAACATCAATAATAACAACAATATTCAGGATATTACATCCCTCCCCTCTTAGAACAACACCATCCCGGTGTTCTAGGGACTAGAAATGAAGTCATGAAACAAGGCAGGGTAAGCCTTCTTCATGGTGGTTTCATTTTCCCAAGTAGCCTCATTTGGTCCGACGTGCCTCCATTGAACTTTCAATTGGATGATGGTTCGTATCCTAAGATGCACCTCCCTCTTATCCAGAATGTCAAGGGGCTCGGGCATGAACTCCCCCTCAGGTTCTACCTGTAATAAGGACCAATCAATCACATGCTTAGTATCATTGACATATTTCTTTAATAGAGATGCATGAAAAACATTACGAACTTTTATATGAGCTGGTAAAGCTAACTCATATGCTACTAGCCCTTTCTTGGCCAGTATCTCAAAGGGTCCACAAAATATGGGGGCTAACTTCCCGCATCGCCCCAAGCTTAACGAGCTTCCCTTTTCCTTCACTTTTAAGAAGACATGTTCTCTGAATTGGTAATCCTTGTCTTTCATTTTCTTATCTGCATAACTCTTTTGGTGGTCTTGTGCCTCTTTTGAGTTTTGTTGTACTTTGGTAACTAGCTGCTCCAAGTCCTTTAGTAAATATGGACCTAGCATAAGTCTGTCTACTCGACTATCCCATGTCACCGGTGTCCTACATTTTCTGCCATAGAGTATCTCGAAGGGGCTCATCTTGGCAGAGGTCTGGTACCCGTTGTTGTAAGACAACTTTGCGAGGTCTAGATAATCCTCCCATTTTGTGGGTTTGTTCATAACATACATTCTAAGCATATCCTCTAGGATCTGGTTTACTCGTTCCGTCTATTTATCAATCTGTGGGTGATAAGCGGTACTGAAGTTTAACTGTGTCTCTAGTCCAGAGAACAAGGACCTCCAAAAGTTATTGGTGAACTTCGTGTCTCTGTCTGAAATTATTTCCTTGGGTATCCCATGCAATTGAAAGATATCTTTTAGGAAGATGTCTGCGATGTGGACAGATTTGTACGTTGATTTTACAGGTATGAAGCGGGTTGCTTTGGATAACTTGTCGACCACTACAAAGATGGAGTCATTCTGTCTCTTGCTCTTCAGTAATCCAGTAATGAAGTCCATACTAATGACCTCCCACTTCCTCTCTGGAATGGGTAACGGTTGTAGTAGTCCAGAAGGATGCTGGTGTTCTGCCTTGACCAGTTGGAATTCTTGGCATTTGGCGATGAATAGTGCTATGTCAGCTTCAACTTAGGCCAGAAAAAGTGTTTCTTTACCACCGATATCGTCTTTTGATATCCCGGATGTCCTGAGTAGAGATTTTGATGGAACTCTAAGAGAATGTTATGTCTAATGTCTCCGCTCTCCGAAACATAAAGTCTCTCTTTTGACCATAGCAGTCCTGACTCGTCTATCTTATATTCCTTTTGTTGTTGGAATAATATATCCTGCTGAATCTTTCTAAGGATCTCGACGTAAAATCGATCATTCCCACATGTCGTTCTAATCCTGTCGTGCAAGTCTAAGTCAGTTTGACTTACTGTCACCTCATATAACATATGATCCCGTCGACTTAAAGCATCAGCGATCTTGTTATTCTTTCCTTTTATGCGTTTTAGCTCAAAATGGTACTCGCTAAGGAAGGATAACCACCTGGCTTGCCTAGCATTTAGGTCAGGTTGGTCAAATAAGTACTTCAAACTCATGTTATCCATTTTTAATAGGAACTTCTTTCCCATAAGGTAATGCCTCCACATCTTTAAGGCGTGGACGATGGCGGCTAGTTCAAGATTGTGTGTGGGGTAGTTATGTTCGTGCTCTTTCAACTTTCTTGACTCATAGCAGATGGCGAAGTCATTCTGCATAAGGAATCCACCGAGTCCTTCTTTGCTTGCATTAGTGCAAACAACGAATTCCCCATCGGGATCAACAATCCGTAAAATAGGTGCGCTCGTCAAAAGTTGTTTTTAGTTTCTGGAAGCTTTCTTCACACTTGGTTGTCCAAAGGAACTTGTTCTCCTTTTTCTGCAAGGCAGTCATAGGACAAGCAATCCGCGAGAAGTTCTCAATGAACTTCCGGTAGTATCCGGATAACCCTAAGAATGATCTTATGTTGGTCACACAAGTGAGTGTAGGCCATTCTTCCATGGCTTTAATATTTTCAGGGTCAACTGCTATCCCCTTCTCAGAAATGATGTGACCTAGGTACTGTATCTGTGGTTTGTAGAAATTACACTTGCTAAACTTAGCGTAAAGTTGGTGTTCTCGTAATATTCGTAACACTATTCAGAGATGTTATTCGTGCTCTTCCTCACTTTTGGAGTAGATCAAAATGTCGTCAATGAAGACTAGTACGAACTTGTCTAGGTATTGACTAAAGATGTTGTTCATCATGCACATAAAATTTGCGGGTGCATTCGTTAATCCGAAAGGCATTACCACAAAATTGTAATGACCATATTGGGTTCGAAAGGCGGTCTTATCGATGTCTTCATCACGGATTCTTACTTGGTGATATCCATATCGCAGGTCGATCTTTGATAAGATCTTCGCTCCTATGACTTGATCAAACAAGTCATCAATCCTAGGGAGTGGGTAATGGTTCTTGATGGTTAACTTGTTGATTTGACGGTAATTGATGCACATCCGCATCGTCCCATCCTTCTTCTTGACAAAGAGTATCGGTGCTCCCCAAGGAGACACACTCGGTCGGATGTATCCTTTCTCTATTAACTCTTGTAACTGCAGCTTGAGCTCCACCAACTCTAGTGCGTTCATGCGGCAAGGATCTTTAGAAGCTGGTACTGACCCGAGTGTTAATTCTATAGAAAAATCTAAGTCTTGTTTGGGTGGTAACCCTGGTATTTCCTCGGGAAATACATCCCTAAAATCTACAAGAACTGGGAAGTCCTCGATCTTTTGTTCCCTATCGGATTCTTCCGTTTGAATGTTAACCACAAAGAGTTTACAACCATTCCTTATGCACTTCTTTTCTTGTTAGGAAGATATTTTCCTGACGGAAACCTTCTTAGGTATGCCTGTTACACAGAAATCTTCCACCCTGTGAGCATCAGCATTCTTTGGCCTGTAGGATCCATTTCAGTGACTCAGATCCATTTTCATCCTTCAGTGATACTAGTTTATCCTATTTTTGTTCCTACCCGCATGTTGCATCACTATAGGATGCGTACTCGCGAGTTGCATCCCTATAGCCCGCGGGTATCAAGTAAAATGGTAAAAACCACTATTTTATTACTTTTTACTCCCAAAAAGCGGTCATTGGGTGACCTTTGGCTCTCCATCTGCCCAAGTAACGTCTCAATGAGTCCTTTCACCTACCTTTGAGAGGATTATATATTGAGCACATATGGCTTATGGACGGGAGGAGGAAGAGAATAGTAAAAGCACTCTAGTGGATTTTTGCCCTATCTTGAGTCTACACTCATTGATCCTTGTATTTGTGAACCAGTTATGTTCACCTTCCAAACTCCTTTCTAGTTTGAGTTTGCCATTCATGGAGGATTGAAGTGGTGGAGGCACAAGTGGATTGATCTAGATCTTGGTTTAGATTGGTTGCCGGAAAGAGGTCGTATCACTTTGTACTTCTTCTTGTTCATTAATAAAAATACTCATGTTCTCGTCCATTCATGGTGTGAATGTCATTTATTATACATTGGGTTGCATTTGCTTATGATATTATGGACCATTGTTATTGATGATGTTAATGTTATTTATATATCACATGTACTTGTTAGATATTTCTTGTCAAGACTAATTGGCAGATTACAAGTGCTTGGATGTGCGTGGATTGAAAGCTCCAACGGGGATCTACATCAAATGTTGGATCGAGGTTGGTTACATTTCTCCATTGTTTGAACATTGTCGTTTATAATAGCATGTTTTGAGAATTGAGTAGATTTCTGGTAGTCATCTGTCTGTTGTGGTATTCCCAAGCCATAGTGAGTTTTCTCCAATACAGAAATGGCGACTCCACTGGGGAAAACATCCATGTTTGGGAAAAGTTTTGAGCATTAGTCCATATTTAGAGTTGCTGTTTATCGAAGCTCTGTGTCACTGATTGGTCGTTAATATACATTGTAGAAAACTTGATTTTCTGAGCCTTTGGACTCTCTGTTTGACCATTTGCTGTTTCTCAACCACGGGATAGCTTAGTTCTGCTCGCATACACCCGCCTCTGTTTACACTACTGCTCGCAGGTACCCGCAGGTATTCCTTCGACAGTAGCGTGTAACTCTGTCTTTTGTTGGTTTATGGCTATTGGTTGTTGCTGGGTGAGTTTGGTTGATTCCTGAGTCTTTGTTGGCCTCTTTCTTGACTGTTTCATGCCTTGGTTGTGACCAGATCTCTTCGTTTCTCTTGGTTGAGCCTTCTTGGTTTTTCACCATCTTTGGTTTTAACCTCTTGGTTTCATCCTTTTGATCTCTTCCTTTTGGCTGAGTCTTACTGTTTAGGATCTGCTGGGTTGTCTTAGTGATCTTCTCGGCACTTCAGTGACTGAATAGTAGGATTCTGCTTGCATTTTTTCATTCCATATATATTGAAAAAATACAAAAATATTCATTTAGTTTTTGCATTTTCCCTTTTGTTTATAAGAGAAAATACAAAAATATTTTATTTCCATGTACTGCATTTTTCATTGAGTGCTTGTTGCCTTCATTTTAGGTTCTGCTTGTGCATTTAAAAGATAAAAGTTTGCATATTTATTTCGGAATTTTTGGTTGATTTTGCATATTAGTGACATTGTTTTATTGGATAGTTGAGTCTAGGATTGGACGATGGTGTATATTATTGAGTCTACAAATCATTAGTTTCACGACCATATCCTTTGAGTAATCACAGCCACTAAAATAAACGCTTAATCATAAAATTGATTAGACTCATTTTATTTATAGGGTACACCAACTAGCATAGGTTTAGAGTCTTGGAATAGATCATTGTGAGTTAACAATCCAAGACTATTGAATGAAACATTAGGTGTCTGACCAGGGAGTGGAGGAATCCATGGTATAGATTGGTGTTCTCAGGAAAGCTCTACTCAAACCAGAGTTAAGCACGAGGTCACGGGAGGTTGGTTGAGGAGATATCCCTCTGATACCGGCTGAACGTGGGAGATATATCCAGGATTTGTTCGTATCTGGGGGTACCAGAGCTTCGTCCTCTCGTGCTTCGGGCTTAGCTACCCTGCCTATACGACGGGTCCCACCTGCGACTGTTCCCTTGAGAATTGGTTATATTGTGGTAGAAATAGTTGCCTTACCTAGGTACCGCATAGGGTACTTGCAATGGTCATGCTGTTTGTGTCCTGAGTCAGATAGGGATTGGACAACACAGTTGTGTTCGTGCAGTGGACTTGACCCTGTCGACACAGTGAAGCCTGGGTGTCTCTGTAACTGATTCTGTTACCTCCGGCTATATTTTGGGAGTCTCAAGCCTCTCCTAGGCGAGACATACCGGCTCTAGTGTCAGGAGCTCATTTAGCCACTCTGTTTGTCTGCTCTTGGCTGTAGATTCTCTAGGTGTGTGCTTTTGATTTACTGTTTTTTGATCGTTAGTTGGCCTTTAGGAGACACTATGTCTCTCTCCGGAGAGAACGTGGCATGGAGCCCTACACTCCGCTAGTCCCGTAGTTTGGTTGGTTTAAAGCCATCTTTGGTTACACAATGCATTACTAGAGGACGCCGGAGGGATCCCTCTGAGTCTTCAGATTCTTACACGACTTACGTTGAGGATTACATGGCTACACATCCCGATATCAGGCAAGACCTTTCTACTCCTTCGGGTAGAGTTGAACACATTTCCGATCCCCAGAATCCTCGTGAGGATTGGGGAGGTGATCCACCTGCGACTCAACCTGGTTCTATTTGGCCTAATCCACTTGATCGGGATCCGTTTGATTCTTCAAATCTGGATAATTATCTTTACAGGATGCCTGACTTACCCGAGGAGGAAGAATAGGACGAGCCTTTCATTCCTTCGTTTCCACGTGATTCTAGATATAGGAGGCCTGAGACTCATGATGATTCTGGCCCTATGGTCAACCCCACTGCACTCTCTTTTGGTATGCCTAGTCACAATACTGTCGAACCTTCCACTATGGTTGGTACTCATGCTGGCACTAGTCAAAGTGTTAGCCATACTATACCCACTGGGGGCACTACCCTAGCTGGGGGCACTACGTTATCCACCCACTCACATAGTATGGGGACTGGTCTGATTCCTAACCATGCTAATGTTGGAACACGACCACCTCCTAGGAATACTCAAACTAGTCGGAATACTGTCCAAAACATGACTCACCATCCACCACCTAGTACACATGTCACTACTCGTCAACCTAGGACCACTTTTGCACATGATACCGTTCCTCCCAACCACAGGGGTGGACACTTACTGCATACTTTTGCTTCCACTACCGCCGCTAGTAATAGTAATGTAGGGGGTGGGAATATTTCCTATCCACATGGACATCACACCACCAACCCTGCTACTGGTCACACCCATATTGGACCTGGGAATACTTCTCATGCTTATGGTCATCACATGACTGCTCAAGCTAATCCTAATATTGGGGGTGGGAACATACCATACCATTACGGTCAATACAACACGGTTCCCACTATGAATAGTACATACATGCCCCATACCCATGGTGGAAACCATTACTAAAACATAGTCGGTGCTGACCACCAGTATCACCCACCACCCCAATATGGTGCTCAAAACGCACATATACCTGCTTACTCTCAAATAGGTCAGGCAGGGGGAGGTTATCCATCTTATGGCCATGGGCAAGCTTATGGGCCGTCAGGTCCTCAGTATCAGCAGTTTAATCCTCATGGTCAAGATTTTGGTCCATCATACAACACAGTTGCATTCAATCAACCTTTTATGGGAGCTTATAATCAAGCTTTCCAGCTGCAGATCCCATTCCTTGCACGCTTGAATCTCCCGGATCTTTCAAAGATCACGAATGATCCGGTGTGTCACGACCCTACTTAGCCCCCGGTCCCTACCAAGCTCCCTTCGGACATTCCAAAGTTTGAGGGGAAAGGTGGTGAGGACCCGAGGGATCATGTCACGACATTTCACCTTTGGTGCTCCTCCAACTCTTTGAATCATGATTCCATTTGATTACGCCTATTTCAACGCACCCTCACGGGGGCAGCCGCGAAATGGTATGTGGAGTTGCTTGGAAACACCTATAGGGGTTTCAACGAGATTGTTTTGGTTTTCTTAGACCATTTCTAGTTGCCGGTTCATTATGATACTGGTACTGAATTGTTGTCCACCTTCCATCAGAATAAGGCCACACATATTTCTGACCACGTTCAAGAGTGGCATCGGCGAAAGAGATTAGTGAAAGCCAACATTCCTCTAGAGTTCCTATTGGAATGGTTCCTCAAGTATTTACTTCCATATATTGCTAAGGATGTTTCGATGTCAGGCATTATGACTGAGGAGCAAGCTATCTTGAAAGTCCAGTAGTTAGATCTTCTTTATTCTCAGTCTGGCATTTTGTATGACATTATTCCTGATGCACCGAGAACAAGACATGAGCCCACGTCAGTTCTTGGACCACATGCCGATGGCATCATGGGGTCCGCATGCACTCACCCTGTAGACTTGGTAGCTAATCAAATGCAAAATTTGTCGCTAAATCAGTCTGCACCCGGACAAGTTCACACCTTGTCCACTTCTACTCCATCGTCTGATGTACATAATGTGCAATCAACGAAACCGTCGAGTAACCAACAACGTGGTGGTAAGAAAAAGGGGAGAAATAATCATAGGGGTGGAAAAAATGGAAGTAACAATAATAACAATCGTAATACTCCTCGTAAAGAGAATGCCAACCCTCCTCGGGAAGGCGGTAATGCTAGCGAGGATCATAAACCTAGGCGTAAGGTGAAATTCCCTTGCAAGCTTTGTGGGGAGGATCATCTTACTCACTTATGTCCTCGTATTGAAGAAGCATCGAAGCATTTGGAACAGAGCTCAGCTGTGTTGAAGGATCCCCTACCTCATCACCAAAACATGGCTTCGCATGCTCCCACCACTGGTTATGGTACTAATGAAATGACAACATCTTCTTCCAATATTAGTGGTTATGGATGCATGAATATGGTTCAGTCGGAGGTTTGTGTTGCTACTCGTCAACGTGATTATGGTGCACCACAACCGAATTTGGGGAATGAGCCTCCCCCTACTCCTGATAATTCCTTGCATATCGAGAAGCCTTCTATTATGCTGTGGATACCGAAAGGTGTTCTCAAGCGCTCTATGCATAATCCTAATGCTCGAGCCACCCAAAACTACTCCATCGTAGAAGATTTGGGCCAAAATCCGTGTGCCATGTTGGCTCTTGAAGTTTTGCAAGCCCGTCCTTCTCAGAAGCATGCCCTTTTGAGTGCGTTAGGAGTTCAGGATGGGGGCAGTCCTAGTGTTATCAAGTTCGATACTACTGATGTCCAACCTCGCTTGCCTTACCACGTGGCTTTTCAAATCCAGGTGGTTTGCCTTAAGAGCTTCGTCAAACGTACTATGGTTGATGAAGGTGCTTCCACGTCAGTAATGTCATTGACTTGTTGGAAAGCTCTTGGCTCTCCTCCCCTACTCGCGTCTAGAACTACACTCACTGCATTCGACGGTAGATCTTTTACGCTGCATGGAACTATCCCTTCCCTTGTTGTCTCCTTGGGAGGTAAGTCCGTGCCTATTGAAGTCAAAGTGGTTGATGCGCCCATTGACTACAACCTTTTACTGGGTCGGAACTGGATGTACGCTATGAAGGCTGTCATGTCTACTATATTTTGAGTCATTTTCTTTCCCCATGAAGGCAAGATTGTGACGATCGATCAGTTGGATTATGTTGGCACTCCTTCCACAGCATCTACGGGATCAGTAGTCCCGCAAGTTTCTGATTCTCAGTCGGCAACTGGGAACATAGGTGTTGGAATGTACCCCTCGTTGATGGGAAATTTTAACCATTCTGCACCTGTGAATTTTATTGGAACCATTTTCGACAGTGCGCCTCCTCCTTCGAATAATATGCCATTCCGGACTTCCTATTGTGGTGATCCATGGATTTTTCCATTCGCGGATTCTATGTCTGGAGACATTGCACACGTTGGGATGTCTATGCCTTTATATGAAGTGGAGCTCACTTATGATCACATCCAACAAACCACTGCAGATCCAGATCTCTCTTCTCCCTAGACAATTGAAGAAGATCCCGTTACGCTGCCAGTTTGGGCAGCCAACTCATCTTGCTCTCACGATTTCCTCGATGATACTTTGCCATCTGATGAAGCTATCCTCGAAGCCATGTGTGGTAGTGAGAGGCCTTGGGAAGATATGCATCATCGATCTTATTTCCTTCCCAACCTTTAGATCATTGAGTAGGAGGAGTTTAGGATGACTCTAGCTGAGATGGTTGGTCACCCTGTGGCTCTTTTGCAGTCGCATGATGTTTTCTTGGAGGGGAATATGGCCAATATTTCCCCAACCACTTCGATCAACATCTCTCGCACTCCCGTAAAGATTGAGAATGTTTACGTCGGTGACGATTGCACTCCTGAGGAGATTTCTATTTACACTGATTTGTTTACTGAACTCCGGGAAGCTTTCGCCTGGTCATATGAGGAGATGCCAGGAATAGACCCCCACATTGTTGAACACGAGATTAAAATGTATCCTGATGCTAAACCGGTTCGATAACAATTACATGCTGTGAACCCTAGGAAGGCAGCTGCTATTAAGGCAGAGGTGGAGAAACTGCTCAAAGCTAGTTTCATCTACCCCGTTCCTCTTACTGAATGGGTGTCAAACCCCATTCCTGTGGATAAGAAGCAGGGAACGATCCGTGTATGCATTGATTTCAGAGATTTGAACCGTACATGTTCGAAAGACAACTTCCCCACGCCATTCATTGATCAAATATTGTACGCTTGTGCGGGAAGTGAGATTTTTTCATTCATGGACGGATTCTTGGGTTATAATCAGATTCAAATCAAACCCGCGGACCAACATAAAATGGCATTTATTTGTCCATGAGGAACTTTTTCGTACCGGAAAATGCCCTTCGGCCTCAAGAACGCCGGAGCTACTTTTCAGTGAGCCATGACCTATGCCTTTCATGATCTTAAGAAGATAATGGAAGTTTTCTTGGATGATCTTGCTGGCCATTCTCGCAAGAGATTGGACCACCCCAAGCACCTCCGTATGATTCTCGAACGATGTATCCACTACAAAGTTCGATTGAATCCGAACAAATGCATCTTCGTTGTTAGGACTGGTCACCTTCTAGGATTCATAGTTTCTAAAGAGGGTATTAGAGTCGATCCTCTCAAAGTTGAGGCGATACTTCAGTTTCCTCCTCCACGTAATCTATTTCAACTTCAGAGCCTCCAAGGGAGAGCTACTTTTCTGTGTCGGTTCATAGTTAACTATGCTAGTCTTACTAAAGGTTTTGCACACCTATTGAAGAAAGACACACCTTTTATCTGGGATGAGCGAGCCCAGCAGTCTTTCGACACCCTTAAGAAAGCTTTGGTATCGGCCCCCGTGCTTAGTCCACCGAACTTTATACGAGATTTCATTCTTTATGTGGCCGCATCTCAAGAGACTATTGGCATGGTCTTGGTTCAGGTAGATGATGCGCCCATCGAGCATGTTATCTATTATCTTAGTCAAAATTTAGTAGACGCTGAACTAAGGTACACCCACGTATAAAAGCTGGCACTTGCGACTGTTCACGCAGTCCAGTGGTTACGACATTACATTTTGCTCCGAACAACCACTGTTGTAGCTCATATCAATCTGTTTCAGTTCATGCTATCACGACGCCTTATCGGGGGTAAGTATAATAAATGGATTCTGATCCTTCAGGAATTTGATCTCGAGTTTGTTTCTTCAAAGTTGGTGAAATCATTGGTGTTTGCTGAGCTTATGTTAGACCTTCCACGGCTTGATGAGGATGTCATTCATGAAGATTCCTTTGTGGATGAACACCTATTTCGTATCTCGACCGAGGACCCTTGGTATGGGGATGTCATTAGATATCTCCAAACTTTGAAGTTTCCTCCGCATTGTTCACGAGACGAGTGACGGCGTGTGAGACATCATGCTAAATATTACACTATCGTCGGTGACAATTTGTATTGCCAAGGAAAGGATTCCATTCTCCATCGTTGTTTGACTCACGAAGAAGCGGAACGGGTACTTAATGATTGCCATGCGGGGGCGTGTGGCGGTCACTTATCCGGGCTTGCTACAGCCCAGCGTATTATGCGAGCATGTTATTTTTGGCCTACTATCTTTAAAGATTGTATTAACGTTGTGAAGAGATGTCACCCTTTCCAGGTGTTTTCTCAGAACATACACTCGCATCCAGCGCCCCTCCATCCGATCGTCACCGTCGGTTCCTTCACTAAGTGGGGGGTAGATTTCATGGATTGCAAACCAGCTTCAGTTGGGGGGCATCATCATATTATTGTGGCCATGGATTATTTTTCCAAGTGGGATGAGGCCATGCCTACCATTAAATCCGATGGTGCTACTGCAGCCCATTTCGTGTTCAACTAGATTATCACTCGATTCGGTATCTCAAAAGAGATTGTCACTGACCATGGCAGTCACTTTCAAAATAAGATGATGGAGGATTTGCCTCTCAAGCTTGGGTTTTGTCAGGAACACTCATCTTCAAACTATCCTCAAGTAAATGGTCAGGTTGAAGCAGTCAATAAGTCTATGAAGACCATTCTCCAACGTACCATCCAACAAAGCAAGACCAATTGGCATATCATGTTATATCCTGCTTTGTGGGTTTATCGAACCGCAGTTAATACTGCCACCGGGTTCTCACCATTCCAGTTAGTTCATGGTGTGGAGTCACTTTTACCGGTTGAATGCGAGATTCCTTCACTCAAGCTAGCCATAGAGCTCCTCCCTGATATGACGGAGATTGAGCAATGTTTAGTACACCTCGAGCAACTTGACGAGCACCATCGAGATGCCGCTGTGGCCATTGATGTTAAAAAGCGTCTTGTCAAGGTTCAATATGATAGGTCTGTACGTCCCCAGTAATATGTTGAAGGTGACTTGGTACTCTTGTATCACCAAGCTAAAGAACCCCTGGGGGCAGGCAAGTTCAATCCCATGTGTCACGGTCCTTACATTGTGAGGCATTTCCTCGAAAAAGGAGCTTATGAGTTAGAAGATTACGAGGGAATTTTCTTGAAGGAGCCTGGAAATGGGCTCTACCTCAAGCGGTATTACGCTTGAACCTTTGGTTTGAGCTGATACTTTTGTACACTATTGTATAGTTTTTTTTGTACATAGTCTAGGTTGCATTTTTGGTTGTTGGGTCTGCTGATTAGCCTCTGTTTGATTGACAGATGTCAGCGGGATGTCCTACGTTCTTAGGTTTCGCGGATGGTGCTAGCCGACATACGCAGCAGCTTGCTTCTGCTGCCTGGGTTATCTTTTCACCTGACCATCTAGTTGTGTCCTCAGGAGGTGCTTGTCTCGGTCCTACATTGAATAATGTGGCTAAGTATAGTGCCGTTTTTGAGCTACTTCGGGATTCCATTTCACATGACATCTAGTCTTTAGAAGTCTGCCTGGATTCACAACTAGTTGTGTCTCAGCTGAATGGGCAGTACCGTGTACGAGACCCTACATTACTATGGATATTCCTTAAGGTATGAATCTTGGAGAGACATTTTGTTTCCATTACATATATTCACATTTCGAGAAGTCATAATTATATATCTGATGCATATGCTAACTATGTATTAGATTGGAATTTGTCACATTCATCATGAAGCACATAAATACAAAGACATTCATATATTTGTACCATACACACATATAGTAGAATCGAGAACCAAAGTTGTATATATATATAAATATGTCCAAAAATGGTAGTGTCATACAAGACTGGAGCCTGTAGCCCTCAAAAATATACATATCGATACAAAAAATGATGAGACCCTGGGATATCTACTCCCTCCGAGGAGGTCTAGCTGCTGACTCGACAGGATGTGTCTCATAATAGTATTGTACTGCGTTGGCCATCCGGTGCAGTAGCCGCACCCACTCACCAGGAACACCCACTACTTGGCGCTGCATAGCCTCCGTTAGTCGGGCTACCTCTATCAGTGGTACTCGGGCAACCATCCATGATATGTTGCGCTACAACGTCTGTAGTGTGCGCCCTGCTGTAGCATTTGCTGCCACCTCATCTCTACCCCGATGACCATGTCTTGGGAAGCCCTCGGGTCTCACTGGGCCTTTGTCTGTGAGCAAACAGTCACCCATTAGCACATGACATTACGACCAAAAGGTTTTTTGCATTCTAACTATCATCAAAAAATCCATAAAAATTTAAAAACACAAAACCAAAAGAGTACTCACTGATGTCTCCGAAGGCTACACCTGGTGGGAGCGACATATCACAGTCATGTCTGAAGTCTATCCCCGCATAAGGGTAGTCCTTGATAGCAATCACCTGCCGGTTCCACCAGCAGAAGAACTCCTCAGTATACGGTGATGCTAGATAGCCACCACCTTGTCGTGTTAGTATCTCAGCCCACTGGGTCAGGGCTGGATCTCGGAGACTGTGAGGAGGGACATCCACCCTCGGACTAAGTCCCGGAACTCTCTCAAAGAAGAAATTGTAGAGGATGCTACCATACCCAAAGTTTTTGGCCTTCCCCTCTTTGCATTCCGTTAGTTGTGTCTTCATCGACACCAGCAGAGTAGTACACCAGTCGAATATAGTAGGCTGCAAGCATTGTGATGCATAGAACATCACCGATATGGATTCCTGATGTAGAGCTTTGGATCCCGTGATTCACACCAGAGTTACCACTATGATATTTGTGCTCAAGTCCGTTATGAGATTGATCGGCACCTGACTTCCCACTGGTCGTGTGTTGGCAGGACAGTACCGTACTATGTAGTCTTACACAGTGATCCCACCACCCACGGTCCGTGACCGAAGACTAGCCACTTCCCCTCTACGGGACAAACCGGTAATGAAATAGATGTCCTCTACATCTAGTGTCAGTGTTTGCCCGTTGAGGATGAAGTGTTGTGCATCCACATCCCAGTAGTTGACCAAATGAGGGAGTAGTAGGTTTTGGGCCCTTAATCCCCCGAGACTCCAGTATTTATATAAGCCACATGCTTGCAGTGCTTGTTGTGCTTGCAAATCATTGCGCACAGCCTCATCTACCTGGTCATGCTCTCTCTCCCTCCACTCTAGAACCATCCTGGAGTGCATAGCAAGAGATTTTTAGTCAGTTTCATCCTTAAAAACTTCTTCACGGCCTTACCCGCGAGCTATATTGTAGACAGGTGTGGGTAGATGCGGGTAGTCAGTTTTTTGACTGTGCGTTTGATGCCCTACCCGTGACCTTCATACTTACAACCCGCGGGTAGCACCGAAGCCATTTAGGGCTTGGCCAAACAAAATAACCCACCGACCAAAATTGAAATAAAAGCACTTAAATGAAAGGTATGGCAGTGACCATTAACCTACTCTAGACGGTTCGTTGAACGGTTGCTCGTAGCTCCCACGATCGACGCTTGAAATTTCAGGTGCAAACTTACCACTCAACTCCAAAATGGTGAATAGTGCAAATGAATTGAAAATTATTAAATTTTGTTACTATTTATAATTTTTCGGACCCACTTTTCTATAGTTTTGTCCATTTTGGGCCGTTATGAACTAATATCATGTCATGGAGTAATGTTTTTTCAACAGATTTCCTCGGCAAGAGTTGTTCCGATTCATTTCATACCTACGACAGGTATGTTTCACACCTGGCATATAGGTTAGATTCCATTTCCACATGCATTATGCATTTGACCTGTTGACCATTTTCATAAACCCTAGGTGCGACCCCGCTTCATGACTGACATGGGACCTTCACACTGTTATAGAAGTGTCATCATGTGGCAGTAGGGCTTTCCCGAACATGGGTACCCTAGTTAGTACCCCCTTATGCATTTTGTTTCCCATTCCATTGTTTGTCCTCAGGATTGGGAGTCCTTTGTAGTCACGCCATGACGTTGCGATAAAGACTCACACTCTACTTTGTCTTATGCTGGCCATCTCCCTTAAGGACTCCCCTCAGTTATATCATGTTGTGATTGCATTGCATCATCTTGCTTGCCACTGGAGCCTTGTGCCGGCTCCCGCTTTCTCAATTGTTAGCCTGGTGCTTGAGCACTTTCCCTGTCAAGCCCTGCAGAGCTTATATATTTTCCCTTCACAATTTGATGACCCTTTGACCTTGAGGGAACACACCCCTGAGTGTCCACATCCTGCACGCACTTCCTTGCATTGAGAATAGGTATGTTCCACTGCTTGGGACTAGTCTGCTAGCTATTTGACACTCGTTCCCTCACTTGTTGTACTATAAGCAATTTTATTCTTTTTCAAGCTTTTCCCAAATATGAAAAAGATAAAAAAATTAAATATTCCAAAAAGCCGGATGGGATTATGGTCATTATTTCTTGTTGGCAGCTGTTGTGTTGCCTTTGAACAGAGCATTCATTCCACTCCGTACATTATGAGTCGGGACTATAGTTGGGCCTTAGGAGCTGTACTTGATTCTCAGTTTTCTCCATCAATTGGTTAAGCTTCTAGTCATTATGGAGCCCTTTGTAATTCCTCCTGCATTGCACAATTTATGTCGAGTCTATGCTGCCTGAGTCTATCCATCTGCTCATGCTCTTGTTCAAAAGAAGTCCTGAAACCAGTGTCGGCCACTCCTCAGATATCTTGACTATTGCATGTCAGCCATCCTTATTAAGTCAGTCTGTTTCACCTGAGATCTTCCAAATCTTTCAGCATTGCTGGTACCTCATGCTGGTTGATGGGGGATGCCTTAATGCCCTCCTTCCAGTGAGTCTCGTTCCATCGACCTCAACTCATTTATTCCGGGACTTGAGGCTTAGAGTTCGGTTGAGTACCTTGAGGCTTGCAGTCATTAGTGGCAGGTTCTTTCGCCATCAATAGTTTTGGGAATACATCAATGTCCCCTGATCGATGGATTCATCCTAGTGTTCGACTTCAACCCATTTATTCACACTCTGATGATTGTGCTCTGTGACTTGATGCCCATTTTCATTATCGGTGGGTTATCTCGCGTCTGTTAACGGTATACATCAATGACTGGTAATCAGACGATGTCTCATCAGGTTTGACCCCAACTCCTTTATTCACTTGATGGGACTTGCATTGTCGAAGACTTGTGTAGAAGACCCCAGGCGATTGTGGCATTTAGTATGCTACATATGACTCTAACTTTACATCTGAGATATCACCTCTCAGATTTCAGCAGTTTGTACCTCCAGTTTGCACTAGTTGTCTTCTTTTCAGCAGAAGACCATATCTTATTGTAGAGGGATCATGGCTATGATCACTTATGACATGTATCTACTTATGTACTGCCTATTCATGGCCATTGTATCAGATTGTTGTACTATACCGACATGTATTCAGAGATACTATTGTATTATGATGAGTGATCCGTTCTTTCCACTTGTGTCTCCATCACTCCACTTCTGAGTTTTATAATGTATTTCGGCCATCGTACCACTTTCAATCTCTGACCTCACGCATTAGGGGGCATCTGTTACACATAAATCTTCCACCCTGTGAGCATCAACATTCTTTGTCCTGTAGGATCCATTTTCGTGACTCAGATCCATTTTCATCCTTCAGTGATACTACTTTATCCTATTTTTGTTCCTACCCACATGTTGCATCACTATAGCATGCGTACCCACGAGTTGCATCCCTATAGCCCGCGGGTATCAAGTAAAATGGTAAAAACCACTATTTTATTACTTTTTTACTCCCAAAAAGTGGTCATTGGGTGACCTTTGGCTCTCCATCTGCCCAAGTAACGTCTTGATGAGTCCTTTCACCTACCTTTGAGAGGACTATATATTGAGCACATATGGCTTATGGACGGGAGGATGAAGAGAATAGTAAAGGCACTCTAGTGGATTTTCACCCTATCTTGAGTCTGCACTCATTGATCCTTGTAGTTGTGAACCAGTTATGTTCACCTTCCAAACTCCTTTCTAGTTTGAGTTTTCCATTCATGGAGGATTGAAGTGGTGGAGGCACAAGTGGATTGATCTAGATCTTGGTTTAGATTGGTTTCCGGCAAGAGGTTGTATCACTTTGTACTTCTTCTTGTTCATTAAGAGAAATACTCATGTTCTCTTCCATTCATGGTGTGAATGTCATTTATTATACATTGGGTTGCATTTGCTTATGATATTATGGACCATTGTTATTGATGATGTTAATGTTATTTATATATCACATGTACTTGTTAGATATTTCTTGTCAAGACTAATTTGCAGATTACAAGTGCTTGGATGTGCGTGGATTGAAAGCTCCAACAGGGATCTACACCAAACGTTGGATCGAGGTTGGTTACATTTCTCCATTGTTTTAACATTGTCATTTATAATAGCATTGTTTTGAGAATTGAGTAGATTTCTGGTAGTCATCTGTCTGTTGTGGTATTCCCAAGCCATAGTGATTTTTCTCCAATACAATGCCTTGAATCTTTCTTTGATTCCCTTGGCTATATGTGCATAATATTGACTTGTTCAAGCAGTCAAGCAGGGCATGATGTTTCTCCAAACAGTCCATGCCAATAAGTACGTCATAAGAAACTAGTGGTAGGATATTTAAATCTACCTTAGTTGGAAAACCATTCAAAATCTCGCAAGTCCTAACTAGATCAGAGAATTTCCGTTTGGTACCAGTGGCTAGTTGTACTAGCCATGGTTTCTCGTGCTTCTCTCAGTTTAACTTACAAGTTTCGACTATATTAGGAGAGACATAGCTTCGACATGCACCATGATCGATTAAAATTGAAATAGCTGTGTTTGAAACCTTACCCTCAATCTGAACCATGGTGGCCTGGTGATCTACTTGTTGGCCGTCAAGTGGGGTAGAAATTCTTGGTGTTCTTTCCATGTCCCCTACTGTTGGGTTTTCTTGTATGCTGTGTAGGACCCCGTCCATCTTGTTGGGACAATATCTAAAATAGTGGGGCCCTTGGCATTTCCAGCAAGTAATGGTTGGTGGGGCAAATTTTGCTCCTTTGTTAAAAGCTGGTCTGTTGGCATGTTGTGCGGGCCCATTTGGCCATGCATGAGGTCTGTTGAAAATTCTGTTTGGCGGGAAACTATTGTTTTGTTTCCGGTAAGGTGGTGGTCTGAAACCTAGTCTTCAGTTGTCTGAGAAGTTCTGAATATATCTCTGTTTCTATTTATGTTTTCATTTCTGGGTTGTCCATGTTCATAACAGAGTCTATCCTTGTGCAAAGTCACGTCTAAAGTTTTAGGCATGTCAAACTCAATTTTCTATTGAAAATTGGGAGGTAGGCATCCTAGGAATTACTATATCTGAAATTTTTCATCTTTGATGTATGGAACATAATGTAGCAGATCCAGAAATCGGTTGATGAAGGTTTCCATGGTTAGGGAGCCCATTTTTAGTTCATGAAATTCTTTGTTTTTTGTCAAAGAACCGTTCCGACATGTACTTGTCTTGGAACAAGTTGCTGAAAGCACTCCACCTAATGTATTTTACTTCATGCCATTTTGTATGTTTCAGGTCTCTCCACCACCTGGTTGCTTTACCATTTAAGTTGTAAATGGCCAGCCGTGCTTTCATTTCACTGGAATAATTGTGGACTTTAAAATACTTGTTCATTCCTAACAACCACTCCTCATCTTTCTCGCGAGTATTTATCTCTCCATTATAACTTGGGGCTTTAATTTTCCGGAACTCTCCCTACAATCCGTCGTCCTTTTTCCTTATTTTCTTGCAAGGGGAAGGTGAATCATCATCATTGGAAGAGCTCTTACAGTCCTCTTCCATGAAATCAGGTATGTGTTCTTCATACTCATCCTCTTTAGGATTGATGGATCTTTTTGTATGGAAGTTGTTTTCTTTTGATATGTTTGCTGAATATGTGAACTGTCCATAGGGTTTTTCCCCTGTTAAGATCTGAAGTAGAGCTTGATTTATTGCTTGTTGTTCCCGTCTTTCCTGCATATTATCATCTCTGAAGCTCTGTAATTCTGCTTGTAGACTTTGGATTGACTTCATTAGATCTAAGTTCAATGCCACCACGATCTCTTGTTCTCGTGGTGGGGAATTCAAGTTTCCATGTATACTGTTGTCTTTCTCTATATTCATAACTCAGGTTGTATTGTACCTGCAATGTTTCATCAATTTGTAAGAACAAAAATTCTATTAGTTTATATATATAAAAATAAATTCATAAGTACATTTTTCGAAGTATACGTATCTGCAGTGGATGTTTTCTGTAATGAGCCCAATAGGTCTGTTAGTGTTGTGGCTGGGCTCTAATACCACTTGTAATGTCCCTAAAACTGTAAAAATTTAAAATTTTTCATGTATCGTTGATCATCATCCATTTAAGTAAATGTTTAGTAAATTAACTTCAGTATTGGGAAAATAAATAGAAGACTTATCGATATAATGAAAATGCATGGTTTGTACTTTTGCTCAAGGTTCACTGTCTCATTTATTTGTTGTGGTTGGTTTCACTTTATGGTTCTGCGGAAGCGATGTAATGGAATGATGTCCTAAAGAACCAAATTGAGTTAATGAATAATAATCTGGTTTGCTCGATCAGCCTAGTACATGTTGAAACTCCAAGGGTCCTTATATCGGCATCTTGATTTATAAGTTATTTCTTAAATGTCAAACTGTGTGTGTGCTTTAGACTAGAAAAAATGGATTAGTTCCAATATATATGTCACTGTATTTTTATAAATCTTTTTATGATCTTGAGGGGATGGAAATGGTGGCACTGGCCTGGCTTACTTAGCATTTATGCTAAAGCCTACTTCTTCCTTTGTTTTGTAGGTATTTTTAAAGGATCACTTAAGATTAACTTCCTAGATATTATATCCATGTATAAATTTATTATGATGTTTTTAGTCAAAGCATTCAAATGTAAAACCTGCAACGACGAAAGATGCTCTAAACTATTGAGAGTGGGTAACAATATCAAAATGATAGTGGAGTTTGGTATCACATTAATGGTGTCCAATGCTAACCATTCGAAATTGAATCCAGCTGGATGGAGGTAAGGGAAAAACCCTAAGGGTTTGGATGGCCTACTGTATTATCGCATTTGTTGTTTAGAGGGGAAAGAAGAGCAAGGCTCTTCAAGTTTCAAAGGTTCCCATGGAAGGGCTTGATCTGCTCTTTAACCAGATAGCGTGGGCCTTCATGAGGTAACCTCTGTGCCATAGAACTCGCTTAACTTTTATTTCTACAAATCATTTTGCTACAGGCTGTAATTTAACGTTTGGGTTTGATTTTGTCAGGGCTTACGGTGGTGGTAAATTTGAGCTGGGCATGGTGGGTACTCGCAGCTATGGTGACCATAGGTAATCCTGGTCCTCTGTTGGCCAATTCCTCCTCTCAAGCGAATGGTTTACTTGTATATTTTTTTTGCTCAACATGTACGATTTTTGGGAGTGGTTTTACCCAATCGAATTTCTGGTGATGCTTAGTCTGGAATGAGGGGAAAAAATTGTGCCCTAGACTTTGTGGCACGCTCTGTAATGTATAATCATATTTTTTATTTAAGTTTGTATCCTGTATGGCATTTTGGTTTGGAGGAGGCCCTAACTTGGCTCTTGTACACAACGGTTGTGGTTTCGGGCTTTTTGGAAATTCTGTTTGATAATTTACATGAAGTCTTTTAAGCTGATCTCTGTCATAGTTGTGGGTATAATGGAGCTTGTTTTTTCCCAGTGTAACTTCTCAGAATAATTAAATTTTAACCTATGTATTTATTTCTTCGTTGGGTGAAAATTGAGCGTGAAGCTCCTTCCTATGTTTGTAATTTACTGTATTCTTGGTTTTACTCCCATCATTTTAAGTTAGGCTTTTGATATGGAAAATGAAGCTCTCTATAGAGTGAAAGCTGGAAGTGTTATTTAAACTTAAAGGGAAAACCCTAACTGGTTATGTGTTTTGTTATGATTTTGTGTATAGTAGTTAGATTCCACAAATTATTTTAAGATTGAAAGGAATGTGTTTAAATCTAAGCAAAGAACAGGGCTTGGTGAAATTCTTAATCCTGAAGCATTTTAGGTGGTTACAGTTACTGGGAAAAGAATGTAATTTATGTTTTGGCTCAGAGATGAAAATACTGTGTGAAATCGTTATCATTGTGTTGGCTGTGAAGAAATGGGCACAAATTAGTTTCTCGTTTTAAATATTCTTATGTGGATTTTATGGGCAAGACTTAGCGTTAAAATAGCATTCGTTTTTATGTCTTTAGTTATGGTTTAATGTTTCTTATGGGATGGATGGGATCCACGTTGTAGCGTGTGATTCGTGGAAAATCAAGGTTTGCTTAGTGAATTCGATCCTTAATCCAAGTTTCTTTTTATGAGGTGAAAACAAGTTTTGGACAAAAGCACTCTAACAATGTGACAGCTTGTGTAAGGTGATTTAAAGAAATGAATAATTTTATGGTGAAATATTTTTAGGTAGAGTCTAGGTATGATGAGTAAGTTATTTGTTGCGTTGGTCTTTGGTTTTAAAAGAGACTCTATGAGATCTCTGTCAATAGATTGGCTATTTAATATGTTTAATTAAAATTTGGTACAGTAAGGGTTTGAATGTTTTATCAGTTTGGGACCTACGATTCTAAGATTGGGAAATCCAAGCGAATCGATCTCCTTGATTATGCTGTAACAGTTAATTTAATTATGCTTGTATATTTTTTACTGTTTTAGTTTTATCTAGGGTTTAATCTTTAAACATAATTTTTAAACTTTTGAAGTATAGAAAGTTTGACCTGGGGAGCCAATGCAAATATGCCCTTGCTCCCAATGCCCGGGGTTTAATCCGAAAGAAATTCATAGTAAATGAAAATCTAAACTTTCAGCTCGTAACATATAAAAATATAGAAGCATTTGTACCTGGATTTATACCTAGGATCCTCTCCTTGCATAGACCTCGCACTTAAAACACTAATTAAAGAAAACAATTGTGCTTATATGACCTATAGGATGGTAACCGAATTACTTTGGAACTACCACGTTCCACCCAACCATGAACTGGAACTGTTCCTGGTTTTAATCTGATTCCCCCTGAGCTGGCTCCAACATGCAATAGGAAACTAGAGGACCTAGGGTAGACAAATGATGGTAATCCAATTCTGAAAACAATTTGCTCTCTCAAATCTGTGGGACAAATTCTCTCTTGTTACCATAAAAGAATGATTAAAAGATAGGTGCCCTCCAATGAGTTTTGTCCTTGCTTTTATAGATAATCTTTTGAAATGACAATTAAGTTTAATAATAATATTTTATTATTAACTTAGGTTTTAACTTTTAGTTAGAAAATATAATCCAATATTTATTTATTTATAACTTTAGTTTTGAATATAATTTAAAAGTTTATTTGATCAAACTTCAGTTTTGTTTTAGAAATCTTAATTAGTTCTTTTTTAACTAATTATTAAATTTTATTTTAATTAACTTATATTAAAGGACATGGCTATATTTAAGTGGATCTTTATATATATATACTTTTACTTTATCTACTTAGTGTCCTTATTATTCATATATATATATTGTAACTAATTATATATATACATCATATTCTTTATATACATATATATATATATATATTTATGTCTACAACTTTAGTGCATTAGTGAGACTCTTTATAACTTAAATAATTTGATTAAATCAAATAGTTTATTTAGCATTATGTCTTGATGCTTATAACAAAAATATAGGGTCAACTCTTTTGACAAGGCTAGTGGTAGGTTTGGATTGGTCGACTAGGTTAGGTAGTCTAGACTCCGCTTGCATGTTGGATTACCTCATTTTCGTGGTAGTTTCCTCTGTCCTTTATAAGATGAGTAATGAATCAATTAGTTAGAATAAAATAAGTATGATGACTGGTGCTATTCAGAGCCTTCCTCAACTCAACACCTTCTTTAAGTAAAGTAACCCCTAGTGTTATTCATAGCTTAGGCTCAACACTTTTACATGGGCGTTACGCTAGTGCAATTCTAGAGCTCTTTGCTGAACACTAATGCTAGGATGTAATTGTAAGATACACCTAGGGATACAATGGCCAAAGATCTGATGCTCCAGACCTTATGCTCCACATCAATTTGGAGTGCTCCAGGGCTTATTCCCAACACTCTATGTGTTAATTTTTGAGCATCAATTCAATATGATCTAGGATCTTATTTGAGAGAATAACATGTACAGCATATCAATCACAAGACACAATAGACACACAGAGTTTCCTTGGGGAAAACCAATAAGGTGAAAAACCCCAATAACTTCCTCAGAGATAGATAGAGCAATGATACAAAACCCAAGCATGAGAGATTGTCTCCTAGCAGCAGCTTCTCCTCCTCCACTAGTGCGCCACTCTCCAATGAGTGTATAAGTGAGAAAGTGAATGATCAAATAGAGTGCCTCCTGCACTCTATTTATACATGAATTGAATTGCCTACTAACCTTACTAGGTCAGCCTCAACTTAATCACATAACATAATGCTGACAGGGCCGACCCCCAATAGGGTTGTCTAATAACCCTTTAACCCACATGAATTATATAGGGACGACGCCATCAAGGTTGTCTAATAACCCATCAAGTATAAGTTACAACACTTACAATATAAATGATGACACTTCCGTATAGAGGAATAATAACATCTCTATAGGAATACAATATACATATGTGAAATACATTCTGAAGTTACAAATACATCAACACTCCCTCTTAACTAGGAAGGTATTTCTCGACACAGATCTGCTAGCACATGTCTTCTTCTTTGGATCATCATCACTGGATCATTGTCATCGAATCATTGTCATCGTTACTGCTATTGCTATCTCAATCGATCTCAAATCTACTTGTCATAGGAAGTTCTACAGAGCCAGCCCTTTTTCATGCTGGATGTAGGCTTGCCACCTGTAGGTCTTCATCATCTACAGAGCCAACCCTTTTTCATGTTGGATGTATCACACCTACAGAGCTAGCCCTTTTTCATGTTGGATGTATCACATTTTTAGATCCAGCCCTTTTTCATGCTGGATGTAAGGCCTAGCCTCCGTGTAGGTCTTCATCATCTCTACGAGCAAGCCATCAAGTAAGTACACCTCAGGACTGATTACACTGCCTCTGCAAAACCTGCAAGATCTCCCAGGACTAATTACACTGCCTCTGCAAAACCTACAAGAGCATCTCAGGACCAATTATATGCCTCTGCAAAACTTGTGTACCATACTATCACCTCATCATCTTCAGATCACCTCATAGTCCATGGAGCACAACCTAGATGCACATCACACATCACTTACACTCACCGGCATGGGAAGACACACTTCAACCATCCGTGAAAGGCTCAACACTTATATCTACACCATGGGAAGACACACTTCAACCATGCGAGAATGGCACCACACTTATATCCATAGCCATGGGAAGACACACTTCAACCATGCTAGGAATGGCACATCACTTATATCGCAGCCATGGGAAGACACACTTCAACCATGCGAGAATGGCATGACACTTATATCCATAGCCATGGGAAGACACACTTCAACCATGCTAGGAATGGCACATCACTTATATCGCAGCCATGGGAAGACACACTTCAACCATGCTCAAATGGCCTATCACTTATATCGCAGCCATGGGAAGACAAAATTCAACCATGCTCGAATGGCCCCAGTTCTTACATCAACGACCATGGGAAGACACACTTCAACCATGTCGGAATGGCTCCAACCCTTATATCTCAGCCATGGGAAGACACACTTCAAACATGCTAGAATGGCTCATGTACATCTGTGTCTCCGGACTCATCACTTCCCCTTGGAAGGAATCTCGAACTGAAGTACACCAAGTCTCTCTATGAAGTACTCAAACTTCACCCTAGCCAGCGGCTTGGTCAACACATCGGCTATTTGCTTGTCCGTCGCAACATACAGGAGCTTCACTACTCCTCTCTGCACCATATCCCTGATATAGTGATATTTGATCTCAATGTTCTTCGACTTGTCATGGAACACCGGGTTCTCATACATATTCACACAACTCTGGTTGTCACAAAAGATACCAGTAGAACCCAACGGGAGATCAAATAACTCAGACAGTAGCTTCCTCAGCCATACTGCCTCACAACTAGCCAAACAAGCTGCAACATACTCTGCTTCGGCTGTACTCAATGCTACACAGGACTACTTCTTGCTAAACCAAGATATCAGACATGATCCCATACTGAAGCAGCACACCGAAGTGCTATTGCTATCTGCAGCACTACCTGTCCAATCAGAATCAACATTACCCTCCAGATTAAACTTTTGATTCGCATCATACTTGAGCCCATAATCAACTGTACCCTTCAGGTACATCAGAATATGCTTTACAACAACCAGGTGAACACTTCTCGGATCCGTCAGGAACTGGCTCAATGTGTTCACCGCAAAGCAAATATCTAGTCTCGTATTGATTAGGTACATCAAGGACCCAATCATTTGATGATACACAATGACATCAAATGGATCAGATGAAGCATCATACAGAAGCTTCAGGTTTGATTCCATAGGTGTGGCCATGGACTTGCAGTCCATCATCCCGAACCTCTTCAGGATCTCTACTGCATACTTCCCTTGACCAAGGAAGATTCCATCTGCACTCTGCCACACCTTCATGCCTACAAAGTAGTGCATCATCCCCAAGTCCTTCATCTCGAACTCGACAGCAAGATTCCTCTTCATGTCGGCAATCAATCTATCCTCACCTGTAATAAATAGGTCATCCACATACAAAAGTAGTATCATTGGATTGCCTTCCTCAACCGTGTAGTAAAGGTTGGAATCTGCTTTACTCTTGGTAAAGCCCAAACTGGATAGAAAGCTGTCTATTCTACCGTACGAGGTCCTGGGTGCCTGTTTCAAACCATACAGAACTTTCTTCAGTTTGCACACATGAGTCCCTCTGTCACATGTCTCAAAACCGAGTGGCTTCTCCACATACACTTCCTCTTCGATTACACCATTCAAGAAAGCTGTCTTGACATCCATCTGGTGTATCTTCCATTTCATCACTGCAACCAGAGCAAGTACTGATCTGATGGAAGTGCATCTGGCTATAGGAGCAAAAGTCTCTTCATAGTCTATTCTCTCTTTCTAGGACATGCCACGAGCTACAAATCTCGCTTTGTATTTCTCTATGCTACCAACTGCAGCATGCTTGATCTTATAAATCCACTTGGAAGTCACAACAGATTTCCCTTCAGGTATTGGGACCACATCCCAAACATCATTCTCCATGATCGACTGGTACTCTTCGATCATTACTTCATCCCAGATCTTGGGAACTTCAGATTCTTCAATAGATAACTTTGTTGCTGGAGTAAATGTTGTAGTCCTTTTGTAGGTGATGGTATATGATCTTTCCTACAAGACAAGTTAAATTGCATGATTAGAAATATCTCATAGTTTTCAGAACAAATTCTTACACATAAGGAAATATGTCATACAGTCATGCAATTAATTTAGCCAATGCTTCAATACAACATTTATCCATATCCTGTAACTTTATAGATGCCTTCCAATCTCTACCAGAACATTGTTAAGAGTGTGCACAACTCCCAACGTGTCAGCAAAGAGGTTTCATTATAGATAAGTAGAAATGGAATGTTGTACAGTGCCATAGGCCACTTACCCATTACATGCATATTAGTAGCATACTGTTCATTAATGAAATTATTCTAATATGCATAATACACAACCTAAGTCTAGGAACATAAGTATATACATCATTGAACAATATTATTTAAACAATCAAATATACAAGAAATGACAATTCAAATACTTATCTTTGTTTGTTTGTTGTGTGGACTGCCTCTCAATATTTGCTTCCTTGCAAGAACTATTGGAGTGTGCTCCCTCTTGATCTTTGCTTCCTGGATTACCTGTCCTTGAACTTATATTCATCCTAGACCACTATGCAAGCTTAAGTGTGCACTAGTGTCATGATTGTTCCATCCTCAAGATCTCATACATTCATTAGTATAATATCAACACAAAATAATCTTAAACATGTATAGTCATGATCATTTCAAACACAGATAATAAGCATTAGTATTCAAGGTTTCAGGGAGTACTTTTACTTATGCATATTCTTATTTGACCATAGGACTCTTCTGGTTAGTCATATCATCAATCAAGGTAAGAGACATAATATGCATAAACCCTTGATTACTTAAATTTATAACTTCATGAATAATCATATACAAAAGTATAATATCCTAACATAGAGTAGGATTCTAACTTGATATAGGAAAACATACTTGGTCATCATATTTGCTAGTTATGTCTAGCAATGTTTTCTTGTTCTCTTCAATGACCTGCATAATTCATAAGCTAACCATTGTAGAACCAAAATATACATACCTCTATGTGATCCATGACTATGGATGAGTCTTTGTCTTCATGTCACCATGGTCTTGATCTAGAACTTGATTTTTGTACCTTCATGTTAGCGGATAACATTATCCTCATACAACACCACGGTGTATTAGTACAATCATAATACAATCATAAGTGTCATAACCGTAATCAATGAATGTCTTCTATCATGCATTCATACTTTTACTAGGGTGATAAGACAAGTCTAAAACTAAACAAGATTGTTACTAAACTCAATAACATGAAGACAATCATATTATAAACTTAATCATGAACAGATTTCAAAACATACATGTAAGTCATACCTGTTAGATTGCTTGTAGTAGTAGTTGTTGTTGTTCCTTTTGTTCTTAGGATAATCTGAGGAAAAGTGTCCTCTTCTTGGTGTGGGCTGTGAGAGCTTCAACTTCATTCCCCATCTTTTCTTCTTGAGCTATAATTCGAGCTTCTTCCTATGAGCATTCTTCCCATAGCCTACTGAATGAGATAAGTTTCTTCCTAGCACAAATTCCTTGGATGAAGGAATCCCATGATCTAGGAAGGCCATTAAGATTGGTCATTACCACTTCTCTATTCTCTATATATTCTCTCACAGCTTCAGGTTGTTATTTTATCTGGGAGACCCTTGAGAAATAAGACTACATAGTCTCTGCATTCTGGATCTTGATATTCTTCAATTGATTCCTCAAGGTCATCTTTTGATTTATGTTCTTCCCTTCAAATAGCTTGGTCAAGGAATCAAACATATCCTTGGGTGTCTTCAGAGATGACACGTGGTATGAGATGGTCTTTGATAGAATCAACAATGATCCTCTTAGCCTTGACCAAGTTCTTCTTGTGTAAGGCCTTGGCCTCTTCTCCCTCTGGAACTGGAATCTCTTCACTTATGTAAGTGTCCAACTCATTCTCTTCTAGGATTAACCCAATCCTATACTTCCAGGCTTGGAAGTTATCATCCCCTTCAAGATTATCCTCAAGCTTGGTGTGGTGAGACATTTTCAATGAGAAACTTCAAATGGAAATAAAATATTTAGGTCTTACCACTTAGTTTGTTGAAAACTGGATCTCGAGCTGGATTAGGGTTTGTCAGAGAAACCCTAAAAATTCAAACTTTGAATTTCAAACTTCTGAAAGGATAGAAATATGCGCCGTGATGCACTGATCAAGCTGGTATACTCAGAATTTGAAAACTGCAAAGTTTCACCCCTCAAAAATGCCTTTTAGATTTCTGGATTCATTAGGGAGGACACTCAATTAGGGTTTGATTTTCCCGGAGCTTCACCCAACCAAAAAGTTTGATCTTGGTCTCTAAACTTCGATTTTTCAGAGGAGCTTCCATCCATGGTCTCAGATTTCAGAAATTCCAAATTTGCAGAAACCCTACTTTTCGGCTTCACGAGACAGGACTCCAAACTAGGGTTTGATTTTCCCAGAGCTTCACCCAACCAAAAATTTCGATCCAAAGCTCTAAAATTCGATTTTTCCAAGGAGCTTCCAACCATGGTCTCAGATTTTAGAAATTCCACTTTTTGTGGAAACCCTAATTTTTAGGGCCAAAACTGAAAGTGATCAGAATTGAATTCTGATTGGATAGAAAGATGCGCCTTGCTGAGGAGAGTCAATCTAGCCTCCTGCCTTTGAATATCTATGGAAAGAAACCCAAAAAACAAGAAATCCTAGCTCTCGCAACTGCACAGTGTCTTCTTCTCATGTTAGCTCTGATTCCATGTTAATTTTTGAGCATCAATTCAATATGATCTAGGATCTTATCTGAGAGAATAACATGTACAGCATATCAATCACAAGAGACAATAGACACATAGAGTTTCCTTGGGGAAAACCAATAAGGTGAAAAACCCCAATAACTTCCTCAGAGATAGATAGAGCGATGATACAAAACCCAAGCATAAGAGATAGTCTCCTAGCAGCAGCTTCTCCTCCTCCACTAGTGCGCCACTCTCCAATGAGTGTATAAGTGAGAAAGTGAATGATTAAATAGAGTGCCTCCCGCACTCTATGTATACATGACTTGACTTGCCTAATAAGCTTACTAGGTCGGCCTCAACTTAATCACATAACATAATGCTGACAGGGCTGACCCCCAATAGGGTGGTCTAATAACCCTTTAACCCACATGACTTATACAGGGCCGACCCTATCAAGGTGGTCTAATAACCCATCAAGTATAAGTTACGACACTCACAATATAAATGACGACACTTCCGTATAGAGGAATAATAAAATCTCTATAGGAATACAATATACATATGTGAAATACATTCTGAAGTTACAAATACATCAACACTATGTACATCGGGGCTTATGCCCAGTACATACGTCATCCATGTGTTATAGATTCCACGCTCAACACATACAAAATTCAATCATGCATATCATAACTCAGTACAGTATGTAACAAAAGATCATCTCAGTATATTAGAGTTTTGTACCCAATCTCATAATAAAATATCGATCAAATACATTGGGTTTTCTGCCCCGTATATAACCATAACCTGCATCTGTTAGGGTCCATGCCCAAATATGTATCTTTACAACTAAGATATGTCATGTGCATTAGGGCTTATGCCTAGTATATATAATAAAAGTAAAACATGTGCATTGGGGCTTATGCCTAGTATACCAAAATAAATCATATGCATAGTCGCTTATGCCCAATATATAACAACAAAATTCGGGATATTACATGCTTCTTTTCGTTTTATGTGGTTGCAAAATTTTACATTAGGGTTTAAATCCCTCTATTGATACACAATTAAGATTTTTCATTTTAGAAATTTTAGATTTGATGAGTTTGTGATTATATATATAAAGTGTAGAGTGAGATGGCGTCACATTTTGGGTCGAATCTATAACCATGTCATCCCTGTCAAGTTTTTTTTTTTAAATTTTCAATAAAAAACGCATGCGGCATTTTTGGTATGTCCATGTAACATGAATGCACTGGTGCATTTGTACAACTAGCACACCAGAGCTTATATGCGTGACAATATATTCATTTTTAAAAATCAAAAAAATTCATTTCTCGGTTTTCAATTCCACAGCATCGCAGTAACACAACGGTGTGTTTATACGAATATCACAGTGCTAATGGTAGGAATGTGTTGGCACCCATAAATTTTTGCACAAAATCCTAAGAGAAGAACTATTTCTCACTGATAGGCTCCATGAAAAGAGGGTCAAAACCCATCCCTATTCAGGTCCAGGTTGCTAGAACCAAAAGAACACCTCAGTTGAAAAGGAAGCAGTGAGAAAGATGAAGGTTTTGGACACTTTAAGCCTAAGGAGATAGCCCAAATAAGCAAAAATGGGTATAAATACATATAACCTATGGTCCGAAAGGAAATAAAGTGGAGGATAAGGCATAGACAAGTTCAAACCATTGATCCGAAGCGCAAAAGAGATCTACGGCCCGCAGATCATCCTCGCATGGTGGAGTTGCGCGAAAGGAACCACGAAAAAGCGGTTGCGAGAGGTAAACCGCTGGCATAGGTGGCATCCGAAAGAGACCTCGCAAGCGAAACTCGACAGTAAGAAAAAACCACCAAAGAGGTTTTGATACCATTGCAATGGAGGAATGAGATAAAGATCAACGACGCGGAGTGAAAAAGCCGGAGATCTGACGGTGCAGAAGATATGTTGTCTTGTCAACAGAGAGATCCGAGAAGATCAACGAATATCAGCGAGAAAAGGTCAGATCTACGGCTAAGTGGATGTAGGAGATGCAAGGATGGTAACGTGATGGGATCCACTTGAGAGAGTACCAAAGACTAGGCATGTGGATAGCCCCTCGTCGTAGATATATTAAAGTCGAGATCAACGCTCCTCATTGATCATCGCAAGGTAAAGAAGCATCTTAGATAAGCAGGAAAGGTGGTCGCGAGGTTGTATACCGTCTGCCATGTGTCATCTTCTGAACACCTTGCGAGGGAGATTAAATGGTAATCCAAAATCAGGAGTCAAGTTGCGATACCACCATACCCCTATGTACGGTTAAGTGAAAGAGATGGCTAAGATTTAAAGCTGGTAGGAGATCCTACGGTGGAGATTAAAGATGTCAAATCAAAGGGTTAAATGAAGAATCAAATCAACGGCCCGGAAGAAAAGCCCAACAGATCAATGGATGGAAAGGAGGGACAGCTGGCAAAGGTGAGAAGAAGTTATTCGGAAAAGTTTTACATATATAACGTGGCATGTGGAAAATAAACATTTCTTTCTTGGACCTGTCGGAGTTGGAAGCTTCTGGAAGTGCAGAAGTCGAAAAGGACGACAGGTGAAAGGTCACTCTCAAGCTCCCTGTAACAAGTAGGGTCCCAAACTCCTTTGTTTATAGTGTGCAGTGTGTTTTATAATCATAGAATGGCAGACGAATTGTTCTCTACTAGTTCTAAAGCCAGAGTAACCCTAGAAGACAAAGACGGTGATGTGTTTGACCCGAGCCTTCGGCTCCCCATACCAGAGGTTAAAACAAGACTGAAAGTTTTGCTCGAACAGGGGTTAGATGTCCATAGAGTCCACCAGTCTTATTTCATCTTTTTCTGCTTAGAACAAATAATGCCTTTCCTAGAATTCGTGTCATGGTGCTCAGTAAATTATTCAGAACCCCAAAGCGTGATAATGAACACCAAGAGATCCAAAATCGTCTGTAGTATTGACCCGACCTTCATCTGGAATACCCTTGCCATACCAGAGTCCCCAGCCCTAGCCCCTGAAAGTTCCTCTGAAGAGTCAGTCGTTATCCTCTACAGGCAAGTTTCCCCCAAAATCCGTAAAGCTTTCTTGGATGCCTGTTTAAAACCCAATGTAGAAATTGTAGACACCCCTTACCCGCTAGACGTCAACCTTTTTAATGACAACACCTAGTTGGTTTTATCTTTGGTAGCTCAGTTTTTAGGTTTAGACTCATACTTATGGATAAATGAAGTACAACTAAGCCTGCTATTCAGGATTAGTGTTAGTTCCCCAGAGGCGGGAAGTGAGTCAGTTCCGTCCCTCAAGTTTGAGGAAATTTTGGCAGAAAAAATACATCCACAGTTAAGTTGTTTTGAAAATACTAGATTCTTTTGGTTCCAAGCATATTTGACCAAAATGGTTCCGTATAGCAGTACAAAAGAGTTAAGGTTCTCTCAGATACTCTTTACAGGGAATTTGGAAGACAGTGCTTTCAATTACATGAATTTTATTCTATATGCTATGTATAAAGTTATGTTTGAAGAAGAACTACCCAGAGTACTACCAGAGATGCAGACCTTGATGCAGTTGAAGGATGAACTAGCCGTCGGTGACTGGTTCTTGTTGAAGGATGCTACAGTAATAAGGGTGTACGGTTTCATACATGAACCATACTTTTTGTCGGCATTTTTGACCCTGAGAGTTTTTGCCCTTGAGTTCATCCGGCAAAGGTTGATCGCCGAAGATGAGTAGTTTGGGAAATATAAGAAGGGCTCGGATATAAAGCTCTCTTGGCAAGTCGGCCCTTTCATTGTAAAGTTTAAGGAAGCTGCCAATGAAGTAGAAAGATTATTGAGAAATATGGGGTTCAAAAAGGATATAGCTATTGCATATGATCCTCGGCACATCATAGCTGAAAGAAAGAAGAAGAATGGTCTGAAAGCGTGGGAACACCAAGAAGCTGAAGGGCTTCCGAAAAGGAGAAATTTATTGCAATATGAGCCCGAAGAGGTTGAAGATATAGATTTACAAATACAAGCCCTAATCACAGATGATGATCCTATGGAAACCGACCTGCTGTTTAATAATCAGGCAGTAGGTGGGAAAAGAGATTCACAGGAAGTTATTGGAGCAGAGGAAGAAGAAGAAATTGAAAATAAAAGACTCAAATTGGAAACACCAGATGAGTTAACCGTCCAGATAAGCGATATGGATGAACAGGAAGGAGGGTCATCAGCCCCAGTTATCCAAATCCATGAATACCAATTCCAAGATGTGACAGGAGGAAATGAAAACCACAGATTTAAATCCCAGGAGGACATGTTTAAGTAACATGGGAAAAATAAGCAGTCCTCTGCACATAAACGTTTTGAGCTAATGCCCACGGTGAGGAATTTGTCTAAAATAGGAACGTCTTTGATAACAAGTATAGATATCCAGACTCACACTCTCAATCTGATGATATCTGACAAAGACAAAATGATGGAAGCAAAGATAGACTGGAAGAAGATACCTTTTCTAGATAGGATTCAATTTCACAGGCAGATCGGAGAAGGTCTATATGACGATCTAGTAGAAGCAGCCTTGAGAATTTCTGATTTGGAGGTCAATATAAATAAGATGGATGCCCAGTTGAAACATGAGAGATTAGAGTATAAATCACTTCAGCAACATGTTAAAAAGATGTAGTTTGAGTTAATTGAGAATGATGGTAGAGGAAAAGCAATCCATAAGCTGTTAAAAGAAAAAGACAATTTGATCCAGACCCTACAGAAGAAAATGAAGATTCCCAACACCCAGTTAATACAAGCCCTCGAGGAGACAAAGCTGATACAAGAAAAAGAAGATTTAAACAAGGAAATCAGCAATCATAAAGCCAAATTGTTAAGGTTCGCAGAGAAAGAAGGATGTTGGGAGAAAGAGAAGATAAGTCTGAACAGTTGGATCGAAGAGTTAAAAAGCAGTCTGTCAAACATATGTGCACAACAGGCAAGCGAGGGTTCAAATGAAGAGAAGGATAATACAGACAACATTGTGCAAGCTATGTCCCAGATCAGCCTAAAGGATGGTGAGATACGAGAGCTAAAAGAGGAAAATCAAAGATTGAAAGAAGAAAATGAGGCAAAGGAAAAGGGGACAAATGAGCTACAACAAAAATATAAGGAATTAGTGGCCATCAACAACACATTTTCTTAGCAGATTACAGGGAGAGCAGCTATGCAAGGGTGAAAAAATTTGGTTTGGGATTTAATTATCCAGGAGGTTGAGAGATTCAAGCCCTATCTAGATCTCATGAGGACGAAGGAGAAGATAGTCACTGACGTCTTTAGAATTTGCACTGCCATGAAGGAAAAACTGCACAAAAGGACAAAAGAGATTGCTTATAATGCTATAAGCTTTTTGAATAGTTTGATAGAGAAAGACGTCATAGATTTGAGCATCATAGATAGAGTCACGACCATTGTAGCGGAAAAATGAATCCTCGGGAAATATGCATTGGTCGACGCTGTGGAAGCCAAAGCCAGTGAAATGGATGAGCAGCTAACAGAATTCAAAGGACGGTTTGAAGGATTAGTAGAAAAAGGTTTTTCGGAATTTTGGGATGAAAGGCAAAGGTTGATTCCCCAAAGCGAGCATAAAAATTTGATGACCAGCAAACGGATGAACCATTCCAAGTTCAAACATCTGAGCCAACCGCTTTCAGGAAAAATCCTAATAGACAAACTGGACGAAGATTTCAAGATGCTGTATAAACTGAGTTCTATTGGAGAAGCGCTCCCACCTATGTCTTCGGTTGATCAACTTAACATCAGAGTCCTGGAGAAAGAAATGACAAGTTATGACATCCCAACATCTGAACTTTGGGCGCCGGTAGAGAAATATGGGAAGATGAAATATACTTATCATGCTCCTCTGGTAGATGTTGTCTCTTAAATCTCAGAACTATGCCTTTTTAAATGCCAATTTATTTTTTGATAGAAAAAGCTTAGGATATATCTAGGATTTTGATTTTCCAGGACGTGGCAGTGGGTTGCCTGTTATGTAATGAAGTTTCACCATTGGACATATACTTTAATATTTTTTATATTGTTTAACGACATACCGACAAACACGAGAAAGTGGTTAGGCTTATCTTGTTATATTTCCTGTTTTATGATAGTGACATCTGAACTGTGATGTGGTGTCACTGAATTTGTAACTAATTTCTGTTTCAAATGGGCCGAGTATGAGGCTCCAGGCCATTATAAGTTTCATGTAATTTCAAATGAAAAAATGGGGGGAGAACTTTTGAAGCTCTACATATTTTGTCCACTGTTGTTATTTTGAGATATTCCTTGAATAAAGTTGTCAGAAGCTTACATGCGTTTTTCAGAGATTCCTGTGTAATTGGTCTGGTAGTCTGTTTTTCCTTTCCTATGTGATATGTGTTTCCTTACTTTGTTAATCCATATTGTTAATATTCCTTTGTATTTGGTTCAGTGTAGCATCTGAATGAGATTCATAGAGATTATGCCTTGTTCATTTCTTATGAAGTATTTCACAAATTATTTCTACTAAAGTTGGTATAGGATTCATCTGTGTATGCCTTATATCAATGGATTGTTCATCTTTCTTCTTTCTCACCAATTAAATCACTTTGACTACTAGCTGGTTTCTACCTTGCCTCTGTGTGAATGCATCTGCTAAGAATTTGATGATAATGTTTATGTTATACTTGAATCGACTCCATTTCCCAATATAGAACCCTATTGTTCTCCAACCAATGGTTTACCAGAGTAAAATTTGTCTTAGATAAATTTGACCTTCTACATATGTTTAAATAGAACATCTTGAGGAATGAATGCTGGTGTCCTTTTTCATGATTGACGACCGTGATTATTTCCAGCTTTTGATTAGTTTATTGAGAGATCCCTCTCAGACTGTGTTGGGTCAGTAACATCAGTCCAAAGATTGGTTAGTGGTTACCCCGAATTACCCTTCCTTACGACCTGGGGGTCAATTTGGGTGTTAACGGAATGCATCATTTTTTATTTTCCTAAAATGTTAAATAATTTATTCAGTCATTCAGAGTATGCCTATGTTTATATAACACACCAGTGCATATATGTGTATGTACTAAATAATTAATATTTTAATGATTATTACTTTGCTTCACTTAAACTAAAATAAAGGTGTCGTTAACCTACTGCTAGTATCTCTGACTGTAATAAGCTATTTTGCCGAAATACACAGTTTGGGGTCAACGATACGTTCTGTGAGTTGTTGGTGCCAATAATCTTATTTTGCATGTAAGCAAACCGACTATCTAGTACTTATTTTTATCTTTATTGTTGTATTTACCTCCCACATTTACTATTTGACTCAAACAAATTGTTCAAATTTGTTGCATTCATTATAGGATTACAAATTTCATACTTTTCACATACCTCCAATCATAGAATGCAATTATTCAATGTTGATCAGTCATACTCTTCACATCCCTCTAGTCATAGAATGTGATTACAAATTTCATACTTTTCACATCCCTCCAGTCATAGAATGCAATTATTCAATGTTGATTAGTCATACTCTTCACATCCCTCCAAACATAGAATGTGATTATTCACGCCATTTGGAGCCGCGTCTCAAGAATATTATTGGATATGCCAATATTTTAGAGTTGATTGTCATCTTTGTTCTCTCCTTATTTGTAGTAAGTTGCTCATAAATTTTTCTGAGGCATTGTTAAGCAAGTTGTAAAATCTTCCAAGGCATTGTTAAGCAAATTGATGTAACGTATGCTAGTTCTCATGAGTTGAATTAAGATGCCTTGTTCTGCTTTGTTAGGTCTACATATCGTACAAGAATCTCAGTATGTACTGAAATTTATGATGGCTTGATATTTTATAGCTAATCCTCTCCTATTGGTTCAACAATTGAAGAACAAATTGAAATAGTTGCAATTTCTTAACAGTTTATTTGGTTTTGAACAGGAACTTTGAATGTTCATAATGGTTGACATCATTTGTGTTTCACATGAATAGTGGGTATCTGGAACCAAATACTTAATCCGCATTAATTTCATGGGATAAATGCAGCAGAGGACCATGGCTTACTTTGTTGAGCATGCTATAAAACCCATGCTATCATTTAACATTTGAGAGTAGTTTAGTTATGGAATCCTTAACATTAGAAGTTCAAAACTAAATAATTGTAATGGCAGAAGATTCTCTGGAGTGGAGTATGGAGCAGTTTCTTTAATTACCATTCAGAATTATTTCAATATGTCATATTGAGAAACCCACTTTTCTTGATATTCTGAGCCAGTGTTTATGTTTTGATTTGTTTTATATCTTATTTACTTATCATGTATTTGGAAGCAGGGTCGGTCTTGATATGTAACTAGAAAAGGTTACTGTTGTTGTTGTTTTTTTTTATTGCAACAACCCTTTGGGTTATTCCTGTGAAAGCAACCTATCGTATCTATTTATAGATACAGTATGAAAACTCATGAGAAGCATATATCAATAGAAAATATGTAAATGGGCATTGAGACAACATTCTTCAATGCAATTGTGGGCTCTTTAACATGAATGCGGGGCATCTCCTGCCTAAGACCTTTGTCTTCTTGGCAAATTGAAAAAAAATAGACAGAATTGCACTGGCTGCTTGGGGTTCTTCTACTTTGAAATAGGTTTTATATTCTTCTGTGCAAAAGGGTTCCTATAAGGATCTGACTACTTGGAATTGGGGAATACTATGACTATGGTCACTGCATGAAGGGATTAATACTATGTTTCAGATACTCATTGATTTTTGGTCATGTTTGGTAAGGACCAATTGAAATTAAGGTGAATTTCAAGGGACTTGGATGCGATCCCTTTGAGTGTGTTGATTACATATAATTCCTTGAAATCTATGGTAATTGGAGCTAAAAATCTATGTTAATTGGAGCTAAAGTACATAACTGTTCTACTCTCAAAGGTTCTAAGGGACTTGAGTGAACTTGTTAGATTGGAGATGATAGTTCATCATTTGAAGTTTCACATTGTTATACATGTTAGATTTGAGATGATAGCTCATCATTTGAAGCTTCACATTGTTATATATGTCACTACATTTCATTATATTTGTAATGCCCCGATTTTGACCCCATTGCATTAAAATGTAAATAATGTAATATTGTTATAAAATCATGGTGAGGAGCTCAAGGCCAAGGCCCCGCCATCGATTTATTGATGCATATGGTTTACGTGTTAGCCAGGCACACTGGAATTGTAAATATGCATTTTAATAAAATACCCACAAATAGCTATGTAATGCAACAAGAGACGGGGGCATGATTTTACAAGGAATTGGGAGGGAAAACATTCAAACCCTTGAGCCAATCAAGTCAATCCAAGTGTTAATGAGATAACCCATCAAACCCTCAACTACCCATGCTGACTTTTGTACCCAATCATTCATTTCTCCCAAGAGTTGGTTGAGGTAGTTAATGCGTTGGGAATTGAGAGGTATGGCTGTCCAAATTCGAGTATGGGCAAGCCACTCTTCATGGAAAAACATGTTTTGCTTCTTGGAAAAGAAAACATCCATGAATTACTCCCCAAGCTATTACCCATAAACAAGTTTTTGCCTCTCTCACGTTTTTGGAGCTGCCTGGGCGTTTTTCCTCCATGTTTTTCCTGTGTTTCCTTGTTTTCAATTAGGAAGAGGGAATTTTTGTGTCAAAGCTACTGGAGAAAGAGGGAGCTTGATTGGGGTTTCAATGAGGCCGTTTTGGGCAATTTGAAATGCTCATAACCTGTGGGAGAAATCGGGTTTGCTCCCTATGGTTGAATTCTCCTTTTCATAGTCCATTTTGGTGTGCCCACGATTTGGGGAAAACTCATGGCCATCCTGTTTGTAAATCCCATTGTTGGAAATGTATATCCATGCCCAGTTTCTGAGTTTGCTGTGTGTAAGAGTATGTTGGGGTATGGGTTATGGGTATCTATTGCTTTGGCTGTGCATGAGCTTGAATGTCCCCTTTTCCTTGTGAGAATCATGCCCAGCTCGGGGGTGGCAGTTGTGTTGAGAGATTGATGAACACAACTGGCCTATGGTTGGGTGGAACATTCCAGCAACATAGCTAGTTGTTTGGGGCAATTGCACAATGAAGATAAATGTTTTTCCGTCTATGCATTTACTTCTGCAATGTTTAAATTAATGACTGCTTTTGATATGCCGTATGCATATGATATGTGTGTGGATGAGTTTTAAATTCCGCTGTGCATATTAGCTTAATTTGCATCTACGCACCTTAGAATTTTCTTGTATGAATATAATGTTTGGCTGATTAGTATGAAAAGCTCCAGGAATTGACATCATGTTCTCTCCCTTGTTGGGTCTAATGGGAAGGTGTGTGGCAATATTTTGTTTAATGAATATAATATGGAAATTATTCCAGAGATAAATATAATATTGGGTTTCTTTTACAACTCCCGTATTAATAGAGTTATGGATTCTACTAATATCAATCAAAACAATCACACTTGACATAGCCAATCAACTTCACGATCGAAGGAGCTAAAATTCCAAAAAACGCATAAAAGAAAATTTGGAGATCTAGAATGTTTTTTTCATAAGGTGGAAGGACGGTCTCTATTAAATCTAGCACAAAGATTTATGTACATAATTATTATTGGTCATGTTGTGACACACCCATTTAAATTAATTTTTATTCTTTATATGTATTCCATTTTAAATACCTCGTAACAATTATAGCAAAGTTTGACATTGCCTTTTTTGGATTCTTCTTAAGTCAACTTATGGATTCACAAGGCCTAAGAGAGGAGGGATATCGTAGATGCTAGAGAGGGAGCAATGAAGAGAATACATGGTTTTTTTAGGACTTTGAAAATTGGCCACCATTTCAAATTCTCTAACTCATTAAGACACATCCAATCGAGTAGAATTTGAAAATTGGACACCATTTCAAATTCTCTAACTCATTAAGACATATCCAATCCAGTAGCTAGGTGAGTCATCAAGATTGGCGCTCAGTCTCCTCCATGAGACCGCTCATAAAACATTCTTCAAAAAAAAGTATCATCAAATAATGAGTATCCATTTAAAAGAATACATAGATGGCTTTTACAAAGTAACAAATATTTGAGCATTCTAAGAGAAAGAGAAACATCCTCTCTATATATTTGATATTGAAAAAAATTATGAACATTGAAATATTTTATTTACGGTGTGCATTACATTTTTTATTATTATTAATGTTTTCTTAAAATCTATGTCTCAACTCCATGTTCTATGTTCTTTTAAGGAATTACACACCTCCCTTTCTCATATTGGATCGTAGAAATTGTCTCTTCATCCAACTTTATTTGAATTTTATTAAGGAAGAGGAAAAAGGATTGAGGAAAAGATCTGTAACTAAATATTGAAAATGTTTAATTTCAAAGTGTTTATATTAATTTAATGGTTTAAGAGTAAAGATTAATATTTCCTCTTATAAAATTGAAAATTCAAATCTAAAATATAATTTTTAAATTAAATTTATTAATTTTACAATATAAATATATAAGATAAATATTTTTTTAATATAAAAAATAAAATAAATGAATATGAAGAAATTTTTTATCATCCACTTGTAAACATACAAATAAAAAATATAGCAATTGGGGGAATACTATGACTATGGTGGCCATGTGTAAAACAATCAACCTATCAAGGAGATGTGGATACATTAGAAAATCTTGAATTAAAGGACATGTTTAAATTGCTTGAAAAAAAGTAACAACAAACTTGACCTAAATAGTCCAGAAGGTCAATTAGTTATCAAACCAATTAAGGAAGAGAAGAATAAGATGTTAGATTTAGAACATCAGTGCAACAAACAAGACTTGAACCCCATAATATTTGGTTTAAAAGAAGAGGTAGAAGAGAATACATTATATGTGTTAGAAAATTTTACTCATCTAGACCTTAGGATATGCTATCTTTGCTTCCTATGTGGTCTAGACCATGGTAGTTAGCCTCCTAGAGCATAGTTTGTCCACTTTTTGATGGATAGACCACACATGTGCCTCATTTACTTGTTTTGGGAAGTCAGTGCACCAACTTATGATGCATTTATGATGGGGGGTTCCCTTCTTCCCTATTTTATGGGATAAGGATGTACTGAGGGAGCACTCATGCATTTATTGTGGTTTTTTTGTCAAACTTGATGTTAGTGGCCACCTCCTTTGCCTCCATTTCGGCATATGATTTCTCCTTGAGACACACACTACCTTATTTTGGTCCAATCATGTTCTACCTAGGCCCACTAGCCCATTTGTGACCATTAGTGAGGAGTTGGGATGCCACTTGTGCCATTTGGGGGTAAACTAGTCCAATGTAAACCTGCCAATTGTGAGCTTTCCTATTGCCCTTGGAGGATCACGATTTTTTCTCAATGTAATATATTTGGATGGAAAATATATTGGCCAAGGTTATATCAATAAAATTTCTTATTTAGAATTTACATGTGTTGTTTAATTTCTACCATTTTATTCTTATGCTTATGCATTATTGTAAATACATTGTAAGGAATTTTTTTTGCTTGTGATATCCAACTAGGATAAAACTTCCACATGGTATCAGAGCCCTTAAAGCATTCGATCTTACTCATATTCTTCCTGTGTTGCACCAGAAGTAGTGGAGTTTCCACATAAATCCTTGGAGTCATTGCCTTGAATCCATTGGTGAAATCCTTTGGATTCTACCTAGGTTTGATGCACTCCCAAATGTTCACATAGTCAAAGAAAGAGTACTATTGAGCTAAGAAAATCCCCCCCCTAAGTGCTTTTTGCCGGTGCAAAGTTCAAATTTGTCTCACCAAGAGCGCAACCACTCATTATGGAGCAGTCTCATTCATGCATTCTCACTCCATTCAACTATTTTGAATGGAAGGATGAAATGGTGATCCAACTGAGGAGCAAGGGCCTCTACAGGGTTACTATGAGAAGTGAGAATGAACCAAATTCAGCAGTAGAGAATGCCAAATGGTTTAACAGACTTTATGAAGCATATGGATTACTATGTCTCATCATTTCTAGAGATATTTTGTTCCATATTGAGGGTTTATCCACTCCCAATGAAGTGTGGCTCAAGCTTGAGTCACTGTTTGGGAAGACATATGAGCTAAGGGGTCATCAACTAGAAAATGAGCTTGTCTCATTGATCCCAATAAGTTTCTAAATCATACAATATTTCTTCACCAAGTTCAAACCCTTGGTTCGTTAGCTCAAATAATGTGGGATTGAGAAGAAAGAAGAACAGTTGATTCTGTCCATTCTCTCCAAAATGAGTCCTGAATACTCTGTGTTTGTTTCTACCTTCCATGAAACGAAGCTAGCAGTTTGAAATTGGAAGATTCCCTCCTTGGAATACTTCATGGAGTCTCTCACTCAAGAGCAAGACAAGTTGGTCTAGATGGGAGCCATCAAACCCACCAAAGACAATGTGCTTGCTATAAGAGATTCAAGGATTTCCAAAGGGAAGAAAAAGGCCAAAGACAAGAATCTTCAATATCAAAAGAAGGAGAAACCCAAACCTCAAGAAGAGCATTCAAATTCTAAGAAGGATAAGCCAAAGAAGAAGGAAAGGTCAAAATGTCCATGATTCCAAAGGGGTTTTCACCCTAAGAGTTCTCGCATGAAGAAAACCATTGATTTGATGGCACAACTTTTGGAAAAGAACAACATTCCTCTCCCTAAAGGTGCCAAGAGGAAAGATGAAAGTTCAAGTTTAAAAGACCGAGAGAGGTTCCATGCATTTATGGCAAGTATTTTGAAAACTCCTTCTTTCATCATAGACTCTGGAGCATCCAATCATATGGCTTCCACAAGATAAGCCTTTACTACTTCCAAATCCATTGGAGGTCCATCAATATTGAGGGGAGATGACTCAGAGATTCCAGCCAAAGGAAGAGGAAGAATTGATATGGACAATGGTTGCTTCAAGAATGTGTTGTATGTTTGTTCCTGCCTTGTCTGCAAATCTTCTTTATGTGTATCAAATGATACACACTGGAATCCAAAGAAGGTCATTTTGAATCCAAATGATGTGGAGATTTCTGAAATCTCTACTGGAATAATTATTGCACTTGGAGCAGCAAATAATGATTTGAAAGTCTATAAGTTCTCCCATTTTCTACCATATTCCTCACCCAATACACACCTTACACATGCCAATGAGACCAACAAGCTATGGCATGAGAGGTTTGGCCACCTCAACTTCAGATATTTGCATGATTTGAGCAAGCACTCAATGGTTGAAGGGATTCCAAACATCAAGTTCTCAAAAGTAATTTGTCAAGGTTGCATTCTTGGAAAGCATCTAGAGCGAAAGTATGAGAAGGTCAAGGAAAAGAGAGTTTCTTCACATCTCGAATTGGTTCATAGTGACATCATAGGACCTCTTCCTACTCCCTCCTTGAGTAATCAAAAGTATGTTATTACTTTCATAGATGATTACTCTAGATTTTTTTGGGTGTATTTTCTCAAACACAAGCCAGAAGTATTTGAAATGTTTTTAGTTTTTAAAGCTTATGTTGAGACATTTCCTGGGAAAAATATCAAGGCCCTTCGTATTGATAATGGAGGAGAATATGTGAAGAAGGATTTGCAGAAGCTATGTGAAAATGTAGGCATCCAAATGTTGCATACAATTCCCTACACACCTCAGCAAAATGGTATGGCAGAACACAAGAAAAGATCTCGGAAGGAGATGGCCAATTGCATGCTTGAGTCCAATTCTTTATCTCCAAGACTATGGGATGAATCCATCAATTGTGCATCATACATTCATAATAGAGCGCCTCATAAATATTTGAAAGGAATAACTCCATTCAAAGCATGGAAAGGGAACACGCCATATGTATCTCATTTTAGAATTTTTGGTTCAAAAGCATGGGCTAGGATTCCTCCTTAGAAGAGAAAGGCATTATAGCCTCAAAGCCAGCCATGTATATTTGTTGGCTATGTAGAAGATGAAACTTCCTAAAATATTTTCAAAAATATTTCATTGAAAGGAGTGTTCATTTTGATGAAGAACCTCGTAGTCCAATTGGAAGAAGGAGAAAGCTCAAATTCCCCACCACGACTTGATGATGTAAGTGATGCTTCTAGTGAATTTTATGATTATGATTTTGATGATGAGGAAGATGAACATCATATTATAGGCCATGATCCTCCTATAAGGCAAAAATGGGTTGAAAATACCATAGAGGAAGTTGGAGATCTAGATGGAAATCCTCAGGATACTAGGAAGACAAGGTCTCAATTTCACAATGCATAATGTGCATTTGCTGCTCATGATCCATATATTCCCGAGAGATTTTATTTAATGGTTGGATTTGATCCAACAACATATGCAGAGGTATAAAAAGACTCAATATGGAAAGCTTCCGTGGATGAAGAGTTTTAATCTCTTCAAAGCAATCAAACTTGGGAGTTGGTTCCTCTCCCTCATGGGAGAAAACCGATTCAATGCAAGTGTATTTTTCGAACCAAGATGGTTGCTGATGGTGCAAAAATCAAGTACAAATCAATATTGGTGGCTAAAGGATTCTCTGAACTCCAAGGGATTCACTATACAAAGACATTTTCTCTAGTAGCAAAGATGGATTATATCCAACTAGTTTTGGCTATTGCAGCATCCAAGCACTGGGAAATGCACCACATGGATGTTAACAGTGCATTCCTCCATGGATATCTTGAGGAGTAGATCTATATAAAACAACCATAGGAGTCCATTCATGATCCCTCACTTGTGTACAGGTTGAAGAAGTCACTCTATGGCCTCAAGCAAGCTCCTAGAGCTTTGTATAGAAACATGGACAAATTTCTCTTGTCACAAGGTTTCACATGATGAAAATCAAATCCAAATATTTATATGCAACTGAATGGTGACTTTGTTTTGTTGGTTTTTTTATATGTTGATGATATTTTTATCACTAGGATTTCCACTGTAGAGATTGCATCAATTAAAACTGCTTTGCATTGTCATTTTCTATGATTCATTTGGTGTTGTTGGGAAAATTTCTTGGACTTGAGATCACACAGTCAAGTTTAGGTATAATGGTATCCTAATCCAAATATGTTTTAGACCTACTCAAAATTGTTTGAATGGAATAATGTAAGCCAACCAAGTTCCCATTTCAATGTAGCCACACAATGTGTTTGGCTGAGAGGCATACTTTCTGAGTTTCGAATTCACTCTAGTTCACCCATGGTCATATGGTGAGATAACCATAGTTCCATCAAAATATTAATCGATCCAGTTCAGAGGTAGAGGACAAAGCACATTGAGATTCACATGAACTACATTAGAGTCTTGCTGCATGACAATGCCATTTTAGTATAGTATTGTCCATCTTCAGTACAAACTGCATACATCTTCACCAATAGATTTACAGAGAAGACATTCACACATCTCAGATCTCTTCTTGGGGTGAGTGATTCCATGGTGGAGACATTTTACAAATTTTTGAGTTCACATGTCCATGTTTAGAGGAGAGGCTTTTTCCCATGTGTTTTTCCTCTTTTACCTTATTTGTATGTACTAATAAAATGTAAAGGGTGACCTTAACCTTTGTTGTTGGGCCATATTTTGTTTTTTTTTATTCATAAATTCAGGCCTAAGGGGGGTGTTAGAACATTTTACTCATATATACCTTAGGATATGTTATCTTTGCTTACTATGTGGTCTAGAACAAAGTAGTTACTCTCATAGAGCATAGTTTGTCCACTTTTTAATGGATATATCACACATGTACACCTCATTTCCTTGTTTTGGTGAGTAAATGCACCACCTTATAGTGCATTTGTGATGGGAGGATCCCTTCTTCTTTGTTTTAGGGAATAAGTATGGACTAAGGGGGCGCTCATGCATTTATTGTGGTTTTTTGGTCAAACTAGTTGTTAGTGGCCATCTCCTTTGCCTCCATTTCGGCCTCCATTTGGTCCAATCAAGTTCTACCTAGGTCCACTATCCCATTCATGGCCATTAGTGAGGAGTTGGGATGCCACTTGTGCCATATGGGGGTAAACTAATCCAAGGTATGACTACCACTTGTGAGATTTCCTATTTCCCTTGGAGGCTCACATATTTTTCTCAATGTGATATATTTGGATGGACAACATATTGGCCAAGGTTAGATCAAAAAAATTTCTTCATCAGAAGTTACATGTGTTGTTCAATTTATGCAATTTTCTTCTCATGCTTATGCATTCTTGTGAATACAATGTGAGGATTTTTTCGTGCTTGTGTTATCCAACTGTGATAAAAATTTCACAAGATGTTGTCAAGGAAGAACTACATAATAGGTTGAAAATCGAAACAAAATGTCTAAGACAAGATAAGAAGTTGGGAAAACCAATTGACAATAACAATAGACTAATCAAGATTAAGATTATCTCTAATGACCATAAACTTGGATTAATTAGTAAAACATCGAGCCTAAAAGGATTAGGAATATTCATAAACGAAGACCTAATTCGTGAAGATCAATTTGAATTAATAAAGTAGGTTCAAACGGTAAAAGAGTTAGGAAACAAGGAAAATGGGTGATCATTACAAATAGAAAAGTTGTGATTCGCGATCGAAACCAAAAAGATACCACTAAATAGCAATTCGAAACACTTTGGATCCTCTCTTGGAACTGTTGAGGCTTCTGATGGAATAGAGGTTCCAATTTAAGTTGGATCTCGAGAGACATTGATATTATATTACTCAATGAAACTTGGGAACATGAAGAATGTAAGGTCCCTAACATAGATGGTTTTTTCCTATGGTCAACATGGAACAAGCGTTCCTCTCGTAGAGGGATTGGAGGCATAGCTTGCTACATAAGAAAAATCATTTCTCCCATTGTTATACTTTATAAGAAAGTCCCTTCCAATCAATATATTTGGATGAAATTCACGAAAATCAGTGCAAGAAAAACCTACATAGCAATCTGCTATTTTCCCCCTATTAAATTTAACTTTTGTAAGAAGTACAATTTACATAAAAATTGTTTTTATAATGGCTTAGAGCACGATATTTCGAGCCTCAAAATGTTGGTAATATCATGTTAATGGGGATTTCAATGCTCAAACCTCAAGTAACCAAGCTATTTTTTAAGCAGCTACTCAAACCCTAATCATCTCTGGTTAGACAAAGACCTTACTTCAACTAGCAGGTACAATAGAAGCTATGAAGATCTAGGTGAAAATCTATTCAGATTAGAGTTATTCAAGATTTGTAGTGCTCAATATCTTATAATATTCAATGACATAAAGAAATGGCCAAATTTGAGTAGGATGACTTGCATTCATGGTCTTGGGAGCAATGTGGCCGATTATGTCATTTTTGATATCCCTATGTAGTTCTAATGGAATCATAAATTTTGAGATTTTAAATGACCACAGGCTTGATTCAGATCACAAACCTTTAAATATAATCCTCAGTCTTTCCATGCATAATGAACCCATGGAGGAAAATTCTCAAATCCAAAAACACTTGGTCCTCAATAGAAATAATAAAGATGGCTTTATAAATGATTTAATGAAGAATTTATCCCCTCTTTTTGATAAGGCCAATATATAATACCTTTATCATAATTTCACTACTTCCCTCTCTTCTTCAATTAACAAGTTCTCTCTCGAAATTTCCAATAAAAAGGAGAATGGAAGAACCAACCCCTAGTATGGTGACGATTGTAGGCATGCACATAGAGAAATTATAGAATCTATTGACGAGACTCTAAAAGTTGAGAAGATTAAGAAGTATAAAGCACTAATTAAAATAAAAAAGTCCCACTACATAAATAAAAGACAAGAAAATCTTTTATTGTTATCTAAGATGACTCCTAATAAATTTTGGAGGAAAATTCTAACTTGTAAAACTAAAGAAAATAATAAGATCTCTTTGGCATACTGGAACTCTTATCTTAAAAAGCTATATGAATCCCCCGATGTCATGGATAACTTTCCATCCCTCCTTACAATTGAGCAAGTATATTCATTAGAAGACATAGAATTTGGGATTAAGCACCTAACTAATGGAAAAGCTAAAGACATTGAAGGGTACCAAGTAGAAATATTAAAAATAAAAGCACTCGTTCTCATCCCCTACATTCACAATCTCTTCAATCTAGTAGTCAAGCATGAATTCCCTAAGCCTTAGATTCATAGCCTATAGTTCATATTTTTAAAAGTGGAGGTAAAGATAACCCGTCTAATTATAGGACCATTATGATTAGCCATGTTTTATCCAAGTTATATGGTATTATTTTGGAAAAGAGGATTAGCACATGGAAAGAAAATGAAGAAAAGTGAGCTAAAGGTCGGGAAATATTTAGAAGGAATCTCTCAACCACAGACCACCTCGTTACACTTAGGATCATTGTGGAGGAGTGTCATAATAATAAATCCAATTATTTTTGTTGTTTTGCATACTTTAGAAAAACTTTTAATACAATGCCTAGGAAGACCCTTTGGGATATATTAGAAGAGTTAAAGGTTCCTTTCGAGTTGAGGGATGAAACTATAAGGTTATATGAGAATGAAATTGATAAATTAAAAAATAAGATCGTAGGATATTAATTGTAATATTGGAGTTAAGCAAGGGTGGCCCTCTCCCCCACCCTTTTTGGCATTTGCATGGACAAGCTAGAAGGCTGTTTAGAAGAAGCAGGTTGTACTGGCACGTCATTAGAAGGTATATTCATCATGATCCTTCTCTCTAATGATGATATCATTCTTATGGAAAGGTGACCCTATGATATTGAGAAGCAATTAAGAATTCCCAAGGATTTATGCTCCAATATGAGCATGACCATTAGCATCGATAAAACAAAAGTCATGATTATCAAATCCAATAAGGAAACTTTTGACAATTTTGTATATGATAATAGAAACTTGGAGGAAGTAACCTCTTATAAATAAATGGGAATTGACTTCCATCACAATCTCAACTAAAAATATAGCATCGAGAAGAGGATTAATGGAGTGTGGAAAGCCTACTTTGGTCTTGAAAACAACTGTAAATCGGTGAACCTTGTTTTGTGGGAGAAAAATAAATTACTCTTTAAAAGGCTTGTCACTCTCATTATCTTAAATGGATATGAATATTGGGGATGTCGTATTTCCATAGAATCATGGAGAATAATTGAGAAAATCCAGAAGCGGTGTATTAATTATAATCTCAAAATTAAGTGTGATATGCTGTATCCTATTATCCTGTTAGAAGCGGGGCTCTCTCTACCAATGAAAACATGGCTATGATTAGATATATAATGTAATACCACAAATTAAACAATATAGGAGATCACCACTTCCCAAAATGGCTCTTAACTCCAGCCAAAACCACCTATGATTCAAGCGGGGGAGGCTTAAAGATGCCACGACTTGGTTAAATTATTGGGGGATTGACGAAACTGCCACTTTGCAAAATATCGATAACATTAAAAATATTATTACTACTACATTCAAAGAGAAAATATAGTACAAGGAAGATTTAGAGGCTAAAAGAAAATTACAATATTATAAAGAGATCATTAACCCTAATCTTGACAATCAAAATTATCTTTCTATCTTAACGAGCTCAAAGAAAAAATTATTAATGCCAATATTGGAATAGACTCTCATTAGATTCATAGTGAAATTGGGTTTTGGAAAACCCCTAAAACATCATGGGATGAAAGGTTATTCCATATTTGTGAGTCTATGAGCGTTGAAGATGAAAAACACTCTCTTAGACTGCCCTTCCTACACTCAAATTAGATCGTAGTTGGAACAAGGAAGGTCGGTCGGACCCTCTTGCTTAACAATGACACACAACAACACATGGGTGCTCACACATACTGGATGTGAACTGAATTCAGAAGTTGGATTCTATTAAACTGAATCAAATTACAATGTGAAATACAAAGCAATCTATGAAACTAGTCATCCTTAGCCTATTACAATATACATAATGAAAATATGCCTCTCTTAGTGTGTTCTCGGTTGTGTGCAATCCTCCGATCCTCTGATCATCGATCCCCCCCTATTTTGTGCCTCTGCACTGCTCTTCTACTCTGCTCTACTGTTGCTCTCCTCGAGGCTCACTTTGTTCCCTGAGACACCATTCCTCTATCTGTGGAATCCTCTAGATCCTATAAACCTACAGTTGTCAGCACCCTCTAGTCGTGCTGCACAACCTCTTCCTGTGGTGACATCTATCATGATTCCAACCACCTTCATAATTGCTCATAAATTCCTCAACAACCTCCAACGGTTGCTAAGTACTCCACCTTGAATTATGCATTTATCTGAATCTGCTACAGTTTTTGGCCCCATTTCCTACCTCGACCATACTGCACTTCATCATCCCTTCGACCTTACTTGTCGGATTCACTTAACTCCCACAATTTCCAGTCTTCCCCATCCTCCATGCTTGACTTTCTCTACAATCCGCCGGTGTTTTTATTCGAAAAGTCGTCAACACCTGTCCTCTTTCGCATCTGCTCCCTGTCGTATGTTTCCCATTAGACTTGTCGAATGTCAACTTTCTCTTCCTATCGACTGCACTTCGACAGATCCTCCTGTCGACCGCACTTCGACAGATTATGCTCGACTACTTGGCTTCGACAACCATTCTACCTTTGTACCATTGGTCATTGGCAATTCCCTGGTCGAATTCTCCCGTCGATCAAATTTAACTATTTTTCCTAGGCCTCGATGTTCCTGCATTAGACTCCCCAGGTGAAAAAAAACTCAACTGCTCTGTCAGTATCCTGTATTCTTCTTCAAAAATCCATGTCACCTCTTGCAACTCATTGTCCTTCCAATGAACTAGATATTCTTTCTTTCACGAGCTTCGCATTCCTCTAATACTGCGGCAATTTCCTCTTGGTCGTGTCGACCTGGAATCTGTACTGTCCAGTCAATGTTTGACACTTTCGCGCTACTGCTGGCTGAACCTTCTTCAAAATTATATAGATCTAAGACATTGAATGTAGGTGATATGCTCAAGTCCTTTGGAAGCTCCAACACATACGCATTGTTCGAAATATTCTTCAGAATCTTACATGGCCCAATCTTCTTTAGCTTCAACTTGTTATATGTTCCTGTCGGAAATATATCCTTTTGAAAATGTGCATAGACTAAGTCTCCTTCGTTGAACGACTGTAGCCTCTTCTTTCTGTCGGTTCTCAGTTTGTATGCCGCATTTCTCTTTTCAATGCGCTTGCGCACATCTTCATGCACTTCTTTCATATGCTCCACAAATTTTTATGCATCTGCACTTTTTCTGATCCCTCTTGTTATCTCGACCAAATCCACTACTCCATGTGGCCTTCATCCTTGAACAATATGAAATGGGCTCATACATGTCGACTAATTCACAAAATTGTTGTATACGAACTTTGCTTGCGCCAACACATTCTCCCACTGCTTGGGTTTGTCGGTCGTCAAACATATCAGAAGCTTTCCCAAACTTCTGTTTACCACCTCAGTCTGTCCATCTGTATACGGATGATATTCTGAGCTAGACTGCAACTTCGTGTCCAGTTTATTCCATAGGTTTCTCCATAAATGCCCCATAAACTTGGTATCTCTCTTCGACGTTATACTCTTCGGAAACCCATGCAATCTGACTATCTCCTTGAAGAATAGTACAACAATGCTGGTGGCATAACTTGTCTTCTGACATGGAATAAAGTGTGCCATCTTTGAAAATTTGTTAACCACAACAAATGTTCAGTCGTTACCTTACTGCATCTTCGGAAATCCTAGCACAAAATCCATGCTCAGGTGCTCCCATGGGGTATTCGGCACTGGTAATGGTGCATACAACCCCGTATTCTGACTTCTTCCCTTTGACAACTGGAAAATATGACACTGTCGTACCCACTTTCCTACATATGTCGTCATTCTTGGACAATAATACTTCTCTTCAACCAATGCCTTGGTATTGTCAATGCCAAAATGACTTGCTAATCTGCCACTATGCAGCTCTTGGAATAGGTTCTCCCTTACAGATCCTTTGGGAATACACAACTGTTGTCCCTTGAATAGGTATCCCTCTTGGATGAAATAATCCAAGTATGGATTTCTATCGACACTTCATGGTTCACGAATCACCTTTCGTGCTTTTGAAAAATCCACGTCGATCTCATACTCTGTATTCACCAACTCTATTCATGTTTCCTGAACTATCATCGTGTTCAACAATGCAACTCTTCGACTCAGTGCATCGGCAACCTGGTTCGACTTTCCCCACTTATGTCGCAACATGAAGGTATATCCCTATAGGAATTCGACCCACATCATGTGCCACTGATTAAAATTCCACTAAGTATTTAGGTACCTCAGTGCTTGGTGATCTATGTACAACACAAATTCCTTGGGAAACAGATAATTCCTCAACTTCTTCAATGCTTGGACAATAACATAGAAATCCTGGTCATAGACAGAATCTTTCCACTTCGCTTCATCCAACTTATTACTGAAGAATGCAATTGGTTGGCCCTCCTGTATCAACACTGCTCCAATTTCCATTCCACTCGCGTCGCAATCGACTTGGAAAAATTTGTCGAAATACGGGAGCACTAACACTGGGCTCTCAGTCACCTTCTGCTTCAACTTGTTGAAAGATTTCTAGGAAACTTTTGTCCACTTAAACTCCCCTTTGTTCATGCACTCTGTCAGTGGTGCACATATCCGATTGAATCCTCTGATGAACTTCCTGTAGAAACTAGAAATTCCATGGAAAATTCGCACTCCTGTCGTGCTTGTCAGTTCTAGCCACTCCAATATTGCCTTCACCTTCTCTGGGTCCATCACTAACCCTTTACCCGAGATTACAAATCCCAAGTACCCCAGTTCTTCCTTCATGAAGAAACATTTTTGTAGGTTCACCATCAGCTTCTCTTCCTGCAACTTCTGCAACACTTGTTGAATGTTTTCCAAGTGTTCGACCTTGGTTCGACTAAATATCAGAATGCCATCTAGGTACACTACGAAGAAATTTCCCAAGAATGGTTTCAGTACTTCATTCATGAACCTAATGAATGTACTGGGTGCATTATTTAATCCGAATGGCATGACTAACCATTCATACAGTCCTTCCTTTGTATTGAAGGTTGTTTTCCATTCAACACCCTCTTTGACCCTGATTTGATGATAGCCACTTTTTAGGTCGATCTTGGTTCAAAGTATCTCACCCCACTCAAGTAATCCATCAAGTCATCCATTCTCGACAATGGAAACTGGACTTGATCATGATCTTGTTGATGGCTCTGGAGTCTGTACACATCCTCCAGGAGTATGTACACATCCTCCATTCTCCACCCTTCTTCGGTGCTAGTACAGTTGGTACCACACACGGGCTTAGACTCTCTCTGATCAATCCTCTGTCCAACAACCCCTGGAGTTTTCGATTGAGTTCCTGACCCTCTACCGGAGTAATTCCATGTGGTGCCTTGTTTGGAAAACTTGATCATGGAATCAAGTTGATCTGATGGGATATGCTTCTCGTTGGTGGAAATCTCGTCAACGCCTCATCAACTACTATGCTCTGAAACTCGTCGAGCATCACTTCGAGATAGATCGGAATCCTCTCCATTATCGACCTCTCAACACATGGTCCTTTAAGAATGATGGCGAAACATGCTGATTGTTTCTCCTCCTCTACGAGGAATTCCTTGGCTGAGCACATCAACACTCGCTTCTCCCAACAGTTTCTCTCGCCCTTCTTGCAGTCAAATTGGTCCTCCTGCTTCGGCTTCAGCATCCTCTGCGTGCAATTTTTCCACACTGTGACTGTGTTGGCTTGACCATCATAGATCATCTTTTGATCATATTTCCATGGTCTCCCTAAAAACAGATGACATGCGTCCATTGGGATTACATCGCACAGTACGCTATCTTCAAGCTTCCCAACATTGAAGTTAATCAGGAACTGTTTGGTTACCTTCACATGGTGACCCTTCTGTAACCAAGATATCTTGTATGGATTTGGGTGTTCTCAACATCTCAAAACCAACTTTTCGATGACCTCTGTCGACACAAGATTCTCTGTACTACCACCATCGACTATGGTCTTGCAATACCTGTTGCCGATCAGCACACTAGTCCGAAAGATATCCTTTCGTTGTACCGGATCCTTCTCATTGCGTCGGCCTTCCTGAACCAACGTTCTCATGGCTATCATGTTTCAACCTTTCCTTCGACCATCCTCACCACTGTCGGATGTCGAATCCATCCTCTCATCGACTTGCTCATCTCATCAACTTTTGGGTTTCGGATTGTCTGCCACGTGTAGATTCTCCGGGCATTCACAGGATTTGTGTCCCATGCCTCGACACTTGTAACAGACTAGATCTGGTCTGTCAGCTCATTTCTTTTCTGTTGAACCAGTTCAACCATACACACCTCGATCGTGGGTCTCTCAACCATCTCGTCGGTTTCTCTGCATTCCCTATTTGGTCGTTGTCCCTTCTGCACGTTGGTTATATTCGATAGCTTCTCTCCTGGTTCCACTACTTTGTCCCTTCGTGGAAACAATATTCACACCTCCACCAGTCATCCTCCCTTTGGTCAATGCGTCTTTCCTTGATAGTTTCTCTTCTTCCTTCAGAGCTAAATTGTAGGCTTTACCGACCACTCTGAACCTCAACTAGCTCAACTCATCCTGTATGGAATACTTCAAACCATTTACATATCTTGCGACATCTTCTTTTCCTTCATCAATTTGACCCGACCGAATCGATTGTCTGTAGAACTCTTCCGTGTACTTCTTCATGATCATCTATTTCTATCGAAATTTTTTCAACTTCCAGAACAAGGAAATCACTAGTCACTGGGAAAGAACATCCCCTTTAGCTTGGAAACCATCCTGTCCCAAGACTTGATTTTCTCCTTGCCTTTCTTGACTTTGTAAGTCTGTACATTATCCCACAACAATGAGGCATGACCCTTCAACCTCAGACATGTGGTCTTGATCATCTATCTGCTCTATGTCGAATTATTTCTCCATCTCTCTAAACCAGTCTATCAATTCTTTTGAATCCAAACTTCCTGAGTAGGTAGGTACATCCATCTTTTTTCTACCTCTCATCTCTGATAGCAGTTTGATCAGTTTATCTTCTGGTTTTTCTTCGACAGCTTCCCGTGCTTCCACTTCCTCGAATTCCTCATCGTTTGGGTAAAGTACATCATGAATACAACCACAACTTTGGATCTCTTTGATCGCTACGACTTCACTCGTCAAGCTCCGCATTGTTCGCATGCACTCATCGAACATTTCACAATCAACTATCACTATTGTGCCATGCGCTCTTCGTCCTACACCTCAGAAATTAACACCTCTGTGAGCCATTTTCAACCTTAGCTGAAATCGTCACTCATCCAATCGCAACCGGACTTCACAACTTTGCACAACTCTACCCAACCATAGCTAGAGTTGTTCATGCACTCGCAGACTTTTCCAGCTCTTTGGACTCAACTCCTCAACACTGGATTCTTTCCAGCTCTGATATCAACTGGCACAAGGCAGGTCAGTTGGACCCTCTTGCTTAAGAATGACAAACAACAACACACGGGTGCTCACACAGGCTGGATTTGAACTGAATGCAAGAAGCTGGCTTCTATTAAACTGAATCAAATTACAATGTGAAATAAAAAGCAATATATGAAACTAGTTGGCCTTATCCTATTACAATATACATAATGAAAGTCTACTTCTCTCAGTTTGTTCTCAGCTGTGTGCAATCCTCCGATCCTCTGATCATCGATCCCCCCCTTTTTTGTGCCTCCGCACTGCTCTTCTACTCTAATCTACTGTTGCTCTTCCCGAGGCTCACTCCGTTCCCTGAGACACTCTTCCTCTGTCCTTTGAATCCTCTAGATCCTGCATACCTCCATTTGTCAGTGCCCTCTGGTCGTGCTGCACAACCTCTTCCTGTGGTGACATCTGTCATGATCCCAACCACCTTCATAACTACTCATAACTTCCTCAACAACCTCCAACGACTGCTAAGTACTCCACCTTGGCTTCTGCACTTATCTGACTCTACTACAATTGTCGGCCCCATATCCTGCCTCGACCATACTGTACTTTGTCATCCCTTCGACCTTAATTGTCGGTTTCACTTAACTCCCATGGCTTCCAGTCCGCCCCATCCTCCACACTTGGCTTTTGCCGTAATCCGTCGGTGTCTTTGTTTGACAAATTGTCAACACCCGTCCTCTATTGCATCTACTCGTCGTTTGTCGACATCAGACTTGTCGACTCTCGACTTTCTCCTCCTATCGACCGCACTTGATAGATTTTGCTCGACTACTTGGATTCGACATCCAGTATACCTTTGCACTAGTGGTCATCGGCAATTCCCCTGGTCGAATTCTCCTGCATTAGTATTTCCATAATGTCTACTCCAACACTGACCTTTCTAACCTTCTAATTCCTGAAAAACTATGACAAGCTTGGGATGCTCCTCTTTAACCTTTTTGAGCATAGGAATAATATTTTAAAACAAATCAAATAAATTATGTCGTTTTTTATCTTAAGATCCGATAGACATTAAAGACCATCATCATTATCATAAAACAAACCAATAATATTATTCAAATAAATTATTTTGAGAATAAATTATTATTTTTTTGAATTAGTTTAAATGATCTCAAATCATTCAAATTAAAAAAAAAAATTACTAAAAAACAATAGACTAAAATTTTCAATTTGATACTAGAATCAATGACATGGAGCGTAATATTCGTGCACAAAAAGGTCACGTGGACAAGCTAGTTGAGGAGGTGGCACATCACTATTCTTCATTGCTTATTTGAAATTAGGGAGGTTAGTTTGAGAACAATTTCATAGTGACTTCAAGAGTTCTCTTTTTTTACTTTAAACATGTATTTTTTTTGGGTGGTTTTGTTGGGAAACATTCATAATATTAGTAAAATATTGTTAGTTATATAAATTAAATTTTAGAGGGAAGGGAGTTTTGAGAGAGCATTTATTTTAAATGGTTATTTTAAGAAAATTTATATTTACTAAATAAAGGGTTTTATTGCTAGGATATTTTTGACACTTAGGATTTAGTTAAGTTCAACTTGGTCTAATATATCCGTTAGGTATGCATTTGTATATATATAATCCAACGGTTACAATATAAAGTGATCTGACAGTTCAACTTATCTCAATCTTAACGACACTTGATTTGTGGATTAACACCTGATTGGTCCATGATCTCTATAAAGTATCATAGAGGGTCACTTGCCGAATGATCTATTTGAGAGAAGCTCATGTAATCTTTTTCTTCTGCATAATAAATTGCTCCGTAGAGGCTATTTGGCCGGGGCTGTGGACCGTTTCCCTCTAGGGGGTTTTAAGCACGTCAAAACACTGTTGTACCGATCTATGACCTTTGTGTGTGAGTAGTGTCCTTGGTGTTTGATCTGTGTGGATATAGATGTTATTCAAAAATGGTATTAGAGTGTTGTTGAGGGTCATCTTCGTTTTATTGCGATCAAGGTCTGATGCCGGTGCGACTGCACGCGAGAGATACTACAAATATATGCTATTTATGGATGTTTTTGGACTAGCTTAAGTGCTGCATTGTGTTCATAGCGTTGATTCGATTAACGATTGCCCTTTGTTTTGTACGAAAAGGATTCTATTTTCCCTATCTGCGATCATTTTAGAGATCCGAGGTATATTGTTTTGTTTTTCGTAGTTTTATTTCTCTGTCTTTGTTTCATTTCGTTTTGTTCCTTTTATTTATTATTTTTTTTGGAAGTGATAGCCTCCCCTCTACGCATGTTGGCGGTCTCGGCCGACCACAAACAGTGGGAAAGGCAGGCCACTTACTAGGAGGGACTAACGGAAAACTAACAAGGAGTGGGAAACTCTTGATTTTTTTGTCTTGTTTTTCTGTTTTTGGTGTGTAAAGTTGTTTTGCATGATAAAATAGGTGTCTGCAGGGTAAGCACATTCTACAAGGAAAAAATAGTAAAAAAAAAAAAAAAACACTCCTTCACAACATTTTCTATATTTGTAATACAGCTCACTTGGTTAAAATGTACTTATTAAGAGGTCTTAAGTTCAAATCTTGTTATTATTTGTTGCATTATTAAAAAAAATGAGTCACTTAAAAAGCTCATAAGTTACTTTCTTTCCTTTAAAGTTGTTTTTTCCTTTTTTCTTTTCTAAAACAACTTTATAAGAACAAAAATCAAAAAGTTTTTTTTTTTTTTTTAAGTCGTATTTTTTTTTAAGCAACTTTATGTAAAAGTGACCTTCACTTATTTATAAAAAAAAAAGTAAGGCACATAAAGGATTTTTTGTAAAGTGAGCTTAGGAGTTAAGTTAGGACTAAGGGGGATTTTTTTATTGCTGTGCACTTACCTCCACACAACACATGGTTCCTTGGATGCTCTTTCAATTTGTTTTCAAAAGGGCATAATGTTTTCATCCGGAAGCTGATTGCAGTGCTACTTTTTTTTAAACCACTTATTTTTTCGAGCTTTATTATTTTTTTGAGCTAGTTTTCAACCTTGAAGTCATATTTATTTTAGAATGGAAATTTCAAATGATATGCTTCTTACCATAACTAATTATTTTGTATGGAAGTCTCGAATTGAAGGTATTCTTAAAAGCAAAGGGTTATATAGACTTACCCTTGGCATGGAAACTCCTCCACTTGGTCCTGATAAACTAGAAAAATGGAAAAATAGAAATGATTCAACTCGTGGTTTGATTGGTTTGCCAGTTTCTCCTGATTTGTAGTTTCATCTTCAAGGAATTCATGCACCAGATGATGCTTGGCAAAAGCTAAATACTGTTTTTGGTATTAAAAATGACATTAGAGCTCATCAACTTGAGAATGAGTTGCTTACATTAAATCCTAATAATTTTTCTTGCATGGAATATTTTATAACAAAGTTTAAGACTCTTAGAGTCTTGTTGGATGCATGGAATATTTTTTGGCATGTTCTTGGCCTGCAAGCCCCTTGTTGAGAAGCAATCTGGTCATCAAATTCTCAAGTTAAGATTTGATAATGGGGGAGAATTTGTTAACAATAAGTTCACTACTTTCTGCACTAAACAAGGAATCCAACAACAACATACTATTCCATATACACCATATCAAAATGGTGTAGTTGAAAGGAAAAACTGCACTCTAAAAGAAATGGCTAATTGTATGCTCCAAGCTAAAGGACTAGGTCTTCCATATTGGGCTCAAGCTATAAATTATGCCAATTACATAATTAATTGCACCCCCACTAAATCTTTACAAGGAATTACACTGGAAGAAGCATGGAGTAAAATTAAACCAAATGTCAGTCATTTCCGTTTGTTTGGTAGTGAAGCATGGGCTCATATTTTGGATGAAAAACAAAAAGCATTGCATCCTAAAAGTGAAAAGTGCATATTTGTTGGTTATTCTGAAGATGTCAAAGGATATAGGATTCTTCTGCAACATTCTCATGATATAATTATAAGACGAGACATCAAATTTGATGAATATATATTGGCCTCCGAGCCTAAATCGACGCTTCTGCCATCATTATCTTCTTCTTCTTCACATCTTGATATTTCTCCTACTCTAGTTACTTCTTTAGATGATGATGATAGTGAGGATGAAAATCCTCCTCCACCTTCTCAACCATCTCCAGCACCAGCTTCACGGCTTCCTAAATGGGTCTGTTCTACTAGAGAAGCTGCAGGTGATTTTGCTAGTGATCCTCCATATCAACGTCGTACTCGCTCTCAGTTTCAACGAGACTCATTACTTATGGCTCAAGTTCTAGAAAACTATGATCTAGAGACATTTGAAGAAGCTTATGGCCATCCAGATTGGGATGCAACAATGAATAAATAATACAACTCCTTAATGGAAAATAACACTTGGGATCTTGTTCCTCTTCCCAAAGGCAGAAAAATTGTCAAATGTAAGTGGGTTTATAGAGCCAAATATATATGGACCACATGATAGTATTGGAAAACATAAGGCAAGACTAGTTGCTAAAGGATTCTCTCAAGTTGGAGGAATAGACTACACTGAAACCTTTACACTAGTAGCCAAAATGAATTCCATCTGCCTTGTTCTTGCCCTTGCCGCATCTTTTCATTGGGAAGTTCATCAGATGGATGTTAAATCTGCCTTCTTGCATATTGATTTGCAAGAAGAAATCTACATGGAACAACCTCCTGGTTACATTTAGTCTGACTCAAGTCTTGTTTTCAGCCTCAAGAAATCTCTCTATGGCCTTAAGCAAGCCCCTCGAGACTAGTATGCTAAAATGGACACGTTTCTTCTAGATACTGGTTTTTCTAGATGCCATTCTAATTCAAATGTCTATACCAAGAAAGTCAATGACCATCTCATAATCCTAGTCCTTTATGTTGATGACTTAATACTTACGGGTAGTGACTCCAAACTTATCGACCATGTGAAGTTAAGTCTTAAGCAGCAGTTTGAAATGACAGACCTTGGACACTTGCACTATTTTCTTGGTCTCCAAGTCTTGCAAACTCAGAAAGGTATTTCCCTTTCCCAGTCTAAGTATGTTTATGATCTTCTCCGTCACTTTCACATGAAAGATTGTAAACCAGCTCCCCCTCCCTTCCAGTTTGGAGTCAAACTTTCCACCACTTGTTCAACACCTGAATTAGATGCTACTTTGTACCATCACCTTGTTGGTAGCCTCTTGTACTTAACTCACACCCATCCTGACCTTTCCTTTGTTGTTGGTCTTGTTTCCCGATATATGTAATGCCCTCATGAAATTCATTGGAAAGCAACAAAAAGAATCCTTCGGTATGTTCGAGGTACAGTTCAGTTCGAGATACATTACAGTTCGGGGGGGACTCCTTCTTTAGTTAGTTACACTGATTCCGATTGGGATGTTGACCCTGATGATCGGAAGTCCACTGCAGGTTATGTATTCACTCTAGTTTCAGGACCTATTTCTTGGGATTCTAAGAAACAAAGTGCAATTGCTCTTTTTTCAACCGAAGCCAAGTACCGTGCAACTATTCGTGCTAGTTAGGAAGCCATGTGGCTTCGAAAGATCCTTTCAGATTTTGGGTTCGAGCAGTAGCATCAGACCACACTATGGTGTGACAATCAGAGTGCCATTCAGTTAGCCAAAGATCCAATCCAACATCAACGCAAAAAACACATTGAACTTCACATGCACTTCATTAGAAAGCTCCTCCAGGATCACTTTCTTGAAGTGTGCTATTGTAAAACAAATGATCAAGTTGCAAACATTTTCACCAAGTCTCTTACTGAAGCAAAGTTTACCAAACTTCAAACTATTCTAGGAGTACAAGAAGTTGTCATTAAGGGGGCATAGGCTTTAATTCCTCCTTCATTCTCCTAATTTTGTGTCACCTTTGTAAATCCTTCAATCCTATCCCAATTTGTTCTTAAGAGGGGATGTTAGGATATTTTTGACACTTAGGATTTAGTTAAGTTCAACTTGGTTTAATATATCCGTTAGGTACATGCACTTGTATATATGCAATCCAACGGTCAGGATATAAAATGATGCGATGGTTCAACTTCTCTCGATCTTAACGACACTTGATCTGTGGCTTAACACCCGATTGGTCCATGATCTCTATAAAAGAGCATGGAGGGTCACTTGCCGAATGATCTATTTGAGAGAAGCTCATGTAATATTTTTCTTCTGCATAATAAATTGCTCCGTAGAAGCTATTTGGCCAAGGCCTTGAATTGTTTCCCTCTAGGGGCTTTTAACCACGTCAAAACACTGTTGTACCGATTTATGATCTTTGTGTGTAAGCGGTGTCCTTGGTGTTCGGTCTGTGTGGATATATATGTTATTCGAACATTTATACATCAAATTGACGTTTGGATTAGCTATAACATTATTATTATCCTTGTCTACTTTATCATTACAAGAATTTTTATCCCATAAATAAAAAAATCTCATACACCAACTTGATATCTAACTTGGAGACTAGACGATGTAATTATTAATTAACCAAGTACAAAGATGCTTTTGGAGTACCATTTAATTTGATAGGTTAACGAAGTACAAAGATGCTTGACGACGATAACAAAACCAGTTAAGGTAAAGGAGATTTTTGTAGTACCTATAAACGGGTAAATGGACTTAACGAGGATAACGAAGCGAGAGAACCCATATTATTGATCTGTGACTGACGCATCAGGTATGCCTTTTGAAGTACGAATGGCGCTTAACAGTAATAATACGACTGTGAATGACATTACACCGTCATGAAAACTGCAGCTAATGTCTGTGGCAGTGTTGCTCAGTACTAGCCCAGCGGAGCTTTTGGGCCCTCGTAATGCGATCGGTACGTATCTTTCATGGCTCCAAACACGCTCTATACTATTGTCGGCTGTCCATATATTTTAGAGTAAAACTATGCTCCTTATTTTTCCATGTGAACCCATACTCTTCCCTGAGCATTTTTCATCGTACATTAATTTACATTTGCAATGTCAAGAGCGTACTCTACGCCGAAGTGATCGGCATCTGTAACTATTTATTTCGTTCCATGTAACTCGTTGAGAACTCATCACAACCCTAATTTTGGAATGCAGGAAAAAGCATCGTTGAAGAAGGCCCGGTAGGCCAATTTGGTCTTTGCTGGTCCCTCACATATTAAAGCTTTTCACTTCTTCATCAGCTTTGAAAATGAAGGTATATATAATGTCTATAATCTTAGTGTCTTTAGGTTTTGTTGTGTTAGTGATTAGAAGATTCTAAATCAAGTACTCCATTAACCATTATTTTACTGTGAAGAAAATGGTGTTGACAATTCCTATGGAGGACGAGAGAAGCAAGAGAAGAGCTATGAAGGCTGTTGCAGGGGCTGGAGGTATGAATCTTCGACATTGCCATTATTTCATATGCCAAAATAATTTCTGCCCATTTCTTATATATTTGTTGTTGTGTTTTGTTTACTAATGCTCCGATTGCTCTATTTTCAGTGGACTCTATTGCAGTGGACATGAAGGAGGAAAAGATAACTGCGGTGGGTGAAGCAGATCCTGTGTGTCTCATAGCGAAACTAAGAAAATTAGGGTACAAAGCAGAGTTGCTGAGCCTGGGTCCTGACAAGGAAGAGAAAAATGTTGCCAAGGAGGATCAGAACAAACAAAATGTTGTAGAGCCAGCAGCTTCCACCGATGCGTGCGATGCCAAACCATGTGGCTACGTTCTTTGTGATGAGGGCTACTCGTACACTATTGTGAGAGAGGAGTATCCCCTTCCCTGCACTATCTTGCGATAATATTAATCACTAAAACCCTAATAATAACTGATTGTATCTCATTCTACAAATAATATAAATGGAGTTTAGCGAGATATTATGATAAAAACAGTAATATGATAAATGAGGTCATTGGGACCGGGGGCACTGTTTTACAGAGCCTTTCAATTTCTTTAATCATTTTTATTTAGAAATCCATATTCAATCATTTTTGTTACATTTGTTTTAACGGTGTTTACATTTTGTTTTTGCATTTTTTACAATAATACTGATCTGTGAAAAACTAAAAAAAAATTAATAAAAAAAGCATCAATAAATCATAAATTAAATGTTATGAACATTGTTCTCCATGTACAGTTATAATGACTAGTTGTCTATGCATCCTTTATCAATGCATCAGCTCCTAATGTTTTTTATTTATTTTTATCATAAAAATTTATAAAATCAATCTAGATAAGTGTCTCATCCTCCTCTAATGAAAAGCATACTTTCTACTCTACCCTATACTTTTAAATATAAACTCTTATAAATCTAAATTAAATTTTAAATTTTACTTCAATATTAATATTTAATAGAATGTAACTTTATATTATTTATATTATTAGAGAAAGTGAAACATCTGTATCTCTATATTGATTTAATATAAATCAATATAATATTTTACAAATCAAAAGTTTTTAAAAATCATTAAAATCATTAATGATTGAATTGCTCTTGATATTTATGGCCCTAATATATTCTTGGCTTTAACTTTAATAAAAATGAGAAAAAACAATTATAATAAATATATTTTAACTCTAAGTGTTAAGGTACAACTCTTTATTAAAACTTTTTTATTATAGTTATACAATAAAATAGCATAAATTCATTTGAAGGCAATTTATCAAGGACTAAGAGGAATTAAATCTCTCATCAATAAGTAATAAAATAAAATAGCATAAATTTATTTGAAAACAATTATTCAAGGATTAAGAAGAATTAAATCTCTTATCAATAAATCTTTAAGAGAAATTTTATATAATTTAATAGATTGATATCTTCTTAAACTTAATAAATCCAAAATTAAAATAAATCTATCTTTCCATCTATCTTTTCAATATCAAGGATCAAAAGGAATTAAATCTCTCATCAATAAATCTTTAAGAGAAACTTTATATAGCTTAATAGATTGATATCTTCTTAAACTTAATAAATCCAAAATTAAAATAAATCTATCTTTTCAATAAATTTGGCTTGACCAAAATGCATGGTAATTCTTTGTATTGGATATCCATTGAATATAATAACATAACCATTATTTCTTTGGAAAACAAGATTTATAACTTCCCATTATGGATTAATTTCAAGTAGAGGATGACAAATAGACAAATCTACAGTAAATTTTAATTACTATGATTTCACTCAAATTCCAATTGTCCAAATCAACATAGTTTTTGGGCTGAGAGGGGCTTTCTATAGCCCAAACTGGATGAGATTTGTCACACTCATCCTTATGTGGCACATGGAGGCTCAAAAAACTAAATATATAAAAAATTATAAAATCAAGTACATATAGATCAAATTTAAATTGGATAGAATGTAAAATACATTGATATAATATAAATCAAATTTCAATTCCAATTTCTATTTAGCCATCCTCACATTTTAAATAAAATATTTATAAGACAACTAAATCTTTGTGTATTAGTTAGTCTTTCCTTGATTTGATCTACATAGAAAATGTAAATTGTTAGGTTAATAATACAACAATAAGTTCTAGATATTAGTTTTTTGATAATTGCAAATTAATCAATAATTGGGTAAACCATAGCCTCTTCTTCCAATCATGATTTCATGGGTCATACTTGTAGAGGGTAATTCTTGGAATTCTTCTTCCTAATATTGTCTACAATACTCTTCATACTGCTCAACCAATTCATCATCATATTGCTCATAAAAATCCTCATCAGAGTAAGAATCTTCTTCATTGAATATTGACATGACTACCAATTCATTAAATTAAGAGTCTTCTTTCCACAGGAGTAGAGGAAAGAGCTCTGATACCACTGTAATATCCTAGCCAAGATCTGACCAAGATATTAACACAACTCCCAAAAATTTTTATAATTTTTTTTCTAGTAAAATTTCTGTCAATTCTTTCGAACAGTGCAAGAGGTAAGTGAGGGGTACTGAGGTAAGGAATGAGGATGGTGGGAGGAATATTCAATTCTTGAATTTATATGAGGAATGTGCAGTAGCATCAAATCATATTAGAATGAGAGTCCTAAGCACAAAGCACTGGGGCCATTTATGTTTCAGACATCAACTACCGCTGAAGCCTACCGCAAATCTTTCTGGGCACACCAGCATATGCTTACTAGACTGGGTGGGTTCCCGGGAGTTAATGATAGAGGTTATATCATTCAAATGAGGGCTGGTTATGTTCAGGAAAGTATTTTTGCAGACTTGGGAGAGTTAGAAAAAAATTGGGGTTTTCGAGCTCTGTAGGGATTGCTGAACTAGTATTTTTCTTAACTTTCCAAGAAAGGTCAAAAGGATTTCAAACTTTGATTTTTTGGACTGATATGGATATTATAGTGAGTTATCAACCTCCTCCAACCAACAGAATGAAAAATGGATTCTCAGAAAATATTTAGCAGTAAATATAGTGAAACTAATCTAGAATAAGCACCCAACTAGCTAGTCTTGCATTTTAATCCATCAAAATGCTCCGATAAATGATAAACTCAGTTATGATATTAAATAAGGCTCTGATATAATATAATGAACAAATACCGGTCTAAAATAATATATCAAAACTCTCCTTCTATTGATTTAACTGCCTTCCAAAACAACAGTGCCTCACAGGCTAAATATTCATTACATTTGATGGAGAATGGAGAGAAGAATTAGAAGATTACTGTGGCTCTACTATGGAGTTATGATCAAGTCACCTATAGGTCATATGACTGTAATTTTTTTCATACTGAGCTTTTGAACTTGACTGGGGCACATTCACTGAGTTATCCCTCTCCTCCATGGAAAACTCCTCTAGATTTAGCTGTGAATGTGAGAATGAGTGAGAAGAGAGGTATGGATCTGATTAGAAGCTGGTTACTGATATTGAACACCTTTTATGTCTGCAAAAATGGCTGCACCAACTCTCCTTCAGCCCTTGGGTGCACTCCCAATATATATCTCCTTCAATGAATGAATCTTCACCAAAACTAGTTGTAGAATCACTGCTGGAGGAACCTATTCTCCCAAATGACTGTAGATATTCAATGGAGGATCGAAGTATATGTTAATGGCTGCAATAGATTGATATGGACCTGCACAACACTCACTAGAAACTATGGGCCTTGGGGCACATCACCCAAGCAGCACAGTTGAGGCACATCACTCAACTAGAGAAGCTTCAGAGCTCTCATGAGAAAAACACAAATGATCAAAAGTTGTTCAATGGAGTTAGCTGGATTCTTTTATAAACATCGTGATGACTTGTTGAGAAGGTTACTTGGATTGGTGACCTCTGAGAGTAGCTCACCCACTTGCCCATTCTACTCCAAAGCCATGAGGATGCCACCTTGGGATAATTAGCAAGTTTAGCTCATCCAAAATGGAAAGTGCGCCCTCCTTGAGAAAATAGAAAGTTTATCTTAACAAAAGATGTTTCCTTTATTGATAAAATTGGCCTGAATTAGAAACTGCGCCCTCAAATTACTTACTTTTGGGGCTGACATGCTTTGTCTCTTTTTAGAAATTGCACCTTCAAAGTTTCCATCTTTTTAACTATGATAGCTTTTCTGTAGTTGCCTCTTTTGTCCTATATTTCCTCTTTGACTGAATTCGTATGCTCCATCTTTTTTGGCTTGAGTGCTTTTGGTAATTTTCTTCATTTGTTTGATTGTTGCCATTAATGAATGCCAACTCATGGTCCACTTGGACCCATGCACCCTCCAAGTCACCTATGCACACTTAATTCCAATATTTATTAAAATAACATAATTAATAAATAAAATTGAACTTAGTACATTCCTTCTTCATATTTAATAATTAAAAATTTTCCTAGGTAGATTGATTAATTCCACTTTGACCCCCTAGGTGCTTAGCAAGGTCAAGACTTTATAAGTCCTTCTAGGAAGAGACATTACACAGCCGAGTTTTTCCCTTGAACAAATAAAACCCCTGGATTTCCATACCAATTGCATTCACACATGATAGAATGGTAATCCACTCCCTACTCTTGGGAAGAATCTTTGGCACATTCTTGCTCCCTCTCTTTGCAATGACCCGCATGCCACAATTCCTTCCTGCCTGTAACCATATCTCGTCGCAGTTCCAAATATGGTCTGGAGCATAAGAGTGTTTCTCATATGCAGAAGGGAGAGTGTCATAGAACTTGGACACAACTGTGGGGTGTAGATTCAATGCCCTGTCTCTATCCAGGTCCTCTGCAGTTCATAGCACTAGCTTTGGAGGCGTTTTTTTGAAAGCAGCCCACCATGACTTACCTGGAAACCCATCTTTGAATGGGTTTGGCCTCTCTTGACAGATTTGAGCAACAATTGATTTCAGTTGTATCATCTCTAGCCTATGTCCCAATTCGACCATCTCCTTACACCACACCACCACGTCGTCCTCCTCTTGCTCAGTCATGACTATAAGAGGACCTCTCCTCTTGGTATGGGTCAGGCCATTTATCTAGTAATGGATTGACGTGGGTGCAATCCCATATTTTTTGGCCGCTGCTCTAACTGAAAATACCTTGAATTCGACATCGTCAATTGTAGCCAGCATGTCTTCTTTTTTACATCCTCTAGTTGCACTGATTTTCTTCGTTGAAATGGCACCTTGCACTGTGGAAGATGGTGGCAATATGGGGGATGCTAGCACTGTGGGTGGTGATGGCACTGTCATTGATGGTGGAACCACACCATCTACCTCTTCCACGGGAACATTCTGAGAATTGTTTTTAGCAATGTTGTCACTTGAAACATGGGCCCTTTCCTCATCCGATGTGGTGCATTGTAGCTGGGTACCCAAGGTACCCGCTTCCTTGTACAAGGTGCAATATTAACTCTTGGCATGGCTACGAGAATCTACACAATCCATGCATGTAACATTTAATAGGGTATTATATCCATTCAAGAAACCTGTGAGTATTATATATCATTCTGCAATGGTAAACCTGTGAGTGGTATAAGGTAAACTAGTTAATAGAATGGATATGTGACTGGAATGGACTGTCAATACCCGAAACACTGCATAAACTGATGGGATGTTGATGAATGATTGAGTCCTCATTGATTAGGAATAGTTTTTTGATACAATTTATGAGTGTGTGCATGGTGTTACATCCCATTAGTGGATTAGAGGCAATGGATCACGTTCAGGAATAGTCTTTTTAGATTCTAAAAGAGTGGATTTAGATCTCTAAAAATAGTTACTACAACCTAGAATAAATGGTCACTAAAATCCAATAATAACTTATCATAATTTCAATAACAAATGACATTACATTAGGAGACCGTGAATACCTGAAACACTGTGCAAATGACATTAAAATTTTTAAATCTGATTGTAAAGTAAATATGATCTGCTATGCAAGGAGACTGTGAATACCTGAAACACTGTGCACACACTGTTTGGGCTGTTATGAATGGTTGAGGCCTGGATGACTTGTAATAAACGCACTGCTTGAATGATAGATGAATCCAAGGAATGAATACATGAAACACTATGCAAATGATAATAAAAATTTAAATATGATTGTAAAGGAAATCTGAATTGGGTGCAAGGAGACTGTGAATACCTGAAACACTGTGCAGACACTGTTGGGATGTTGATGGATGGTTGAGTCCTGGATGACTTGTGATAAACGCACTGCTTGAATGATAAATGAATCCAAGGCGTGCAAATGGATTCAATTGTGTGCAAACAAGTTGGTTTATAGTTTTTTATGTTGAAAATGATTGTTTACGGGAATTGACATGGATTGCAAGGTTAATTCTGGGAATGGGAGGCTGGGATTGATTTGGCATTGATCCAATGGTTGTAGATTTCTATTTGCATGATCCATGTGATCTTAGTGAGTTTAATGGATGATTTGATTTTGGGCAGCTGAGAATTCGATTAATGCTTGTTTTTGTTGATCCATGTGGTTTGGTTGAGTTTAATGCTTGATTTGATTTTGGGTAGCGAATTCTGTTTTGCTGATTTAAGAGTTTAGTGTGGATGATTTGATTTTGGGCCTTCGTAGAGTTTTGCAGCTCCTTTTGATTTCATGAATTTTAATGAATGATTTGATTTTTTCAATGGGTGGGTGTCATTTATTGAGGTTGCATGTGTGAGTTGTTGATTAATTCTAGACCAGATGCTATGTTGACCCTAATTCCTCTTGCACTATGCAGTTGTAATGTGTGATGGATCACTGGTTGTTGTTGTTTGATGCTTCTCAAGTTGTGGTTCATGAGTGTTGATGTGATGCCCATGGTGTACTTAGTAGATTAAGTATGATAGGCTTTTTTGATGTTAGATTTGTCGTTAATGGCAAGCCAAAGTTTGTTCTCTATTGGACATTATGGTTTGTAATGTTGCCATTCAAGATTAAGGTGGTTGATGTGACGGGAACCATGACCACTACTGATTCCGCACAACAATAGGAGTCTCTCCCCTAACTTGGTCTCCTAACTTGGAGACTAGACGATGTTATTATTAGTTAACGAAGTACAAAGATGCTTTTGGAGTACCATTTAATTTGATAGGTTAACGAAGTACAAAGATGCTTAACGAGGATAACAAAACCACTTAACGTAAAGGGGATTTTTGGAGTATAAATGGGTAAATGGACTTAACGAGGATAACGAAGCGAGAGAACCTATATTATTGATATGTGACTGACGCATCAGGTATGCCTTTTGAAGTACGAATGGCGCTTAACAGTAATAATACGACTGTGAATGCTTGGCATTACACCGTCATGAAAACTGCAGGTAATGTCCGTGGCAGTGTTGCTCAGTACTAGCCCAGCGGAGCTTTTGGGCCCTCGTAACGCGATCGGTACGTATCTTTCATGGCTCCAAACACACTCTATACTATTGTCGGCTGTCCATATATTTTAGAATAAAACTATGCTCCTTATTTTTCCATGTGAAACCGTACTCTTTCCTTAGCATTTTCCATCGTACATTAATTTACATTTGCAATGTCAAGAGCGTACTCTACGCCGAAGTGATCGGCATCTGTAACTATTTATTTCGTTCCATGTAACTCGTTCAGAACTCATCACAACCCTAATTTTGGAATGCAGGAAAAAGCATCGTTAAAGAAGGCCCGGTAGGCCGATTTGGTCTTTGCTGGTCCCTCACATATTAAAGCTTTTCACTTCTTCATCAGCTTTGAAAATGAAGGTATATATAATGTATAATCTCAGTGTCTTTAGGTTTTGTTGTGTTAGTGATTAGAAGATTCTAAATCAAGTACTCCATTAACCATTATTTTATTGTGAAGAAAATGGTGTTGACAATTCCTATGGAGGACGAGAGAAGCAAGAGAAGAGCTATGAAAGCTGTTGCAGGGGCTGGAGGTATGAATCTTCGACATTGCCATTATTTCATATGCCAAAATAATTTCTGCCCATTTCTTATATATTTGTTGTTGTGTTTTGTTTACTCCGATTGCTCTATTTTCAGTGGACTCTATTGCAGTGGACATGAAGGAGGAAAAGATAACTGCGGTGGGTGAAGCAGATCCTGTGTGTCTCATAGCGAAACTAAGAAAATTAGGGTACAAAGCAGAGTTGCTGAGCCTGGGTCCTGACAAGGAAGAGAAAAATGTTGCTAAGGAGGATCAGAACAAGCAAAATGTTGTAGAGCCAGCAGCTCCCACCGATGCGTGCGATGCCAAACCATGTGGCTACGTTCTTTGTGATGAGGGCTACTCGTACACTATTGTGAGAGAGGAGTATCCCCTTCCCTGCACTATCTTGTGATAATATTAATCACTAAAACCCTGATAATAGCTGATTGTATCTCATTCTACAAATCATATAAATGGAGTTTAGCGAGATATTATGATAAAAACAGTAATATGATAAATGAGGTCATTGGGACCGGGGGCACTGTTTTACAGAGCCTTTCAATTTCTTTAACCATTTTTATTTAGAAATCCATATTCAATCATTTTTGTTACATTTGTTTTAACGGTGTTTACATTTTGTTTTTGCATTTTTTACAACAATAGTGATCTGTGAAAAACTAAAAAAAAATTAATAAAATGTCTTGAACATTGTTCTCCAGGTACAGTTATAATGACTAGTTGTCTATGCATCTTTTATCAATGCATCAGCTACTAATGTTTATTTATTTATTTTTATCATAAAAATTTATAAAATCAATTTAGATAAGTGTCTCATCCTCCTCCAATGAAGAGCATAATTTTTACTCTACCCTAAACTTTTAAATATAAACACCTATAAATCTAAATTAAATTTTAAATTTTACTTCAATATTAATATTTAATAGAATGTAACTTTATATTATTTATATTATTAAAGAAAGTGAAACATTTGTATCTCTATATTGATTTAATATAATATTTTACAAATCAAAAGTTTTTAAAAATCATTAAAATCATTACTGATTGAATTGCTTTTGATATTTATGGCCATAATATATTCTTGGCTTTAACTTTAATAAAAATGAGAAAAAACAATTATAATAAATATATTTTAACTCTAAGTGTTAAGGTGCAACTCTTTATTAAAACTTTTTTATTACAGTAATAAAATAAAATAGTATAAATTTATTTGAAGGCAATTTATCAAGGACTAAGAGGAATTAAATCTCTCATCAATAATTAATAAAATAAAATAGCATAAATTCATTTGAAGACAATTTATCAAGGACTAAGAGGAATTAAATCTCTCATCAATAAATCTTTAAAAGAAATTTTATATAACTTAATAGATTGATATCTTCTTAAACTTAATAAATCCAAAATTAAAATAAATCTATCTTTCCATCTATCTTTTCAATATCAAGGACCAAAAAGAATTAAATCTCTCATCAATAAATCTTTAAGACAAACTTTATATAGCTTAATAGATTGATATCTTCTTAAACTTAATAAATCCAAAATTAAAATAAATCTATCTTTCCATCTATCTTTTCAATAAATTTGGCTTGACCAAAATGCATGATAATTCTTTGTATTGGATATTCGTTGAACACAACTGTCATCCTTATGTGGCACATGTAGGTTAAAAAAACTAAATATATAAAAAAATTATAAAATCAAGTACATATAGATCAAATTTAAATTGGTTAGAATGTAAAATACCTAGATATAATATAAATCAAATTTCAATCCAATTTCTATTTAGCCATCCTCACATTTTAAATAAAATATTTACAAGACAACTAAATCTTTGTGTATTAGTTAGTCTTTCCTTGATTTGATCTACATAGAAAATGTAAATTGTTAGGTTAATAATACAACAATAACTTCTAGATATTAGTTTTGTGATAATTGCAAGTTAATCAATAATTGGAAAATTTTAGTTGATAATTAATTAATTAATACAACTTTTACCTATTTGTATGATTTATGTGTATAATTTACAACGTGAAATAGTTGACACTTGAATTATTAAGTTTGGGTAAATAACTATTTTACTTAATAATTAATTAATTAATGCTATTTTTTCCTATATGTAGGATTTATGTGTTATCATTTACAACATGATTCCAAATTGGAATAGTTGGTGTCTTGACAATTATAATGGATTATCTACTTTTAAGTTAATAATAAAACAATGAGTTAGATATTAGTTTTGGGTAAATAACTATTTTACTTCATAGTTAATTAATTAATGTAGCTTTGGCCTATTTTAAGATATCCAAATTGGAATAGTTGGTGTCTTGATGATTATAATAAAAAATATATTAGATCAACATAGATCTATCTTAACTATGATATATCAAAACACAGCTGAATCAATACAATTTTGTCAATAAATTTTACATAAAAATTAATAAAAACTTTATATCAAATTAAAAAATTTGGCTGACTGAAAAAGATGCATTTTGTTTATTGAATAAACAACTTTGTTATAAGGAGTTAACCATATTTTTATTATAAATTTGTTGAGCATATTGCAAAAATTCATAAAACTGGGTCACCATCAAAGATAAATTAGCATTTTGTCTATTGAATAAACAACGTTGTAGGGAGTTAACCATATTTTATAAATTTGTTGAGCATATTGCAAAAATTCATAAAACTGGGTCACCATCAAACATAAATTATGCTTTAAACATTTTTATTCAAATCTGAAACATCTAATTGCGTCTAACATTTTTATCCAAATTATAAATTAATAGAAACTTTAAGCCAAATTCCACGACAAGAAAGAACTCCGATAACACTTTATCCGTCCAGACGTTCTCTCAGAGTTTACAGAAAGTTACAGTAAATTAGTCCGGTGGGACAGCAGCAGCAGCTCTGCATGGGTTGGCAGCAAAGAGTCGTCATGATTAAATACTTTCCATGCCCATGTGCGAAACACGCTAAAATAGCTGGCTGACATCACAGTGGACGAAAAGGGCTGAAACAGCTTTCCATGCGATACGGCTCTGCAGATTATTAGGATTTAATATTGTAGCGAAACATAGCGAAACTTTGCAATTAAAAAAACAGACTGTAGTTTGTTCATTTATTATTTCACAAGTTCCAACCAAAAGATTCCAACGATGATAACGACTTCCGAGCTGTATAGGGATTAAGTAAAACGTTCTCAACGTTAAAATAACAATTTAGAGTGCTCAGATAGTAATTTCCATTATCTGAATAGTTTGAATAGTTTTAAAATTAGACAATTAATCTAAAATAATCTCAATGGCTAAAATTACAAAGATGTAAAAATAGCAATTTCCATAATGTAACTAACAGTAACATAATAAAAACACATGGCACAATTACACAGTCATAAAAACTGCAGATATAGTCGTTATTATTTCACTACCCTTAAAAGCCATATTAATCCAACGATAGGAACAAGTTGTTCCTTTAAATTTGGACATGTACTTCACAGCCTGGTTTGCCACTTCGAAAAGAACATAAATAAGCATGAGCATCCTCAAAATCACATGGCGCAAGACTATTAGAGCGAGTTTCAAATCCGGCCTTAGGTACGACTGCGAATGCTTGACTTTACAGACTCATGAAAACTGGAGTTAATGTCCTTGTAAGAGTCGTCCTTTACCATCAAAAACCATATTGTCGCCATTTACAGTTTGTCCGTGCTCCGTAGCTGTGCTGCTTGTCGTTAGTAGACTCGTTATAACAGCCATGGACAAGGGCGTGTTACAATAGCTATAGAGAAGGGCGTGTGATACTGTGACTTAAATCGTTCTATCCTTATTATTTTTTGGAGTTTTGATGATTTAGATCGTTTTAAAATGGGTCAAAACCTTTAAAAACACAGTTCCACAGTTTAGCAATAAATGGAGTAGACTTACCATTCCACAGATTTTTATAATCGAATCTAAGAAACGAATAGCCAAAAAAGCGAGGCCATTTGAGTGCCAGTGATCCCACGCCATGGACAAGCAACGGAAGGGTATCACCAATTTTGTAATGCAAATTATAAGCACCCTCTAGATTTGTTTGCCTCGAATTTTGGGTTAAAATTAATGCAACCTTACCCATCAATTATTTATTTAGTAAGGGTTTTCTTTTAAGCTACCTTATCATGATGGAGATCTGACTAGTTAAATGAATAATACTTTAACCTTCGTTTTTTTGATAAATAAAGATTATGAGTTTTTTTCCACGGAAAAAGAAATATGTAGATTAATATTATGTATAACGATGAATTTATAATAAATATTATGTAATTTGTTTATTAATTTTGTTGTCTTATCATGATGTAGATTAATATTATGTATCAATATCATGATGAATTTATAATAAATATTATGTACTTTGTTAATTAATTTTGTTGTTTTATGGTTGAAACTTAGAAATCAATTACATCTGTTGTTTCATGATCAAGTGGAATGTATAATATTTTCAAAGTTGGCTATTCATTTAGAATCAAAGAAAAATAAAGACAATACATAATAGTTCATTTTCAAGATAGAGAACTCCATGATTGCTTTCATATGCTTAAAGCTTCAAAATACCAGCCTTTAGCTTAGTTAAGAAAATTCACCACACCTTCATAGATTAGATTTCCCTAAATAATTTATGTGTAGTACGTAAAACCTTCAGAACATGTGATGGCATTTTTGGAAAAAGCATTAACATCCGACTTAAATTCCTTCTGAATGTGATCAACTTGAATGTCCTCAAAATTTGATAAGATCTCTTTAATTTTTAAAAACCAGTGATCTAAGGATAAAAGGTAAAGCTTATAAGAACCCTTCCACCAATTTACAATGGTATGGGCATCACCAAAAACTTGCAAAGAAATAATACCATTGACTATTGCAAAATGTAACAAACACCTTAAATCCAAGAGCTCAGATTTTGTGTTGGAAGTGTTGGAAAAGATGGTCCTCATTAATCTTTAAGATCATTCCACATCCCCCATGCCACCTTGTACAACACCATCAAAGAAACATATTTCCTTACCCTCCAAAAATTTGGAACTCGTGAGCACTCTTCTTTTCATTGGCAAAAGAACACAAAAAAAATCTTTATAATATCCTAAGAACTTCATAGCACACTGATATACATTAGGACAAATACAATGTATAATATTATATAAAATACAACACCATTACAAGTATAAACATAAAAAAATCTTTAAATATTAAGGATTAGAAATTGCATATATCCTATATCATTCTAGTATTGATAAATGAAGTTATTTTAGTGAGACATACATCATGTCTTGCTAAAATGCCTAATGCATTGAATGGCATTTTTGTCTAGAGAATCATGTTTCGCATTTTCTTACTTGCATCAATAATAAGTCCTCAAAACATCTTTCATTGATGACCCCTTAGAGTAACATGAAGAGTATCAACAAATACATACAATACCTTTAAACATGCTTCCAAATCAAATAATATTTTGGTTATGTTGTAGGCGTTCCAAGATTTTTTCAATTCAATGCTTTGAATTATTTTCTATGCCGCTCATTGGGGAGTAGACCAATCGGCAAGCTCATGTAAGCCTTGAAACAGAGGTCATTGGTTCATATCCTGGATAACCCATGCTCCATTGTGGTGGGCTTGGTGGTTACACCTAGGGGTATAGTGGTAGCAGACGGGAATGGACCCATGGACCCCGTGTCATGCGAGTACCAGCCCCATCCCAGTTGTCGATTCCCCTAGTTACAAAACAAACAAACAAAAAATTCTATGCCACAAACATCTTATAAATAATGATAACTCGGGATAAACAATTTTAGACAATTGAGAAAATAAAGGCGAGTCTTTCATTGAAGCTATTCACGGCAGCTTGAACATATTCTTTTGCAAGTTGTTTGTAACTTTATAGTGAACCACCAATACAATTTTTTTATGATTGTTTTGATATATCAACATAATCGTTATATGTATGTAGAATTGTCACAAATCACAATCCGTCCTTACGAACAATTCCCTTTTTATTAGGATTGTGTACATAACCAAATTTAGATGTGTCTATAAACTTGGATAAGTATCATATGGGCGCGCGCACGAAGTTGGTTCCACTTTTTAGTGCCACTTTAGAAATTGGAAATGCATGTCCAAAATGTAATTCTATAACGCATATGCGTTATTGTGGCTAGGTTTGCAAAAACCCGAGCCCAAAACCGAGGCTAAGCTTCGTTAGCATATATCGCATGTATATAATCATATTTCAGGGATGCTCAGTGACTCTCTTTCCGGGAGCGAAAAACCAAACAGAGCAACAAGATTGCATTTTGTTGGCTCCTGCAAGTGTGTATGGGAAATTTCAATATGGGAAAACTACCAACACTAGAACGGTTGAGAATTTTGCAGAGTTGAGCCACCAATGCGAGAGTTGCATTGAAGGAAACTGAGCAAAACCCTGGTTTACGAAATCAATGCACAATGAAGTCACTGGTTCATGAAAACACAATGGAGAGGGCCCCGTAGAGGTAATTACATGCCAGGAGAACAACAGAGTTGACGGTTCGTCAATCCGACCTCTAGTTGCCAAGTTATGTCAAGTTGAAAGTCGCATGAAAATGTCGTTCAAGGACACTCGGTGACTCTCGGTCCGGAAGCAAAAAAACTAAACAGAGCAGCAAGATTGCATGCCGTTGGATCCTGCAAGTGTGTATGGGAAATGCTGATATGGGAACACTACCAACACTGGCACGGTCAAGGGTTTTGCATAGTTGACCCACCAATGCGAGAGTTGCATTGAAGGACATTGAGCAAAACCTTAGTTTACGAAATTAGTGCACAATGAAGTCATTGAGACATGAAAACATGGTGGATAGGCCCCCCTAGTGGTAATCACATGCTAGGAGACCAACGGAGTCAACGGTTCGTCGATCCAACCTCCAGTTTCCGAGTTATGTCGAGTTGAAAGTCGCATGAAAATGTCGTTCAGGGACACTCGGTGACTCTCGACCTGGGAGTGAAAAACCAAATGGAGCAGCAAGATTGTATGTTTTTGGATCCTGCAAGTGTGTATGGGAAATGCCAATATAGGAACACTACCAACACCAGCATGGTCAAGGGTTTTGCAGAGTTGACCCACCAATGCAAGATTTGGAAGAGTTGACCCAACAATGCAATTAAATGTACATTAATATAAGAAACATAAAAAAAGTAAATTGCAACAACTCGAGAGCATGTTATTTTCCGATTTCTATTTGTTGGTGTCTAAAGACACCGAGTTGTTCTTGGCGCCTCCAATATGCCATAGATCCTGTTTGTATCCTAGGCACATGAAAGGCTAAACATTAGTACTCTCATAAGAAAATAAAGAGAACCCAATGAAAATGTTCAAACATTATTTATAGACAACTCACTTGAGATTGTAGGATCATGTTTATAATGTCCAGTATCCTCTGAATAGTATTATGTCTGTGAATGGTATCCGTCAATCATAGGTTAGTACATTGGGAATAAACTAAAGGCTAAATAATTGAAATTGTGCTTCAACATGCACTTTAAGGTTTAAATAACGCACCTGACAATCTAGCCACACTGGACAATATAGTAACACCTGAAAATGCACTCACTTGAGTAGGCCATATGGATCATTTCTGCTGCCGATGGTGTCCATCAATCTCTCATGCTCTAAATGAGGTAGCAAGTATCGTACATGTGACCTATTTTTGTTCGAAAGTGTGTGCAACTTGATGTTTATACCAACTACCAGGTTGGTGAAGTGGTATACAATAGCTCCTGGTCTATAATCCTGATATACATACCCATCCTTCCTTTTCTGTTGTGCTGCTAGTGTCAAGTACTCCCCTTTTATAATAATTGAGCTAGTTGGGAATTCAATATTTTCATCATCTGTAACAGGTTCGAGAATGCTTTGTTCCCCCTCTAAGCAATGTGCCAACCAATAGTCAGAACCCCATTCATTATTTTTTGGGGCAACCACTACATAAATTTGACATGTGAAAGGAAATAGGTCGAGTTAAAAATACATTTATTAAAAAAGGTCTTGCATGTAACATAAATAAAATTTCTTTCAATGTAAAGGCTTGTAGTGATTTAGGTACTACTAATTTACTTTTTTGTACCTGCTTGTATGAGATACGATATGTAATCATAGTCTGTAGAAATATATGTCTGATCATCTTCCAAATGGTCTATTTCATTAACCCCTTGAAATCGGTGCCAAGTGTCACTTGATCCCATGTATCAACTGTATCTGTATACTCACAATCATCCCATTCATCAATGTTACACGAACTGCAAAAGCAAGCCTTCAATCTTGTCCAAATTTGTAGGGCCGAGTTGTCTGAGCTTCTAATTGAATGAAACTGTCGAGTTCCATGCACTGTGTTCACTCGATGTGTTTAGGATCGGTCCACATCTGTCACCTCCTAGAATATTCTCCGCACTAGGTGTTTCATTGTTGCTTGTTCTCCCATCACAGATGCACACCATTTCACTATAGATGCTGTGTCTCGAAGGCGAGCGCTTGTAAAATTCATCTCTTCCCTTCGAAGGGCAGTTTTTATGCATGCACCAGCACCATCGTGCTCTCCTTTTCCATGACCTATTTCAAAGTAGTTCCATATATGTCTCACCTTGTATTTTATGTGCAACAAACATAACGATTGAAATACATGTGCATTCTTGAACTGTCCAACACAACCATATGACCAAATCAAATGATGATAAAATGGTATATCCATAGCTATCACATGATCATAGAACAATTTAAAGCAATGTTGCATGTAATGGATGTCATGGGTCCTGTCGTCACTTATGTAAAAGTGACTTTCTTTCAATATCACACGTTTCTCTTCATTGCTATTTGGCCCATGTCAATAAGTGATATGGACCATTATGTTCACCTACTCGGAGTGATAGTATTGACTTTTTATTTCATTTTGTGGTTGTAGGGTGTAATTTTCCACAAAGTCAACCACTGATAGTATTGTTCCCAGAGGGAAGGTGTCTTGGCATATTCTGAATTGCTCATCTTGCCACCGTGCCATATCGACATGCTTAATGTACTGTTGGATCTTTCCACAGAACTATGAAATTAAATCACATACTTGCACCTGGTGGAGAAAAAATAAACAGTGTTATAAAACAACATAAAAAGATTTACATGAATATGAATATGTCAATATTTAACAATGTTATAAAACAACATAAACAATGTACACTCAAATAAATGAATATTATTCGTGTAGATTGTCACCTTTGAAGTCACCAATTTAATTGCCCTACTTTCTTTTCCATCATGTAGCTGATATGTCTCGTATTGATAGTTATGCTTCTCGACAATTGCATTCCCGAATGCTTGATATTCACTCTCATGGATGCAATCAGACCATAATGATAGCCCACCACAATTGTTGCAAGAACCATCTACACATTGTGTTAACACCCAAAATGACCCCCTAGGTTGTGGGAGAGGGCAAACTGGGGTAACCACTAACCAATCTTTAGACTTAAGCTACTGACCCAGCTTAGTCTAAGAGGGCTCTCTCTATAAACTCATAGAATACTGGAAATCATCAAGATTGTCAATAATGAAGAAACACACCAGCATTCGTCATTCAAGATATTCAATTACAACAATACAAAAGATCAGATTTCTGTTGGAAAACAAATGGTTTAAATGTAGCTTGGCTGAAACATATGAATCTTTATTTGGGCAATGGAGTCACATTCAAACAAACTCTGAAAATTCATTTGCAAATGCTTCACAAATGCATTAACACAGGGGCGGGATAGCAAACAGCTCGTAGTCAAAGTGATTTCAATTGGTGAAACAGAAGAGAAAGAAACAATCCATTGACATAAGGCATACAATGATGAATCCTATATCAATTTTAGCAGAGAAGTAATGGTGGAATACTTGGAAAAAGATAAGTAGAGCATAATTTCTATGAATTCTACTTAGTCATCACACTGCACCAAGTATGAAAGAATGTTACAGACTGGAATTAACAATGAGAGATACACAATTCACATAGGAAAAGAAAGAACAGACTACAAGACCAGTTACACAAGAATCCCTGAGAAACATTGGCTCAACTCTGCAAAATATTTATTCAAAATATAGCTCAAAATGTCTTACAGAACAATACATAAAAAATTCCCATAAAAGTTTTCAAGAATATTTTTCAACCCTTTATCATTCTATTACATCGCATATATATATGCCGGGAGTCCTCTTGCTCGACTCATCTAAACCAAAATTAGTTACATATGAGTGACACCTCATTGGACCCAAAAATTCAGGAAAATTATATACATGTCATGTTCCAAACAGACTGATTAAGACAAGGAACGGAATATCATAGATAGAGGGTCGTCTTAACCCTGGGTTCGGAAATGACCTTGCAAGTCAAAGAAATCTTCCACTTTCAATGAGCTGTCAGTCTGTGATGCGTCATCCGGAAGGATAGGTTCCGCTTCTTTAGTGGAGATCACAAAATCATGAATAATGTCTATATCCAGTTGGCTTCCTCGCTTGATTTCAAGGGTCTCTTCCTTCCTTCCTCGTCGGATTCCTTTGGACACTTGTCATCTATCAGGCTCCTCATCTTCGCTAGCAGAGCTGGATTCTATGAGGTCAAATACCATAAGAGATGGAGGAGTAAGCTTTTCCTCCACCTCATCCCATGATTGTTCTGGCATGAATACCACTTCGGACTCCTGCCTTTTCTCCATGATCCAATTCCAACAGAAAAGGTGCTCGAACTACTAGGTGAACCATCTTTCCCATATATCAACTTCGGACAAGGGACATGAAAACCATATCCATAACTGCTGTGATGATGACAACGGCTACGTGTGGCTATAATTGCCATGATAACTCGATCGGATTCATAAATCAAGTAACCATGATGCCCAAGGTCTGAGATGACATGCAACATGCTTGGAAAAGTTTTTTAGATAGATGGCGCAACAGAAAAGGAGGTTGATGCAGCTTCCCTTGCATCGACAATCATTTGGGGTGGCAGAAAGGTGTCCTTAAGTCACCTATCCCTATGATCTCACCTATGTCACAATACTTAGCCTCATGTTTTCTCTGACATGTCGAAAGACATGAGTCACATCATCCTCGCAACCAACTCAGGCTACCCAATAGTCTCCATGAGTAATTTTCTTTCTGCCTGTATTTTTATCACACGATGCTTCAGGCCTATATCTCGATCGTCGACAGAACCGCAGCCAACACATCTGCTAGCCTCATCCCAGTGCTCGTTGTGCCTCCAAATTTGGCAGTCTACTTCCTTTACCTTCTGACGTTCTGGTGGTTCCTACTAAGGAAACTCCCATCTGATCAATAATGATGAGCCTCTTTGGAAAACCTCCTAGCTCAGAGGGAAACATACCTTTGATAGACGCTACAAAGGGAAAATGATCAACGAGAGACCTATATACAAGTATAAGCTCTCACTATCATGTTTATATTTCCTTTAGAACAATACCCTCACCCCTGTATGGCTGGGGTCGATGTCTTCACTGTTTCTTCGTCTCAGTCCCTGCCCCTTGTCTGGGGCCGAGGCCTGAAGTCACTAGTACAGGAGGAGCCTATCACTTGCGGGTGGATACCTTTGGTTAGATACTATCCCACTTTGGAGTCTAGTATCATTCCACTGTCGTCTCTGGGCGGATAATTCTTTCCTTTGAACACCCATAAGGGTTAGTAAGGCAACCTTCACAGAGGTTTGCCTACTTTCGGGGGGGATTTGGCAATATAAGGGGACGGTCGACGTACTTGGGGGAAAACTCAGAATGGTCATTTTGCAGTAGGCGCACTGATATCACCAAAGGGGTGAACTCAACAGGGTCTATCGGTGACAGCTGAGGTCTTTTCCTACATCGGCCGCTTCAGAAAATCTCGTCGCCCTACGACCTGAAACCCCTGGTTTAGACGGGCTCTAGGAAAAACATCACCTTTAACCACTAATGACTAGATATATACAAGCCTCATCTCCTTATCCATTAATCTTTCCCGTCAGTCGTCTAACGATCTCTACCATTGGTTCCACACGCGCCGATCTTCGCCGTTATATTTGGACTCTATTTAACTGCTTGATTTGACAACTACCATCTGTCTGTCGTCGTCCATGCACCACTTGTCTGCGGAGCGGTATCGCGAATACCCCAACGCGGTGGTACATACCACCTCCATGCTTTGCGACGGACTTTGGCTCTGACACCTGTCCAGTATATCCTATGGAAAAACATCTTTAAACTCATGCAAAAGAGGAAAGTTTTCCAATCTAGGGTTAGTTGTATCATCAACATTTTCAGTGATATGCAGAGCAAACAATTTACATAATTTCCTGGCACACTTAATTAACTGTAAAGCAAATATTTTCCTAGTATAAACCTTTTTAGGAATCCCTTTAACAAGTATATTGTCACCTTTTTCATCAATACAAGTGAAGGTTTTCTCAAAGCAATTCAATATAACTTTATGTTTCTCTAACCAATCCATGCCAATTAATACATCATATGATCCTAATGGAAAATTTTTTAAATCTACCTTTGTAGCTAAATCATTCATATAAATTTCACAGCTAGAAATGAAACTAGTTACCTTTATTTTCGTTCCCGTGGCGAATTACACTAACCACGACTTTTAAAAATCACATTTTTTCATTTTACATGTGTCTTCTAACTTAGGAGATATGTAAATTAAGGTAGATCCAAAATCTATTAAGATAGAAATAGATTTGTCAAAGATCTCACATTCAACTTCTATCATAGAAGGTTGGTAGTTCGCTTGATGATTGTCCAAGGATGCGCTTATATTCAAAATGTTCCGAGCAAGCTCACCAACTGTGGATGCTTCTCTGACAGTGTGGATACTTCGATTATCCCTCTTTGGAGGAAAATCCCAATAGAAATGACTCTCCCCATAGCCCCAACACATTAAGGGTTCTCTTTTTATTTCTTCCTTTTTCTTGTTAAAGAGATTTTCTTTAAACTCAATTTTACTTGGCCATTGTGTATCCCTAAAAGTGTTTCTCTCAAAGCTTTTTTGTTTATTAAAAGGCTTGAATTCCCTTATTTTAAAGTTATTTCCTTCTCTTTTATGAAATCTCTAAGGATTTTCATGTTTATTTTTAGATTGATCATAATTTAGTTTTGCTTTCCTCCTAGCTTCATACAATGTTTTTGGGTTATCAAACTCTAATCTATATTTTATTCAAACTAGGTAAACAACTTAAGAATATTTGAATTTTAGGTTTTTATTCATTGAGGTAAGGTACATATCTTAATAAAGATAGGAATTTAGTACAAAATTCATGCATTGACATTGAATCTAATCTCAACTCATAGGACTCTTTTTCCTTTCCCTCATATTAATACTCTGACATATACTATTTTTTAAACTCTTTCTTATACAAATTGCATCTAACTTTTTGATCATTAATTTTTTAGCTCTTTTTAAATCTTGCCACCAAATCTCAGCCTTCCCGACTAGATTGAATATGGCCATTTTATCTATCATAGAATTTGAATAGTTATACCTAGTAAAAATTTTCTTCATCCTGGATAGTCGAGCTTTAGCTTCTTCTCCATTCTTTACTTCACCATCAAAGGTAGGAGGTTTTATCTTTTTAAATTCTCCAATTATCTCGTATTTATATTTTCTCTTTTGCTTTTGCCTACCCTCATAGCTACTAGAAGAATCTTCTTATTCACCAGTTACAGGGATTTCATCCGAGGAAGGATATTCAGAGGACGAGTAAAATAGTTTACATTTCCTTTTACACTTATCCTTAGATATTTCATTTAGTTTAAACAATAAAGCTTCATTAAGATCTTCCTCAGTTCTCATCTACCTCTCATGTTCAATTTTAAAAATTTAGAAGTTCAACTTGTAAATCTCTTACTGTCTGTAGAATTTCATCCGAGTTATTATTAACATTATTATTGTTTTGTTGTTCTTCATCAGTAAGTTCAACCCATATAGGTGGGGTAGGGGATCATCTTCTAACCATCTCTTCTTGCAGTTTAGTAAAACAATTTTCTTCTATACAAATAAGAAGAACAAAATACAAACATCATTATTTTTTCTCATAACATGAATGGAATCCATAAGGCCAAGTGTCATAACCTAAGCTCTGATACCACATGTCACATCCCCAAAATATACTAAAATTTTGAAATTTTTTAAAACTTGATGAACTTAGGATCTACTCATTCCCTTTATAATAACTATTATGTATAATCTTCAACATTTAGAATTTCAGCCTTGTTTCTGTGCATACATAAATATATATCTCTTCTAAGCTTTTTCCTTTATTACAACATGAAAGACTATTTGCCTCTTTATTCTTTAAAAGACATCACACATGCCATTGTAACCCCTCCTCTCTCTCTCTCTATAATCTCCATGATATTGTAAGAATGCCAATCCTAATGAAATTTTATGACAAAAACTATATCTATAAAAATTATAGTTTATAGGCTTTATTTTTAATACTAGTATCAACTATGTCTTTTTATATATATATATATATATATATATATATATATATATATATATATACCTAGATCTTAAAAAAAAATCTTCTTAACCCCAAATCTCTACATAAATGGGTGTATATATATTCCCGTGCACGTGAATTTTAATATGGATCAACCTATCTCCATAAAAACAGGACACATCTACTAATACATTCCCTATATATATATATCATCGCGCTCTACTTTAAGTTTATTTGTAAAACATTGGTGATTTACGTAATTCCTTGAGTTATATCATATATTTGAAATATGAATTCGAAATTGCCTCACTCACCAAATAAACAATCCAAATAAACAAGGTACCTCTTGAATACATATAATTAAACTCTACAAAAGAAATCACAGCTATTATTTGAACCAGCTGCTCGCCACATGGCATCGTGTTGGTCGTCAAACTTGGTAATTAACCCACAGACATCAATACAATAATCACGGGTAGTAATCAATAGTTTATAAGAATCCCATCCCTGATTATATTCTGTTAGCAGAGAGGTTAAGACAGAGCGTGGATCATTGGTGAACATAGTGCTATTACACTGCCCCTCAACTAACCACGATGGGTCGACGAAAGAACAAAAACGATCTCTCATATGAGAAGACCAATGATTTGTCAAGCGTTAGAAACAAGGCAGAGGATTCCATGAGTATTTACTAAGAGTTCACTCGTTTATCAAAAAATGCGTAATCAAATTTTACTGTCACAATTACTAACAAATGTTTGCATACATATTCAATGAATCCATCGAAGTAAAACATAGGCTTGATCTTCAACCCTCGAGCAGTTAGTAAAAATACATAGTGAGGATTTAACGTCTGGCCTGCTAATAATTATCGTATGGACTGGGATCGAGCTCCGGGGAAGCCGTCCTTTCCCAAAATTTTAAAATGAATAAACACATAGAGGATCGAACTCGCAGAGCCATCCTACAATTTATAAATACAAAAAGTTTACACAGAGGATCGAGCTTGCAAAACCGTCCTGCAACTTATACATATGTATGCACAAAGGATCTTCTTCACGGAGCCATCCTGTAATGTATTTTGTATTAAATTGCACAGAGGATCGTGCTCTGAGAGCCGTCCTAAAATTTATAAAAATACATAAGGTTGACACAGACTATCGGGCTCACAGAGCCCCCCTGCAATTTATAAAATGCATAAAATTTATTATGACTTGGGATGATCGGCTATGGAATCGCCACCTCTTTATATATTAATCATAACTCCAAATAAATAAGTCGACCATGCAGAAAATAGAGCTGCCACACAGTAATACCAAAGAATTCATAGTTGTATACATGAGATCATTTCCCAAAAGGGATTACTCAACACCCAAAGACCTGTACTTAGGTTAACCAGCAACAATTATTCAAGAAGGTTTCCCAATCATACCTTAAAAAGAATCGACATTCTCAAAAGGTGAATCAATAATGAAACAAAGCACATGAATGAGTATAACAGATTGAAACCCCATATTTATCCCGTCATATCTAAAAGGATCACTAGAGAGAAGGGTCACGGCAAGCGTTTTGCAATTCGATTTCAAAGGAGGTCGAAAAACATATATATGTAATCATCTGGTTAACTATCATATACCCGCATGCATTTAATTGATCTAAATGAAAATGCAATCATTTCGTAATAATGTTAGATCATTAAAAAGAAAAATCGTAATCAAAATTCAAATGGTTATAGGGGATTCGTTCCATTATATTGGAACACAATCCCTCATCAATAGAGACAACTGATCTAAAGGTGACTCGCTCCATTAATTGGAACGAAATCATAACTCAACGTTACATAAGATTCGTTCCATTTAACTGGAATGCATTCAATCCTTTACAAGTTAAATTGTTTAGGTAGGCTTCAATCTATCTTATGGTAAATGTAATGATTTGATAAAACAATCAACTAGTTCGACCCGTTTATTGGTATGAGATACAACCAGAATAGAGTTCTGCACTTTTGTCTTTTTATTATAGATATGAACTCTCATGTATTCATTACAACTTATAACAATCAACGAAAAAGTTTAATTTATCCTACGCTCAATATAATATAAGCAAAGTTTTATATAGGACTTCGATCCATTCATTTCCATTATATTCCTCACGAAAATGACACAAAGTACAACATTCTTGTAGAGATTCGATCCATATTTATGAAAACGTCTACTACATAAAATGCACAGAGTTTTCTTCCGTTATATAATAACCCAACATTTCCAATACCGATTCCCATATAAAGAAGAACAGTAACACATCCATTTGACAAATATTGATCGAAATAATCATTATGCACATATCATAAGCTCAAATTTAAATCTACATAACACCTGTAGAATATACAGTGTACCAACAATGGAGAAAAATCACTTGGAGGTTTAGTTCCTCCCAACCATAGGAGAGGACAACAGACTCTCTATCCAACTACACCCCCGAGGCATCATCACCATGCACAACAAAGATAGCAAGAAAAGTGTGACATACCCAAGTTCTAGACATTTTATGCTATGGAGAAAACATTATGTTTTATTTTATTGTAAAGTTTTATGACTATTGACCAAGTGGGGTCATGGATGAATGTAATTAATTACTTTGAATATTTTATTATTAATAAATAAAAGTGGAGACAAATATCCAAAGGAGACTGTTGAATGAGTGTTCACTGACCCACTAGGGGGAATGGATTGTGGTGGAGAGCAAATTGACACTTGGCAGCATCCTCAACTCACTTCTAACTATTGCAGGGGGCAACTTCCCAACTTTTGTGG